>CM059259.1:12319-1262319 GCA_030347555.1 Lablab purpureus
GGTATTGTTTCGTTCGGTTGCGTGTTGCTGACCTGGGCCTGGGCCTGGGCCTGAGGCCCTGGGCCTAGGCCTGGGCCTGGGCCCTGGGCCACAGGCCTGGGGCCTGGGCCTGGGCCTGGGCCTGGGCCTGGGCCTGGGCCTGGGCCTGGGCCTGGGCCTGGGCCTGGGCCCTGGGCCCTGGGCCTGGGCCCTGGGCCTGGGCCCTGGGCCCTGGGCCTGGGCCTGGGCCCTGGGCCTGAGGCCTGGGCCTGGGCCACTGGGCCCTGGGCCTGGGCCTGGGCCCTGGGCCTGGGCCCTGGGCCTGGGCCTGGGCCTGGGCCTGGGCCTGGGCCTGGGCCCTGGGCCCTGGGCCCAGGCCCTGGGCCTGGGCCCTGGGCCCTGGGCCTGGGCCCTGGGCCTGGGCCCTGGGCCTGGGCCTGGGCCTGGGCCCTGGGCCTGGGCCTGGGCCCTGGGCCCTGGGCCCTGGGCCTGGGCCCTGGGCCTGGGCCTGGGCCTGGGCCTGGGCCTGGGCCCTGGGCCCTGGGCCTGGGCCCTGGGCCCTGGGCCTGGGCCTGGGCCTGGGCCCTGGGCCTGGGCCTGGGCCACTGGGCCCTGGGCCTGGGCCCTGGGCCTGGGCCCTGGGCCCTGGGCCCTGGGGCCTGGGCCTAGGCCTGGGCCTGGGCCTGGGCCTGGGCCCTGGGCCTGGGCCTGGGCCTGGGCCCTGGGCCTGGGCCTGGGCCTGGGCCTGGGCCCTGGGCCTGGGCCTGGGCCTGGGCCTGGGCCCTGGGCCCTGGGCCCTGGGCCTGGGCCTGGGCCACTGGGCCTGGGCCTGGGCCTGGGCCTGGGCCTGGGCCCTGGGCCTGGGCCACTGGGCCCTGGGCCCTGGGCCTGGGCCACAGGCCCTGGGCCTGGGCCTAGGCCTGGGCCTGGGCCCTGGGCCTGGGCCCTGGGCCTGGGCCTGGGCCTGGGCCTGGGCCTGGGCCTGGGCCACTGGGCCTGGGCCTGGGCCTGGGCCCTGGGCCTGGGCCACTGGGCCTGGGCCTGGGCCTGGGCCCTGGGCCTGGGCCTGGGCCTGGGCCACTGGGCCTGGGCCTGGGCCCTGGGCCTGGGCCTGGGCCTGGGCCCTGGGCCCTGGGCCTGGGCCTGGGCCCTGGGCCCTGGGCCTGGGCCCTGAGGCCACTGGGCCACTGGGCCTGGGCCTGGGCCTGGGCCTGGGCCTGGGCCCTGGGCCCTGGGCCTGGGCCCTGGGCCTGGGCCTGGGCCCTGGGCCTGGGCCTGGGCCCTGGGCCTGGGCCTGGGCCCTGGGCCACTGGGCCTGGGCCACTGGGCCCTGGGCCTGGGCCTGGGCCTGGGCCTGGGCCCTGGGCCTGGGCCCTGGGCCTGGGCCTGGGCCCTGGGCCTGGGCCCTGGGCCTGGGCCCTGGGCCTGGGCCTGGGCCCTGGGCCTGGGCCTGGGCCCTGGGCCTGGGCCTGGGCCCTGGGCCTGGGCCTGGGCCTGGGCCACTGGGCCTGGGCCTGGGCCCTGGGCCTGGGCCTGGGCCTGGGCCCTGGGCCTGGGCCCTGGGCCTGGGCCTGGGCCCTGGGCCCTGGGCCTGGGCCCTGGGCCTGGGCCCTGGGCCTGGGCCCTGGGCCCTGGGCCTGGGCCTGGGCCTGGGCCTGGGCCCTGGGCCCTGGGCCTGGGCCTGGGCCACTGGGCCTGGGCCCTGGGCCTGGGCCTGGGCCTGGGCCCTGGGCCTGGGCCTGGGCCCTGGGCCTGGGCCCTGGGCCTGGGCCTGGGCCCTGGGCCTGGGCCCTGGGCCCTGGGCCTGGGCCCTGGGCCTGGGCCTGGGCCTGGGCCTGGGCCCTGGGCCTGGGCCTGGGCCTGGGCCTGGGCCTGGGCCTGGGCCTGGGCCCTGGGCCCTGGGCCTGGGCCTGGGCCCTGGGCCTGGGCCTGGGCCTGGGCCCTGGGCCTGGGCCTGGGCCTGGGCCCTGGGCCTGGGCCTGGGCCTGGGCCACTGGGCCTGGGCCTGGGCCCTGGGCCCTGGGCCCTGGGCCTGGGCCTGGGCCTGGGCCCTGGGCCTGGGCCTGGGCCTGGGCCCTGGGCCTGGGCCCTGGGCCCTGGGCCACTGGGCCTGGGCCTGGGCCTGGGCCCTGGGCCTGGGCCTGGGCCTGGGCCACTGGGCCTGGGCCTGGGCCTGGGCCTGGGCCTGGGCCTGGGCCTAGGCCTGGGCCCTGGGCCCTGGGCCTGGGCCACTGGGCCTGGGCCTGGGCCACTGGGCCTGGGCCTGGGCCTGGGCCCTGGGCCTGGGCCTGGGCCTGGGCCCTGGGCCTGGGCCCTGGGCCCTGGGCCTGGGCCTGGGCCCTGGGCCTGGGCCTGGGCCCTGGGCCTGGGCCTGGGCCCTGGGCCTGGGCCTGGGCCTGGGCCTGGGCCCTGGGCCTGGGCCTGGGCCCTGGGCCTGGGCCTGGGCCTGGGCCTGGGCCCTGGGCCTGGGCCTGGGCCCTGGGCCTGGGCCTGGGCCCTGGGCCTGGGCCTGGGCCTGGGCCCTGGGCCTGGGCCACTGGGCCCTGGGCCTGGGCCCTGGGCCCTGGGCCCTGGGCCTGGGCCCTGGGCCTGGGCCCTGGGCCTGGGCCTGGGCCCTGGGCCCTGGGCCTGGGCCTGGGCCCTGGGCCACTGGGCCTGGGCCCTGGGCCCTGGGCCTGGGCCTGGGCCCTGGGCCTGGGCCTGGGCCCTGGGCCTGGGCCTGGGCCCTGGGCCTGGGCCTGGGCCTGGGCCACTGGGCCCTGGGCCTGGGCCCTGGGCCTGGGCCTAGGCCTGGGCCACTGGGCCCTGGGCCACTGGGCCTGGGCCTGGGCCCTGGGCCTGGGCCTGGGCCTGGGCCCTGGGCCTGGGCCACTGGGCCTGGGCCCTGGGCCTGGGCCCTGGGCCTGGGCCCTGGGCCACTGGGCCTGGGCCTGGGCCACTGGGCCACTGGGCCCTGGGCCTGGGCCTGGGCCCTGGGCCTGGGCCTGGGCCTGGGCCACTGGGCCTGGGCCACTGGGCCTGGGCCCTGGGCCTGGGCCCTGGGCCTGGGCCTGGGCCTGGGCCCTGGGCCTGGGCCTGGGCCTGGGCCACTGGGCCTGGGCCTGGGCCTGGGCCTGGGCCACTGGGCCCTGGGCCTGGGCCTGGGCCTGGGCCCTGGGCCTGGGCCTGGGCCCTGGGCCTGAGGCCTGGGCCACTGGGCCTGGGCCTGGGCCCTGGGCCCTGGGCCTGGGCCTGGGCCTGGGCCTGGGCCCTGGGCCACTGGGCCTGGGCCTGGGCCCTGGGCCTGGGCCTGGGCCCTGGGCCTGGGCCTGGGCCACTGGGCCTGGGCCCTGGGCCTGGGCCCTGGGCCACTGGGCCTGGGCCTGGGCCCTGGGCCTGGGCCTGGGCCCTGGGCCCTGGGCCTGGGCCTGGGCCACTGGGCCCTGGGCCACTGGGCCTGGGCCCTGGGCCTGGGCCTGGGCCTGGGCCTGGGCCCTGGGCCTGGGCCACTGGGCCTGGGCCTGGGCCTGGGCCCTGGGCCTGGGCCTGGGCCTGGGCCTGGGCCCTGGGCCTGGGCCACTGGGCCTGGGCCACTGGGCCTGGGCCTGGGCCTGGGCCCTGGGCCTGGGCCACTGGGCCTGGGCCTGGGCCCTGGGCCTGGGCCTGGGCCCTGGGCCTGGGCCCTGGGCCACTAGGCCTGGGCCCTGGGCCCTGGGCCTGGGCCCTGGGCCTGGGCCTGGGCCTGGGCCTGGGCCCTGGGCCTGGGCCACTGGGCCCTGGGCCTGGGCCCTGGGCCCTGGGCCTGGGCCTGGGCCCTGGGCCTGGGCCTGGGCCCTGGGCCTGGGCCTGGGCCTGGGCCTGGGCCCTGGGCCCTGGGCCTGGGCCTGGGCCTGGGCCTGGGCCCTGGGCCTGGGCCACTGGGCCCTGGGCCACTGGGCCTGGGCCTGGGCCACTGGGCCTGGGCCTGGGCCTGGGCCACTGGGCCTGGGCCCTGGGCCTGGGCCACTGGGCCTGGGCCTGGGCCTGGGCCACTGGGCCTGGGCCTGGGCCCTGGGCCCTGGGCCTGGGCCTGGGCCTGGGCCTGGGCCACTGGGCCTGGGCCTGGGCCCTGGGCCCTGGGCCTGGGCCCTGGGCCTGGGCCCTGGGCCTGGGCCACTGGGCCCTGGGCCTGGGCCTGGGCCCTGGGCCTGGGCCTGGGCCCTGGGCCACTGGGCCTGGGCCTGGGCCTGGGCCCTGGGCCTGGGCCCTGGGCCTGGGCCCTGGGCCCTGGGCCTGGGCCTGGGCCCTGGGCCTGGGCCTGGGCCACTGGGCCTGGGCCCTGGGCCTGGGCCTGGGCCACTGGGCCCTGGGCCTGGGCCTGCAGGCCTGGGCCCTGGGCCTGGGCCCTGGGCCTGGGCCTGGGCCTGGGCCCTGGGCCTGGGCCTGGGCCACTGGGCCTGGGCCTGGGCCTGGGCCACTGGGCCTGGGCCCTGGGCCCTGGGCCTGGGCCTGGGCCTGGGCCTGGGCCACTGGGCCTGGGCCTGGGCCTGGGCCTGGGCCTGGGCCTGGGCCTGGGCCCTGGGCCTGGGCCCTGGGCCTGGGCCCTGGGCCACTGGGCCTGGGCCACTGGGCCCTGGGCCTGGGCCACTGGGCCCTGGGCCTGGGCCTGGGCCTGGGCCTGGGCCCTGGGCCTGGGCCCTGGGCCTGGGCCTGGGCCCTGGAGGCCTGGGCCTGGGCCTGGGCCCTGGGCCCTGGGCCTGGGCCCTGGGCCCTGGGCCTGGGCCTGGGCCCTGGGCCTGGGCCCTGGGCCCTGGGCCTGGGCCTGGGCCTGGGCCCTGGGCCCTGGGCCCTGGGCCTGGGCCCTGGGCCTGGGCCTGGGCCCTGGGCCTGGGCCACTGGGCCCTGGGCCTGGGCCTGGGCCCTGGGCCTGGGCCACTGGGCCCTGGGCCTGGGCCTGGGCCCTGGGCCCTGGGCCCTGGGCCTGGGCCCTGGGCCTGGGCCTGGGCCCTGGGCCTGGGCCCTGGGCCTGGGCCCTGGGCCTGGGCCTGGGCCTGGGCCCTGGGCCTGGGCCTGGGCCTGGGCCTGGGCCTGGGCCTGGGCCCTGGGCCTGGGCCTGGGCCCTGGGCCTGGGCCCTGGGCCCTGGGCCCTGGGCCTGGGCCTGGGCCTGGGCCTGGGCCCTGGGCCTGGGCCACAGGCTGGGCCTGGGCCTGGGCCTGGGCCCTGGGCCCTGGGCCCTGGGCCTGGGCCTGGGCCTGGGCCTGGGCCTGGGCCTGGGCCCTGGGCCTGGGCCCTGGGCCTGGGCCCTGGGCCCTGGGCCTGGGCCCTGGGCCTGGGCCCTGGGCCTGGGCCTGGGCCTGGGCCTGGGCCTGGGCCACTGGGCCTGGGCCTGGGCCTGGGCCTGGGCCTGGGCCCTGGGCCTGGGCCTGGGCCCTGGGCCTGGGCCTGGGCCCTGGGCCTGGGCCCTGGGCCCTGGGCCTGGGCCTGGGCCTGGGCCTGGGCCACTGGGCCTGGGCCTGGGCCTGGGCCTGGGCCCTGGGCCTGGGCCTGGGCCTGGGCCTGGGCCACTGGGCCCTGGGCCTGAGGCCTGGGCCTGGGCCTGGGCCTGGGCCCTGGGCCTGGGCCACTGGGCCTGGGCCTGGGCCCTGGGCCTGGGCCTGGGCCTGGGCCACTGGGCCCTGGGCCCTGGGCCTGGGCCCTGGGCCTGAGGCCTGGGCCCTGGGCCTGGGCCTGGGCCTGGGCCTGGGCCTGGGCCTGGGCCCTGGGCCCTGGGCCCTGGGCCTGGGCCTGGGCCTGGGCCACTGGGCCTGGGCCCTGGGCCACTGGGCCTGGGCCTGGGCCCTGGGCCACTGGGCCTGGGCCTGGGCCCTGGGCCCTGGGCCCTGGGCCTGGGCCTGGGCCTGGGCCACTGAGGCCTGGGCCTGGGCCCTGGGCCTGGGCCTGGGCCCTGGGCCTGGGCCTGGGCCCTGGGCCTGGGCCTGGGCCCTGGGCCTGGGCCTGGGCCTGGGCCCTGGGCCTGGGCCTGGGCCTGGGCCCTGGGCCCTGGGCCCTGGGCCTGGGCCTGGGCCACTGGGCCTGGGCCTGGGCCTGGGCCCTGGGCCTGGGCCTGGGCCTGGGCCTGGGCCCTGGGCCTGGGCCTGGGCCCTGGGCCTGGGCCTGGGCCTGGGCCCTGGGCCTGGGCCTGGGCCCTGGGCCTGGGCCCTGGGCCTGGGCCCTGGGCCTGGGCCCTGGGCCTGGGCCTGGGCCCTGGGCCTGGGCCCTGGGCCTGGGCCTGGGCCCTGGGCCCTGGGCCTGGGCCTGGGCCTGGGCCCTGGGCCTGGGCCTGGGCCCTGGGCCTGGGCCTGGGCCTGGGCCCTGGGCCTGGGCCCTGGGCCTGGGCCCTGGGCCTGGGCCCTGGGCCCTGGGCCTGGGCCTGGGCCTGGGCCACTGGGCCTGGGCCTGGGCCTGGGCCCTGGGCCTGGGCCTGGGCCTGGGCCTGGGCCTGGGCCTGGGCCCTGGGCCTGGGCCCTGGGCCTGGGCCTGGGCCTGGGCCCTGGGCCTGGGCCTGGGCCTGGGCCACTGGGCCTGGGCCACTAGGCCTGGGCCTGGGCCCTGGGCCTGGGCCTGGGCCCTGGGCCTGGGCCTGGGCCTGGGCCTGGGCCCTGGGCCACTGGGCCCTGGGCCCTGGGCCTGGGCCTGGGCCTGGGCCTGGGCCCTGGGCCTGGGCCTGGGCCTGGGCCTGGGCCTGGGCCACTGGGCCTGGGCCTGGGCCTGGGCCCTGGGCCTGGGCCTGGGCCTGGGCCACTGGGCCTGGGCCCTGGGCCTGGGCCTGGGCCTGGGCCTGGGCCTGGGCCCTGGGCCTGGGCCCTGGGCCTGGGCCTGGGCCCTGGGCCCTGGGCCTGGGCCTGGGCCCTGGGCCTGGGCCTGGGCCCTGGGCCTGGGCCTGGGCCTGGGCCTGGGCCCTGGGCCTGGGCCTGGGCCCTGGGCCTGGGCCCTGGGCCACTGGGCCTGGGCCTGGGCCTGGGCCTGGGCCTGGGCCCTGGGCCACTGGGCCTGGGCCCTGGGCCACTGGGCCTGGGCCTGGGCCTGGGCCCTGGGCCTGGGCCTGGGCCCTGGGCCTGGGCCCTGGGCCTGGGCCTGGGCCACTGGGCCTGGGCCCTGGGCCTGGGCCTGGGCCTGGGCCTGGGCCCTGGGCCTGGGCCTGGGCCTGGGCCACTAGGCCTGGGCCCTGGGCCACTGGGCCTGGGCCTGGGCCTGGGCCTGGGCCTGGGCCCTGGGCCTGGGCCTGGGCCCTGGGCCACTGGGCCTGGGCCTGGGCCCTGGGCCTGGGCCTGGGCCCTGGGCCCTGGGCCTGGGCCTGGGCCTGGGCCCTGGGCCTGGGCCTGGGCCTGGGCCACTGGGCCTGGGCCTGGGCCCTGGGCCTGGGCCTGGGCCTGGGCCCTGGGCCCTGGGCCTGGGCCTGGGCCCTGGGCCTGGGCCCTGGGCCTGGGCCTGGGCCTGGGCCCTGGGCCTGGGCCTGGGCCTGGGCCCTGGGCCTGGGCCCTGGGCCCTGGGCCTGGGCCCTGGGCCTGGGCCTGGGCCTGGGCCTGGGCCCTGGGCCTGGGCCTGGGCCTGGGCCCTGGGCCTGGGCCTAGGCCTGGGCCTGGGCCTGGGCCACTGGGCCCTGGGCCTGGGCCTGGGCCCTGGGCCTGGGCCTGGGCCACTGGGCCCTGGGCCTGGGCCTGGGCCCTGGGCCTGGGCCTGGGCCCTGGGCCTGGGCCCTGGGCCTGGGCCTGGGCCTGGGCCTGGGCCACTGGGCCACTGGGCCTGGGCCCTGGGCCCTGGGCCTGGGCCCTGGGCCTGGGCCTGGGCCTGGGCCTGGGCCACTGGGCCTGGGCCTGGGCCACTGGGCCCTGGGCCTGGGCCTGGGCCTGGGCCCTGGGCCACTGGGCCTGGGCCTGGGCCCTGGGCCCTGGGCCTGGGCCTGGGCCTGGGCCCTGGGCCTGGGCCTGGGCCCTGGGCCTGGGCCTGGGCCCTGGGCCTGGGCCTGGGCCCTGGGCCTGGGCCTGGGCCTGGGCCCTGGGCCTGGGCCTGGGCCTGAGGCCTGGGCCTGGGCCCTGGGCCTGGGCCTGGGCCTGGGCCTGGGCCCTGGGCCCTGGGCCTGGGCCTGGGCCACTGGGCCCTGGGCCTGGGCCTGGGCCCTGGGCCTGGGCCTGGGCCCTGGGCCTGGGCCTGGGCCCTGGGCCTGGGCCCTGGGCCTGGGCCTGGGCCTGGGCCTGGGCCTGGGCCTGGGCCTGGGCCACTGGGCCTGGGCCTGGGCCTGGGCCTGGGCCCTGGGCCTGGGCCTGGGCCCTGGGCCTGGGCCTGGGCCCTGGGCCCTGGGCCACTGGGCCTGGGCCTGGGCCCTGGGCCTGGGCCTGGGCCTGGGCCCTGGGCCTGGGCCTGGGCCCTGGGCCTGGGCCCTGGGCCACTGGGCCCTGGGCCCTGGGCCTGGGCCTGGGCCCTGGGCCTGGGCCTGGGCCTGGGCCTGGGCCTGGGCCCTGGGCCTGGGCCCTGGGCCTGGGCCTGGGCCTGGGCCACTGGGCCTGGGCCTGGGCCCTGGGCCTGGGCCCTGGGCCTGGGCCTGGGCCCTGGGCCCTGGGCCACTGGGCCCTGGGCCTGGGCCTGGGCCCTGGGCCTGGGCCTGGGCCCTGGGCCTGGGCCCTGGGCCTGGGCCTGGGCCCTGGGCCTGGGCCTGCAGGCCCTGGGCCTGGGCCTGGGCCTGGGCCCTGGGCCTGGGCCTGGGCCTGGGCCTGGGCCTGGGCCTGGGCCACTGGGCCTGGGCCCTGGGCCTGGGCCTGGGCCTGGGCCTGGGCCCTGGGCCTGGGCCCTGGGCCCTGGGCCTGGGCCTGGGCCACTGGGCCACTGGGCCTGGGCCCTGGGCCTGGGCCTGGGCCTGGGCCCTGGGCCTGGGCCACTGGGCCCTGGGCCTGGGCCTGAGGCCTGGGCCTGGGCCTGGGCCCTGGGCCTGGGCCCTGGGCCTGGGCCTGGGCCTGGGCCTGGGCCTGGGCCCTGGGCCTGGGCCCTGGGCCTGGGCCCTGGGCCTGGGCCTGGGCCCTGGGCCTGGGCCTGGGCCTGGGCCTGGGCCCTGGGCCTGGGCCTGGGCCTGGGCCTGGGCCCTGGGCCCTGGGCCTGGGCCTGGGCCCTGGGCCTGAGGCCTGGGCCTGGGCCTGGGCCCTGGGCCTGGGCCCTGGGCCTGGGCCCTGGGCCTGGGCCCTGGGCCTGGGCCTGGGCCTGGGCCTGGGCCTGGGCCCTGGGCCTGGGCCTGGGCCTGGGCCCTGGGCCTGGGCCTGGGCCTGGGCCTGGGCCCTGGGCCTGGGCCCTGGGCCTGGGCCTGGGCCTGGGCCTGGGCCTGGGCCTGGGCCTGGGCCCTGGGCCTGGGCCTGGGCCTGGGCCTGGGCCACTGGGCCTGGGCCCTGGGCCTGGGCCTGGGCCCTGGGCCTGGGCCTGGGCCTGGGCCCTGGGCCTGGGCCCTGGGCCCTGGGCCTGGGCCTGGGCCTGGGCCTGGGCCTGGGCCTGGGCCTGGGCCCTGGGCCCTGGGCCTGGGCCCTGGGCCTGGGCCCTGGGCCTGGGCCTGGGCCCTGGGCCTGGGCCCTGGGCCTGGGCCACTGGGCCTGAGGCCTGGGCCACTAGGCCTGGGCCTGGGCCTGGGCCTGGGCCCTGGGCCCTGGGCCTGGGCCCTGGGCCTGGGCCTGGGCCTGGGCCCTGGGCCTGGGCCTGGGCCTGGGCCTGGGCCTGGGCCTGGGCCCTGGGCCTGGGCCTGGGCCTGGGCCTGGGCCCTGGGCCTGGGCCTGGGCCACTGGGCCTGGGCCTGGGCCTGGGCCCTGGGCCTGGGCCCTGGGCCCTGGGCCTGGGCCTGGGCCCTGGGCCTGGGCCTGGGCCTGGGCCTGGGCCTGGGCCACTGGGCCTGGGCCTGGGCCTGGGCCACTGGGCCTGGGCCCTGGGCCTGGGCCTGGGCCTGGGCCTGGGCCACTGGGCCTGGGCCCTGGGCCCTGGGCCTGGGCCTGGGCCTGAGGCCTGGGCCTGGGCCTGGGCCTGGGCCTGGGCCCTGGGCCACTGGGCCTGGGCCTGGGCCCTGGGCCTGGGCCCTGGGCCCTGGGCCCTGGGCCTGGGCCCTGGGCCTGGGCCCTGGGCCCTGGGCCTGGGCCACTGGGCCTGGGCCTGGGCCCTGGGCCTGGGCCTGGGCCTGGGCCTGGGCCTGGGCCTGGGCCTGGGCCCTGGGCCACTGGGCCTGGGCCTGGGCCTGGGCCTGGGCCCTGGGCCTGGGCCTGGGCCCTGGGCCTGGGCCCTGGGCCTGGGCCTGGGCCTGGGCCTGGGCCCTGGGCCTGGGCCTGGGCCACTGGGCCCTGGGCCCTGGGCCTGGGCCTGGGCCTGGGCCTGGGCCCTGGGCCTGGGCCCTGGGCCTGGGCCTGGGCCTGGGCCCTGGGCCTGGGCCTGGGCCCTGGGCCCTGGGCCTGGGCCCTGGGCCTGGGCCTGGGCCCTGGGCCTGGGCCTGGGCCTGGGCCTGGGCCCTGGGCCTGGGCCTGGGCCTGGGCCTGGGCCTGGGCCTGGGCCTGGGCCACTGGGCCTGGGCCTGGGCCTGGGCCCTGGGCCTGGGCCTGGGCCTGGGCCACTGGGCCTGGGCCTGGGCCTGGGCCTGGGCCACTGGGCCCTGGGCCTGGGCCCTGGGCCCTGGGCCTGGGCCTGGGCCCTGGGCCCTGGGCCTGGGCCTGGGCCTGGGCCTGGGCCTGGGCCCTGGGCCTGGGCCTGGGCCACTGGGCCCTGGGCCTGGGCCCTGGGCCTGGGCCCTGGGCCTGCAGGCCCTGGGCCACTGGGCCTGGGCCTGGGCCTGGGCCTGGGCCCTGGGCCTGGGCCTGGGCCCTGGGCCTGGGCCTGGGCCCTGGGCCTGGGCCCTGGGCCCTGGGCCTGGGCCTGGGCCCTGGGCCCTGGGCCACTGGGCCCTGGGCCTGGGCCCTGGGCCTGGGCCTGGGCCACTGGGCCTGGGCCTGGGCCTGGGCCCTGGGCCCTGGGCCTGGGCCTGGGCCTGGGCCTGGGCCCTGGGCCACTGGGCCTGGGCCCTGGGCCTGGGCCTGGGCCTGGGCCCTGGGCCTGGGCCTGGGCCTGGGCCTGGGCCTGGGCCCTGGGCCTGGGCCCTGGGCCTAGGCCTGGGCCTGGGCCTGGGCCTGGGCCCTGGGCCTGGGCCTGGGCCTGGGCCCTGGGCCACTGGGCCTGGGCCTGGGCCTGGGCCCTGGGCCTGGGCCTGGGCCTGGGCCCTGGGCCTGGGCCTGGGCCTGGGCCTGGGCCTGGGCCCTGGGCCTGGGCCTGGGCCCTGGGCCTGGGCCCTGGGCCTGGGCCTGGGCCCTGGGCCTGGGCCTGGGCCTGGGCCTGGGCCTGGGCCCTGGGCCTGGGCCTGGGCCCTGGGCCCTGGGCCACTGGGCCTGGGCCTGGGCCTGGGCCTGGGCCCTGGGCCTGGGCCCTGGGCCTGGGCCTGGGCCTGGGCCCTGGGCCACTGGGCCTGGGCCCTGGGCCTGGGCCTGGGCCTGGGCCTGGGCCCTGGGCCTGGGCCTGGGCCTGGGCCCTGGGCCTGGGCCACTGGGCCTGGGCCTGGGCCTGGGCCTGGGCCCTGGGCCTGGGCCCTGGGCCCTGGGCCTGGGCCTGGGCCTGGGCCTGGGCCACTGGGCCTGGGCCCTGGGCCTGGGCCTGGGCCTGGGCCTGGGCCCTGGGCCTGGGCCCTGGGCCCTGGGCCTGGGCCTGGGCCTGGGCCCTGGGCCTGGGCCACTGGGCCTGGGCCTGGGCCTGGGCCTGGGCCCTGGGCCTGGGCCTGGGCCTGGGCCTGGGCCCTGGGCCTGGGCCTGGGCCCTGGGCCTGGGCCCTGGGCCTGGGCCTGGGCCTGGGCCTGGGCCCTGGGCCTGGGCCTGGGCCCTGGGCCTGGGCCTGGGCCTGGGCCTGGGCCTGGGCCCTGGGCCACTGGGCCTGGGCCCTGGGCCTGGGCCTGGGCCCTGGGCCTGGGCCTGGGCCCTGGGCCCTGGGCCCTGGGCCTGGGCCTGGGCCACTGGGCCTGGGCCTGGGCCTGGGCCCTGGGCCTGGGCCTGGGCCTGAGGCCTGGGCCCTGGGCCCTGGGCCTGGGCCTGGGCCCTGGGCCTGGGCCTGGGCCCTGGGCCTGGGCCTGGGCCCTGGGCCTGGGCCTGGGCCACTGGGCCTGGGCCCTGGGCCTGGGCCTGGGCCTGGGCCTGGGCCCTGGGCCTGGGCCCTGGGCCTGGGCCACTGGGCCTGGGCCTGGGCCTGGGCCACTGGGCCTGGGCCTGGGCCCTGGGCCTGGGCCTGGGCCACTGGGCCCTGGGCCTGGGCCTGGGCCTGGGCCCTGGGCCTGGGCCCTGGGCCTGGGCCTGGGCCCTGGGCCTGGGCCACTGGGCCCTGGGCCTGGGCCTGGGCCCTGGGCCTGGGCCTGGGCCCTGGGCCTGGGCCCTGGGCCTGGGCCTGGGCCCTGGGCCCTGGGCCTGGGCCTGGGCCTGGGCCCTGGGCCTGGGCCTGGGCCACTGGGCCTGGGCCCTGGGCCTGGGCCTGGGCCCTGGGCCTGGGCCTGGGCCTGGGCCTGGGCCCTGGGCCCTGGGCCCTGGGCCTGGGCCTGGGCCTGGGCCCTGAGGCCCTGGGCCTGGGCCTGGGCCTGGGCCCTGGGCCTGGGCCTGGGCCTGGGCCACTGGGCCTGGGCCCTGGGCCACTGGGCCCTGGGCCTGGGCCTGGGCCTGGGCCCTGGGCCTGGGCCTGGGCCCTGGGCCCTGGGCCTGGGCCTGGGCCACTGGGCCTGGGCCTGGGCCCTGGGCCTGGGCCCTGGGCCTGGGCCTGGGCCTGGGCCTGGGCCTGGGCCCTGGGCCCTGGGCCTGGGCCCTGGGCCACTGGGCCTGGGCCCTGGGCCTGGGCCTGGGCCCTGGGCCTGGGCCCTGGGCCCTGGGCCTGGGCCCTGGGCCTGGGCCCTGGGCCTGGGCCCTGGGCCTGGGCCTGGGCCCTGGGCCTGGGCCCTGGGCCCTGGGCCTGGGCCCTGGGCCCTGGGCCTGGGCCTGGGCCTGGGCCCTGGGCCTGGGCCCTGGGCCTGGGCCTGGGCCTGGGCCCTGGGCCTGGGCCTGGGCCACAGGCCTGGGCCCTGGGCCTGGGCCTGGGCCACTGGGCCTGGGCCCTGGGCCTGGGCCCTGGGCCCTGGGCCTGGGCCTGGGCCCTGGGCCTGGGCCCTGGGCCACTGGGCCCTGGGCCTGGGCCTGGGCCCTGGGCCTGGGCCTGGGCCCTGGGCCCTGGGCCTGGGCCCTGGGCCCTGGGCCCTGGGCCTGGGCCCTGGGCCTGGGCCTGGGCCTGGGCCCTGGGCCTGGGCCCTGGGCCCTGGGCCTGGGCCCTGGGCCACTGGGCCTGGGCCTGGGCCTGGGCCACTGGGCCTGGGCCCTGGGCCTGGGCCTGGGCCCTGGGCCCTGGGCCTGGGCCTGGGCCTGGGCCCTGGGCCTGGGCCCTGGGCCTGGGCCCTGGGCCTGGGCCTGGGCCTGGGCCTGGGCCTGGGCCACTGGGCCTGGGCCTGGGCCTGGGCCTGGGCCTGGGCCTGGGCCCTGGGCCTGGGCCTGGGCCCTGGGCCACAGGCCACTGGGCCTGGGCCTGGGCCTGGGCCTGGGCCTGGGCCCTGGGCCTGGGCCCTGGGCCTGGGCCTGGGCCCTGGGCCCTGGGCCTGGGCCCTGGGCCTGGGCCTGGGCCACTGGGCCCTGGGCCTGGGCCACTGGGCCCTGGGCCTGGGCCTGGGCCTGGGCCTGGGCCCTGGGCCTGGGCCTGGGCCACAGGCCCTGGGCCTGGGCCTGGGCCTGGGCCCTGGGCCTGGGCCTGGGCCCTGGGCCCTGGGCCTGGGCCTGGGCCTGGGCCCTGGGCCTGGGCCTGGGCCCTGGGCCTGGGCCTGGGCCACTGGGCCTGGGCCCTGGGCCTGGGCCTGGGCCTGGGCCCTGGGCCTGGGCCTGGGCCCTGGGCCTGGGCCTGGGCCTGGGCCCTGGGCCTGGGCCTGGGCCCTGGGCCTGGGCCCTGGGCCTGGGCCACTGGGCCTGGGCCTGGGCCTAGGCCCTGGGCCTGGGCCTGGGCCACTGGGCCTGGGCCCTGGGCCCTGGGCCTGGGCCTGCAGGCCACTGGGCCTGGGCCCTGGGCCTGGGCCACTGGGCCTGGGCCTGGGCCTGGGCCCTGGGCCTGGGCCCTGGGCCTGGGCCACTGGGCCCTGGGCCTGGGCCTGGGCCACTGGGCCTGGGCCACTGGGCCTGGGCCCTGGGCCACTGGGCCTGGGCCTGGGCCTGGGCCCTGGGCCTGGGCCACTGGGCCTGGGCCCTGGGCCTGGGCCTGGGCCCTGGGCCTGGGCCTGGGCCTGGGCCACTGGGCCTGGGCCTGGGCCTGGGCCCTGGGCCCTGGGCCTGGGCCCTGGGCCCTGGGCCTGGGCCACTGGGCCTGGGCCTGGGCCTGGGCCTGGGCCCTGGGCCTGGGCCTGGGCCTGGGCCCTGGGCCTGGGCCTGGGCCCTGGGCCTGGGCCTGGGCCCTGGGCCTGGGCCACTGGGCCCTGAGGCCTGGGCCTGGGCCTGGGCCTGGGCCCTGGGCCACTGGGCCTGGGCCTGGGCCTGGGCCCTGGGCCACTGGGCCACTGGGCCTGGGCCCTGGGCCTGGGCCTGGGCCTGGGCCTGGGCCCTGGGCCTGGGCCCTGGGCCACTGGGCCTGGGCCTGGGCCACTGGGCCTGGGCCTGGGCCTGGGCCCTGGGCCTGGGCCTGGGCCTGGGCCCTGGGCCTGGGCCTGGGCCCTGGGCCCTGGGCCTGGGCCCTGGGCCCTGGGCCCTGGGCCCTGGGCCTGGGCCCTGGGCCTGGGCCCTGGGCCTGGGCCTGGGCCCTGGGCCCTGGGCCTGGGCCCTGGGCCTGGGCCCTGGGCCTGGGCCTGGGCCCTGGGCCACTGGGCCTGGGCCTGGGCCTGGGCCCTGGGCCTGGGCCTGGGCCTGGGCCTGGGCCCTGGGCCTGGGCCTGGGCCTGGGCCCTGGGCCTGGGCCTGGGCCACTGGGCCTGGGCCTGGGCCCTGGGCCTGGGCCTGGGCCCTGGGCCTGGGCCCTGGGCCTGGGCCACTGGGCCTGGGCCCTGGGCCTGGGCCTGGGCCCTGGGCCTGGGCCTGGGCCTGGGCCACTGGGCCCTGGGCCTGGGCCTGGGCCTGGGCCCTGGGCCCTGGGCCTGGGCCTGGGCCTGGGCCTGGGCCACTGGGCCTGGGCCCTGGGCCTGGGCCTGGGCCTGGGCCCTGGGCCACTGGGCCCTGGGCCCTGGGCCTGGGCCTGGGCCCTGGGCCCTGGGCCTGGGCCTGGGCCCTGGGCCTGGGCCACTGGGCCCTGGGCCTGGGCCTGGGCCCTGGGCCTGGGCCTGGGCCTGGGCCTGGGCCCTGGGCCCTGGGCCTGGGCCACTGGGCCTGGGCCTGGGCCCTGGGCCTGGGCCCTGGGCCCTGGGCCTGGGCCCTGGGCCTGGGCCTGGGCCCTGGGCCTGGGCCCTGGGCCCTGGGCCTGGGCCTGGGCCCTGGGCCTGAGGCCTGGGCCTGGGCCACTGGGCCCTGGGCCTGGGCCTGGGCCTGGGCCTGGGCCCTGGGCCTGGGCCTGGGCCCTGGGCCTGGGCCTGGGCCTGGGCCTGGGCCTGGGCCTGGGCCTGGGCCTGGGCCTGGGCCCTGGGCCTGGGCCACTGGGCCCTGGGCCTGGGCCCTGGGCCTGGGCCCTGGGCCCTGGGCCTAGGCCTGGGCCTGGGCCCTGGGCCTGGGCCTGGGCCTGGGCCTGGGCCACTGGGCCCTGGGCCTGGGCCTGGGCCTGGGCCTGGGCCTGGGCCACTGGGCCTGGGCCTGGGCCTGGGCCACTGGGCCACTGGGCCTGGGCCCTGGGCCTGGGCCTGGGCCCTGGGCCTGGGCCTGGGCCTGGGCCTGGGCCCTGGGCCTGGGCCTGGGCCCTGGGCCTGGGCCTGGGCCCTGGGCCACTGGGCCTGGGCCTGGGCCTGGGCCCTGGGCCACTGGGCCTGGGCCCTGGGCCTGGGCCCTGGGCCTGGGCCTGGGCCCTGGGCCTGGGCCTGGGCCTGGGCCTGGGCCCTGGGCCTGGGCCCTGGGCCCTGGGCCTGGGCCCTGGGCCCTGGGCCTGGGCCTGGGCCTGGGCCTGGGCCTGGGCCCTGGGCCTGGGCCTGGGCCCTGGGCCTGGGCCTGGGCCCTGGGCCTGGGCCCTGGGGCCTGGGCCCTGGGCCCTGGGCCTGGGCCCTGGGCCTGGGCCCTGGGCCTGGGCCTGGGCCTGGGCCCTGGGCCTGGGCCCTGGGCCTGGGCCTGGGCCTGGGCCCTGGGCCTGGGCCTGGGCCTGGGCCCTGGGCCTGGGCCCTGGGCCTGGGCCTGGGCCCTGGGCCCTGGGCCTGGGCCTGGGCCTGGGCCCTGGGCCTGGGCCTGGGCCCTGGGCCTGGGCCTGGGCCTGGGCCTGGGCCTGGGCCTGGGCCTGGGCCTGGGCCCTGGGCCCTGGGCCTGGGCCCTGGGCCTGGGCCTGGGCCCTGGGCCTGGGCCTGGGCCTGGGCCCTGGGCCCTGGGCCTGGGCCCTGGGCCCTGGGCCTGGGCCCTGGGCCTGGGCCTGGGCCCTGGGCCTGGGCCTGGGCCTGGGCCACTGGGCCCTGGGCCTGGGCCCTGGGCCCTGGGCCTGGGCCTGGGCCCTGGGCCTGGGCCTGAGGCCCTGGGCCTGGGCCCTGGGCCTGGGCCTGGGCCCTGGGCCTGGGCCCTGGGCCTGGGCCCTGGGCCACTGGGCCTGGGCCCTGGGCCTGGGCCTGGGCCCTGGGCCTGGGCCTGGGCCACTGGGCCTGGGCCTGGGCCCTGGGCCTGGGCCTGGGCCTGGGCCTGCAGGCCTGGGCCTGGGCCTGGGCCTGGGCCCTGGGCCTGGGCCACTGGGCCTGGGCCCTGGGCCTGGGCCTGGGCCTGGGCCTGGGCCTGGGCCTGGGCCTGGGCCTGGGCCCTGGGCCTGGGCCCTGGGCCACTGGGCCTGGGCCTGGGCCCTGGGCCTGGGCCTGGGCCACTGAGGCCCTGGGCCCTGGGCCTGGGCCTGGGCCTGGGCCTGGGCCTGGGCCACTGGGCCTGGGCCCTGGGCCTGGGCCACTGGGCCCTGGGCCTGGGCCTGGGCCTGGGCCCTGGGCCCTGGGCCTGGGCCTGGGCCTGGGCCTGGGCCACTGGGCCTGGGCCCTGGGCCCTGGGCCTGGGCCTGGGCCCTGGGCCTGGGCCTGGGCCTGGGCCCTGGGCCCTGGGCCTGGGCCCTGGGCCTGGGCCCTGGGCCCTGGGCCTGGGCCTGGGCCCTGGGCCTGGGCCTGGGCCCTGGGCCTGGGCCCTGGGCCTGGGCCTGGGCCCTGGGCCCTGGGCCTAGGCCTGGGCCTGGGCCACTGGGCCTGGGCCTGAGGCCTGGGCCTGGGCCTGGGCCTGGGCCCTGGGCCTGGGCCCTGGGCCTGGGCCTGGGCCTGGGCCACTGGGCCTGGGCCTGGGCCTGGGCCCTGGGCCTGGGCCTGGGCCACTGGGCCCTGGGCCCTGGGCCTGGGCCTGGGCCCTGGGCCCTGGGCCTGGGCCTGGGCCCTGGGCCTGGGCCTGGGCCTGGGCCCTGGGCCCTGGGCCTGGGCCCTGGGCCCTGGGCCTGGGCCTGGGCCACTGGGCCCTGGGCCTGGGCCTGGGCCCTGGGCCCTGGGCCTGGGCCCTGGGCCTGGGCCTGGGCCCTGGGCCCTGGGCCTGGGCCTGGGCCTGGGCCTGGGCCTGGGCCCTGGGCCTGGGCCCTGGGCCTGGGCCTGGGCCTGGGCCTGGGCCCTGGGCCTGGGCCTGGGCCCTGGGCCACTGGGCCTGGGCCTGGGCCCTGGGCCTGGGCCTGGGCCCTGGGCCTGGGCCTGGGCCTGGGCCACTGGGCCTGGGCCTGGGCCTGGGCCCTGGGCCTGGGCCTGGGCCTGGGCCTGGGCCTGAGGCCTGGGCCTGGGCCTGGGCCCTGGGCCTGGGCCTGGGCCTGGGCCACTAGGCCTGGGCCCTGGGCCTGGGCCTGGGCCCTGGGCCTGGGCCCTGGGCCTGGGCCACTGGGCCTGGGCCCTGGGCCACTGGGCCTGGGCCCTGGGCCTGGGCCTGGGCCTGGGCCTGGGCCTGGGCCCTGGGCCTGGGCCCTGGGCCTGGGCCTGGGCCACTGGGCCTGGGCCTGGGCCCTGGGCCTGGGCCTGGGCCTGGGCCCTGGGCCTGGGCCTGGGCCTGGGCCACTGGGCCTGGGCCCTGGGCCTGGGCCTGGGCCTGGGCCTGGGCCCTGGGCCTGGGCCTGGGCCCTGGGCCTGGGCCCTGGGCCTGGGCCTGGGCCCTGGGCCCTGGGCCACTGGGCCCTGGGCCTGGGCCCTGGGCCTGGGCCTGGGCCCTGGGCCCTGGGCCTGGGCCTGGGCCTGGGCCTGGGCCCTGGGCCTGGGCCTGGGCCCTGGGCCTGGGCCCTGGGCCCTGGGCCTGGGCCTGGGCCTGGGCCTGGGCCTGGGCCCTGGGCCTGGGCCTGGGCCTGCAGGCCCTGGGCCTGGGCCTGGGCCTGGGCCTGGGCCCTGGGCCTGGGCCCTGGGCCTGGGCCTGGGCCCTGGGCCTGGGCCTGGGCCCTGGGCCTGGGCCCTGGGCCTGGGCCTGGGCCTGGGCCTGGGCCCTGGGCCTGGGCCTGGGCCCTGGGCCTGGGCCCTGGGCCCTGGGCCTGGGCCCTGGGCCTGGGCCTGGGCCCTGGGCCTGGGCCTGGGCCCTGGGCCTGGGCCTGGGCCTGGGCCCTGGGCCTGGGCCTGGGCCTGGGCCACTGGGCCTGGGCCTGGGCCTGGGCCCTGGGCCTGGGCCCTGGGCCCTGGGCCTGGGCCCTGGGCCCTGGGCCTGGGCCACTGGGCCCTGGGCCCTGGGCCTGGGCCTGGGCCCTGGGCCACTGGGCCCTGGGCCTGGGCCTGGGCCCTGGGCCCTGGGCCTGGGCCTGGGCCACTGGGCCTGGGCCTGGGCCCTGGGCCTGGGCCTGGGCCACTGGGCCCTGGGCCTGGGCCTGGGCCACTGGGCCACTGAGGCCTGGGCCTGGGCCTGGGCCTGGGCCTGGGCCTGGGCCTGGGCCCTGGGCCTGGGCCCTGGGCCTGGGCCTGGGCCCTGGGCCTGGGCCTGGGCCCTGGGCCTGGGCCCTGGGCCCTGGGCCTGGGCCCTGGGCCTGGGCCTGGGCCACTGGGCCTGGGCCTGGGCCCTGGGCCTGGGCCTGGGCCCTGGGCCTGGGCCTGGGCCCTGGGCCTGGGCCTGGGCCCTGGGCCTGGGCCTGGGCCTGGGCCTGGGCCCTGGGCCTGGGCCTGGGCCTGGGCCCTGGGCCTGGGCCTGGGCCTGGGCCACTGGGCCTGGGCCTGGGCCCTGGGCCTGGGCCTGGGCCTGGGCCCTGGGCCTGGGCCTGGGCCCTGGGCCTGGGCCCTGGGCCTGGGCCCTGGGCCTGGGCCTGGGCCCTGGGCCCTGGGCCTGGGCCCTGGGCCTGGGCCACTGGGCCTGGGCCCTGGGCCATGGGCCCTGGGCCTGGGCCTGGGCCTGGGCCTGGGCCCTGGGCCTGGGCCCTGGGCCCTGGGCCTGGGCCTGGGCCCTGGGCCTGGGCCTGGGCCACTGGGCCCTGGGCCTGGGCCCTGGGCCTGGGCCTGGGCCCTGGGCCTGGGCCTGGGCCTGGGCCCTGGGCCTGGGCCCTGGGCCTGGGCCTGGGCCCTGGGCCTGGGCCTGGGCCTGGGCCCTGGGCCTGGGCCCTGGGCCTGGGCCTGGGCCTGGGCCTGGGCCTGGGCCCTGGGCCTGGGCCCTGGGCCTGGGCCTGGGCCCTGGGCCTGGGCCACTGGGCCTGGGCCTGGGCCTGGGCCCTGGGCCTGGGCCTGGGCCCTGGGCCTGGGCCTGGGCCTGGGCCTGGGCCCTGGGCCTGGGCCACTGGGCCTGGGCCTGGGCCTGGGCCTGGGCCCTGGGCCTGGGCCTGGGCCTGGGCCTGGGCCACTGGGCCCTGGGCCTGAGGCCTGGGCCCAGGCCTGGGCCCTGGGCCTGGGCCTGGGCCTGGGCCCTGGGCCTGGGCCCTGGGCCTGGGCCCTGGGCCCTGGGCCTGGGCCTGGGCCACTGGGCCTGGGCCCTGGGCCTGGGCCTGGGCCCTGGGCCTGGGCCCTGGGCCTGGGCCTGGGCCTGGGCCACTGGGCCTGGGCCCTGGGCCTGGGCCCTGGGCCTGGGCCCTGGGCCTGGGCCTGGGCCACTGGGCCTGGGCCTGGGCCTGGGCCCTGGGCCTGGGCCCTGGGCCTGGGCCTGGGCCTGGGCCTGGGCCTGGGCCTGGGCCTGGGCCACTGGGCCTGGGCCTGGGCCTGGGCCTGGGCCCTGGGCCTGGGCCCTGGGCCTGGGCCTGGGCCCTGGGCCTGGGCCTGGGCCTGGGCCCTGGGCCCTGGGCCTGGGCCTGGGCCCTGGGCCTGGGCCCTGGGCCCTGGGCCTGGGCCACTGGGCCTGGGCCTGGGCCCTGGGCCCTGGGCCCTGGGCACTGGGCCTGGGCCTGGGCCTGGGCCTGGGCCCTGGGCCTGGGCCCTGGGCCCTGGGCCTGGGCCTGGGCCTGGGCCTGGGCCTGGGCCTGGGCCTGGGCCCTGGGCCCTGGGCCTGGGCCTGGGCCCTGGGCCTGGGCCCTGGGCCTGGGCCTGGGCCTGGGCCTGGGCCTGGGCCCTGGGCCTGGGCCACTGGGCCTGGGCCTGGGCCTGGGCCCTGGGCCTGGGCCTGGGCCTGGGCCCTGGGCCTGGGCCTGGGCCTGGGCCCTGGGCCTGGGCCCTGGGCCTGGGCCTGGGCCTGGGCCTGGGCCTGGGCCTGGGCCCTGGGCCCTGGGCCCTGGGCCTGGGCCTGGGCCTGGGCCTGGGCCTGGGCCTGGGCCCTGGGCCCTGGGCCTGGGCCTGGGCCTGGGCCTGGGCCTGAGGCCTGGGCCCTGGGCCTGGGCCTAGGCCTGGGCCTGGGCCTGGAGGCCTGGGCCCTGGGCCTGGGCCTGGGCCTGGGCCCTGGGCCTGGGCCTGGGCCCTGGGCCTGGGCCCTGGGCCTGGGCCTGGGCCTGGGCCACTGGGCCTGGGCCTGGGCCCTGGGCCTGGGCCTGGGCCCTGGGCCCTGGGCCTGGGCCTGGGCCTGGGCCTGGGCCTGGGCCTGGGCCCTGGGCCCTGGGCCACTGGGCCTGGGCCACTGGGCCTGGGCCTGGGCCACTGGGCCTGGGCCTGGGCCTGGGCCTGGGCCTGGGCCACTGGGCCTGGGCCTGGGCCTGGGCCCTGGGCCTGGGCCTGGGCCTGGGCCACTGGGCCTGGGCCTGGGCCTGGGCCTGGGCCTGGGCCACTGGGCCTGGGCCTGGGCCACTGGGCCTGGGCCTGGGCCTGGGCCCTGGGCCTGGGCCCTGGGCCTGGGCCTGGGCCCTGGGCCCTGGGCCTGGGCCCTGGGCCTGGGCCTGGGCCTGGGCCTGCAGGCCTGGGCCTGGGCCCTGGGCCTGGGCCCTGGGCCTGGGCCCTGGGCCCTGGGCCTGGGCCCTGGGCCTGGGCCTGGGCCCTGGGCCCTGGGCCCTGGGCCTGGGCCTGGGCCCTGGGCCTGGGCCACTGGGCCCTGGGCCTGGGCCCTGGGCCTGGGCCTGGGCCCTGGGCCTGGGCCTGGGCCACTGGGCCTGGGCCTGGGCCTGGGCCTGGGCCTGGGCCTGGGCCCTGGGCCCTGGGCCTGGGCCTGGGCCACTGGGCCTGGGCCCTGGGCCTGGGCCCTGGGCCTGGGCCCTGGGCCTGGGCCTGGGCCTGGGCCCTGGGCCTGGGCCTGGGCCTGGGCCCTGGGCCCTGGGCCTGGGCCTGGGCCTGGGCCTGGGCCCTGGGCCCTGGGCCTGGGCCTGGGCCCTGGGCCTGGGCCTGGGCCTGGGCCCTGGGCCCTGGGCCTGGGCCTGGGCCCTGGGCCACTGGGCCCTGGGCCTGGGCCACTGGGCCCTGGGCCTGGAGGCCTGGGCCCTGGGCCTGGGCCCTGGGCCTGGGCCTGGGCCTGGGCCCTGGGCCTGGGCCACTGGGCCTGGGCCTGGGCCTGGGCCTGGGCCTGGGCCCTGGGCCTGGGCCTGGGCCCTGGGCCTGGGCCTGGGCCCTGGGCCTGGGCCTGGGCCTGGGCCTGGGCCTGGGCCACTGGGCCACTGGGCCTGGGCCTGGGCCCTGGGCCTGGGCCACTGGGCCTGGGCCCTGGGCCCTGGGCCTGGGCCTGGGCCCTGGGCCTGGGCCCTGGGCCTGGGCCTGGGCCCTGGGCCTGGGCCCTGGGCCTGGGCCTGGGCCTGGGCCCTGGGCCTGGGCCCTGGGCCTGGGCCTGGGCCTGGGCCACTGGGCCTGGGCCTGGGCCTGGGCCACTGGGCCTGGGCCCTGGGCCTGGGCCTGGGCCTGGGCCTGGGCCTGGGCCTGGGCCACTGGGCCCTGGGCCTGGGCCTGGGCCTGGGCCTGGGCCTGGGCCTGGGCCTGGGCCACAGGCCTGGGCCCTGGGCCTGGGCCCTGGGCCTGGGCCTGGGCCACTGGGCCTGGGCCCTGGGCCCTGGGCCTGGGCCACTGGGCCTGGGCCTGGGCCCTGGGCCCTGGGCCTGGGCCCTGGGCCTGGGCCCTGGGCCTGGGCCTGGGCCCTGGGCCTGGGCCTGGGCCTGGGCCCTGGGCCCTGGGCCTGGGCCTGGGCCTGGGCCCTGGGCCTGGGCCTGGGCCTGGGCCCTGGGCCTGGGCCTGGGCCTGGGCCACTGGGCCCTGGGCCACTGGGCCTGGGCCCTGGGCCTGGGCCTGGGCCTGGGCCCTGGGCCTGGGCCTGGGCCTGGGCCTGGGCCCTGGGCCCTGGGCCTGGGCCTGGGCCTGGGCCCTGGGCCTGGGCCTGGGCCCTGGGCCTGGGCCTGGGCCCTGGGCCCTGGGCCTGGGCCACTGGGCCTGGGCCTGGGCCTGGGCCTGGGCCTGGGCCTGGGCCCTGGGCCTGGGCCCTGGGCCTGGGCCTGGGCCTGGGCCCTGGGCCCTGGGCCTGGGCCTGGGCCACTGGGCCTGGGCCCTGGGCCTGGGCCTGGGCCTGGGCCTGGGCCACTGGGCCTGGGCCTGGGCCTGGGCCCTGGGCCTGGGCCACAGGCCTGGGCCTGGGCCTGGGCCTGGGCCTGGGCCCTGGGCCTGGGCCTGGGCCACTGGGCCTGGGCCCTGGGCCTGGGCCCTGGGCCTGGGCCTGGGCCCTGGGCCCTGGGCCCTGGGCCTGGGCCCTGGGCCTGGGCCTGGGCCTGGGCCTGGGCCCTGGGCCTGGGCCTGGGCCTGAGGCCTGGGCCTGGGCCCTGGGCCTGGGCCACTGGGCCTGGGCCTGGGCCTGGGCCTGGGCCCTGGGCCTGGGCCTGGGCCTGGGCCTGGGCCTGGGCCTGGGCCTGGGCCCTGGGCCTGGGCCTGGGCCTGGGCCTGGGCCTGGGCCCTGGGCCTGGGCCCTGGGCCTGGGCCTGGGCCACTGGGCCCTGGGCCTGGGCCACAGGCCTGGGCCTGGGCCCTGGGCCTGGGCCTGGGCCCTGGGCCTGGGCCTGGGCCTGGGCCCTGGGCCTGGGCCTGGGCCTGGGCCCTGGGCCTGGGCCCTGGGCCTGGGCCACTGGGCCCTGGGCCTGGGCCTGGGCCCTGGGCCTGGGCCTGGGCCACTGGGCCTGGGCCCTGGGCCCTGGGCCTGGGCCCTGGGCCTGGGCCCTGGGCCTGGGCCTGGGCCTGGGCCCTGGGCCTGGGCCCTGGGCCCTGGGCCTGGGCCTGGGCCTGGGCCTGGGCCACTGGGCCCTGGGCCTGGGCCTGGGCCTGGGCCCTGGGCCTGGGCCTGGGCCACTGGGCCCTGGGCCTGGGCCTGGGCCCTGGGCCCTGGGCCTGGGCCCTGGGCCTGGGCCCTGGGCCCTGGGCCCTGGGCCTGGGCCTGGGCCACTGGGCCTGGGCCTGGGCCTGGGCCCTGGGCCACTAGGCCCTGGGCCTGGGCCTGGGCCCTGGGCCTGGGCCCTGGGCCTGGGCCTGGGCCTGAGGCCTGGGCCACTGGGCCTGGGCCCTGGGCCTGGGCCTGGGCCACTGGGCCTGGGCCCTGGGCCTGGGCCTGGGCCCTGAGGCCTGGGCCCTGGGCCCTGGGCCCTGGGCCTGGGCCCTGGGCCTGGGCCCTGGGCCCTGGGCCTGGGCCTGGGCCCTGGGCCTGGGCCCTGGGCCTGGGCCCTGGGCCTGGGCCCTGGGCCCTGGGCCACTGGGCCTGGGCCTGGGCCCTGGGCCCTGGGCCTGGGCCCTGGGCCTGGGCCTGGGCCTGGGCCTGGGCCCTGGGCCTGAGGCCTGGGCCTGGGCCTGGGCCCTGGGCCTGGGCCTGGGCCTGGGCCTGGGCCTGGGCCTGGGCCTGAGGCCCTGGGCCTGGGCCACTGGGCCTGGGCCTGGGCCTGGGCCCTGGGCCCTGGGCCTGGGCCTGGGCCACTGGGCCCTGGGCCTGGGCCCTGGGCCTGGGCCTGGGCCCTGGGCCTGGGCCCTGGGCCCTGGGCCTGGGCCCTGGGCCTGGGCCCTGGGCCTGGGCCTGGGCCCTGGGCCTGGGCCCTGGGCCTGGGCCTGGGCCACTGGGCCCTGGGCCTGGGCCTGGGCCCTGGGCCTGGGCCTGGGCCCTGGGCCTGGGCCTGGGCCTGGGCCACTGGGCCTGGGCCCTGGGCCTGGGCCTGGGCCTGGGCCACTGGGCCCTGGGCCTGGGCCTGGGCCTGGGCCCTGGGCCTGGGCCCTGGGCCTGGGCCCTGGGCCTGGGCCTGGGCCTGGGCCCTGGGCCTGGGCCACTGGGCCTGGGCCTGGGCCCTGGGCCTGGGCCACTGGGCCTGGGCCTGGGCCTGGGCCCTGGGCCTGGGCCCTGGGCCTGGGCCCTGGGCCTGGGCCTGGGCCACTGGGCCTGGGCCTGGGCCCTGGGCCTGGGCCTGGGCCTGGGCCCTGGGCCTGGGCCCTGGGCCTGGGCCTGGGCCCTGGGCCACTAGGCCCTGGGCCCTGGGCCTGGGCCTGGGCCCTGGGCCTGGGCCTGGGCCTGGGCCCTGGGCCTGGGCCTGGGCCACTGGGCCTGGGCCTGGGCCTGGGCCCTGGGCCTGGGCCTGGGCCTGGGCCCTGGGCCCTGGGCCTGGGCCCTGGGCCTGGGCCCTGGGCCCTGGGCCTGGGCCTGGGCCCTGGGCCTGGGCCACTGGGCCTGGGCCTGGGCCACTGGGCCTGGGCCACTGAGGCCTGGGCCTGGGCCTGGGCCACTGGGCCTGGGCCCTGGGCCTGGGCCTGGGCCTGGGCCACTGGGCCTGGGCCTGGGCCCTGGGCCACTGGGCCTGGGCCTGGGCCTGGGCCCTGGGCCTGGGCCTGGGCCCTGGGCCCTGGGCCTGGGCCTGGGCCTGGGCCTGGGCCACTGGGCCCTGGGCCTGGGCCACTGGGCCTGGGCCTGGGCCTGGGCCTGGGCCCTGGGCCTGGGCCCTGGGCCTGGGCCTGGGCCTGGGCCTGGGCCCGGCCTGGGCCTGGGCCACTGGGCCTGGGCCACTGGGCCCTGGGCCTGGGCCTGGGCCCTGGGCCCTGGGCCACTGGGCCTGGGCCCTGGGCCACTGGGCCCTGGGCCTGGGCCTGGGCCTGGGCCACTGGGCCTGGGCCTGGGCCACTGGGCCTGGGCCCTGGGCCTGGGCCTGGGCCCTGGGCCTGGGCCCTGGGCCTGGGCCCTGGGCCTGGGCCTGCAGGCCTGGGCCTGGGCCTGGGCCTGGGCCTGGGCCTGGGCCACTGGGCCCTGGGCCTGGGCCTGGGCCCTGGGCCTGGGCCTGGGCCACTGGGCCCTGGGCCCTGGGCCACTGGGCCCTGGGCCCTGGGCCTGGGCCCTGGGCCTAGGCCTGAGGCCTGGGCCTGGGCCTGGGCCACTGGGCCCTGGGCCTGGGCCTGGGCCTGGGCCCTGGGCCTGGGCCTGGGCCTGGGCCTGGGCCTGGGCCCTGGGCCTGGGCCTGGGCCCTGGGCCCTGGGCCTGGGCCACAGGCCTGGGCCCTGAGGCCTGGGCCTGGGCCCTGGGCCACTGGGCCCTGGGCCCTGGGCCCTGGGCCCTGGGCCTGGGCCCTGGGCCTGGGCCTGGGCCCTGGGCCTGGGCCCTGGGCCTGGGCCCTGGGCCTGGGCCTGGGCCACTGGGCCCTGGGCCCTGGGCCTGGGCCCTGGGCCTGGGCCTGGGCCCTGGGCCCTGGGCCACTGGGCCTGGGCCTGGGCCTGGGCCCTGGGCCCTGGGCCCTGGGCCTGGGCCTGGGCCCTGGGCCTGGGCCCTGGGCCCTGGGCCTGGGCCACTGAGGCCTGGGCCTGGGCCTGGGCCCTGGGCCTGGGCCCTGGGCCTGGGCCTGGGCCACTGGGCCTGGGCCTGGGCCTGGGCCTGGGCCCTGGGCCTGGGCCACTGGGCCTGGGCCACTGGGCCTGGGCCTGGGCCCTGAGGCCCTGGGCCTGGGCCACTGGGCCTGGGCCTGGGCCCTGGGCCCTGGGCCCTGGGCCTGGGCCCTGGGCCTGGGCCACTGGGCCACTGGGCCTGGGCCTGGGCCTGGGCCCTGGGCCTGGGCCTGGGCCTGGGCCCTGGGCCTGGGCCTGGGCCCTGGGCCCTGGGCCTGGGCCTGGGCCTGGGCCTGGGCCCTGGGCCTGGGCCCTGGGCCTGGGCCCTGGGCCTGGGCCCTGGGCCTGGGCCTGGGCCTGGGCCTGGGCCTGGGCCCTGGGCCTGGGCCTGGGCCACTGGGCCTGGGCCTGGGCCCTGGGCCTGGGCCTGGGCCACTGGGCCTGGGCCTGGGCCTGGGCCTGGGCCTGGGCCTGGGCCTGGGCCTGGGCCCTGGGCCACTGGGCCTGGGCCTGGGCCCTGGGCCTGGGCCCTGGGCCACTGGGCCTGGGCCCTGGGCCTGGGCCTGGGCCCTGGGCCCTGGGCCTGGGCCCTGGGCCTGGGCCTGGGCCTGGGCCTGGGCCTGGGCCTGGGCCTGGGCCTGGGCCCTGGGCCCTGGGCCTGGGCCTGGGCCTGGGCCTGGGCCCTGGGCCCTGGGCCCTGGGCCTGGGCCTGGGCCTGGGCCTGGGCCCTGGGCCTGGGCCTGGGCCCTGGGCCTGGGCCCTGGGCCTGGGCCTGGGCCTGGGCCCTGGGCCCTGGGCCCTGGGCCTGGGCCTGGGCCTGGGCCCTGGGCCCTGGGCCTGGGCCTGGGCCCTGGGCCCTGGGCCACTGGGCCTGGGCCTGGGCCCTGGGCCTGGGCCTGGGCCTGGGCCTGGGCCCTGGGCCTGGGCCTGGGCCCTGGGCCCTGGGCCACTGGGCCTGGGCCTGGGCCTGGGCCCTGGGCCACTGGGCCTGGGCCTGGGCCACTGGGCCTGGGCCTGGGCCTGGGCCTGGGCCCTGGGCCCTGGGCCCTGGGCCTGGGCCCTGGGCCTGGGCCTGGGCCTGGGCCCTGGGCCTGGGCCACTGGGCCTGGGCCTGGGCCACTGGGCCCTGGGCCACTGGGCCCTGGGCCCTGGGCCACTGGGCCCTGGGCCTGGGCCTGGGCCACTGGGCCTGGGCCCTGGGCCCTGGGCCCTGGGCCCTGGGCCTGGGCCTGGGCCCTGGGCCCTGGGCCCTGGGCCCTGGGCCTGGGCCTGGGCCCTGGGCCCTGGGCCTGGGCCTGGGCCACTGGGCCTGGGCCTGGGCCACTGGGCCCTGGGCCACTGGGCCACTGGGCCTGGGCCTGGGCCACTGGGCCCTGGGCCCTGGGCCTGGGCCTGGGCCCTGGGCCTGGGCCACTGGGCCTGGGCCTGGGCCTGGGCCTGGGCCACTGGGCCACTGAGGCCTGGGCCTGGGCCCTGGGCCTGGGCCCTGGGCCTGGGCCTGGGCCTGGGCCCTGGGCCTGGGCCACTGGGCCTGGGCCTGGGCCTGGGCCTGGGCCCTGGGCCTGGGCCTGGGCCACTGGGCCTGGGCCTGGGCCCTGAGGCCTGGGCCTGGGCCACTGGGCCCTGGGCCTGGGCCACTGGGCCTGGGCCTGGGCCCTGGGCCCTGGGCCACTGGGCCTGGGCCCTGGGCCCTGGGCCTGGGCCCTGGGCCTGGGCCTGGGCCCTGGGCCCTGGGCCTGGGCCTGGGCCTGGGCCCTGGGCCTGGGCCTGGGCCTGGGCCACTGGGCCCTGGGCCTGGGCCTGGGCCACTGGGCCTGGGCCCTGGGCCCTGGGCCCTGGGCCTGGGCCTGGGCCTGGGCCCTGGGCCTGGGCCTGGGCCCTGGGCCTGGGCCTGGGCCCTGGGCCTGGGCCCTGGGCCTGGGCCACTGGGCCCTGGGCCTGGGCCACTGGGCCTGGGCCCTGGGCCTGGGCCTGGGCCTGGGCCTGGGCCTGGGCCCTGGGCCCTGGGCCTGGGCCACTGGGCCTGGGCCTGGGCCTGGGCCCTGGGCCCTGGGCCTGGGCCACTGGGCCTGGGCCTGGGCCCTGGGCCCTGGGCCACTGGGCCTGGGCCTGGGCCCTGGGCCCTGGGCCTGGGCCTGGGCCTGGGCCACTGGGCCTGGGCCCTGGGCCTGGGCCTGGGCCCTGGGCCTGGGCCCTGGGCCCTGGGCCTGGGCCCTGGGCCCTGGGCCACTGGGCCTGGGCCCTGGGCCCTGGGCCTGGGCCCTGGGCCTGGGCCTGGGCCTGGGCCTGGGCCTGGGCCCTGGGCCTGGGCCCTGGGCCCTGGGCCTGGGCCTGGGCCTGGGCCTGGGCCTGGGCCTGGGCCCTGGGCCACTGGGCCTGGGCCTGGGCCTGGGCCTGGGCCTGGGCCACTGGGCCTGGGCCCTGGGCCTGGGCCCTGGGCCTGGGCCTGGGCCACTGGGCCCTGGGCCTGGGCCTGGGCCTGGGCCCTGGGCCTGGGCCACTGGGCCTGGGCCTGGGCCCTGGGCCTGGGCCTGGGCCACTGGGCCTGGGCCCTGGGCCTGGGCCTGGGCCTGGGCCACTGGGCCCTGGGCCTGGGCCTGGGCCCTGGGCCCTGAGCCTGGGCCTGGGCCTGGGCCCTGGGCCTGGGCCTGGGCCTGGGCCTGGGCCCTGGGCCTGGGCCACTGGGCCTGGGCCTGGGCCACTGGGCCCTGGGCCTGGGCCCTGGGCCTGGGCCCTGGGCCTGGGCCTGGGCCACTGGGCCCTGGGCCCTGGGCCTGGGCCTGGGCCTGGGCCTGGGCCTGGGCCCTGGGCCTGGGCCTGGGCCTGGGCCCTGGGCCTGGGCCACTGGGCCTGGGCCCTGGGCCTGGGCCACTGGGCCCTGGGCCCTGGGCCTGGGCCACTGGGCCTGGGCCTGGGCCCTGGGCCCTGGGCCCTGGGCCCTGGGCCTGGGCCCTGGGCCTGGGCCCTGGGCCTGGGCCTGGGCCCTGGGCCTGGGCCACTGGGCCCTGGGCCTGGGCCCTGGGCCTGGGCCTGGGCCTGGGCCCTGGGCCCTGGGCCACTGGGCCTGGGCCCTGGGCCTGGGCCTGGGCCTGGGCCTGGGCCACTGGGCCTGGGCCCTGGGCCTGGCCTGGCCCTGGCACTGGGCCTGGCCACTGGCCTGGGCCACTGGCCTACTGACACTGGCCCACTGGCCCACTGACCTGGCCCTGGGCCACAGGCCTGGGCCTAGGCCTGGCACTGGGCCACTGACCTGGCCTGGGCCCTGGCCTGGCCACTGGCCACCAGGCCTGAGGCCACAGGCCACAGGCCCTGAGCCTAGGCCTGGCCTAGGCCACTGGCCACTGGCCCTGACCTGGCCACTGAGCCCTGGCCCAGCCTGGGCCCTAGGCCCTGGGCCTAGGACCTGGCCGGACCTGGGACCAGGACCAGGACCCAGGACCTAGGCCACAGGCCTAGGCAGGAGCCACTGAAAGGCCAGTGACCTTAAGAGCCTGGAGTTTGAAAGGCCAGGACAGGTGAAAGATCCTCGACCATTGACCTCGAAAGCCACTTAATCCTAAAAAGCCTAAAGCCCTAAAGATATTAAGCCACTAAGCCTTAAGACCTTAAACCTGAAGCCTTAAACCTTAAAACCATAAAACCATAAACACTAAATCTTAACCCTAAACGCTAAACCTTAAACCCTAACCCATAACCCTTAACAACTAACCTCTAAAACCTAACCCATAAACCCTAAAAATCCCTAACCCCCCACCCGCAACCCGCAACCCCCAATCCCCAACACCTAACCCTCAACCCGGAACCATGAACCCTGAATCTTGAACCATGGACCGTCGACCATGGACCCTGGACCCTGTACTGTGGATCTTGGACCCTTGACCCTAGACACTAGACCCTGAACCCTGGACCCTAAACCCCTAAATCCTAAACCATAAACCTGAAACCTAAACCCTAAAGCCCAATCCCCAAACCCCAAACCCTCAAAATCCTAAAAACCCTCTAAAATCCTAAAAGCCCTAAACCCTAAAAGCCTTAAACCCTAACCCATAAATCCTAAACCATAAACTCTAAACCATGAATCCTAGACCCTTAACCATAAACCCTTACCCCAAAGATAGATAGTTAAGTTGAGTTAAACTTAATTTTTAAAATTTAAGTTAGTTATAAATGGGTTAATTTAACTTAATTTTATGTTGAGATATTTTTATCTTGAAAGAACTTTAATTAAAAAACATATTTAAATAATAATAGTTAAAAGTATGCAACTTCTAATATAAATATAATTTTATGATATAATATGAATGTTATTTATTTTATTATTTTTAAAGTGCATTTAAATTGATATTATATTATTATAATAAAAAGTTATTATATTATAAACTAAATTATAAATATGTTAAAATATTTTATGAATAATATTATTTAAAAATAATAAATTTTAAAATTATTATCATACATAAATTTATGAATTTTGAATTATGTTAAATAGAAGGATAGGTTAAAGAAAGTAATGTTAAAATTAATAATTTTACTTAAAAAATATAAAAAATTAGTTAATAATAATTTAAAGTTAACTTAAAAGCAATACTTGTGGAGGTAAGATTTGAATAAAAAAATCTATTTAATGTTAGAAAAAAACAATCAAATATAATAATAATAATAATAGTTTCATGATTCATAAAGTTTTGACATACAAATATTAATCCAAATATCACTTGAATGATAGGTTGGGTTGAATTGAAATTAAGATAAAAATTATAAAAATTCGATCCACCTCAATATTAAATAAAGTATTGAGTTTGCTCAAATCCTGTTCAATACAACTCCATACATCTGCTTGTCATTATTTCAAAATCTTCTAAAAATTAAAATTCGTTGGAAACTTTAATTTGAAAATAAGTATTGTTTTCTCTCATTTATACGAAAATTCCAATTTTACTTATAATATTGTTTTAGATTGTATAATTTAAATGTTAAAATTAATTTTTGAACTACACCTTCTAATAATTAAAATTAACTAAATAATCTGAAAGTCAAAATTAATTTTTAAAAGATTGTAAAATTTAAAAATTTTATTTTTATAAAAAAATTTAAATTATACAATTCAAAAAATATTTTGAATAAAATAATTTAAAAATTATTTTTTTATTTTTACACTGTATAAAAAAATTAAATTACACAATTCAAAAATACATTTCTTTTCTATCTTCAACTACCATTTTTTTTTTCATTGACCAGCAGCAAGCAAATAGTGACAACTAGAGCTGGGATAGTTTTGTTTCTAATCCACTCGTCTGAAGGTGCATATAGAAATAAAGGGGTAGAGAAAGAACCCAGTTTCAAATGGAATGGAGATTCATAAACCCTCGTCCTATCTTTATGAGGTCGGAGTCTGACCCCAAGATAAACAGATTCGCCGCATCTCATTTGCAGCCAAACCCTAATTCAATTCACCGAAGCCTTCATAACCATGTTCCAGTTACGTCCACAAATGTTTTCAAAATAGTATAGTGAGTTTTTTTTTTTTACTTTTCTCTTTTGTTTGGCTGTCTTCTTTTATTCTGCGACTTAATATGATTTATTCAACACTTGCATTTCTTTGAACCAACCGCACCAATTTGAGCTAGCAGACGTTGTGAACAGCCGAATTTTATTGTTCAAGAATTTGATTCTTAATTCAGCAACATCGATCAATTGTACAGTTGCAGCTTCAATGCTTCAACATACCGCTAATTTGTTTTTTTATTTGTGGCAGCTGGTTGTTGATTCAATGATTCAACAAACCCTGATTAATTGCTCAACTGCACCGCAACGTGGCAAGAATTAGAATTCTCCTGCTTCCAAACATTTGTTATGACAGCAGATTTCTTTTTTCAAACCATACCTACTTGGAGATTGGTGCAAGAATTTATGGGACAGCAGCAGTTTTGCAGCAGCCAACAGTATTGAGAACAGCAGCTAACCAGACCAATTCAATTGCAGCACCTCTTGTTTCAATCTCAAGAATTGCAGCTAATTCTCGTACAGAAATGGATGTTAATATATAAAGATAAGAGTGGATTGTGTTTAATTGAGGGTACTGAGAAAAGGAAAACCATCTTCACGTGCATAAATTGTCTGAGTTGTTCTGAAAGCAACCAAGCAAGTTACATGACATTCTCAGCTCTCTAGACTAGCCAATCTTCGGCGACATTTGGATTTGACCGAAAGAGTCAACAAGGTAGTGATAATAGATTTCTCTCATAATCATACATAATATTTAGTGCTATACGAACCAATCAAATTATTTGTTCCCTTACTCAACCTAATCTGTCAGAGAGTGAGAGCGAATGGTGCCCATTCTGCAACCATTACAATTTTAGGTTATGCATTGAATTAATATTTCATATTTTACATTCACTTGCAAGCACAAGTGATCTGTTATGAGAAATATGATGGAGTGCTTGCACTTAACCACCTTTGGATTGTTTTGTAAATCGAGTTTGGTTTGAAATGAGTTTTTGGAATGAAGACAACAATTCAGTAAAATATTAATTAAAGTATTGGTATTATAAAATCATTGAAAAAATGACAAATAATTTTTTTTAAAACGTGAAACCACTGAATAAGTAACCATGGGCGTAACATCTACAAAGTTTTGGTTAAATGTATTCGTGGATCTAAGTATATTTAGCTTTTAGGTAACTCGAAGAGCTTCAAGTTGTTCTCAAATAAAAGTTGACCCAACAACAATTAGAGTATGCAAACAATGTGGCAGAGGCTTTCCAATTCCAACACCAAATCTCTTATCAGACTTTCGTCCTATTTATATTCTTATTGTTTTCCGCCACCATTGAATTTTATCTCAGTATCATCACCATCTCCTGCATCCTCCACTGGAGCCAACTTGTTCAGATCTCCGTGGTCTTCCTCTCAAAGTCGGGGAATCAAAGTATCTGGTTCTGATGTATGCATCTTTTAATTTTTACCATTTTGTTGGGCTTTTGGTCGAAATTTTTATGGGTGCCTCTTCACTGTCTCTTGTGGTGCAGATTAGAGTTGGAAATATCATTGGAAAACAAGGTTCCTTTGCTTTTGGGTTATTGAATTTTACTTTGAGGTTTCAATTCAACATGTATGTTTTCTAACATATTCAATTTGCATTGTTATTGTGTTGGACATGATTGCTTCCAGGGCGCATTTACGAGGTACTTGCTACTACTCAATCAATTTATTGTCAGATAGTATGTTAAATCTTGTTATCCCACACTTTCTTTCGTGATGCAAACCTCATCAGGTTCTTAAAGTAGATCACTCTCATGAAGGAAGAGGAAAAGCCACAATCAAGGTTTATCCTAAGATTTGCTCTTTTTCTTATGTCAATATCCAACTAAAATAGCCTTCTGTTATTTATGTGTAAATTTACTGTCTTGAATCCACATGTTAAAGATGTTTATGTGTATATGACGCTGTTTGCTATGTACAAACTCACTTGGATTGTTTTAAAAAAAACTAACAAATTGGGAATGGGAAAACAGTTTTCTTTGGAAGCAAGCTTACTTGGATGTACTGCGAAGTAATAAACTAATATTTTTCATGACCTTACTATAGGAATAGGAAAACAGTTTTCTTTGGAAGCAAGCTTACTTGGATCCACTGCTAAGTGATAAACTAATATTTTTCATGACCTTAACATAGACGTGGTACAAAATACCAAAGATTCTTATTATTTGATTTGTTTGCAAGGTGAGAAAATAAAGGAAAATAAAAGAAAGTGAAAGAGAGATCAAGGGGTAAAAACAAAGTTGAAGAATCTAAAATATTTTGTTATTTTTCTCTATACTTACTTACTTCAGCTTTACAATTTATAGAAACTGATGAGACGTGGGTGGGCAGGCAATTGTGAAAACTGATAATGCAACCATTTCTCCACCAATTTGTTACAAAGAAATTTACTGAACTTCCTACAACAAACTAACAGTGTGTTAAAGCACGGATGACATGCACCCAATAATAGATTTGATCAAGTAATGCCGTTTTCTTTAGAAGGTGTAGATTTAGGGTGTACAGTTTTTATCCGAACATACTATTCCTTATTTGGTTTTGTTTAGAAACTTGTTAGATGGTTCTATAAAAATGAAAAAGAAAAATCCCTTTTTATATATTTAGATGATACCACATGTTTGTCGTTATTTATTAAGGAAATACCACGATTAAAGGAGATCTTGTTTTGCTTGCTTTGCCTGATGCCTTACTTATTAGTGCTCTTTTTATTAGATATAGTAGTATGTAACTTATGAACTCTCTCAACTACATTCCTAACCAAAACTAGTTTGTGGATAATAGGTGGAACTTCGTGACATTGGCCAGGGAAACAAGGTAACACAAAGAATGGGTACGGATGACGATATTGAAAGTATGTACTTGTATATGTAACATGTCAAATGCAAATTTATGAGTAATATAATCATTATGCAAAGATTGTTGATTTAGTTGTTAATCTTGATACCATTGTTAACTTTTTATGTACGGGATTGTCTAATATTTATGTTGCATAGCAATTTACTAAAGAACAACACATGCATAATCCCCAATCCTTTCCTTGAGGACAGTGTTGAACATTTAGGAGATGACATTGATAGGTTTGCAGAGAGTACTTAGAATATTCATGTTAGTAGGGTTGATGGGCACTTTAAATTGTTAGTAGGTAAATTAGCTTTAATAGTTGGAGGGGTAGAAGAGAAGGTAATTTGTTAGTTTGTAAATGGAGAGGTTGGTTGTAAGAGGAGAAAATTTCTATTAACGGAAGTCCTCTAGACGTTGATACTCTCTTTTATTTTTTGTTTGAGATATGGTAAATCAATATTACAAAACTGTTTTTTCTTTTCTTTTTTTCCCGCCTCTCTTCTCTATTTCACAACTCTTTCTCTCACTTGAACAAAATGCTTTGTATATTTCACTTTCAACGAACTAGAGAGAGCACAAAAATTACATGGACTGAAATCATTATAATCAAGGTAATTGCTGCTCTTAGAAAGGGGATCTAGATCTAATTAAACTCTTCAAAACCGGTTTGTAAGATGAAGTTTGTCATCACTTATATATTATATTTTTGTTATATTTATAGTCGACATAGGATCTCCAACACATACCTTCAGACCAAGAATTTGGCATCTCAAGCATGGTGATAAATATTTATGGTTGATCTAATAATAGTTTAATAGGCCCCAACAACTCTAGCTAGGATTAGTTTTGATACCATCTTAGAAAGTCAATTTCAACTTAAGTTAATCTTACAAAACTAGTTTGTAATTTCAACCTAAGGTTTTTTCAATTATATATTGTAATTTGACTTTATTTATAGTTTATGTGGGATTTCCAACAAATAAAAAAGCTAAGTCAAGGACTAATTTCAAAAAATAAGAAAACCAAATCAGATATAAAGCTGTACATATTCAGAATAAATCTATATTTTATTGAGGTCTAGTGGTGTGCGATTGTTATCAGATCCAATAACCTGTTTGAAGGCCGTGTATATTTTCCATTCTTTTCTTTTAAATGAAAAGATGTCAAGCAATATCTGCCTATTCCATTCAGTGTTTTTCCGGGTTACTTCAAGCCTTGTGATAATTGACTTGTGATCCTTTCGTGTGCTTACAAATCACTAATTGTTTCAGGGGTCTACGTTCAGGAAAAGACTTTCATGTTTATGTGCATGGATCATGATGGAACTGTAGTATTGATGGAGTGAGTTTTACATCTTTCATCCTAATTTGCTGTCAATATATCATTTTAAGCTGTTGAGGGCTAGAAATTCTTGGTGAGCATAATCATTAATGTTGCTTCTCTTTGTAACTGTGGTCAGGCCTGATACACTGGATCAAATTGAAGTTTCCAAGGACTTGTTCAACAAGGATTGTTTATATCTACGAGGTGGATAAAAGCTAATACTCTTCAACCCTTGATATAACTTTTCGACTGTGCTTAGTGCTCGTATCATACTCTAAAAAATGATATGATAGCATCCTTATTCAATAACCTACAGATGTGCCAACAATTATTTTCTGATTTTGGCATTTTTATGAATTATTGGAAAAGTTATATTTTTTTTGTTTTGTTTTTCTAACCAAAACCATTGTTCAATTGTTATATAATGAATGTGATTATTGACTATCCCAAGTGTTTCCCCGAAACTTGTGCTACCAGTTGTCAACTTCCTCATTAACTTATAGTCTTAGATAATTACTTGTTGATGTTAGTGTTCAGTGTGGTCTTTCTATAGCTTTGAAACTCTTAAAAAATTTGGTCATATATGTAGTCGATATGGGATTTTCAATAGTAACAAGTATCTTTGTTATGGCTTTTGAAATCTCAATGCTACCGTGATGCATGACATTTAAAGTTTGTTCTAGTACTTCAATCACATGCCTGATCACTATCATTAGTTTTATTCTTATTTGACCCCCTTGTTCTCTGTTGTATTTATATGGAAAATATATAGATAATCATGGCAAAAATTCCCCAATTCAGCCAAAAAGCTACCCAACTTAGTAATTCTAGAATATCCACTACCATTCCATTCCCCCTCCTTTAAGTCTACTATTCTCAATCAGTAAAGGAATCCCCCAGCTTCACTCCTCTCTTGCCTTTATGTCATTTTTGTTCCCTCTGTTAGATCTCAACCTAAAACCAATTGATATTAGGGGAAGTTGCCTATTGGTATATAAGTTCTATTCTAGTTATTATTTTTCAATGTGAGACTTTTATCTTTTCCTCAAGACTCCTCCTTACGCAGAGAATATTCATCTTGAGAGCGTGGTTTCACGGATATATACAGGAAGTGTGGGTGCCCATAATACACCCCTTCACCTTTTTGGATAGGTGGTGTAAGTGACTGACTTTGATACCATGTAAGCTCTATTCTAGTCAAGGAAGCCATTGGTATTAGGTGAAGTTGCCTACTAGTATATAAGCTCTATTCTAGTCATATTATTTTTCATCTTTTCCTTAACACCCTCCCCCCTCTCCTCTACCTGATTCTGTCTTAGGCCTTCATTTCCAGGTCCAACACATTACCCCTCTTGGCTGAGTCAATGCCCCTTCCCTTTTGTCCTTCTGCTATATACTTCTGTTAAATGCCTGTTAGTGGCTTTACATTTATGGACAAGTTTGTTCTTTACTCTTGTAGTCATCAAGTACCAATTTTTATTTTCATAAATATGACTAGGACTTGGTTCAATCTGGAAATAACTCTGTTGCTTGGTGCAGATGAAATGAAAGTTAAGGTACAATTTTATGATGACAAACCTTTATCTGCTTCAGTTCCAAAACGTGTAACATGCATTGTCAAGGAAGCCATTGCAGCCACACCAAGGTATGTGTCATTATTCATTTGTGCTTTCTTTATATTGTATCTTCCCATTTGCAATTTTCTCCAAATTGTTTGCCAAACTTTCTTCGATTTGTCTTCCTGGCTTTAAAATTCATGTACTAATTTTCTTCTTCTTAATTTAAGGAATAAAAAGGTAGTACTGGACAATGGCCTTACAGTTGAAGTAAGTCAGATTATTATTTATTTAGTTAATGGTGTAAATAATTTTATGGCATGTGCTTCTGCTCTTGAAGATATAATTATTATTTAACGTTGTAGTTACAAGCAATATTTTTTTAGAGTACTTTTTTTCTGACTGTCAACCTGTATTTCTGAGGGAATTTCTTGTGTTAATTATTGTCCTTTAGTTCAGTTTAATGTCCCTTTAACAATGAGTAATAAATTTGAGAAATGAGTTTTGTATGAAAAACATTTGTTGAAGCCTTGCCCCTCAGTTGGGAGATGCCAAACTAATCAACTAACTCTCATTTATAAAGCTTTACACCCATCTTGATACACCATTGATCAATGTTCTTCCCTTCAAGAATTCACAATGTTGGTAGGAAAAGATCCATTAGAATCTGCCATAGTAATAAGCTTGGCATGAGCACTGCAACTCACCCTTTGAGTGATGGTCAATCTGAAGTTGTCATTCGCACTCATGAGCAACATCTTTGTGCTTGTGTCCTCGTTACCCCTCTTATTGAACTAAGATCCTTAGCCTTGGGCGATGGTGTTACAGCACCACATCTCGTTTTGTCATGGGCTTAATCCCGTACCAGGCCATCTAAGGAAAGCCCCCTCCTACTATTTCTCATAATTAGGTGGGATTATCCTGTTTTAAGGCTGTTGATGTGTTACTTTCTTTGTGAAGAATTACATGTTTCCCTCTACAGCAAGCTTGTTAAGGCCCAATAATTGGTGAAGACCTTTACAGAATCACATTGCTTGACCCCCTTACCAGGCAGTATAAGGCACGCTCCCTCGTACTATTTCTCATAATTTGGTGGAATTATCCTCTTTTAAGGGTGTTGACTTGTAGCTTGTGAAGAATTACATGCTTCCCTTTACCGCAAGCTTATCAAGGCCCAACAATCAATGAAGACCTTTACAGAATCACATTGCCTCCATGTTGTGGGATTGGGTCTATGTTAAGCTATGCCCCTACTGTCAGTTGTATGTGCTAGTTCTCTCTATCAAAAGCTAGGGAAAGGATATTATAGTGCTTTTGAAATTATAGAGCTTGTTGACCCAATTGCTTATCACTTGACCCTGGCTGACTTTACCGAGCTCACCTTGTATTTCACTGCTCATTACTTAAATAAACTGCATCATGGGTCAGTCTCTTCTCAAGAACTTCCTCCTCTGTGTTCAGAGGACCGCTTACTTGTCCAACCTTTATCCATTCTAGATAATAAATGGACACCAGTTCTATTTCTCCCCGTCATATGGATCTTGTCCAATGGATGGGATTTCCTTCGGAAGATGCCTCTTGGGAAGATTGAATTTCTTTGAATCTACCTACCATCTAGAGCACAAGGTGCTTTTCCAAGGCTGAGATTATATTAACTGTAGCCAATTACAACCGAGCCTATGATTGATGAAGGTACAAGGCCAAAGCGTAGTGTAGAAGACATTCAGGATGTGATGACGTTGTGCACTAATGGTCCCCTAATCTAGCATAGATCCTCCTGAGTGATGAGTTGTCAACCCTTTAGGTCATTTGTTATTGAAGTTGTTATTATGATTCCTTTATTTTTCTGTTATGAATTCTGTGATCTTTCCATTATATATTACAGTTTAATGAAGCTGAAAAGATAAGAAAAAGCATTATTGAGAATCCTGTTCTCTTTATTGTCCCTGGAGGCAACATTCCTAGCCTCAAATATAGGAATAATTTCTGACCCATAACAAGGTTCAACATTTGGTCATAAATAAAAACTAATTTCAGGGATTAAAAGCAAAACGTAGTAGTATCATAATGCATTTACTTTTTTTTATCTATTTTACTTAAAATGCTTAAATTCAACTTATTTTAGAATTAAAGATGAAATGCCTTCAAATCAGTATGTAACCAACATGTATACTTAATTGTGCTAAAAATTATTTCCTTTTGAATTACCTACTATGAAAATAGAAGGGAATTAAATCATTATTCAGTGTTGGTAATACTAAATGTTTGTTTGTCTGATCAACGACCTCCAGGTACCGCCTCACATTGTAGCTGGTGATGCCATAGTTGTTAATACAGAGGATGACTCCTACATAGAAAGGTTAGTGGGTGTAATCTAATTCAAAGAATTAGATACTAAAACTGGTGATGCTTTATATATTTTTAAGCATCAACTCTCCTGTATTGATGTGCTTGATTGTTTTTACATTTTCCCCTTCCTAAGACGATTATATTATCTCTTATCTTTACTCCACCGCTCTGTATCTTTCTTTGTCAAATAAAATTATAGTAGTGTATAATGAATGACATTCTTTAGGTAGCTAGATTCTTTTTTAACTGTTGTTCTACTTGAACCATGACCATAATTTGTGTAAGCTTGGATGAAATTGATTTATATTATTAAGAATAAATATTCTCTCTTCACTTGTATTATCTCTTCATTTTCAGGGCCAAATCATAGTGTGACTCCAGCCAGGATTTGAGCGGACATCCAATATCTGATTGTCACCACTTCTGAAGCAGAATGGCCTTTTTATTCAGCCTCCTAGCCCTCTCCTCTCTTTCACTTCATAATAGCATTTTTTTTGTCTAATGGGTACCTTTTCTGTATCTCCCAGCAATGAGTTTAGATGTTTTTGTGTTTTTGCAGAACTTTTGGTTTAGTTTATGCATAACGAAAGCAAGACAACATCATTTGGAAAATTGTGAATTACAATTCGACCATTGGTGTGTGTGAATTGCAAAACTAAGAACTCAAAAGATATGTGAATATAAGCTTTTTAGAATACTTAATAAACTAAATGTGTTTAGTAATTTAAAAAAGAGATAGGTACGAGGGTGAAGATATGATATTAAGACGGGTATGAGAATAAGGACGAGACAAATATGTATATCTTTATTCTTGTCCTCATATTCAATTTGAAAAAATCAAGTATTACCTATATCTATATTTTGTCAATACATAAATTCTCTCTCAGGGATGACAATGGGACAAAAATGAGTTTCAATTTTTTATCTTCATCTCTATAGTAAAAATTTGTTCTCATCTCCGTTCTTATATCCAACGGGTATGAAATTTGTCTCATCCTATCGAATCTCCATTGTGTAATGGATGTAATTGTATTTGTCTTTTGTTTTCTAAATAGTAATTAAATAACTTTCTACAAAAATTGAAAATTACAACAAATGAAACATAATATTATTAAGAATTTAATGTCAAAATTATATACATTTTTTTGAATAACAAATATCAATAAAGAAATTATAATGGTATAAATTTTAAAGAAAAAAAATTCACATATCACTCAAAGTTAATGTTATTATACTTTTGTCACACCAATATTATAGTATTTTAAAATTAAATTAAAATAACTAATTATATTATTAAAATATAATACATTAGAAACTTTTGGAGTTATATTAGTGTTTGTCAAACTTGGTGTTTATGCACTAAATAACAATTAAATAAAGATAAAATCATTATAAAAAAGTAAAAAGAAATTATCAACTGTATTGTGATGTAGAAATAAATTATAAAACTTAAGAACTAAATAAAAGTTAATATAACTTTTTTAAATTACATAATATACTAAATATGTTTTAATAATTTAAAACAAAAATATAATTTTAAGACGGGTATAGAAATGAGAAGGGACGAGGTTTCAATACCTAATTTAAAAAATAAAATATTACTCATATACAATCAATGTGGAGATTTTTTTTTAAAATCGAGATAAGTTCGGATAATATTTATGGAAACGGTTTGATCTGTCATTTCTATTTTTTATTAAAATTAGGATAGGTTTATAGATAATATTTGCAAAAATAAATTTACTTATCATCTCTATTCGAAATGGAATCTTACCTATAAATTTAACATAGGCTTAAATTAAATAAAAAATTATTATTTACATTAAAATATAAATAAAATCGGGTTGTTAATTTCTTTTTAAGTTATTTAAGTGAACTAGTTTAAACTCTAATAATATATACTAAGAAAAAATGTTCAAAGTTGTTTGTATGACAAATTCTTTGCAATGAGAGGGATATATGTGAAAAGAAAAAAACACATATTTACAAGTTTGTGAAATGGTCAATTTACCTTTTCAGTATTCTAAAAAAGGTGTTCCGGAAAACTTCTAAATCTCCATAATCTTATTGTATACCCCTATAGTTTGGGAAATGGTGAATTTACCGAATTCTAAAAAAGATGTTTTCGAAAACTTACAAATGAAGTGTTTTGAAATGTTATTTTATCGTATGTATTCTAGAAAAGAAATTTTTGGAATAAAACATTTTATAATTTTATTCTAGAAAAAAAAATTTGGAAGAAGTTTTATAATTTCTTATACATGTTTTGAATTCACTTTGAGAACATCTAATCCAGAAATATTCCGAAACATCTCAACCTAAAAAAAATTTGTATGGAGGATACTTTTGTAAATTGACCATGCCTATAGAAGGTGCACAGTGAAATTATGGAGGTGCAAGAAGTAACAACCAAGCTAAATTCCATTAGTTTCATGCAAACGCGGTCCAATAAAATTAAAATTAGATTGTTTCAAATTTTGAATTTTTGAATAGTGTGTGTATATATTTATTATTCATAAAAATAGTTAGTATGTTATATAAAAATATTAGTTGTGTATTAAAGCTATATTTAAATAATAATAATAATAATAATAATTAATAGTAAAAATATTAACACGTATAACAAAAGAATTGTATATTAGTACTTATAAATAATTCAAGATTAAATATAATTTTATGTTTGAATATACGTAATAATTAAAACATCTTTTATGTAATTTGAAAAATAATATGAAATAATAAATTTTTTAATAATAATAAATAATGCGAGCAATAATAATTACACTTAAATATTTTAGACAAGAGTAGCATGAATTATTATTTTAGTATTTGTAAAGTCCTTGTTCATAATAAAATAGATATTTAGCATTATTGTTATTAGAAATTGAGTAACATAAGTTTGAACTTTTAAAACATTTAGAGAAAGAAGTTTGTTTCAAGTGGTAAGACATCTAATAAAATATGTAATATATAGATAGTAGTTATGTTTCTACTTGTCAAAATTCTAATCTAAGTATATTGCTAATAAAAGGTATATAATGTTTAAGATGTGTTACATTGTTTTCATTTATATGTTTCAAAACGAAATTACATTAGAAAAATAAAAGTTTATATATATATATATAAAAATAAACAAAAGATGAATGTTAAAATGGAAAACATGAAAAGTACAAGGCTATGAACATAGTAATGCAGTATAAAAGTACTTATAACATAATTGATATTAATACTTATGAATCTTTTGTGCAAAACTACTATCATTCTCCTGGTCTCCAATATGCACTTTAATTATATAAAAATTTTGATTACAAAATTACTATTGTATAAGTTTAAATCAAAACAATTATTAATAACTTTAAAATAATCATCAATTTTATAAATTTGCAGCAATTATGAAATTAAGTATCATAAATAAATAAATAAAAGATATATTCATTATAATTAAAAGAATATTTATATGAAAAAAATGTGTGATCCAAGATTATATGCATTTCATTTTAAATATTTTTAAATATTTTTTTCTAAATTACATTATATTCATCTAAAATAAATATTCTCAATCTTTTATTTTATTTGGACTCCATAAACAATGCCATAGTTTAAAATGCATGAATATTGGACAGGAGAGTTGAAAATTGATTTCTTTAAAACTTGAAAGGTAAAAAAACAATTGGTTTAAATTTTGTGACCAATATTTTTGCTTTTAATAATAATAGTAGAAAAAATAACATTTTTGTCCAAATGTCTTTTTTTACTTTTGTTTTATACAACACGTTGTGTTGAATATTTAATTTTTATAATTAAATGTAAACATTTTGTATATATTTATTACGTTATTTATTGAATTTTTATATTAGTTTAAATATAAGTGTAAATAAATTTATTTTGTAAGTTTTCTATTCTTTAGTAAAATTGTAATATGTTTATTATTTAATTTTATTTCAGTATATATATATATACAAATATTATATTATTTATATATAATTTAATTATTTTATTAAATAAGTAGTAATTTATATATATACATATGTAAAATTTATTCACATGTTTTATTTTAAATATAATTTAATGAAAAATTAATTGTATAATAATTTTTAATAAATTAATATCATATTTATATAATAAATTAACATATTTTCATCTCTAAATTCTTTTTAAAAATATATAGTTTATATTTATATGATAAAATTAAAATATACATTACAATTATAAAAAATATTTAAACATAATAGTTTAATAATTTTTATAAACTAAATGAAAACCTTTTTCGTTATAAGAACTTTTCGGCACTATAAAAAGTAATTTTTCTAGAAAAATAACTTTTTTCATTTTATTTTAATCATTCTATTAAATAAATATTAATATTTATTTATATATTATATATTCACAACTTTTACTTTATATACGATTTAATGAAAAATAAGTTGTATAATAAATTTTAATAAATATCACATCTATATATTAAATTAGACATACTCTTATCATTAAATTATTTTTAAAAAATATATACTTTATATTTGAAAAAAACATCATAAAAAAATAAATTAAAATTATAAAAGCAATTATTCATACATTAAAAGAAAATATTTTTATATTGTAAACAAAATTCTTGTAAAAGTAAACTTATTGAAAAAAATAACCTTTTTATATTTTATTTTAATCATTCTGTTAAATAAATAGTAATTTTTTATATATTATTTATATACACGTTTTACTCTATATATAATTTAATAAAAAATAATTATAAAATAAGTTTTAATAAATCAATATCATATGTATATATTAAATTAAACATATTTTTATCTTTAAATTATTTTTAGAAAAAATATATAGTTGGTATTTGTAGATTATAAAACAATAAAATTCATACTAATATAAATTAAAATTATAAAAGAATTATTTTAAACATAATAATTTAATGATTTTTTATAATCTATATTATAAAAAGTATTTTTTATGTGTTTTTATTCTAAATAAAAAATATATTTAAATTATATAAAATTATAATGACGAATTTATTATATTTTTTAAAAATAATTAAAATATATTAATTACATAAAAACTATAAGATAGAAAATAAAATTAAAAATAATATAATAAAAATTAATATTTAACACTTATTTAATAAGTTAGCAAAATATCAATTATGTAATAATATATAACCTTCAAAATATGAATTATTACTAAATATTAAAGGTACCTTGATGTTGAATACTCGTAATAATACATTGTTAAAATAAATTAACATATTGAATAATAAAGTAATGATAAATATTTGTATTTATTCTTATCCATCACAAAATACAAGTTTGCATTCTCATTTAAAAATCTGAATGTTTTTTAGACTCTCGTAAATGGTAGATGGTTTATTTTATAAGCTGAAAAATCATTGTTTAAAGTACTAGACGAAGTCCACCATCTATGATTCTCAATCTTATTTTAAAAAATTAAGTACTTTAGCAAAACTTAAATAAAGAAGTAAAATGATTTACACATTACAAACTTGTCTTATACAAAAATAATTTGATACTCCTGAGGACTATGTGTGCAATGTGAAAGCATGAAACATCATTGTTTATATTTTACATTATGTAGAATTGTCCACTTTCATAATATAAGTCCTTTAAAAGAAAAACATTAATAAATATAAATCCTTCAAAAAAAAATTATCAATGTGGGTGTGAAGGTTAATGTCAATGACAAATATAAATAAGTAACAAACTGAAAGTGAATCTGTTATAGGAGGATTACCCAGCATTTACAAAGTAAAAGACTGGACTGAATACACATTTCCCTTCCCTTCCCTTCACAATTTCATGTTAAAACTTGTAAATTAGAGTTCTGCAGATGGAAGCATGGATTCTAACTTCCTAAGCAATACCTTATGTTAAGCTATTAATTGTTGAGACTAAAGGACCTTGAGTTCATGTGGATGACTTAGGTAACAGAGACTTTTTGAGGGAAAGTGGGTTTTGTGAAGTCACCAATTGCTGAATTTATTATATTCAAAATTCACTATTACATTGTTGCCTTTTAATTTGGTATGCAATCAAAGCATTGTTGTTATATTAATATCAGTTATTATACTAAAAATAGTATAATATCAGTTATCTAATTGCAACATATAGCTATCATATCTATCTGTGGGTAATTTGCTCTCCTTCTATCATTTTTCATATATGTTCTACACTTACTAGGAAATCTTGCAACTTTTTACCATATTAATGATTTTTTGATTACTAGATACTTGACAATTCAAACGTTTGAATAATATAACAAGACATAAAACTAAAATTATTGTCATTGTTAGCCTTACTAATAACAAAGGTATGTATTGAATTTCTATAAGATTTCGAGATTACATGACTTTGTAGCTAAAATTAATAAAATAAATGAATTATCGAACTTCAAAAAATTGCATGTTAAATGGGTTATTAAACTTTAAAAAATAGCATGTTTGTCTTATACTCTATAGGAGTTACTCTATGATGCACTATTTTCAAAACTAATTTCATGCATTCTAATTATTAAATCTAAATAATCACATGCAAAGATGAATACATATGTACATTTCACATATGATGAATGTCAATTATGTTTATGTGGTGGTTTAGTTTATTTCAAATATAAGTCAATCCCCAATGTCCTGCATCATTACTATAAATGTTGTGAGTTTTATGCAGATTTTTAAGTCAAGCCTTGTACTTGTAGGATGGAATAATTATAACTCTTTCTTCTTCTTCTTTTTTAAATTTAATTTTTATTGTAATTCTATTTTTTATTTTAATTTTAATTTTAATTTTAAATCTAATTCTAATTCTAATTCTAATTTATTTTAATTCTAATCTAATTTTAATTTTAATTTGAATTTTAATTTTATAAATATGTTTATATTTTGTAACAGATAGTGAATTATCAAGGTTTTTTTTATTAGTTTTTTATCTTTAAATATTGTTGTCTCAACTCTTGTGCTTTTTACGTTTGTGTAAGTAGATATGTCTCATTGATATTTTATTTTTCTTTATATGTTCATGTAAGATTATAAGAGTGTAAATTCTAACATAGATTATATGTGATATGTAAAATATTTATTTGTTGTTAATATTTGTGAGAATCGGTTGAGTGTGAAGTGTTCAACTCTCGACAAAATCATAGGGACTTGTAAATTTTTGTTTTATTGCATTTTACAATCATCGTATTGTTGAAATTTCAACAACATATTATATGTCAAATGATTGACCCACACATGAAATTGAAAATGGAATTGAACCAATCATGGAATGATTGGCTAAAGAATTTTTTTATCCAATCTTACCTAATTGTAAACATCCTTCCTAGTTCTCATAAAGTTAAAATAAACATTTATAGTTCCATATTTGTAATAGTAAATTAATAAATGTATACTTATATATTGTATTATGTCACATAACGTAACAACGAATCGAAGTTGGATAAATTATAGACGCATAACAAATGAATATGAGAATGAAGTACAATAATTTCTTGAAAGATATGAAAAGCTACAAAAGATTCGGAATTAGTGGATATCATCTCTTTTAGCTATTTATTGTAAATGATCATGTTAGGTCAAACAACTTTGTAAGGTTAATAATTTTGTATGTGGTTTAACATATTAACCTTTATTAAAGTTTATAATTTTTTATGTATTAAATAGTTAAGATTTTATTTGAAAATCTCTGCTTGGGAACTATATTTATTATGTAGGGTATTTGTTATACAAGTAAGGAGATAAATACATTTAAGTTTTTTTTTTTAAAAAATACACTTTCTATGATAGTTAAGGTTAAACATATCGGAGAAAGTTTTACATTGGATGATAGGTTAAAACTCCACCAATCATAGAAAGTCTACTTTCTATGATGAATGTAATTTTAATTGTCATAGAAAATAGTCCAGAACACATGTATTTATCACATATTTTAATACTTTTCTATGATGAGTCTTTTTAAATCGTCATATAAAGTACATTTTTTATTATATTTGTATAATCGTTGTAAAACATGCAAATTTTTTATGTTATTTATATTTATGACGTTTCTTTAATCGATGTAGAAAAATCATCATAAAAAGTATTTGCTACACTAGTGACAAGATAATGATATGCACTTTAGACCACTATGTCACACCTTTCTTCTCTCATAAAATAGAGTCATGATAAAGAAAAAAATTACAGTGTTTTTGTAATTTATAATTTTTTCATCTCTCACAACAAAAAGAAATAATAAAATCTACTTGTAAGTGTCTTTGTGTTGGAGTGTATGTTTATATTTTTTTACATAAAATAAATAAAGTTTTTTAAGAAAAATCCTATATTAAGGTATGGGATAGTAGTAGATTTGAAATTATTTTCCTTTAACTATGATATTTAAGTTATTGGGGATAAGTGTATATGAGGACTCGGTTTATTCATCATAAAAGGTTGCATCAGTTTGTTAAAAAATAAAATGTAGTGAGAGTTACAAGAAAAACGAGTGAAATGGTATATGAGCTTTTTCTTTGCTAAATCAGTAGGAGTACTAGTCAATAATTAAGTTGGAAAGAATTGCAAAACGGGTTGACACATTGATCAACCCCACTCCTTAGTCTAAACTCTTGTCTATATATGAATGTGGAACGTTGTTCTTAGGTGTATGGTGGTGGCTTTGGCAAATTCTTAACAACACCGCAAAGTAGGTTGTCATCTGGCATAGTGTACTCGTCCCTCAGAGAACGCTCGGGGGACATAATGCTGATGTATAGCTGTTGGCCAAGATACATATTTTCAACAATCAACGATCTCAGGTTCCACATTCCAACGTTGTCGGTTGACAACAAGATGGCGGCCCAACATTTTGGGAACACCTGTATTGTGTGTCTGCTGACGGCATCGAGAGGGTTGTAGCTGTTCCTCTTCTCTGGGGTCCATGTGCCAGGCTCTATGCTGTAAGCACGTAATCAATTAATCAATAAAAAAAATCCTAATATTAATTAAAGAGAAAAAGTATGACTATGATAAAAAAAACGAGAGAGGAAAGAACGAATACTCACCCGACTGCGAAGAACGCATAACCATCCAAGTGATATGACTGGATTGATTTTTCATGGTTTTCAAAGATGATCTCGATGAATTTACGATGGGTAACGTTAAGAACATTTGGTTGAATTTGAACAGTGGTTCCAAGGTCAGAGGGTGGTTCGTCTTGGATAGTATTATATTTGAAAACCTTGTCAGCCACTCCAAAGTATTCAGCTAGCTTGAGTGGAGTTTCGGGGTCGACGTGGGAGACACCATTGAGGGCATAGCGAAGCTTACCGTTTTCCCTACTGACGGTGTTGACGAGCTTGATGGTACGGGTGATGTCGATTTTTGCGTATTTGTAGGAACCCTGAGGGTTGGGCCTGGCGGCGCTGGCAGTGAGATTCCAGCGGAAGGAACGGAATTGGTTGAGAGACCAACCCCAGCCCGCTGGAGCTTCGGGGATGTCAGGCGAGGGAGCACCCTTGCCATTTGTGTAACGGATGATGGCTTTACCTGTGAGATGAGCCTTGCTGAAACGCGTGGAAGCCACCATGTAGTAATCCTTTGGATCCTTGTCTGCTGTGACAAGGACAGAAAAGCACCCCCCTACATGGACGTCCAGAGAGTCGTACTTGTTTTGCACCACGTGGGAGCCTTCCATCTCAACAAGCGTCATCAAGTGGCCTTGGATCCTAAAGTTTAGTGTATTCTTCATCCCTACGTTGCATATTCGGTATTTGTAGGTCTTTCCGGGTTTCATGGTGAAGAGTGGCTCGTCATTTCCATCACCTTTAGCTGTTTTGCCGTTGATGAGAACACCTTCAGGCCTCCCAATGGACCGGCCGCTGTCCAAGAGCTTCTTCAGAGTGGTGTGGCTCTTCGTGTACCAGTCACCAATCACAACCGTATATTCGTCCTCGGGATCATGGTATGGCACAGGAATCAGCAACCTGCTGTTTATACGGAGCCCACCAAAACCTCCAGCTGCCCTGTGCATGGCTGTGCTCGGGTAGTAGAAGAAACTGCCTATCTGGTCCTTCACCTGGAGACGGTACGTGTGGTTTGTCCCTGGAGGAACGGGGCAGTTTGTTCCGGCAACCCCGTCTTGCCACGAATTCTTTCTGTGTTGGACGCCATGCCTGCAGCATGCATCAATAATGCAAATTATACATACATACATACATACATATATATATATATATATATATATATATATATATATATATATAAAGGTACCCACCCATTAACATTAAATAATAATTACCATGTAAAGAGAAAAGGCTCGTCGAGATTGTTGAAGACATTGATAACTAGATTGTTATTGCTGGTGGAATTGATATTGGGTCCTGGGAATTTGCCATTGATGAGAATGCCTTGCTGGGGTACTCCCAATGGAGAGATGGTGCCATAGGTAATGTTCCAGGTAAAGAAGAGATAGGGGTCTTCACCCCGTACCATCGACAACAGGGTCAGCAAGAGCACACAAATTATGCCTCGCATCTCCATCGATCGCATCTCTCTCTCCCTCTCTCTAAACACTCTTTATTTTAATATTGTCTTGGAGCAAGCAACTAGGTTCCTTCGCAATTACTTATTCTCTCGCTATTCCAGTGTAGAAGAACTCCTGCTCTTCTAATTGTTCCTGCTGGCTTATACCCACCCTTCGTTTATATATGTATGTCCTCCTGATTTCGCAACCACTCAATCTACGGAAACATCTCCCACTTCCCATTACTTTTTGCTCCTTTGAACGCGTACTTCCTTTCACCTTCCTCTTTTGGTCGTCAACTCCTTATACTTAGGAACCTACATAGATGTCATATTAATTTCCCAATACATACACAAATATATTTATATATTTATATTTATATATATATATATACACACACAGTATAGCCAGAAATGAATAATAGTTTTCCACATCATTAATTACTCTCATTCATAAAAATGTGAATCTTTACTTTTATTTTCATTAGATTACGTGATATGAGTGTAAAAAAAAGAAAATAATGTTGTGAAAAAAATCATAAAAATAATCTCACGGGTTCTTTTCCATTTGCCATCTAGTTTTAATATAAGACTTCTTAATTTTTTTTCTTTTATTTAAATGTGTAAGAAACTATGAATTTATTAATTGGATTGATGAAACTCACTACAAGAAAATGAAGACGTAGCATCGACCAAACATCGACGCAAAAGCTAAAAAGTTGATGTTACATTATACTTAGCGTCGGTTTTGCGTCGAACGTAGGACCGTCACTAAAAGCATGGAAGCTACACATGTAGCGTCGAAGGGAATAGGCGACACTAATAGTGTCGGTTTAGTGGAAACAAAAGCCGACGCAATGATTTTCAAAATATAAAAATTAAAGTTGATAATGTCGGTTCAACAGACGCAAGTCCGATACTAAGAAATTGCATAGCATAGCATCAGCCAAGTCCACGCTAATATTTTTAGTAATAAAATAAAATGATAGCGTCGGCTCGACCCAGGCTACGCTGGAATAAAGAAAATATACAACTTGTGTTGGCCAAGTCGACGCTATGAGTTTTTACATAAATAAAATAAATAAGTAGCGTCGGCCTGGTCCAGACTATGTTTTTTTTTTTTTAAAATACCAAGGTAGCGTCTGCTTGGCCGACGCTAAGATTTTAATAGTAAAATAAATAAAAAATTGTAGCGTCGGTCTAGCCGACGTTAGTGGCTGACGCTACCTATTTAAAAAATTAAAAAAAATGTAGCGTCGACCTAAAAAAAATGTAACATCGGCCTGACCGACGCTACTTTGCAGTTAAGTTTTAATTAAAATTATTTTTTCGAATGCCATGGATTTACAGAATTCATTTGCAATAAAATGAAATAAATAAAAATATGAAATGTAAAATTAAAATAAAATTAAATTGAGGCAGTTATAATTAATTAAAATAAAATTTAAATTGTGCATATAATTATTACATTAATTAATTAAAAGAAAATTTAAATTGTGTATATAGTTATTACATTAAATGTAATTGGTTTAAGAAAACTAAATTTAGTCTATGGGTTGATCACCAAATACTGGTTGAAGAATCATGAATTTGTCGGTCTATTACCATGGTCAATTGTTCCTGCATCAACCTCGGTCTCTCCTCCTATTGTGCACATTTATCATGTGTTACTGTGGCTCTTTGTTCAATTGTTGTGACTTTTTCTTCAGCTGTTGTAGCCCTTACATTAGCTGCATTAGCACTTGCATGAGCTTGTGTAATTTCTTCACGTATCACTTGAGTATCTACAAGATCATTAGTGCTAGCAGCTAATCCTGAAGGTTGAGTGAGGGATGAAACTCCATGATAGTTTGGCACCCAAGTCTGCAATACCATAACATCTACCTCTACTCTTCCCTCCGGCAACATCTTTCCAGCATTAAACCTTGGTTGCTGGATTTATTTGTTGGAGGTTGGAAGTTGATCCTTAAGAACTTTGAGATTGGATGACCTTCAACCGCTCATGATAGTTTTCCTAATCAATTATAAAGAGTTGTAAATGTCATGAATTTGAATTACAAATTTCAATTATATTAAATGTTAGAAATAATGACAATGTAAAAATCAAGAGGGTGGGGTGAATTGGATTTTTAAAAACTTTTTCCCTTTTAAAATAATTTTCCATATTTTAAATAATTCTTCTAAAAACAAGATTTGGATTTTCCTTAACCTTTGATAAGAACAGTTTAAGTAACAATTGTTAAAATGATCCGCAGTAAAATAAAGAGATAGGGAAAGAGAGATAGAACACATAGATTTATAATGGTTTGAATTTAGCCAATCCTACGTCCAGTTCTCAATCACCACAAACACGTGATGATCACCCCACTATCTTTAAATGTAATTACAAACACTAATCCAGTGACAACATGTAAAAACAAATGAAGATAAACAACAACACCTCCTTAGACACACTAAGGATGATCCCCACCTCTCTTGACACACAAGAGATGAACACACCTCCCTTTAGAACATATCCAAGGGATGAATTACAACAATCAATAATCAGTAAAGAAAGAAAACATCTGATGAGTGTTGGATATGAAAGTTTAAGCACAATGCAAGCACCACTTCCAAGAACTAAGATCAACCTTGAGAGAGCAAGAAAACAGTTTTGAAAACTTTAGCGCAAGAACACTTTTAATTTTGTGTTTGATCAAATGTGTTTAACCTAAGACGTTGCCTTTCATTTTATAATTTGAAATCAGCTCAAAGTTTCCATTCTTAGGTTGATTCAGCATTGAATTCGTAAAAACGTCGTATTTAATCGATTATATAAAAGGTGTAATCGATTATATCAGAGTAAAACTGGAAAACATATTTTTCCTGATATAATCGGGTAGAAAGAAAACTGGAAATTGAAGACATATCTCCTAAAGAAGACAACACTGAATCGTCAAGAGGAAAACAACCATCTGAAGATGTTGAAGAAGAAGAGGAAGAAGGGGATAGTGAAGACACTAAATCGGCTAAAAGTTCACTTGTTCCTTAGCTCAATTTTTTTTTTCGGCTGCTGTTTTTATTTTTATCTCTCAATACTTTTTTTCTGTGTATTAATTGCTTCTGCTGTAAATCTCTTTTAATGTGTAATATTTTTTATAATGTTAAAAATAAAGTGGGAGAAAAGTATAATCTTGATTGATAATTTGTCTAGAATACATCTCAAGCATTAATAGTAGAATTTAAGAAAGAGAATTAAAGTTTAAGGGGGGAAATTAGGAAGTATTTCAAAATAATTGATTAGAATATCTTAAACATTAAGAGCAAAGTTTAAGGGGGAGTTTATAGAAATATTTCCATGCATTGAATTCCTTGAAATTCAATTCAAATTCAAATTGAAAATTAAATGCTATGAGATTGCCTATATTATTTCTTTTGTGGATTAACATTTATGATGGAGATATCCATACAATATTTTTCTAAGTTTTTTTTCAGGATATCAATAACAAGTCTTTAAGTTTCTTTTTATCATCATAAAAAAGATAGAGATTGTTGACATATTTCAAGTATAAGTGTTGATGAAGTTTTTATCTCATTAAGTCATGAAGATTGAAGTTTTGATGATGAAGATATAAAGTTTAGTGCAACTTTAAAAGACTTGATTTTATCTCACAAAGGAAGGTTGCTTCATGGAATAAAGACAAGACATAAAGAAGAATAAATGCTTTCAAGGGAGAAGATTGTTGAAGATTTTCTCAAGAGTTGAAGTTTCAAGTTTAGAAATTTCTATTTTGGGTGATGGATAAAAAGAGTAAGTCATAAATCTCATTCAAGACCATTTCAAACTTGAGAGCAAGTCGTTCTTTTGTAAAAACTTTTTTCTACTCTTTTAATCGATTAAGTAACGAAATAGAATGTATTATTTCACTTAAAATTTGAATTAAAAGAGTTAACGAACGAAATAATCGATTAAGTGTTTTTTTATAATCGATTATATTGCTTCTGGGTTTCATATAATCGATTATGACCTTAATCTAATAAATTATATCAGGAAAAATATGTTTTCCAACTTTACTCTGATATATTCGATTACATCTTTTATATAATTGATTAAATATGATATTTTTGTGAATTCAATGTTGAATCAACCTAAGAATGAAAACTTTGAGCTAATTTCAAATTATAAAATGAAAGGCAAGGTCTTAGGTTAAACAACATCTGATTAAACACGAAAATACAGTGTTCTTGCGCTAAAGTTTTTCAAAGCCGCTTTCTTGCTCTCTCAAGGTTGATATAAGTTCTTGAAAGTGGTGATTGCATTGTGCTTAAGCTTTCATGTCCAACACTCATCAGGTGTTATGTTTTATTGATTGCTGTAAATTCATCCCTTGGATCTGTTATAAGGGAGGTGTGTTCATCTCTTGTGTGTCAAGAGAAGTGTGATCATCTCTTGTGTGTCAAGAGAGGTGAGAATCATCCTTAGTGTGTCTAAGGAGGTGTTGCTATTTATCTTTATTTGTTTTTACATGTGGTCACTGGATTGGTGTTTGTAATTGCAATTAAAGATAGTGGAGTGATCATCACGTGTTTGTGGTGATTGGGAACTGGACGTAGGATTGGCTAAATTCGAACCAGTATAAATCTTTGTGTTCTATCTCTCTTTCTCTATCTCTTTATTTTATTGTGGATCATATTAACAATTGCTATTCAAACTGCGCTTATCAAAAGTTAAGGAAAATCCGAATCTTGTTTTTAGAAGAATTATTTAAAATCTGAAAAATTATTTTCAAAGGGAAAAAGATTTTAAAAATCCAATTCACCCCCCACTCTTGATTTTTACACTGTCGTTATTTCTAACATTTCTTACCTTCGAGGAGCGCGAGAGACGCAGACGGAGTAGATGGAGGCACACACGAAGACCACCGATCACCAAACGATGAAGGCAAACGAAGAGAGAGGAAGACAGAAATACAAAATAGAGGCAGAGAGGAAGACAAAAATAGAAGATGGAGGCAGAGAGAGGAAGAGAGAAATGGAGGCACATTGAAGAAAGGAAGGCGCGAGAGAGAAGACACGAAATGAGTGAAATTAGGTATGGATTTCCTTTTAAGGTTCTAAATTAAAACTAGCGTCGGCCAGATTGACGCAACTAATTTCATCTAGCGTCGGCTAGGCCGACACAAATAATTTCACCTAGCGTCGGTCAGGCCGACACAAATAATTGCATTTAGTGTCAGCTGGGCCGATGCTACTTTCTATCTCACACTTTGCGTCGGCCTGGCCAACGGTACCCCAATTATTAAATTTTTAATAACTTTAGTGTCCTCTATGCCGACGCAACGTTAATAATTATAAATTTTTAATTTAATTTTTGCATCGGTATGGCCGACGCTAAGTTATATTTTTATTTTAATTTATTTCTTTTTCAACTTAGCGTCGGCCTAGAGTCGTGGTGACCTACTCTAACTTTTTTCTTTCCTTAACGTCGGTGTAGAGTCTCACTGACCGACGCTAGTAGTGTCGGTTACTAGCCGATGCTACTTTTTGACAGCTATATCGAGGATTTCTTGTAGTGACTTTTTTTTATTCCTAATAAATAATTTTAGTTTTTAAATTTTCTGTTTTAATTTCAAAATTTTATGTCATAGTTTCTCATTTAACCAAAACTTGTGACTTGTTTTTATAATCATCTCCTATAATCCAAATACAATTTATTTTGTCTATTTAATCAATTTATTGAGAATGACTTTATTGCATGATATTGAAAGAAATAAGCTTACATAAATATACTATAGCATGAATATATTTTTATATTGTTTCTCCTTTCTTTGCCTTTGACTATTATTATAGTAATGAAGAACCGTGGCCATTAGATCAGTTACTTAGAGATGAGGATGATGATACAATTGTTTCGACACCTTATACTATACTATTATTTTGGAGTATTGAGTTGTTGATCATGAAAATTTAGAAATAATATGCAAAACTTTAAAATACATACACTTTGGTCAATTTGGGATTATGTTATTTTACGTTAGTGTATGACTTTAGTTTTTAAACTCGTCTAGTTTTTATATTTGAAACTTGAGATAATATGTATTTTGTATATTTAATATTTAATTTTAAACTTTAATTCTTGATTAATATGCATTTAATTTTTAAGTTGTGATATATAGGTTGAGCAATTATATGGAACATCTATGCAGGTTGGATAGTTATATGGAAAATCCAACAAGCAGTTTGACTGGATTGAGAATTTCGAAATTACTGACAAATGGTTGTTTTTAAGGGGGATATGGAGGACAAATTACTCCTATAGTGGGGAGGGAGCTAGACGAACAAGGTTTCATTTCATATGTTGTTATAGAGGGTAATAACAAGGTTTCATTTCATGTAGCTGATTTTTGGAATTGTAAATTGGTGTTGGTGATGCCGTGCTTCATACAAATTCATCTATAAATAACAAAAGCTATTATGTGCATGGTCATTTTAGTATGTTGTACTGAATGTTATTTAAATAATTGTTCTATATTATTATTTTGTGATAAGGTATATTGAGAGTAATAGAGGAACTTTTGCTTAGTTTTCATAAATGATTTTGTGTTAGATGTTTGTATGGTAATTTTAGGAAGAAATTCCTAGTGAATTATTTTTGAAAGATTTGATGTGAAAGACAACAATAATATCATATCCACGAGCTTAAAAGATGTAGATGTCACAAATCAAGGACGTGAACATAAAAGCTTATAAAGATTTAATACGAATTCTTCTCGGACAAGTAATTACATAATGTATTCAAGCACACATACAATTAGTATAATAACTTTATAATTTTTGTGTATAGGTTCACATTATATAATCCTAAATATGACATAGAAACTAACAATATAAATAGGACATTCAACAATGTAATTCTGTCTATAAGATGTAAGCTCATCATTATAATTTTGAAATATATAAGATTGAATATGATGGAGCGATGGACTTAAAATAAGCAAAATGATGTTGGATTAGATGGAAACAAAGAATTACAATTTTGGATATAAATCATGCAACTTATGCCCCCACCATTCTGCAATAATGTAGAGTATATGTGCGAGAAAACAAAAATAATTCATGTTCTCTTACCTCAGAATAATATAATAAAATGGATATAAAAAAAGAAAAGGAAATTGAAAAAATGAAAATTGAGAAAAGATGAAACTCAATTAAGAAGGCATGTCTCAATTAAAAATAGAATATATGTTATGGAACTCACCATAATAAGAATACCGAGATCCCTAAAAATCAGTCAAGTGAAGCCAACCACATATCACTAGCTAATTCATATGCACCAACCTTTACAAACTCAACACCTAAATCCAATCAACCAACTTCACCACTTAAGCAAGCCACCACTCACCTTCACCAACCTTTTCATCTTATTAACTCCCACACCACTTATATATACCACTATTATACATAATGGCCACCTCATGGATCCAAAAAAAAAAAAAATTCTTAAGAAAAAACTTTGAGATCTAGGAAACAAAAATTAGCAACCATGAGAGGTCCCATTCAACAATCGTATTAGAAATAAGAATTTTGACGTTGGTACCTTTTGAATAATAAATTGAAGTTCAACTATTGTTTATTTCTTTTGTATTTTACGAAATTATTTATTGCTTTACTTTACTTCTTTGTGTGATTGGAATTTGGAACAATGCATTACATTTTTAATGTTCATTGTGAATTTATTCCAATTCAATCTCATTCTTTCATATATCACAATATTCAGCAAAATGGTCTAACTTGTACGTGACAATAATTTATAGTTTCTAACAATAAAAACATATAATAACTTGTAAAAAATGAGTAATGTTTTTTTTTTATAAAGATAAGTGCAATGATTTCGTAGGAGAGAGTTAGAATTATGAAAATGTTTATGTATTACTTCATACCGTATAAGTGAACAAATAGCTTCATCAAAGAAAAAGTTTTTGTTCAATAAATTTTGTCAAAAATTTGAAACATGGATAAAGGGTACAAGAGAAAGAGGAATTTCCACAAAAATTTAAGTTCTAGAAAAACGAAACAGTAAATAATGGAGAAAAGATTTTGGATGTTAAAAATTGAAAATATGTAACTTATCAAATTTAATCACATTTTTTATAAAAAAATAATAGAAATTTTTAAAAGCACCATACAAGACACATAGCAAAAGTTTTAGCAGTGAAATAATAACTTTAACATTATTTTTATCATTTATTATTTCATAATAATGAGTATCTTATATTTTTTGCACTATTATTTTTCGATCAAAACTTTAAAAATATAAGAAAAGCAATTTAATGATCTTATTTCTACAATGATTTGAAATTATATTTATTTTCTTAAATTTATTTTTAATATTTACATTATCTATTTTTCATTTCTTTTACGTTTTCCATTATACGTGACATGCTAGACTTTAATTCATATAATAAAATTACATGTAACAATATAATATATATTAAGTATACTCCGAACAAATATATATTTTATATACTCTTTAGTATTCTATATCTTTTTGTAATATATATATATATATATATATATATTATTTATTTATTTATCTCTTTAGTATTATTTTATTAATCTTTGTCTATTTATTTTTTCATATTAATAAAATAATATAAAAAATATTAATATTAAATATTGGTATTGGTTATTAATATATATATATATGTATATATATATTTTGTTACAAAATATTAAACACAATATTTTTTTATAAAAAATAAACAAAAATTTATATTTTTACTTTTTGCGAGAGATAAAATATTTATTGACTGAAATAATAAGATGTGAAAAAAAGACAATAATATTAGCGCTTAAAAGATTTCATAATTATATATATATATATGTTAAATTTGTTTTAAGTATAAAGAGATACATATAAAGAAAATCATTGAAATCTTTTTTAATGCAATCAAGAATAATAATACAATATTATTATTTATTGAAGGATAAAATAAACATATTAAATATTCTATTATATATTAGCGAAAAAGAATCTTTATAATAAAATAATAATTATAATATACTAATAATAATTGTAATATAATAATAATAAATAATAATATATTATACTCTTGAAAGATATTAGTAATTTAAAAAATATAAATACGTTTATGAGAAAATAATAATAATAATAATAATAATAATAATAAAAAGAAGATAAAATATGTGTACAAAATGCTTCCAAACCATAATACTTACAAATTATTATGAATAAATTAACATATTTCAATACATAATAATAATAATAAAAATGATTTTAAAATACTAGTTTAAGCTTAATAGTGTTGTGTCTATTTTCGGTAGTATTACTAATAAAATTATCGGATGATATTGGGTGTAATTAAAAATCTTAGTTTTTTAGAATGGTTTGAAGAAGATTTCTTGTACATGATATTTTTAAATACTGGATGTCATCGTAAATATGTTTTGTTATTAAACTATATTTTTCACCCCTGAGCAAAAGAAACACTCGGTGGAATCAGCGGTGCAATCTGAATCAGATTCGGAAATTTCAAATGGAATGGGGTGCTTTTTTGGTTGGTTTGTGCAGCAGAAGAAGGAAGTAAACGGTTCATAAACCCTCGACTTATTTTTACGAGGACGGAGTCTGGCCCAAACATAAACAGATTCGCCGCATCTCATTTGCAGCCAAACCCTAATTCAATTCACCGAAGCCTTCGTAACCATATTCCAGTTATGTGGACAAATGTTTTCAAAATCGTAAGTTTTTTACTTCTCACTTTTGTTTGGCTGACTGCTTTTATTATGCGACTTAATATGATTTATTTTGTTTTACCTTTACCCCTAAGCCGATTTTGTTCTTTGTGTTGTACTCATATAATGAATAAATTTTAACTTGTTTAAGGACTAAAAGTATTGCAAATTATCACATAATCCGTGGATGCTAGGTGCTCTTTTTTAGAAGTAGTCTTGATACGTGAACGTATGTCGACATGTTCTATATGTTTACAGTGGGAGGCTTTAACACGACCAGCTTTTCTTTCAGCACGTTCTTTCTTCCCTATTTGATCCAATACTGCAATAGTGGTTTTTCCAATAAGCATCACAACTGTTGACTGGGGAATTCTTTTAACCTTAACTGCACGAGTCTTTGTGCTGAAACAAATGTTTACATGCTTCAGTCCCCTTTCACAGTGGATGACCAGTATCAGTATGTGCCTGCACAGGCTTATAATTATGTTTATGTTGCAGTATGGTACTCTAGCCAAGGATTACTGTATTACTCTTGTTGCTTGGACTACTGAACCACCTGATCCAAAACTCAACTTATCTACAGGGCTTTATTTTCCTTTGATAAACAAGATGAAAAAGGCTCTTTTGAATGCTAGGCTAACTATTTTTTATTGCGTGTGTAGTTTCTCAATTTTATCAATCAGTGACATGGATGTATATCTACCTCAGGTTTAGCACCTTTTCCATATAATGACCAAGTTAAAACTCGTTGCTTTTGTGGTTGAGATGTCAAATAATAATAAAACAACCTGTTGATCTAGTCTGGGCTCTCAAGGTCAAATCTTTCATTTCCAAGAATAACATCGGTATTTTAATTGGGAACTAAAGGTTTTAACTCGAAGATGTGCTTTGGTTAACTTTTACCATAAAATAATATCTCCCTAGCTGCTTACTTCTGTTATGAATTGCTTGTATGTCTTCTTATGTATGTATATATTGTTGGAAAATTGTACAGGGAAGTCTGCATCAGATATCATGGTTCCAGTTTCTTCCTCATGAACCTGACCTGAACCCTCTACCTGACAAAAGGTTAGTTTGAATGCATTAACTTTAGTTTTGGTTCCTTGGTTTAATAATATTGAGGCTGTCTTCTGTTTGAACAGTGTAAAAGTGGACCAAAAGGATGCCGCAATGTTACTGGTGCTTTCATCACATCTGCAACTGCAGAAGGAGGGATTTCTGAGTACATGGACCAATTCCTTTGTTGGACCTTGGGATCCATCCCAGGGCTTGCATAATCCAGGTAATGTGTTTATATAAACATTTTCACACTTTCCAAGAACTTAAACCTGATAGATAAAAATTATGGGATTGCCATTGAATTCCATTTAAAACAGAAAAAAAAAACATGCTAGTAGATTGTTGACTTGGTGTTTTTGTGATCTTTTGCAATTTTATTTACCCATTTTTCCATAAGTAAAGGGTGGAAATGGTTGCCCATTTCCTAGTTACCTAATACTTTGTTTGGAGTGAGAGAAACAATAAGAACAAAAGAATAAATGGAAAGGAAATGAACGGAAAAGGCAATTTTCTCTTTTAGTGTTTTGATGTTATCTTTTGTGTTATATGTCTGACTGTACTCTATGGTAGTGAATGTTGGACTTTAAAGGGACAACGAAAAGAAAGGGTGAGAGTAACAAACATTAGAATGTTAAGATGAATGTATAGCGACACACAAAAAGGTTCATATACAAAATGATTGTCTGCAAAGGGATATTGATGTAATACAAATTAATAAAAAGGTGACAGAAAATTTGTCAAGTTTGTTTGGACCTGTAAATTTACATGGTTGTTATTCCGGTAGAAAGGAGATAGGGACTAAGAAGGACATTAATGAATTTTTTACAAGGGGTCTTATGGTAAATTATATCTTTGAAGATTTGGTCTTTAATCGTGCGTGATGGTGTCATGTGATAGTTGTAGCCTACCTTATTTAGTGGAGCAAGGCTTTTTTGTTGTTTTATGTTTCAATATAAAGAAGAATGAGAGAAAAGTGTTAAGAAAACATGTAATCATGTTAAATACTTAATTGACATTTAAACCTGTATAATGTAACTCCTAAAAAATAGAATTTAAGCTTAACTCAATCATATAAAACCAATTTGGTAAGGTGAGATTTGCATTCTCTTATATATTATTATTTGACTATGTCTCTAGTCGATGTGTTATCTCTAAGAAATCCCTTCACGTTGAGGACTGGACATATCGAACATGGGAATAGGTGGAACCTAATTGTGGGTGACATGATAGACCCAACAAATTTGATTAGGATATGCGCTGCATGACTTTGATACCATCTTAAGAAAGTGGAATTTAGGCCTAACTTGATCCACAAAATCATTTCGGTAAGGTGTGGTTTGCACCTACTTATGTATTATAATTTAGTCTTATCCCCAAATGATGTGGAATCTGTAACAGTAACAAAAATAAATGAAATAAGGATATACCTTTCATGTTGCTACTTTTCTTCCGTTTCATGTTTTCTTTCCTGTGATGAGGTGAAAATAATTAACAAGGCATCAACCCGTGTTTTTTCTTTGTTTTATGCTTGTAAGCTTTCCAAACATAAGAAAAGGCATTAATTATTTTTTCAACTTTTTAATTCTTCCAAATAATTGTGAAATTCTTCCTTCTATATTTAACAAGCAGATGAAAAGATTAAGCTGTGGCTTTTTATTCCGGGGCGTCATTCATCTGTTGTTGAGACTGCTCAGCCAGCAGTATCCAGATTAAGAGGTATCATGTATAACCGAACCCTTATAATGTTTATATACATTCCCTTCTTCAAAGGTTATTGGTTGGAGTTTTCCCACTTTTGTCTTTACTCGTTATATCTTTACATGGGATTTTGTTTTCATTGAAGTTGTTGCTTCTGGGCTTTGGTTGGCTCCTGGCGATTCAGAAGAGGTTGCAGCTGCTCTCTCTCAGGCTTTGAGGAATTGTATAGAAAGGTTTTTCTTTTCCCTCTCAATACTTGAAAGTCAATTTAATATTGGTCTTATATCTGCCATTTTATCTTATTGAATTTGGCAGAGCTTTGCTTGGGTTATATTACATGAGATTTGGAGATGTATTTTCAAAGTTTCATCAATTTCAAAGTGAAGAACTGTTCAGGTATATTTTTGCTATATTTAGATTTGTTTTAATATAACCTAGTCTAGTCAATGTCATTGAAAGCTGTAGTTAGTTGTTATACCTGTACTGTTACCGTTCAATTGGTTAGCTAGCTTTTGTGTAATATATAAATAGAATTTTTTGTAATCAGAACAGTTATTTACACTTCAAATTTTTTTTTCTTCAGTTTCTTTCAAATTCTTTATCAATTTTTAAGATGGTACTAGAGCTTGTATAAGCCTGAAACCGTGGTGAATGATCCTTGGAAGCCCTCAACACCTTTTTTGACGCAGTGTATCTGCTTCTAGTCACTACTCAATCAAATTTATCTTATGCCATTATTGAGAAGCTTGAAGACACAAACTTCCTCACTTGGAAACACATATTGAGAACCTACTCATATGTAGCTTTCTGTGGTTTTCCATTGATCCCAAACTAAAGCCTTTATGAAGACCTGTTATGATATTTGGACTTAGACCAAGGTCCATTGTAATGATTTTCATCCTCTCTGCCGTTGTTGACAATGTTATGTTGTTGAAGTTAGACATGTTGGTGCAGTTCAGTAATCCTCTCATTCCTTTCACTAATAATGTGGAGCAACATGTTGATCAATATAGCAAGTTTTTCAAAGTTCTTGCCCTTCCTGTTCTTCTACCTGGGCTTGATTTAGTTTGTAATTAGATTACATACTGTCTGGCTCCACAATTTTGTCTATGATATTGTTAGTGAACAGTTGTTGCTCACTTGCACATCTCCACTGCTCATGCCTTTACATATTCTTCTATAATTCTTCCAGCCTACATTGATTTCACTGTTCTAATCTTCCATTCTTTTATGGTGTTGGTTGATGATGTCATCGTCAAAATCCATGTTGGCATTTACTGCCAAAGCTTTGTCTATTTTTGAAGACTAATTTAATACTACACCAAGGCTCAACAGTAGGCTAAAGTTTCTAATTTTGTTCACATAACTTTACCCATTGTATCTAATAATGTCGTTATCTCAGCTGTTGATTGCAATGAGTATCTGCAACTCAAGGTAGCCATGTAGTCCCAAATGCCTATTGTGCAGTCTGGTTATCACGTTTCCATTATTACTCAGTCTCACTCTTGATCCTTGGATTCTTGACCCTGGTGCATTTGATCATATGTCATGTAACAAATATCTTTCCTTTCATTGATCCTATTTAGATTGCCTGCCGAATATTACACTTATTGATGCTCAAGTAAAAGTCCAGGCAATCAATCAAACTATCTAACTCCACATATTCTGTGTTGAAACAATTTTTCTGAACTTCTAACTGTACTATAGCAGGCTTCTTTTCCTGTAGACCTCAAGTTTTATATCGATTTAGTCATGTTTTGTTGACCTTGAAATTGCTAAATCCAAACTCCCGCCAAATCTGGTTGACTGGACAATGTAATTTGTGTGCAATGTGTGTAATCTTGCTTTTTAAATGCTTTCTGACTGTAACCCTGCTATCTTCTATTTATAGTATTTTATAATTTGAATTTGCTATTGCATATTTCTGATATTTCCAGAAGAGGACAGCCTGTAGTTGAGTTTGCCTTTGCTGCAACTGAGGAAGCAATCTTCATACATGTCATAGTGTCCTCAAAGTAAGGCCGTGCTATTTCTTTTTTTGTCAATAGTTTATCTAACATTGGAATTCATAGGTATTATTTTCCTTCCTTTTTATCAGGCATATCCGGATGCTTACCACAAGTGATCTGGAAAAAGTATTGAAACATTCAATGGAGTCGACATGTAGATTTCCAGGTTGGCATGCTCTGTGTACATAAAACTTTGTTGGTTGAAAGTCATTTCTAAGGGTTACTAGAAATATCCAAATTTCATCTTCATCCTTCAGGTGGCTTTTATTGGAACCATTTGATTTTATTTTTACCTTTTTGTTGCAGTGATTGTTTCTCCTCATGGAATTCGTGGCAGTTTGACTGGTTGTTCTCCAAGTGATCTTGTCAAGCAAAGCTATTTCAGGTCCCTTTCATATCCTTTTATATAGACATTTGATATATCAAGATATCACCCATGACGAAATTCCTTTTTTTTTCTTTCTATTTCTAATAGCAGTTCTACCAAATTTAGGGTGTCCAATGGAATTATAGGTCTACCATATCATGTTTCCCAGGGTGTTGGTTGCCAGCTGAGGGGGCAGAATTGTTATGTTGAAGTAAGCCTTGGCTTTCCAAGATCTGGAACTGACAACTCGTTGCAGGCAAACAAAACTAGTGTCAGGAATTTACCCACACATCATGTTGCTGAATCTCCTACTGCAGGACGAAGTGATCACAAGGGATCAGCAGATCACTTGTCAGATTATGAGAAAACATTTATCTATCCAGCTGAGGCAGTGCTTGTGCCAGTTTTACAAACATCATTGGCAAGGTCTTCCTTGAGAAGGTACTTTTATCCACAACATGTGCTTCTATGTTATCTTACTCTATGTTCCCCTTTTGTTGATTTAGTGTAGTTGGTTTCCCTTCTAGATTTTTTGCTGATATAATAATTCAATGTTTAATTTTTAAATAAAAAAGGTTCATTAGGGTGAGTGTAAGGAAATTTGAATATAAGGAATCATGCATATGAAAATGAAAGGAACATTAAAACAAGAAAAGAAATGTCAGTGAGGCAAAATTGCCCAATCCCTCTTTGTCTATTTGGAGAACCTCTTTGAAAAGACTGATTGCTTGACCCTCAATGAAGGCTAATCTATCTGAATCATATCTAAATTAATAGAAAACAAATCTCCTCATCAATACTGGTGTTATTTTCTTTATATATGCACCAAATAGTTCATTGTATTGAACCAGAGCGGTTAATAATTGGAACTGGAGAAAAGTAGAGCAAAGCCTCCCTGCTTTGAAATGCTCATGTTGGTGTGGTTCACTATCATGATGTTTAGCAATAGTGCTCTGTTGCCACTTGAATAGCAGTAGTGAGCATTATGTTTCATATATATAACCTCTATGTATGTAAACTCTCTTTTGAACTATCTTTTCTGTTTCACGGGCTCCTTTGTTTTCTGTGAAGTACAATCATCTTTATTTGTTTTCGTTTTTACTCATCTATTTTTGCATACATATTTTTACCCTATTAATTGGTTCCACCTGACTATGTGATGTTGTATTGTGATTGTCCTGTCATATGAACAGTTATTCTTCGATTCATAGAAGAGGCCTCTGACTTATCTATTAATGTGAAACATACAGATTTTGGCTGCAGAATTGGATGGGACCATCTCTTCCCGGTTCCTCTTCCTTTATTCACTGGTTTGTGTTCTCTCTATCGCTCATTGCATTTATGCATGTTTTTTCGTGAGATGTTTCTTGATTCTTCTTTGATTATTATAAGGGTTAGTTGTGAACCCTGTACTACTTCTGTCTTCTACTGATGGCTGTCTGCATACAGAGACTAGGCAGCCTGATACTTTTTATAAAAAAATCATATTTCTTGTCTCTACAATTTTTGGTATTAGTACCTATCTTATTGTCTCCATAGTCCAAAGTTGTACTTCTATTCTTTTCTGTTTTATTTTTTTTCTAAACAAAAACAAAATGTTGACTGTAGGTTTTTTTCACAAACCTTATCTCACTTCTATTCCTCTTCAAAACCTTTTCTTTATAATTTATTGGTTAATTTCTTTAGCACATAAATATGTTTGAGTACAATTGTTCTGGTTTTAGTTAATTCCTTAAATTTTTCTTGTGCTTTCTGCAGTGCTGGTAATGTGGATTGTAGTGAAGATCCTTGGACTGAGATCAATGGAGCCCGTATGCAAAATAGTTATGATAGTAGTAGCAATAGCAATAGTAGCAGTATTAGTAGCTTAAGTGCCAGTTCTAGTGATAGTGATTACAAGACTACTGGACCAAGTGAACTGGAGGCAGATGCTGATTCTTTAACGTGTAGACAGTCTATGGTGTCTTCTGCTGAGCAGATGGAAAGTGATGGCCCCAAATTGGTATATATCATGATTTATATTTGAAAAAATAATTGATTTTTTTTACTCCTGAAGAAAGTTTATCAAGATGGGTAAAAGAAAATTACTAAGAACTTAGAAGATAATTGATCTTCCAAAAGAAAAAAAAAGCAGCAAAGAGAAGAAAACCAATTTAACAAAGCTACCCAATCACTATGCATATCTGCGAGGGACCTCTTAAAAACCATGTGCTTTACATCAAATAGGAGCAAATTGCTGAATCTTATCCCATATTGTTTGTGAAGCCTATCCACCTCCTTAAAAATATGAACACTATGCTTGAACCAAATGAATCAAATAATAACCAACTGCATTGCCATAAAAATCTAGTCCCTATACTTCTACCTAAACTGTTAAAGTTAGTTACCTAAAATTTCCCCCATTGTTTTGTTTTGGATGAAAGCAGTTGTGATTTTTTTTTGGATTATGAAAAAGCATGGTGGTGTAGCATTTTGCTAAAGGTAATGTATGGCATGTATGACCATTGATACTGGTCAGAGCAGTTATCATGCCCGTAGGTACCTGAGATGATACACATGCACTCCCTCTTGTTAAATTCATTGTAAAATGGAGACAGCAGGTTCTGAATACAGGTACTTGGCCGGTTTAGCAGAACCCTTGCAACATAGTGATACACATGCTTCTCTCCTCATAACCTAACTTGCTAAATTGTATGCACATGAAGAAGGCTATACATTTTTAAAATATATTAAGAAAAAATTTATTTTGCAGTGTTTGTCTTAAAAGTAGGAAAATATTCTTTGACAATATTTCATGCACTCTTAATATGGAATTGCAGTTTTTTTTTTGCTCATGTTTGCTTGATTCTAGTTTTTGTGCTGTTGAGCATTATAGCCTCTTTTTTTTTTTCTCTTTGCAGGGCTCTAAGAGGTCTCGAACAGGGGTGACGGAGTCATTAAGTACAGCTACAAACATTCCTGTGCAAGATACTTACATGTCTGATTTTGGTTCCGTGGAAGTGAACAATTCAGCCATTACAGGAGTAGCAAATGAGCCAATTGGGTCTTACTGGGACTGGGATGATGATGATAGGGGCATGGAAATGGATATTCAAGCCCTTCTATCAGAATTTGGTGATTTTGGTGACTTCTTTGAAAACGACGTTTTGCCTTTTGGAGAGGTATGTGAATATTAATACTGCAATTTACGGAGGATTCCTGGTTTTGATTTCCACTCTTTTCTGCTCTACAGTCCTTAGTTTTACTATGAGCCATTGAGTTGTGATTTCCATTTCTAGAAGTGCATTACACATTTAGATACTTCCAAGTGTAAATTCACATCCAAATAGGTTATGTGCTACTCCTCCATAATTATGCATTTTGTTTAGCAGTTTATATATTGGAACAGTTTATTCTTGTATGAAATAAAATACATACAGTGGCCGCTACACTTTTTGATTTGTATGCTTTACCTCAACATGGTTCTCCTGGAATAGAAAGAGTGTTTGAAGATCCTTATTGCATTAATGAAGTTGTTTAGTTTGTTCTATCTTCTATTGTCTTTGTTTGGGAGTGTAACGCATTTTCCTAATTTATTATGCCTTGTCTCGTCCTTCTTACATGTGTCTTTATAAGCTCCTCCTCTTTATTTCATATTATTGTTGTTTTTTGCTTCTTGGTCTTATATACCAATTTCTTAATGTGTGATCATTTTTCTGACAGCCACCAGGAACTGCAGAATCTCAGGCTCTTATGTTTTCTTCCCCAGATTATGGAGATGTCAACAGCAGTCCAGGTGGTGTGATGGATGTTCCAGATCAAATACATTTGCCTGTTGGGTTTCCTTCCTTTGAGAGCTTCAACCCCCCTCCTTCAACATCCGTTGACGAATGTCTTAACAAAAGTCAAGATCACTTAAATAACTCTATGTCTTTGGGTCCAACCAATCAAACTCAAATGTTGTATACAAGGGAGTTTGATCATATAATGAAAGCTGAAGCAATGATGACATTTGCTCCTGAATTTGGAGCCGTTGAGACTCCTACTTGTGAGCTGTCTGCAACATTATTCAGAAGCCCATATTTTCCAAAATGTCGAAAAGCAGAGAGTTCAAATTCAAGTTCAAACAATTATTTATATGGTGCAGCACCACCCTCTTCTCCTTGCACTGAAGGGTCGGAGGGGAAGAATGGAATGTGTGTCAATACAAAAGCAGGTTCTGGAAAACATGATTCTAGTACGAGTCTCCACTCAAAACATTACTATACATTTGTGGAAAGTAGGAAAGAAAAAAATGATAAAATTCCTGTCATATGTAATGATAATAGCAGTGCTAAATCTGAGGGTATACTGCCACTTTCAAACATTGGTTCTAATGCTATTGTCAAGTCTTCCCTAAGGAAGACAGCTGAAGGAACACATGAACCAGAGCATTTTCTTCTATCTGCAAAAACTTTGTTGGCAACTGATATCACATGTGTTATGTTGCAAGCTTCTGTGTGCAGATTACGTCACATTCTCTTATCTTCGGGTAACCTAATGCCTGTTGGTTTCGGTAGGTCAACTGGGGTTCCATTTTTAAATCAGCTTCCTAGTGACCCAAGTACAACAACGGACAACATATCTGGCAAGTATGATGTGAAGAAGAAAGAAAATATACCAATTCGAATTGCAGGTGATATTGATGGAGGAATGCTTGATGGTCACCTGAATGCCCCTGTTGGTGTTTGGCGCACATTAGGAGCTTCAAAAGTTGTAAAACCTTCAAATTCACTTAACATGGAAGTTGCTCCTTCTTTTTCTCACAGTTCTTTCAATGAAGAAGGTATTCTTTCTTATGGTCAAAGGAAACCGCTTCAGGAGCTCCTTGATGGGATTGCGTTGCTTGTCCAACAAGCTATTTCCTTTGTTGATTTGGCCTTGGATGCAGATTGTGGCGATGGTCCTTATGGTTTACTTGCAATGCAAGAACAGTGGAGGCGTGGATTCTGTTGTGGCCCTTCCATGGTTCATGCTGGCTGTGGGGGAACCCTTGCCTCTTCTCATTCGCTGGACATTGCTGGCTTGGAGTTAGTGGATCCCCTTTCTGCTGATGTAAGCTTCTAGTGTTGTTAGTATTAGAGATAGAGCCCACAAGAAGTATTCAGTGGTGGCAATCTTCACCTACAAATTGGTCTTGAGGATTGAGTTATGTATAAACTCACATTCCAAGACTCAGTCATAAACTATACTAAATCCATTGAAAGGGTTACCCATTATATCATCCACACACCAAACAGTGTTGGTTGTGAGGGGGAGCATTGGGAAGTACCCGTCTTGCATCGTTTAGAGATAAATCTTAAAAAGACTGGGTGTGAACAATTTTTACCTTACACACTAATTTTGTAGAGTTGAGTTTGACTTAAACTCATATTCTAAGAAGTCTAATATTTTGAAATGGTGTTTCTGGTACATGTAAGCTTTTTACTGTAATATTTATAATATTAATAATAGCTATTAATATTAAAAAGATAATAAATGACTTCTACTATTTGAAGAGAACAATTAAAATATCACTTCTTTAAGATACATAATACATTGACCTCAGCCAAACACACTGACTAAGCTACTTGGAAAATAGTAATCATTACATGCTCCTATTTCCAACAAGATAAGATGTTGATCCTCTAATGAAATATATCATCTCATGCAATTTTCTTTTCTGTTCTTATATTGACACCTTCACTAAATATTCTTAATATTCTATTTTTATAGAGTTGTTTGTTTTATATTTGTTGTAATATCATGGGATTGCTTATTCTAGAACTTTAAGCTAATAATGGTCAATGGTGTTATTGATTGGTTTCTGTTCCATTTTTTATACTTATATTCCAGTGTCTTGAATTCTCAGGTTCATGCATCCACTGTCATCAGTTTACTGCAGTCTGACATAAAAACAGCTTTGAAATCTGCCTTTTCCAATTTGGAAGGGCCATTATCTTTAACTGATTGGTGCAAAGGACGCAATCCATTGGTAGACACTGGAAGTATAGTTGATGGAGTTTCAGTTGAATCAACCAATAATGAATGTAGGGATTCTTCAGAACCCATGAGTCCATCCCAGTCCTCTGTTGGTGGATCTTCCAGTATTAAGGGTAGAAGTTTGCGTTTACATTAGTGATGGGAGTTTTTTGGTTCATGATGCTAATTATGCCTGTGCAATTTGATTTCTGGTGCAGTTTCCAACATGATGGATGGTGCTAAGGGGGATGAGACTTCTCAAAGGAGATCTGGCCACGATTTATGCAGTACAGAGTCAGAACAGCAAACATGTTCCCGGCTTAAACCTACTCTCATTGCTCTTCCATTTCCTTCTATCCTTGTAGGGTATGTACTCTTTTTGTCATTTGTGCTTAAATAAAAGTAGGTTTATAAATTGCCGGTGGTGCAAGACTTTTTTATAGTATTTGAGTGAATTTAATGGTTTAGATGATTATGGTGCTACATAGGTTGTTCTTATCATATGACTATAATAAATGGTGATTCGGGTTAAGCTTAAACTTTAGAATGGAGAGAGAAAATAAATGTTTTATTGATTACTTCATGATAATTACATTCTCAACTCCTCTATTTGTAACAATCACTTTCTTAAAAACGAAAATACAAATCAACTAAAATGAATGTGTAGATTCTATGGATATTTTTCCTAATAACTATAGAAATATTAGGATATTTTTATTCTGATAATCCTCTATTTGCAACACTCAATTTGAAATACAGGGCATATACAAGTAACTAAGGGAGAATGACAAACTGAAAAGAGTTAGGCATGTATAGCGATGGGTAGTGTTTGGATATTGTATATATCCCCATACCAGCATTTAATAAAAAGCCTTTTTCATGCAATTGTATTTGAACTGGTAGTGATAGCATACATACAGCTTATGCTTTTATTTTCTTTCCAAGGTAGTCTTTTGGTTATGTAAATATATATGTTCATTTGGTATCTTGCCAGCTCTGCAAAGTTCGTTACTGCCAAGTGTCTCTTTCTATTACAGGCAGTTAACAACTGCACAACTACCTATATAGTGTACATATTCATGTCTTTAGTTTATAGAATCAGATCAGAACTTGAATACCAAATTTTCAGTTTTCTAGTTTCTCTCAAATTTTCTGGATGTCTGAATTCTCTAGGTACCTGTGTTTAACCTTCATTGTCATTGTTACTATAACCATCATTAGGGGTGCTCGTGGTGCGGTTTAGTTTGGATTTTGGTTAAAAATATATCCGAACCAAAAATAAAGAATATATGTGATTTGGTCTAGTTCGGTTTGAAAGATTTTTTCTTTTTGCAGTTTTTAATTCTAATTTTATTTTTTTCTTTTTTTAAAGATTTCCTCTTTCTTTTCATATTTTAAATTAAAATATAACAATGTAAAATATGTTACTCAAAATGTAATAAATATATTAAATAATATACAACAATTGCAAAGATATGTGCAAATTTTTCATACTTGAACAAAGCAATTTTGTACTAGATGAAACCATAAGCACCGATGAAAGGAAAAGGTACGAATGTATCCTATTATAGATCTTGTCCAAGTGTTTCACCCATATAACATTTATCTAAATCTATGAACCAATCAAAAGATAGAAACTTGGTTGCTGTCATTTTGCCTTACACATCTAGCTTCTATCAGTCAATCCACATCTGATCCTGCTGCAATCAAACTTTATCTAATTGTTGTTTACTCTTTATCAAAATATTCTCTTATTGTCCTAATCGTAGCAAGAGACTGGAGTTGATAGCATCACCCTTAAGAGGACTTGTCAATCTTAATAGTAAAGAGGAATCGAGAAGCTCCCAAATCAAATTTGTGAAGTAGACCAAAGAACTTTGCAAGGAGATTTAGGTTGAAATGTATAGGTTACTATTATAATTATATTAATAATAACAAAAATGATATTAAGAAGGTAAATTGCGGTTCAATTTGGCTTGGGACAGTTTTGAAAATTCAAATTGCAAACCAAATCAATTGGTTCTTTAAAAAAAAATCTAAACTAATCCAAAGGTTTTCAATTTTTTTTGCAGTTATTGGTTATTTGGATCGGTTTTTTTAATCAGTTTGGTTTTGAATACCCCTAATTGTCATTGTCGTCATACTCTCTATTTTGACCGGTGACTACATTAGAAAGTTCACTGCCCGTCATTTTCCTAAAATCCCTCATGGCACCTTGTGATCCAAACAAGAAAAAGGCTACTGATTGGAACTTGAGCATTATAGGGTGATGTCAACTCTTAGGGGTGGTGTATGATAGGAACATAGGTATTATGAGTTGCCTAAGTCACACATCTGGGTAGTATGGATACTTGGTGGGGTTTTTTAGTGCTTGGTTCTCCTCATTTGGTAGCTAGTCTTTGAGGGCGGGTTCTCCAAGTACTTGGGTATGTATCAGCTAACGCTCCTCCACTCCGTGTCCCTCCCCTCTTCTCTTTGAAACGATCATGATGCCTAATTAAAGTTCAATGTGTGAACCAAACGAACCCTTAAAGTTCAATGTGTGAACACTCATACAAGGAAAATTAGGTGAAAATGGTAGGGTTGCTGTCTTGTGACCTAGAGTTCTCATATTGAAGTCCTGGAAACAGCCTCTCTGCACGTAGTGCTTACATCTACCTTCCTTAGACCCCACATGGTGGGTCTGATAGCGACCCGATAGTGGGTGACCCAACAACCTTGTTAGGATGAACTTATAGGGCTTTGATACTATATTAAGAAGTGGACTTTAAGCCTAACTCAGCCTCACAAAACCGGCTTGTAAGGTGAGGTTTGCACTTACTTATATACTAAATTAGTTTCATCTTTAGTTAATGTGGGATATCCAACACAACTGTTATGTGATTTCTGCTATATACCCACAGTGCTATTTGCTATTTGATATAGCAGATTATTGTCTTTCTGCCATGTTCCACTATTGATAATTTGAACGCAGTTAAGAGATATGGGTACTGTAAACTTTGGTATTTAGTTCACCACTCATACAAAGCATGTTCAATAGGTATCAGGATGATTGGCTCAAGACATCAGCAAACTCCTTGCAGCATTGGGAAAAAGCTCCTCTAGAGCCCTATGCTCTACAGAAACCTGTAAGTTCATTATCACTAATCGCTGCAGTTATTAATGGAACCTTCTCTACCATATATCCTGACTTAATTACGCGATGGGTAGTGAGTTTTAGAACATACTTTCATTAATACAATGATATGATTTGTTGGTTGTAGATTACGTATCATGTCGTATGCCCTGACATTGATCCCCTTACTTCTGCTGCTGCTGATTTTTTTCAACAACTAGGAACAGGTAAATAGTGGTAACTATGATTCAATTAATCTATGAAGACTATTTGATGATATTTACCAATTGCATATTTGATAGATATTATTCTGTATCTTGGTTTTAACAAATTTTGTATTTGTATCAAATTATTTTTCATGTATTATTGGCAGTAAAAAAGGATGGAAGAAAATATGGAGAAACCGTGGTTGCTGAATCCTGTCTCATTGGAAATAAAAGTCTTTTTTATGGATTTAATGGCTATTTGAAGTGCTTTTGAGGATTTTTGTGTCTGGTCTTTCCTGTTTGTTGGACTAATTGAATGTAAAAATAGCTGATTGCTGTGCCTGAGCTTCTCTGCTTCTAGATTTTTATACATCATGACTGCTGATTTAAGTTTCACCGTTCACTCAGATTTTTTGTCCTGGTCTGTTCTTTTAATCTTATTTTGCTTTTGTTCTTTTCAGTCTACGAGACCTGCAAGCTAGGTACTCATTCACCTCAAGGCTTAGGGAATCAGATGGAGATAGAGTCTTCAAAGTTGTCATCTGGTGGTTTTGTTTTACTTGACTGCCCCCAATCTATGAAGATTGAGAGCAGTAATGCATCTCTTGTTGGTTCAGTAAGTGATTATTTTTTATCATTATCAAATGGTTGGGACCTGACTAGTTATCTCAAGTCTCTTTCAAAGGCACTTAGAGGTTTGAGAATTGGTTCTTGCTTGTCTACAAACCCCAGCGAAGGAAGTAACAGTTCGTGCTTGGTAAGTCACTTGTTTATTGGCACAACTTTGTAGATTGAATGGTTATTATGTCCTCTAAGAACTAATCAGACCAAATTAGATGACGCTTTAACAACTTGGTTGTTTGAAGCATTAATGGCATGACACTGTTCATTACAGAAGATAATGTTTTCATAATATATTTCTGTAATTTGTATTGTAGATCTATGTGCATTGGTGGTTTTGATCACATCTTTTCCTCCTCACATTTAGGTAATCTATGTGGTGTGCCCATTTCCTGATCCCACTGCAATTTTGCAAACTGTAATTGAATCTTCTGTTGCCATTGGATCAGTAGTCCAACAGTTAGATAGAGAGAGGAAATCTAGCTTGCATAGTCAGGTTGTGAAGGCATTAAGTGGCTTGGCTACTGTCGATGAGGCTTCACCGTCTAATATCCTTGTGCTTTCTGGGTTTAGTATTCCAAAATTGGTCTTGCAGATTGTTACAGTGGATGCCATTTTCAGAGTCACTAGTCCATCTGTCAGCGAACTTGTCATTTTAAAAGAGACTGCCTTTACTGTGTACTGCAAGGCTCGTCGAATTTCACGTGGAATCTCTAGTGAATTTTCTCAGTCTACATTTTCTGGTAGATCTCATTCTGTTTTGACACAACTGCCTTCTCCCATCTCTGGGATGTGGAAAGACTGTGTTGGCCCTCGAATGGCAGGACATTCTCTTCCAAGAGAGGGTGACATTGATGCTAGCTTGAGGCCTGGTACTTGGGATAATTCTTGGCAGCCAACAAGGACTGGGGGCTTAAGCTGTGATCCAAATAGAACTGGGGATATTTTTCTCCATGATGAAATTCGTTACATGTTTGAACCCCTTTTTATTCTGGCAGAACCAGGTTCTCTTGAAAATGGTATTTCAGTTATTGGTAGTCCCACTTCAGAATCTTCGAAGTCATTGGTAGATGACAGTAGTGGTAACTATGTACAGAGTACAAGTACAGCAGGAAGTGTGGAGTCTGCTTCAAGCACTGATGGATCTGGGTCCGATCTGAAGACTCCTCCAAGCCTACATTGTTGCTATGGATGGACAGAGGACTGGCGTTGGCTTGTATGCATCTGGACAGATTCAAGGGGAGAATTGCTGGACTGTAATATTTTCCCCTTTGGTGGAATAAGCAGTAGGCAGGATACAAAGGGTCTGCAGTGCCTATTTGTTCAGATTCTTCAGCAAGGTTGTCTGATAATTCAATCTTGTGACCCTGGCCTTGCAAAGCCTCGTGATTTTGTGATAGCACGCATTGGAGGGTTTTATGAGCTCGAGTATCTTGGTAAGATTTCTGTCTCTGTCTCTTGCGCACCAGTTTCTGGACATGGCCTTGCAATGGCATAATTTAGACATGTAGTATTAAGAATTCAAGTGTGGGAGTGTAAGTAAATTCCACGTTGAATAGAAATGATAAAGTTGAGGTGTATAAAAGAAAAACAAAGACCCATAAATATAGAGTCTTAAGGTTTTGTGTCATCTTTTCTTATATGTCTGCTCACCTTAAGAAAAATTTTCAATAGTGGTATCAAAGTTTAGTTGTCTTGGAAACCGGTTCAGGTAAGGGCAAGCATATCCTATTATGGTAAAGCCTAACAATAGTTAGGTTCACTACTAAGGTAGTGGTTGAGAATCCCCTTGAAGAGAGTGTACCAATGTGGAAAGATATCAAAGGGACCATCGTGGTAAACCAATCAGCAATTAGAGTAGTCTCACACTTGAGGGGGAGACTGTTAAGAATTCAATTGTGAGAGTGTAAATAAAAGTCTCACATTGAATAGAAATGATAAAGTTGAGGTATAAAAAGAAAAAACAAAGACTCATAGACATAGCGCTTTAAGGTTTTATGTTGGAAGTGATGTCATCGTTTGTTATATACTCGTTCCCTAAGAAATTTTTCCAACATGTAGAGTGTAAGGTTGTCAAAATCAGGAGTTAATTAAACTCGTAAGACTTTACTTCAGATAAAAAATATATTAAAATACCTTTAAATAACATAATAATTCAACATTATATGATGTTATAAATAACCTTTAATATTTTTTACTATAGTATTATTATTCTTAGTTTATAACATGATATATTCTATTTTAGTATTTTTTATATTTTTCTAATATTATTATTCTTTTATCAATATTCTAGTTAATTATAGTATATATTATGCTTTACATAAAAAATAAGTTGTGAAGTTAGGTTAAAAATTTGTACAGGATTAATTCCCATGGTGTAAAATAACACAGGATTAATTTTATGAAATATGGGATTAGAGCTAATATGAATAGCAACCTAATTGTCACATATAAGTGTCATTTGAGTGACATCTTCGAATTGCGATTCTTTAAGTGGTTGTTTAAGCCAAATCAATTCACAAGTAGCTGAGACTATAGCTCTATTTATGCTTCTGCAATATATCTCGCTACAACATGTTTCTTGCTTTTCTAAGAGATCAAGTTATCTTCAATGGAGACACAATATCAGGAAGTGGATCTTCTATCAGAAGGAGATCCTGTCTAATCAACACTTGAATAGCATACAACTTCAGTATGATTATTGTGACCATATAACAAACCTTTACTAGTAAATCCTTTAGTGTATTTTGTATACGAATGACTGCATTCTGATGATCTGCACATGGGGAATTAAGAAATTGGCTCAGCACACTAACTGCAAAGGAAATATCAGGACGAGTAATAATAAGATAGTTCAACTTTCTAACTAACTTTTATACTTCTCAAGATTTGAGAGAGACTTCCCCTGATTAGGTAGGAGTTTGGCATTGGGATTCATGGATGTGTGCTATTTTGAGTTCATCAATCCAGTTTCCTCCAAAATATCCAATGCATACTTCCTTTGAGATATAACAATGCCATTGTTGGATTGTGCTACCTCAATCCCCAAGAAATATTTGAGTTTGCCAAGATCTTTAGTCAGAAAGTGGTGACAAAGGTGTTGTTTCATATGTGAGATGTCATGGTGGTCACTACCTATAAGAACAATGTCATCTACATATACTTTAGATAGATACACTCAACATTTGAGTGACGGTAAAAGACTCGATGATCTGCCTCACTGCGAGTCATACCAAATTGTTGAATGACGATGCTAAATTTTCCAAACCATGTCCTAGGAGATTGTTTGAGGCCATATAAAGATTTATGGAGACAACATATGAATCTAGAAGATTTCCCCTGAGCAACAAACATAGAGGTTGTTCCATATAAATTTCTTCCTACAAATCATCGTTAAGAAAAACATTTGACATCTAATTGATAAAGACATCAATCTCGAAGAGCAGCCATGATTATGAATAAGAGAATAGAGGTCATCTTTGCAATTGGAGAAAAGGTGTCACCGTAGTCTAGCTCAAATATTTGTGTATAACCTTTGGCTACTAGACAAGTTGAGATAATCAGGACCAACTTTGATAACAAAAATCCATCTGCAACCAACAACAGATTTCCTAGACGATAAAGGAACGATATCCCAAGTTCCACTATTCTAAAGAACACCTATTTCATCAAGCATGGCTTGACGACAATCAAGAGGAGCTAAGGCATCACATGCAGATTTAGTAATTGACATAGGAAATAAAGGAAAGTTAAGTATAAAGCAATAGAGATAACATGATAGCTCAAAGTAGTATAATGAGGAGAAGGATTTCGAGCATAAAACTATACGAAGAGCAAAGAGAACATCATACTCAACTGATGGAGCTGGAGAGGATGGAGGGTTGTCACTAGAAGAGACTCATTTGGTGGATGGTGTGGAACCTGACGGTGATATAGTTGAAGAGTTGGTGTAGGATCTGTAGGAACACTGGCACAAACAATAGGGATAGTTACTTGATCAGGTAGAATTGCAAAAGGAGAAGGATTTGACTTAAAGTGTCTTGGGAATCCAAGTGTGAGTTTGAGTCCCAAATTGGGGAGAAATGAGTGTGTTGAGCAACATATAAGAAAAAAGACCCATAAACCCATTTTGGGTTGAAGGTAGTGTCAATTCCCTTGTGTTGGTTGGCTCGTGGCTCATTGGTGCCATCTATTCCACTGTATCCTCTCTTGAAAGACCCAATAAAGTAGAGAGAAGACTCAGTGAAAGTGACATCTGGTAAAATAAAATAGTGCTTAAGATGTGGGGAGAAACATTTATATCCTCTCTGTGATTTAGTAAGATATACGATTAATCAGGTAACATGCACTAAGAACAACATCATCCCAAAAGTGTTGAGGAACTTGACCATGAATTAAAATCGTGAGTTGTTTCTATCGGATGTTTATTCTTATGGCCAGCCACTCCATTTTGTTGAGGTGTATAAGCACAAGATGTCAGGTAAAGAATGCTATGAAAGACCATAAAATTTTTAAAAGAATGAGAAACACCAAATTGAGGTTTAATTTCATTGTAAAAAATTGAAAAATAGAAAACAAATTAGAGAAATTTTTCATTAAAAACAACCAAGTGCATATTATTGAATAATTATTAATAAAACTAACAAAATATTGAAAGCCTAAATTTGAGTTAACACGACTTGGTCTCCAAATGTCAAAATGAACTAAGGCAAAAGGAGACGAAACACGTTGTGAGACACTTTTAAGGAAGGAACTATGACTGTGTTTTCCTAATTGACACGATTCACAAGAGAAAGTTGATAACTTAGATAGGCTTGAACAAGTTTTTGCATCTTGGAAAGGCTAGGATGACCCAATTGAGTATGACGGAAGAAAAATCCATTGTTGAACCAACATGTGCTGATGTCGTTATCTGGTAAAGACCATGAGATTCACATCCGGTGCCAATTATTCGTGTCGAACTCCAGTCCTGTAAAAATTTGAATCTATAATAAAAGATAATACAATCAAGAGAACGGGTGAGACGACTATGTTATAACAAATTAAATAGAAACTCAAGTATATAAAGAATATTGTCAATAGATAAGGAAGAAAGAAGTTTAACAATACCAACACCATATGAGAAGGCCCTAGAGCCATTAGCCATGGTAACAGATGGTAAATAACCCGAAGTAGAAAGGGAAGAGAAAAATTATTTATTACCAATAATGTGATAAGTGGCTTTTAACTCTAGAACCCAAGGGCCAAGAGAGTTGAAATGAGTAAGGCCAACAAATGAGGTACCTGTGTGTGCAACAGAAATAGTGAAACTAGGACTCTGATGATCCTCATACCATTTGAGAAATTCGTTGAAGATGGCAGGTTGTCCTGAATTATGAGATGGAGAGGAATCTAAATCTGATGGTTGCAAGGGAGCAACTTTGACAACCGCAACAAATCGTAGAGGACAACCATGTAAGGCATAACAATCCAACCTTGTGACACTAATTGCACTTGTGACACCATTTTCCTGGTATATGCAATACAGTGGAGCACGTGGAGTTAAAGGTAGGCACAACTAGGGATTCCAAAGTCTGATCATGGGTCATGGATGATTGTAGAGAGAGAAAGTACCCACAGGATAGAGAAACAAATCCTAAGAAGGTAGAAGAACTCAAACAAGTTCCGATCAAGATGGAAGTTACACATCTGGAAAGAGGGCAGCGACATAATTCTGGCAACGGTGGTCGCCTGGCCAAGAGGAGGCCACCTGTCGGGTCATTGGACAGAACTGTAAAAGAAGTTCTGGAAAAAAAAAAAATCTGAAAAAAAAAATTGCACCGGTAAAGAGTGGGTGATGTATAGGATTAACTTTCATTGTATAAGATAACGCATAAGTGATATATGTATATATATATAATATATATAATAAGGAGACATGTAAAAAATATCATACAAATCAATATCTAACATAAGTTATTGTTGGACTTCAACTGAGGCCCAACAGTCTAAAATACATGAGAGGAGTAAAAAGCATAAAACTCTGTTCGTAAGGTAGGGGAACACAACACAAACACCCAAATCAGACCGAAACTTGCAAGAAAGAACCAGCTAACCATGAAATTGTTTCCTTGGGTGTGTTTTGCATAAATCGTAACCTAGAAACAAACAAATCAAGTGTCGTTTTTGGCTTTCTTCTAATGTCCAATTGAGCTCACTGAATTGACTCTTATCTATTGAACAACTTAATGACAAATTGGTCCCTGAATTTTACAATTTAATGTCAAGTTGGATCTCAAAAAATACAACTTAGTTTCAGATTGCTTCTTAAACATTATAGCTTAATGACAAATGGTTCTACAAAACTTAACATAATGTATTGTTTCACTTGTTTAAGTCAAATTATTCCTTTGAGCTCACTGAATTGACTCTTATCTATTGAACAACTTAATGACAAATTGGTCCCTGAATTTTACAATTTAATGTCAAGTTGGATCTCAAAAAATACAACTTAGTTTCAGATTGCTTCTTAAACATTATAGCTTAATGACAAATGGTTCTACAAAACTTAACATAATGTATTGTTTCACTTGTTTAAGTCAAATTATTCCTTCTTTTAGAGACTAAATTGTCATTGGTTGCCCTTTCAAGAACCAAAATGGTCATTTATCTGATAGTTATTGTCAAGTACCGAGTGTTGGTATTATTTGAGGGGGGTTACGAAGAAGTTGGTCGGTCATTTTTCAAGTGCTAATACATATACGTATACACTGCAGGACTTCTCAGTATAAATCTCGCCTGTAATAATCCAATTTCGCTGGCTCCATTTATTTTAGTTCATTCACAAAAAAGGTTTTGGATTAAAAGGGTAGTAACTTCCAATTATCTATTATTTATTTCATCAAATTATCAAGTGTTTTCATGTCATAAAAGTCAAGAAAAGAAGTTAGAAAATGCACTATTTCTTCTGTTATATGTTATAATTAATTAATAATAATATTATTATTATTAATATAGCAAATTACACTAACACCCACACCCCCTGTGGTTTCTATTGATTGCACACACTTCTGCCTTTTTAATATTTATAATAGCCCCTCTTGCAGGGGAAAGGGTTATTATAGGGGTTAAAAGGGTAAAAACACTATACAATTTGAAGAAAGCATGGGTATCAATGTAATTTGCTATTATCATTATTCGTTTTAACAGATGATATGCTGGTTAGAACACTGTCTTGCATTTTGTATCTTTAGTTTATGAAAAGGAGATCTGCAACTTGTTGATAAGGAAGAATTTTTCCTGAAGTTTGATGTATTGTCCCAGATGTATTTGAACGTGGGTTTAGACCATGTTTAAACTGTTCCAATCTTCAAGTTACCTGGGATGAGAATAGCATGCTACTGCAATGCTAAAGTGCCATGGGGGAGCGAGTGGCCCTTGGCCGCGAGAGAGGATGACTTGGTGATGCAGTTTAGTGTAGCGGACATCACAGATGCTTTGGTGGCTAGAATGGTGGGAATTGTCCATTCCATTCGAACTATTTCGTCAGAACAGCCTCTTCTACCCCCTTTTCCTTCTGTGATCTATTGCGGTCTGTTATCGTCTGTGCCTGCAAAGTTCGTTTTGACCTCTTCTAATTTCAGGGAAAAGGCACTGGGTTACGTTTGACTCCTAGGCTTTTAGTAAAGAAAGTTTGGGAATGGGGCCAATTCGCCCAAAATATTGAGTGTTTTTTCTCCTTTTTCCTGTTTTAGTTTGTTCGGCCTCTATTTTGAGTCTGACTTAGCTTCTCTTTTTGTTTGTTTTTAAAACAAACATTTTTGACAAAAAGAAAGCCTTGCATATAATATAATAAATACACTAAACAGCAATGATAATGAATATAGTAAACTAAATAGTAATAATATATAATAAATTATTTAAAGCAAAACATATAATATAATAAACAAAATAATTGGACTAAAAACTAAATAAAACATAACAGATAATGTAAATAACGGTAATAAAAGTATTATAAACTCTTTAGGGTATAGTATATGATATGATAAACTAAATAATAAGTAAAACTGAATAAAACACAATATATAATATAATAAATTAAATAATTACATCAATAAACTAAATAATAATACTAATAAAAAGAAATTCACAATAGTGGCTATTCCGCTTTGTGCTATACCACTAGAGTGTTTTTTGAGGTGGCTGCTTTTCCTTTCTGGGAGTTAAAACTATACAAGTTATTTAAAACACTCACAAAATGGTGCATGGTTGTTTGTTGCATATGTACATTCATCAGAAGTACATTAGCTTTATATTTACGCCACTTTGGATTGAGAAGCGACCCTTACATTTGCATCTTATCTACCTCTATACATGCATTTACCTTGAAGTTTTTTCAAACAGAGTGGCAGAAAGCCATTTATTCAGTCGGTGTATCTGAGATGAAGAAATGGCCTCTGCAATTGCGGAAATCTATGTCTGATGGGCTGTCTGCAACTAGTAATGGTTCTTCTTTGCAACAACCAGACATGAGTTTGATCCCAGAACGAACTCTCCCTTCCTCGCCTAGTCCCTTGTACAGCCCTCATACCAAATCCACTGGTTTTATGAAAGGCAATTTAGGGCAACCTGCTGCAAGAAAGCAGCTTTTGGGTGGACATTCTGTGGTTGACAATTCGAGGGGTTTGCTTCATTGGGCACAAAGCATTAGTTTTGTTGCAGTTTCCATGGACCATACGTTACAACTAGTTCTCCCAGCAGATTCGTCCACTCCTGGTGAGTTATCTGTACTACAATTATTTCAATTTCTATTTTCTTAAATTGCTTTCATGAGAGGTGTTCCGATGGATGAGTAGGGGCGCAAGAATAGATGATATGAGAAAATGAAAGAAAATATAGGAGAGAAAGATGATATGATACTCCACATTCTGGAAAATTTGCAACAGAAACTGAAATTGTGATTATGATAAATGTTACAATTAGTGAAGGAGAAACAGAGGTATATATTTATATAAGCTTATGTCAAGTGTCGGTTAACTCATAATAATTTCCTCTTTAGTGGACAGGGTTTGGATAGGGTATTATAGTATTTGTGCCCATACACATTTGTAAGCATACCTCTCCACAGGCTCAGTCCTGCATGGATAGCAAATTTAGTATCAATCTCTGTATCTTCTTAATAACCTAGATACCCTTACCTAGATCTAGTAACCCACAGTATAGCTTTTGTGAAAGTGTTGTCATATCCTAATTATAAAGTACTAGCGAAAACACATGGTAAGCCCATTGTGTCTACTTTTTAATAATAAAAAAATAAAAAAAATAAAAAAAGTTAAATATTATAATAAATAATAATTAAAACAAAACATAAGCTGTTACAAAATGTATATACGAAAAAAGAAGTTACAAATTGTATATAAGAAAAAAGTGGTTACAAAAGTAATCCTTATTATTAATTACAAATAATAAAATAAATAAGATGAGTTATATTCGTAAGGATAAAATGGGTAACATAAGGAGTACACTAAAAAACGGTTGCAAGAAGAACCCTCTTTATTAATAGATAATAGAAGAAGAATCCTCTTTAATAATAGTTATAGAAGAAGAGTCCTCTTTGTTAATATGTATAGATGAACGCAATCAAAATATTTATTTAGATTCATATCTAACATAATAAAGTAATAAAACGGAAGTCCAATCTTTTCTAATAATTTTATATTCTTTGACCTCTTAAATTGATAGAGATTGGTATAAGTAATTTTAGGAGAAGAAAATGTTCTTTATTTTTGTACATTAATCCAAATTACACGAGAAATGATAGAGTAGACTAGGAGAGATCCTAACCATCCTGATTACAAAATAAATATAAAGATAGGGGAGAAAGTAAAGGAGAATAAAATCAAACCAGATTTGAATATGTAATGTAATGTTGATTAATCTTAACTAAAACTTCTTCTAGAATCCTTGTTTGAAATTTAAATTTAAAATAGAAACACATACAACTGTCAACACGTATGTAGGTGTCTAACTTGCTAATACAAAGTTCAAAATTAGGTCTAAGAAATCCTTTTGTAAGAATGTATTCAACTTGCTATGAAGTAGGAACAACTGATATGTACGTTCGCCTTCTCTTTTATAAAATGTCAATCAATTTTGACATGCTTGGTCTGACAAGCTAGAACTATGTTCTGAGAAATACTAATTGTAGCCTTGTTGTCATTGTACAACTTCATGGGAAGAGTAGTAGGAAGTTGTAACTCTTACAGAATTCTTTTAGCTATAAAATTTCGCAAACTTCTTGTGCCATTGCCTTATATTTTAACTTCTGTGCTGCTAGCTGTTGGATAAAACAATAACATCTTTACCCCAGAGAATAATCCTTCTAATAGAAAAATAAGATAAATGCAATAAAAATAACCAACACAAGAATATAACGTAGAAACTCCAAAACCAGAGAAAAACCACGACCGTTGTCTAAAGACAACCAGAGAATAACACTACGTGCAAATTTTTACAACACATAGACTAATCTCCCATACCCTTGACCCCAATATACCTGCACTCTTCAAAGCTAGTAATTAAACCAAACCTCACAACACTCTACTACAAGAGTATAAGAAACGTCAAATACAAGCTTAAAGTGTTTTTGACTGGGGTGTCTAGATACCATGGACTCAAGTCCATTATATAGTTTCTGTCACCCACTCCTTTGAATAAACAAGACGATGTAGGACTTTCAAGATATATTATTTTCATCAACCGCAACACTAGCCCCATTTTGTTTTGCTTTTCCAAGTAACCAAATTTCGCTGAACAAAAGTACAATAGACAGATGTTGACTTTTGGTCAGTCATGGATCTTAGGGTCTGCATCCGCAATATTATTAAAAGCCTTGCTACCCAATTTTCTCAAAAGAAGTCCACTGCTTACAGCACTAAAAATTCTGTAATCTTCCTCAAGATGTTCATGTGAGCTGAATAGTTGATTCACTAAACTTATTGCGAAGTCTATTTCCGGTCGGATATGAGATAAAGAATAACCTTTGTAATCTTTGGTATTGAGTGGTATCTACTAGATCACGTTTGTCTTTACTTCCTAGCTTTTTATTAGGATCTATACTCCATAGGAGTTTCTGCGTTCCTGAAACCCATCATTTCAATTCCTATGAGAAAATCTAGAATATACTGTCCATGACATAACTCCTTTCTTTGATCTTGCAACCTCCATCCCCAAAAATGTTTTAAGCAGTTGAGGTCTTCAATCTCAAACTCAGATTTATTTTAAGCAGTTGAGGTCTTCAATCTCAAATTCAAATTCAAGGAAAGCTTTCGACTTACTTATTTCATTGAAATCTGTTGAATAATTATTAGTTATCTATTTCCTAGGAGGGTTGTATCTATCTAGACCTAGTTAGACTCAATCCTTTTATCTTCTTTAGGGTCATTTATTTTCCTCTCTTAATTGTATCTTTGAATCTGTGTACTTCTTTACTATAAATAAGAGAACTCAAGAGAGGGAATTTACACTCTCAAAATCATTCTTTTATATCTCTTTTTATCTCAACTTGGTATCAGAGCGGGTTCGATCCCGCTCTGCCTGTTTTTCCTGTCCAGTGGTGTCCACCACCGTCTCAGTCTCTTCCGCCGCCGCTGACGTCGTCGCCACCGCCGTCTTCGCCGTCGCCGCCGCCGTCGCCGTCGTCACAGATCTCACCGGCGACCACCGGATCCGGTTCGTCTCGCCGAGCGACGACCAACCCCACCAGTCTCGGAATCCCATTCCGTCGGACGCGTCGTCACGCGCCCAGAAAAACAATGCCCAGTCTCGGCGCGTGTTGCCCACGCGCCGCCGTCCAGACCTCCGTTCGCTCCCGGTCCACCGCCGTTGCCGTCGCCGCAGTGCCCTGAAGCTTTTCATGCCTTTAGTTTCTCATTCCAATATTGTTTGCTAAGGGGTTCTTTTTCTCTCTCCTACATATCCACTGGCACTCGTTCAAACAGCTTCTTCCCCACCGCACTGTTCCTCGCACTGCTCTCGGTATCCGTTCTCTTCTTTCAATATGTCGTCACGACTCCACAATCACTTTTTCCGAACCCCTACAATAACTTCGAAAAATTAAATGGAAAAACTACTTGTCTTGGTCTTCTTCGAGAGAATTGTGGTTCCTTGGCCAAGGATTTCATGATCACTTGGAAGAAGATGGAAGCAAGGTCCCAACAGTAAGAGACTCAACAATGGAAGAAACTTGACTATCAATCGTGTGCTCTACTCGGCAGTCAGTAGAGCCAAATATTCCGAGCAACCTAAGAGCTTTCAAGACATGTAATTGCTCCGAAAAAGGCCCGTAATATATTTGCAAATGATATCCAACGCCTCTACGACTCCGCTAATCGATTAGCTTCTCTCAAACAAAGGGATAATGATATGATGTCTTTTATTGCTCAAGCTCAATCAGCAGTTGAAGAATTAAAAGTGTTTTTAGAGGAAGATTCATCAGAAGGAATAAAACAGAAATTGGATAAATTTTATATGGTTATGACCCTCCGGGCTATGAATCCAGAATTTGATCATGTTCGGGATCAAATATTAACTGGACAAGAATTTCCTTCTATGGAAAGTTTGACTACAAGACTCCTTCGGGTTCCAACTCTTAAAAGTAAGAATAACCATGAACTTGTTGAATCTTCAGTTATGATTTCTACTCGTGGAAAAGGAAGTCGTGGCACTAGAGGAGGACGTGGTGGTAGGGGACGTCCTCAGTGTACTCATTGCAAGAGAATGGGTCACACTCAAGAAAATTGTTTCTCTTTGCATGGCTTCCCTAACAGGATTGCCAATATTTCCAAATCTGAATTGGTTGAACCCAAGTTCTCTGATGAGGAATATCAGGAATATTTAAAGCTAAAATCAAACAGCCTGGCACAGTCATCAACAACTTGCATTTCACAATCTGTGGAAAGTCAAAATTCATGGATAATTGATTCAGGTGCTTCTGATCACATGTCTGGTAATGCCTCTTTGTTCTCCTCTCTCGCATTTCCTAAAACTCCTCATCTTATAACCTTAGCCAACTGGTCTAAAGTAGCCTCTAAAGGAATTGGTCAAGTCTCCATTCCTCCATCTCTAAACTTAAAATCAGTACTTTTTGTTCCTTCTTGTTCTTTCAGCCTCATTTCCCTAAGCCAATTAACCAAATCATTAAATTGTTCAGTAACCTTTAACGCTAACTCATTTGTTATACAGGATCGTGGTACGGTCAAACGATTGGCGAAGGACATGAATCCGAGGCTTGTACTACCTTGGGACTAATTCATCCGTGTCCTGTGTTGCATCCTTATCCCCAAAATTGCTACATGAACGCTTAGTGGCACCCTCACTTTTCAAAATTGAAGAAAATGGTTCCCGAACTTCGTAGTCTTCAAGCTTTTGAGTGTGAATCATGTCAACTAGGGAAACATACTAGGTCTTCTTTCCCTAAAAATTCTGAATCTAGGTCTGAATCTGCCTTTTCTCTTGTTCACTCTGATATTTGGGGTCCTAGTCGTGTTTCATCTTTTGGTTTTAGATATTTTGTCACTTTCATTGATGAGTATTCTAGGTGTACTTGGATTTACTTAATGAAAGACCGTTCTGAATTATTGCCAATTTTTAGGACTTTCCTTAATGAAATAAAAAATTAATTTGGGAAAGTAATCAAAGTTTTAAGAAGTGATAATGCCAAGGAATACTTTTCTACTGATTTCTCTACTCTCTTAAATTCACAAGGCATTTTACACCAATCTACTTGTCCTCACACTCCACAACAAAATGGTATAGCAGAACGGAAAAATAGACATTTGGTTGAAACTGCTCGTACCTTGTTACTTAGTGCAAATATGCCTATTCATAATTGGGGAGATGCTATTCTTACTGCATGTTTTCTCATTAACAGAATGCCATCTTCCTCACTTGACAATAAAGTTCCACATTCCATTTTATTGCCAAAGGAGCCACTCTTTCATGTTTCTCCCCGTGTCTTTGGGTGTGTATGTTTTGTTCATGACATGTCTCCAGGATTGGATAAACTTTCAGCTAGAGCCATCAAATGTGTTTTCTTAGGATATTCTCGTCTGCAAAAAGGCTATCGATGTTATTCTCCTGAAACCAAAAAGTACTATATGTCTGCTAGTGTCACATTTTTTGAATCAACTCCTTTCTTCCCTCAGTTTATGCAGGATATTAGTTCCATTCAAAATGTTCTACCTATACCCCTAGTTGAACCATTTGTACCTCCCATTCCTAACACCCAAAATGTCACACAAACTTCATCGGAACCCGCCTCACCTCCTCTTATCACATATCAACGCAGGAATCAGATGATCAATCCTATAACTCAAGATGAGACCTCTTCAGCGATGTCCTTCTCAATCATCACCTACTACCACGACTCCTGATAATAATGACTCAAGTTGGCCCATTGCCATTCGCAAAGGTACTCGCTCTACTCGTAATCCTCATCCCATTTACAATTTTCTTAGCTATCACAGATTATCTCCTTCCTATTTTTCTTTTGTTTCTTCTGTCTTCTCTATTACTATTCCTAAAAATGTGGTAGAAGCACTTGATCACCCCGGATGGCGACAAGCCATGATTTCGAAATGCGTGCTCTTGATCACAATAATACATGGGAGTTGGTTCCTCTCCCTTCCGGGAAGAAAACCGTTGGTTGTCGTTGGGTCTATGCCATTAAAGTAGGTCCTAATGGTGAAATTGATCGCCTCAAAGCTAGACTGGTAGCCAAAGGGTACACTCAGATTTATGGTCTTGATTATAGTGATACTTTCTCTCCAGTGGCCAAAATGACTACTGTCCGACTATTCTTTGCCATGGCTGCCATTCGTCATTGGCCTCTACATCAATTGGACATTAAGAATGCATTTCTGCATGGTGATTTAGAAGAGGAAGTTTACATGGAGCAACCTCCTGGGTTTGTTGCTCAGGGGGAGTCTGGTCTAGTCTGTAAGTTACGACGTTCTCTCTATGGTCTGAAACAATCTCCGCGTGCTTGGTTTGGAAAATTTAAATCTATTGTCCAAGCCTTTGGATTGAAACAAAGTGAAGCAGATCATTCTGTTTTCTATTATCACACTATCCCTGGAAAATGTGTTTACTTGATTGTATACGTTGATGACATAGTCATTACTGGAATGACGTCGCTAAGATATCTCGCTTAAAGAAACACTTGTATAGTCATTTTCGCACTCAAGGACCTTGGGAATCTCAAATATTTCTTAGGTATTGAAGTCGCTCAATCAAAAGAAGGTGTTGTAATCTCTCAAAGAAAATATGCTCTTGATATCCTAAGAGAGACAGGTATGATTGATTGTAAACTTGTGGACAGTCCTATGGATCCAAATTTGAAATTAATGGCGTAACAAGGTGAAGCCTACTCGCACTCCGTAAAGATATAGAAGATTGGTTGGAAAACTTATTTATTTGACTATTACTAGACCTGATTTGTCTTTTGCAGTTGGTGTTGTTAGTCAATTTATGCAGGCTCCTTGTATTGATCATTGGAATGCTATCATTCGTATCTTAAGATATATTAAAAGGCTCCAGGACAAGGCTTGTTATATGAAGATCAAGGAAATACCCAAATTTTCTGGTATTGTGATGCTCGATCAGGCGTGATCTCCTATGGATCGACGCTCCACTACGAGGATATTGTGTTTTCCTTGGAGGAAATATTATTTCCTGGAAAAGTAAGAAACAAAATGTCGTTGCTCGATCGTCTCGCTAAGCCGAATATAGAGCAATGGCATCTCTTACCTGTGAACTTATATGGGTAAAACAGTTCCTTCAAGAACTAAATTTTTGTGAGATCTCGTCGATGAAGATGTATTGTGACAATCAGGCTGCTCTCCACATTGCTTCTAATCCAGTGTTCCATGAAAGAACTAAACATATTGAAATTGACTGTCACTTTATTCGAGAGAAGTTGTTATCTAAAGAAATTTGTACTGAGTTTGTCGGATCAAATGATCAACTTGCAGATGCATTAACAAAATCCTTGCGGGGACCTCGAATAGAATTCATTTGTTCCAAGTTTGGAACATACAATTTGTATACTCCAGCTTGAGGGGGAGTGTTGAATAATTATTAGTTATCTATTTCCTAGGAGGGTTGTATCTATCTAGACCTAGTTAGACTCAATCCTTTTATCTTCTCTAGGGTCATTTATTTTCCTCTCTTAATTGTATCTTTGGATCTGTGTACTTCTTTACTATAAATAAGAGAACTCAAGAGAGGGAATTTACACTCTCAAAATCATTCTTTTATATCTCTTTTTATCTCAACTAAATCATTTCAGGTAATCCCAACGGTGTCCACATAAACAATTAACACCACTATTTTCCTCCAAAAGAATGTTTTACAAACTCTGGTCACTTTGACATTGAACATACCTTTGGTATAGCTACACATTCATGACAATGATTACATTTTTCAAAGTTGCATTGCACAATACACCAAAAACCCATTTTGCCATATATAAATAAAGGAAATTCAGGCGAGTATTCTTCATCATTATTCTCAACTTAGGATTTCTGGATCAAAGGTATGATTGTACATATATTGGCATCAGAAAATGAAATTAGTATTTTACAAAGCTACTAAGGTACGCAATTTTAATATTGTTTTGTAATGGTAGCTCATAACTGAATATTCATAATTAAGTAAATCATGTAAGTATTGTTAGCAAAAGCTTTTTGGAGGGGAACTGAAAGGGGTGATTGTTTGTCTATTTCAGGTTACATCGAAGGTTTCACTCCAGTGAAGTCTCTTGGTTCTACGTCTTCTGCATACATTCTAATTCCTTCTCCCAGCATGCGATTTCTTCCTCCAACAGTTCTTCAACTCCCCACGTGCCTCACAGCTGAGTCGCCACCATTAGCTCATCTGCTTCACAGCAAGGGCTCTGCCCTTCCTCTCTCTACCGGATTTGTAGTTTCAAAAGCTGTACCTTCCATGAGGAAGGACTACAGAAATAACCTAAAAGAAGAATGGCCCTCTATACTTTCAGTGAGCCTCATTGATTATTATGGAGTTACTAACATCCCCCAAGAGAAAATTGTCCGAGGAATTAATAAGCAAGTTGGTAGAAGTTTAAGCTGGGAAGCTAAAGATTTTGAAATTGAGACCCACTTGGTTTTGGAGTCTATTGCGGCAGAGCTTCATGCCTTGTCTTGGATGACAGTGAGCCCCGCATACTTAGAGCGGCGAACAGCGCTTCCCTTCCACTGTGACATGGTTCTAAGACTAAGAAGACTTCTTCACTTTGCCGATAAAGAGCTCTCCAAGCAGTCAGAGAAATCATGACTACGCTTTATACACAATGATGGTTAGAGAGGAAAGACAGCCAAACTGAGCTGAGTAGACTGTATCATACTAGATCCACTGTGATTACGTGTAAATTAAGTGTAGAGGCTGATATGTTCCAGGAAGAAATAGATTTAGTAATTGTTGGGAATGTACATGAGCTTTTCTAGAGCAGCTGATTTTAACCCAGATTAGCATCATTGATAGAAACTGTTGATTGTAGCATAGAATACCATATTCTCCATCTTTGTAGTATTTGGGTCTCCGAAATTTCATTTCCTTTGTAATTAGATATTGTAAGACAATAATGTGACAGTAACTAATTTTATGCCTGATATTGGTTTCCTAGCTATAATTGATTCTTGGCTTGAATAATATGAACCCTTGCGATGATCGACTTTTTTGTTATTTTATTTTAGTGGCTTGTCTTAGAAACATCTTTCATGCTCCAAACTGGGCTTTTTCATGCACCTCCTAACATTTATTCTTACATTCCAAAAATTTATGAAATATCAAAATTGTTTCCTGTTGATTTTTTCCTTTCTTTGTAAGTTTAGTATAAAATAATTTCTGAAATTGTAAAATTTGGTTAGATTAAAAGAAATTTGTCCTCTAAGAATTTAAAAGAAAAATTATTTTCTGAACTATAAAATTCGGAAGTTATTTATATAAAAAAAAATTATATTTTGAATTGAAGAATTCAAAAATCAAGTTTTTTAAGATTATATTTTAAATTATAATATGCAGAAGTCATATCTATAATAGACTTACGAATTATAAAATCTGAAAATTATTTGTATAAAAAAAATTTTGAATCTAAAAGTTAAATTTTTAAAAAATTACTATTTAAATTATATTTTTTAAAAGTTTGTTTTGAATTCAGAATTAATTATAAGATTTTAAAATTAAGAAAATAATTTTTTAAAAATTTAACTTTCAAATTTTATAATAATTTTTTTTAATATATCCAAAAGTCATTTTTTATATTCAGAAGATAAATATTTTTAATAAAATTGATTTTTGAATTCTAACAATTCAAAAGTTAATTTTTACCGTAGCAGTTGTGATAGTTTAAAGATTTTTAGGAGTGGATGAAGAAACATGAAGGGGAGGAAGAAGCAGCCTCCAAATTGATAGCGACATGGGTTTCGAAAGATTTGGTACTACACATCTTCTTGGGAATTACTAACGTGATTGCACTATTTACGTGCAATGTTCAATGGATTCATTCTTACGGGAACAATATCCTTAGTTATAATGAATGATTCCTTAATGCTAAGCAGTTTCTGGAACGTGTCTTGTTATATTTTGTTACAGTATCTCTTATATTTGAAAGAATAATATTATTATTTTCAATAAAAACGGTTTGGGTTTCTGGACGGGTTTTTCTTTTTCCACTTCCATATATTCAACTTGCATTCCTATAAAATATTAAAAGAAAACAAAAATCCTAATTCTATTTTAATTTTGTATGTATATATTATTTATGTTTTGTTTGCATTTTGAACTATACAATTTTAAAAATTATGTTTAAAAATAATTTCTGTAATCTAAAAATCATTATTTACAAATAATTGTGCAATTTGAATTCCATTAGAATGATTTCCTAATTGTATGTCATTTCTAAAAGTGAGAATTTGAGATGTATTTCATTTTGAAACATTGTTAACAAAATGAATGCATTCTTTTTATTTAGTCAAAATGTTGCTAGTAAAATAAATGCCTTGCTAGTAAAATAAATGCATTAAATATATCACATCCATTTATGCACACAATTAACACACTTTCAACCCTTTTCCTCTTCAGGCATCCTTGTTCCTAGTTCAAGATGGAAGTTGTCACCTCCAACATGAATGATCAATCTTTTGATGTGGTTGAGATGGATTACTTCTATGTAATTTGAAGGTAAAGTTGTTAAAATGAACAACTCAACGTAATTTCATCTACTATACATACATTTTAAAATAAATTATAATTTTTTATCTAATTTAATTTTAAGTTCATATTTTTTATTTAATTAAAACTTAAAAGGATTACAACTATATTTATAAAAAAATTATAATATATTATTATTAAAAAAATAAACAACATATTTGTTTTAATTATTACATTATTTTTAATATATATTAGGTTATTTTAAAAAATTTATGTATTTCAAATTAAAATATATATAACTTTACAAATTGAAATAACTAATATTTTATTCACACAATATTATGTGAAAATTGCAAAAAAAAAAGAAATGTAAAAAAACTCAATGTACTAATAGTTTATAAATTGAGAAATTATTTTTTTTTTAATTTTTTAAAATAAAAGAAATTGGTTATTATTTATTAGATCAACTAGTTTAAATAAAGATAAAACATCTAAATAAAAAAAAAATAAAAGAACTAAATTTCTTAATAATTTTTTAATTCATTTTAAAATTTTAAAATTATAATCATATAGTAATTAAAAGAACACAATCTTATTTATATAATAAAATTTATGATGTTATATTCTTCATTTTATATTTATTAACTATTTTATCACCTAGTTGTACTAAACATTTATAATCCAATAAACTATTTTTGAATAAGATTCGATGCACTATGTAGAAAGGGTCTGTTATCATTGAAAAAAACGCAATGTAACAATTTGTTTATTGACATACATATCACTTTTATAATGTTAATGAGTATGTTTAAATTAATAATGTATTGCAATTAGGATATTAGAAGCTTTGGTAAATGAAGTAAAAGAGATATTTGGAAATAAGTACAAGAGCAATCAATAATGACATCAATTCACTTACTATAAAATGGAAAAACTTGAGTTCAATTGATTTTGAGGATGGAAAAAAATTTATCTTGATTCGAAGGACTTACGAAGTTGACATACATATTTTGAAGTTATAGATTCAAAGAATTATATTAATATGTTAAATAAATCAAATGTGTGTTATGTAAGATCAAACTTTTTTTTATGCAAGTCACACTAAATGAAACACCACCATATAATATTGCATATTCTTTTGTATAGATAATATTTATCCTGATTGAAAAATATCGTTAAAAAAACATCCCACTTTCTAAAAAGGAAAAAAGAAAAATATGGTTCTTACAAAAAGTTACTTAAAATTTTAAAATGAATTTTATTATTAGAAAAAAATAAATAAGATTTTATAAAATCTTTATATCCTATCCCATGTAACGGAATATACATGACTCGTAAAAAATAGTGAAAGGTATTAATTTAATATCTTATCTTTATTATAAAAAATTACCAAATAATCTTTCTAGAAGGTAGTTTAAATGTTATCAAACTTTAAGTATTAAAAAATTGTAAAATAAAAATGATAAATGTATATATTTTGAAACTAGAAGAGATCGTTTGAATTTCTCAAAATAAAGATGGTATTAGGATTTGAGTTGTTAGTTTTGAATGGATAAAGTGTGCTATTAGGGTGTTAAAGTACGTGGCCTGCTCTAGAGCAGAGGAACTTGGCGACGAGAAATGAGGTATAGAAAGAAAGGGGGAGTGGCGAATGATTGTGGAAAAGAAAGGCCATGGCCATGAGCGTGTGTGTGGCATCAACCACCGCTAGCAGTCTCAGTTTCCCTCGCTACCGCTCTCGCTGTCACTCTCCAATTCAAAATAAAATCCATTTTCCCCGTCGATTCATTTCCAAATTAAACATTGACGCAGAGGACGAGGTTCAGACCCGGTATTTTTCTTTCTTAATCACCTAATAATTATTTTATTTTTCTGTTTTTTGAAAATATCCCGTCCTTGTAGCGTGTGGAATTGGAGGGGTTACTCTATTCGCTATCAACATTCCGGGAGCAATGGCCCTGCACTACTTTTAGTCCACGGTTTTGGAGCTAACAGGTCTTCTGTTTGCTCTGCACCTATTTTGGCTTTGCAATTAGTTTGTTTATGCCACTATGTAATTCTAGAGTTTACTTCGTTGCAGTGACCACTGGAGGAATAACATTTCAGTTCTCGCACAATCTCACCGGGTCTACTCCATTGATCTCATTGGATACGGATATTCAGATAAACCAAATCCTCGTCAAGTAGGAGACCATTCCTTTTACACTTTTGAAACGTGGGCCTCTCAATTAAATGAGTTTTGTCTTGATGTCATAAAGGATGAAGCATTCTTTTTATGCAATTCTATTGGAGGTGAATTTTTTCAACTACCTTCCCTCCACAAATTCATAATTAATCACCACGTTGCCTTCATGTTTCATATTGTTCTTTATTTTTGTGCAGGAGTTGTTGGTCTTCAAGCAGCTGTGGTAGCACCACAGGTTTGCCGGGGCATTATCCTTCTCAATATATCTCTGCGTATGCTTCATATAAAGAAGCAGCCTTGGTATGGAAAGCCTTTCATCAGATCATTCCAGAGATTGCTTAGGTAAAAGTGAAATCCAAGTTTCTTTATCTGGACTTAAGATATTTCAAGCCTCGATCAGAGGATTTACCCATATTGTCATGTTTTATGTTGTAGGGATACTGCTGTAGGAAAATTTTTCTATAAAACTATTGCCACAAAAGAATCTGTAAGGAACATTCTTTGCCAGGTACTCCTCTTGCTTAACTTTTAATTTCTTCTCTTTAAAAACTCATGCCTTGAATAAAGTAGGCTGGAATAGACAAACAAAAGGAAATTTCTGAGGATGAGACCGCTAATGAATTAGAATAAATCTGATTGATAAGGAGTCCAATTTGACTACAAAAGACGGACATATACTGAACGAGATTCACAGAAACAGACTTACAATTATAAAACAGGAACGTAAAATAATTGTAGAAACATTGCAGGTACTTGGAAGGGTAGTGGGTGGGCTTCCTCCCTTCCCAAACATTACTCACAACAGTCTACCTTCCCCCTCTCGGCTCTTCTGTCGTTATCCCATGCCCATTAGTCAAATCTGTTTCCTGGCCCCTACTTGCCAAGTGGACAGGTTGTTACTAGGCACTCTCACTACGTGCTAATTGCACTTCCCTTGCACTCTACCCAAAAAAATCTCTTATCACATAGGTTCCCTCCTATTTTCTTATTGTACACCCATGTTATGAGGGATGGATATCTATCACTGGAGCTGCTAGTGGCCAGCTCCAAGGTGCTGTCATGCTTTGTAATTTGACAACTGAAGATTCTATTACAGACAACTTAATGATTACATGCGAATGGCTTTGACAGTGCTATCATGATACCTCTAAGGTGACAGATGAGCTAGTGCAGATCATCCTTGGTCCAGGTCTAGAACCTGGAGCTGCAGAGGTTTTTCTTGAGTTCATTTGCTATTCAGGTGGCCCTCTTCCTGAGGAACTACTACCTCAAGTAAAGGTAAGCCTCCAAACATCAGTAGGTGAGGAAGTGAGAATAAAACAAGTGAATGTAAGTTTGAGAACCCAAAATCCAACAAAGATATAGTATGTTTATTTTTTCTTCTTTCAGTGCCCGGTTTTGATAGCATGGGGTGACAAGGATCCTTGGGAACCAATAGAGACTGGAAGAAATTATAAAAATTTTGATTCTGTTGAAGACTTCATTGTCCTTCCAAATGTTGGACATTGCCCCCAGGTTCTCTCTCTCTCTCTCGATGATTATTTTCATTTTCCCTCCTGCATTTCTTATGTTAGTAACAACTTAAAGTTGACATATATTGCCAACATATTACAGCGTGACATGTTAAGAATTGAAAACAAAGAAACCATATCATGAGAAAAATGCAGTGAGAAAGACGGAGAGTGTTTATTTATACAAGGTGTTTAGAATTGTTATAATTATAGAAATAGGGAGTTGATCCCATATAATTAGGAATATAGTTATAGTTATAATTATAAGAATAAGGAGTTGATCCTATATAATAAAAAATATCTAGATTATATATGTATTACCAATAGTTTATCGTATTGGAATACAAAAAATATTGTATACCCAAAAATCCTTTATGAAGTTACAAAGGAAGTCATCACAGGTTATGGCGGAAACATTGCGGATAAAAGAAATACATTATGTATAATTTAAAAAATGCAGAAATATAATTGTAATGCAAAAGGACAGCCATAATTAATAATAAGAGTAACATCAAATCAAAATACCACAAATTTCAAGTTCAAAACTTAAAATAATAACATAAGATAAATGTCCTGAACTTCTAATTATCTAACTCTTTTTCAATCCCAACATAATTATCTTAAATCGGTGGAACTTAAAAAGAAATTTACAATCAGCGACGGTGGCAGTAGCCACAATAGTGGATAGGAAAAGAGGTTGTTTTAACGTTGTATTCTAAGCCAGGTTAATGTTATAATGGTTGGATTGGGTCGGGTTGTATGACCCAACTACTTTTGTCAAAAGGAAGAAAACATTTAGGTTCATAAATGTTTGGCTTGAAAAGAGAATAAGGAAAGAGACAACATTAGGGTTGTCTTCTCTCATGGGCATCACTGCCTCCTTCATTTTTGCATTGGAGCTGCATCATTTCTTTGACATTTTTGTTGTCTCTATTTTGCGATGGGACACTGTAACACCCATAATGGCCACCATGGGCTGCCATGAAAAACCTGCATCGCCACCACCACGTTTGTGGTGACATGCTACAAATCCGTCTCCAATATCTGCCATGGCACCACCATACTAGATATTCGATAACACTTATTATTAGAAACATTTTTATTTATTACCGTACCATATCTTTGTTATTAAAGGATATCAAATATGCTCTATTTGTTATATTAAGTCCTTTTTCATAATGTAAATAAAGCACCTATGCTATCTCAAATACCCACGGTTTTAGTTCAATATTTCCCTCTTCTTTAGAGTTTAACATGGTATCTAGAGCCTTTTTCAAACTTGTGTTGGCCTGGTAGACCCACAGTCTCTAGAGGATTTTTTTCTTGTGAACCTTGATTGCAAGTTTGCTTTCGCTATTTAGGTGCCCTCTACTTATGTTTTCTGACAATTTCTCTCATCATTTCTAACCATATTGTTAGTATTGAGAAGATGGACGAATCTAAATATTCCACTTCCAGTGCTAAGTCACATGTTGCTCCTACATTCTCGGTTGATCCATCTCCAACACCGTTTTAAGACTTTATCAAATGGAGTGAGACACACCAATCCACTAGTAACATTGCTTCGGTAGCACACAATGGTAATTCATATGCTTGTCTCTCTCAATCACCTTCTCTTGGTGTCCTGGGTTATTGACTTTGATGCAACTGATTACATATCTAGTAATTGTTATCTTTTCTCTTCCTTTATTAATGCTGCTAATTTGCATTTTATAACTGCTGTCAATGGTTCACAAATACACGCTTGCGGAATATGTACTATCCAACCCCTCTTATTCCTTACTGTTTAAAATAACAGCCGTCTGAACTCTCCAACTCGATTGTAAGTTGCATGTTTGGCCGAGCTTATTGTAAAATGAGTTTGTTTACAATTCAACTTGGGTAACGGGTGTGGGAATGCAAACTCATACATTTTTACGAGTTAAAATTCGAGTTTGATAACCATGTTTCTCCCCACTATACAAAACCTCAGTTATCAAAGGTTTTTCCCATACAATATACTTATTTGTCCTTGCTATCTTATATTTATATTCCTAAGTCTCTTGGTGGAACCTTATCTCACCTAGAGTGGTGACAAACGATGATTGATGAAATGTGTGTTTTTCAAAGTAGTGGTATTTGGGAGTTGATTTCTCTTCCAACTGATAAATCAATTGTTAGGTATTGATGGTTGTATACTTTCAAAACAAGACTTAATGGTAAAATTGATTAACTTTTTGTTATAAAGTTCAACTAGTTGCCAAATGATACATACAAATTTATGGCCAAGATTATATTGACACTTTTTGTCTTGTTGCCAAAGTGACATCTATTCAACTTTTGTTTTTCATTGCAGTTATTCACCATTGGATTCTTTCATTTTGACATCAAACTTGCATTTCTACATTCTCTTGAATTTGTTGTTCTGGGGGAGTCATCTAATATTGTATGTCGCCTACGTAGGTCCTTATATGGCATCAAGCAATCACCCCATGCATTGATTCACTTTCGGACTTTCATCTAACAATTTGGAATGATACAAAGTGATGTTGATTATTCTCTATTCTATTGGTATTCCCCCTAAGGATATTTCTATCTTAATGTATATGTGTACAACATCATTATCATAGGTAGTTATAAGGAGAGTATTGTATAACTAAAGCTATATCTTGGTCAAAAGTTCTATACTAAAGATCTTGGACCCAAATATATTTGATTAGTATAGAAGTGGCTCAATCCAAGGATGGTTTGGTCATATCTCAAAGAAAATAAGCTCTCAACATTCTAGAAGAAATAGGGATGGATGTCAAACTTGTACCTGATCAAAGAGAACCTTATTCTGATCTAAGAGAACCTTATTCTGATCTTGGTAGATACAGATGTTTAGTTGGTAAGCTAAATTATCTCACAATGACCCGTCCTAACATTGTCTTTGCAATGAGCGTAGTATGTCAATTTTTAAACTCTCCTTGTTAAGACCATTGAGATGCAATCATACAAATCCTAAGGTATATTAAGAAGGTTCCTGGAAAATGCCTTATTTATGAAGATAAGGCAAATATTTAAATTATTGAGTATTTTGATGTTGACCAGGCAAGGTCACCAAGCAATAGATGTGCCATTTAATGGTATTATGTTTTTGTTGGAGGTAATTTAGTATAATGGAAAAGTAAGAAACAAAGTGGTGATGTCAAGTGCAAAATCATAGTAGAAGGCAACTACATTAGTTACTTGTGAGCTCATATGGCTAAAATAAAACAACTCCTCAAAGAGTTTAAATTTGAAGATAGTTCTCAAATGCACCTTGTTCGTGATAACTAGGCAACATTACACATTACCTCTAATCTTGTCATTCATGAGACTTCCTATCATGCTATTATTATATTTTTAATTCAAAAGGTCATGTTATCATCAAACCACAATTTTATTTTATTCTCACTTTAACCCCTTAAGTAAGATGACCTAAGCCCTGAATTCTACTATCAACCCTTTGAATGAGCTTAATCAAGTTACGTACTAGCATTAAGAAAAATCATTCTAACAATGATAAATCATTTTCACCCTATCCCTAAGCTTAAAATCTATTGGTTGCTCTTATTAGATTATAATTCATTCAAATTTCCCAATTTTAATTGAATAAATAAATTATGTAATTAGATGATTAGGCCAAAACAAGCATTAACATAGAAGAGAAATAACAATTGTTCATTATTGAATAATTGAATAATAAAATGTGTGATTACATGAAAGTAGATATAATTTCATTAAACTCCAATAAATGGAAGGTTTAACTATGCTTAGCAATTGGGGAAGAAAACGTGATGAAGAATCAATGGAAGAAGAATCTCTTAGCAGAGTCGCTATTGAGAACTCTCTCTAACCTCTGCCTTTGAAAATGCAAGAAAAGACATTAATCTAGAGTTATTCAAAACTTATAAAAAAGGAACACAATTATAATCCAAAAAATAAGAGACATCAAATAATTGCGTCTAAACTACTTTCAAAAGTATGCATAGATGACAATTATCATAATCTTAATTAATTTGCTTGGAATCAATTACATATGATCCTAATCCCATAGTTATACTTGCCTCCTACTCCTAGTTCTTGTGAGAAGTCTCATGCGTCTTTTTCTGGTCCTGATTTATTGGGTATCCTTTTAAGGTATGAAGCCTTGAAAATTTCCTTTTTTTGCACGAAATTAATGACAAGAACTGTCAAAGAATAATGAAGCATTATATAATATTAAGAACCAAGAATGGTTAGAGTTAGAGATACTAAGGACTCAAATTTTAATCAAAGAAAACAGTGTAGGGCCGTTTAATTTCCTCCCATTGTGAAATTTAGAGCTAATAAAATCTCAATAATCCTGTCCATATTATCAGTATGAAATTTTATGTCTTTATTTTTTGTACATGCATTTTCTGTTTAATTTTTGTCCTTATATTTGGATATGTTCCGACATTAAATGTTGATATCTCATTAAATATATAACGGTGTCATGTTTTTGACAAACTTTTCACTTTATTTTGTGCACTTCATGAAGGATGAGGCACCTCATCTTGTGAACCCACTTGTTGAGTCATTTGTGGCACGCCATGCTAAATCCTCATCCAGTACCTCAATTGTTAATTGATCACTATCAATCAGTTTGTTGATGGTGCTCGACTTGTTGAAATCATGTACATATCTCCATTTGCTTCCATTAAGATTGAATTATTTTTTTTCTGTCTGAGCATTATGTCCTGTATAGTTAAAAATTATGACAGATTGATATCAGACAATTTATCCAACATGATTGCCAGCTTGAGAACCCTAAAAGTTTTGTAATTGTTTCCTGTTTCAATGGACTAATATTTCTTAATCTAGAAAATTTTGCCAGTTTTTCTTTTATTGATTTATTTATCTTTGGGTCATGGTCATCTGTTACAAAAACTTGGTCTCATAGTCGTGGTCTACAACTTCTTGGGCATGCTTTAAGTTGTCCCCATTTCTAGTTCATGCGCCCGTTGCAAGGAACGTTTCTTATGCTAAGAGATACATACATTCCACTTTTATGTTGTGGTATATTATAGCCATTCTTTGGGCTTCAATACATATTGGAGATATTGTTAGAGATAGTTCGATTAAAGTTGTTGGTAGAACTAGTTAGCATTCTTCTATGGTTGTAACTTATTGTATACCCATTCTCATTTATTCAATCAATTACCATTTACTGGTTTTCTCATTTTCTAGCCTCTACAAGTTTGGAGCTTTGTCATGTTTGTTAACATGGTATTAGAGCTCATGTGATATCTACACCATAAGGAGGAAAATTTTCACCTTCGTTGTTTAGAAAATCCGATTACAAAACTTTCGGTTACTTTGTATTGTTCCAATTTATCTGCCACAAACTCTTCCTTATTGTGACTGATTTAATGGATGGTTAGGATTGCTTCAGTGAACCTTGCGACTATGGAATTTCAGCAGTTATAGAGTAGAATGAAGGACGGCTACATGAAATCGGGATCACTTAAAAATTAATATTAACAATAATGTTTAAATTCAATACTAAAGTTCCGCAGTACCTTGCACAAGTTCAGTAAATTTGTTTCCCTTGTACTAGGAGGCATAAACTAAAAAAAAATTCATCCCATATTTTGTACGAGTAGGATACTAAAAAAAATCTATACCAAAAGAGTGACAAATATTCTTGTACTGCTTCCTATTTACACAAAAGAACAAACGAATTGGGAATTCTACTCTTTCATGAAGGATGAATAACAGGTATCACTGATATCCCTCTTATCAAAGGGGTACTGTGCTCAGAGTCCTCGAGGCAGACTTTCAGGTTGTATTTTTGAGACTAGAGTTGAAACTATAGGAGTAATAAGTAAAGGATGATGTAGAGTGGCAACCACTTTTTGGAGACAGGCTTACTCCCAGGTTCTGAATTGAAGATTGCAAGGGTAGTCCCTTACACAACCAATACGAGGTGCAACTCCCATTGTTCATTTGTTAGACAGTTGTTTCCCCCGTTGTTACGATGTCATTTCTTTATGAGACAATTCTATGAGGTATTGGCCTTTTTGGAATAGTTTGTACATTATTGTCGTCATTAGAAAAGTTTTGCTCTGTGACTGTGTTATGTAGCTCTGATGCAAAAAACTTGTGCTATTTCTTGATCACCTGTTGGAGAATCAATTGGGAAACTCTTACTACTCTGCCCAGCCCCAGCTTTCTCATTCTCTAATCTTTCAAGCACATGACTCTTTTCTGGTATTCCAAGAGTAGTCAGTTCTCTTCCAATCTGGAATTGCCTTCTCTTAGGTCCCAGTGCAGAGCTCTTAGTTTCCATCAAATTGTCCTTCTCTTGATCCTCCAAATCACTTGCGTTCTCAATGAAGCCCTCTTCCGATGAGTGACCTTCCTCATCAACTGAAGTCATATCATATGCATATAGCAAAGAGAATTTCCTCATAATACTTTCTCATATCGTTTAAACACTAGAAAAGAATGCAAAGTCTTTAAATTTTGATGTTCTACGGGAAGAAATAAAATAAATTCCTTGAAATTCTCTTCCGTAGGACAACAATGCCCACTGTGAAGCCAAACTGCCTGATGGAAAGAAATGACAGAATTTACACTACTTTTGTTGTAGTTTTATCAAGTTATCTACTTTACTTCTATCTCTTGCCTGAAACTTTAAAGAATAAGCTTAAGTTCAACCTTGTGATCTAAGATCTATATGAAATAGTAGTCTAAATTGTAACACATTTTATGAGGAATGTTTCCAATAAAAGAAGGGTTCTCTGTTCTTACACTTAGCCATTTAGTATAATAAAAGCCTAGATTATGTCCATACAAAAATTATATACATACATTATATTTACATTACAATGACACTTTTATGTAAATTTTATTTTATTTTTTAATTTTCTATATTTTTGTTGAGGGAAAAGGAAAAATATAAATATGTGATATGAAAAAAAGTGGTATATGTTTATGATTTCTGTGGTGTCCGTGCGAATGACATGAATCAATCTCTTTGGTGCACATTATAAAGAATTCAGTAAACTATTAGTGATGAATGACTGACATGTCAATTTACAAGCATATAAAGCATTATTATGATGATGAAGTGTATGAGTAACCGCATCAAGTCAATGCTGCAACGCAAGTTTTTGAGCCTTGTCGTCTTTTGATAAACCCTTACCAACCTGCAATGTCAAAGAAATGGTTAATCATATTTTTACAGTTGCAAATTTAAAAAGTTAGAGCTTGGAGTGCTTTATTGAAGGTATTTCTAATAACCGCCGCCGCTGCTGCAAAATAAATAAATAAAACCTCCAAAGTAGCACAATGCTAAAAATATCTTGGCAGCTCTAGTTCTAGCTCTTGGCAATTTTAGTAAAGATGGAAAGATGTTCTCATACAGTAAATAAAATACAGCTTTGTTCTCTTGGCAATTTTCTTCTTGTCCGAAATGTTTTGTATACTCTCTGCAGTGTAAGTCCGAAAGCTTTTTGTATACTTCTTGCTCCTATAGCTAATCCTTGACATAGTCAAGTTTTCCTCTTAGTCTAATGCCGGAGTCTTAGTTGAAATTATGTTCTCCGTATCTTTTCTGTTGAAGCCCACAGATGCCTCGATTGTCATCTCTCCCGAACCTAGAGATTTCACAATTGATAGTTCTATATCTCAGTTTTTGAAACTGACTGAACGTACTGCACTTTTTATTTCATCATTGCTGAAGTTTATAGATTTTACATTCAAGGAATACACGCCATCTTCCAAACGACTGCACTTGCATATCTTATAAAAAAGTAAACGGTTGAAGCAGTATCATGAAAGGGGAGAACCTGTGAACCAAGTAGAAAATACAATAGAAAAAATCCATAGAGCTGTTTTTTTTCACGTAAAGCCTGGAATTTTACATCTAAATGAAATTAGTTTATTTTAAAACCAGTTTTCAACAAATTTAATCAAACAAAAAGTAATTATAATTATAAAGAATTACAAAATAATTGATAGTATAATAAGAACTATCATTTCATATTGGTAGAAAAACTTCTAAAAAATGACCATAATGCGCAAAAGGATTCTGTTTCGAGCAAGTTATTGTTTTCAGATGAGAATATAGTGTGTATATATCCAAAAACATACCCAAGGCAGACTTATCAGAGGCAGCAGTGCATATGATGAAGCGTGATGGAGCATTAAGCAGACGCAGTATCTATACAACATGCACTAACGAGTGTCATCTTCATATTCATTATTTTGCTGGCATGGAAAGGATAAAAATACCGGAAGATATTGAAGAAACCAGAAATGGGGAGAGAACGTGTTTATGGTGAATGATATAAGCGGAAAAGTAATGAGAATTTGAAATAATAAATACGATCGACAGGGAGAGGCAGGAGGAAATTAAGTCAACTATAACACTAGTTTTTGCTCTTCCAGGCGCACTTTCAAGTTATGGTGTTGCCACTTGGAGCGCTTCTTCCTGCACCTCCATACATTTCCTCCTGCACCTCCAAGCGCACAGTAAAATGACAAAAATGTCCTCCAACCCTAAATGAGATGCACTCCTTTTCCTTCTCTTTTTCCTTCTGCGCATGAATTCTTCCTTCCGCATTGGGCTCTCTTCCGGCGCAGCACTCCTTCCTTCCAGCTTTTTCCTTCCAGTGTTCCGGTGGTCCCTCTCTATCTCTTTCTTCTTGCATTGAGTCTCTCTCGTCAACATTGTTGTTACATTTGGTGGTGAGAAGCGGCGCCGGCATAGGTGAGGGAGTTTATTTCATGGTTTTTGCGTTTTCTGGTTTTAGAAAATGACTTCCGGCTTGTACAGACCGGAAGTCATTTCCGGATGAGAGTTAAAATTGACTTCCGGTCTGTACAAGCCGGAAGCCAAAAATATGTAATTTTTGGCTTCCGGCTTGTACAAACCGGAAGCCAAAAAATTAATTGACTTCCGGATTGTAGAAACCGGAAGTCAAAAAATGACTTCCGGGTTGTAGAAACCGGAAGTCAAAAAGTGACTTTCGGATTCTACAAACCGAAAGCCAAAAAGTGACTTCCGGATTCTACAAACCGGAAGTAAAAAATGAGGGCAATTTTGGAATTTTAATATTTTTGGGGGTGCAGGAAGAAAAGCTGGGGGTGCAGGAAGAATCGCCCTGCCACTTGTGAGGTACAAGTACTGGCGGAAGTCGCATCCGCCCCATCGCAAGCACCTACAATTAGGGCTGACAAAGTGGGTTGGGCCTGGCGGCCCGGCCCGCCAGCATATAGGTGGGGCGAGCTAGAATTTTAAATCCGCCAACCCGTATCAGCCCCGCCCGTCTAGCCCGCCAACCAGTCGGGCCAGGGGCGGGACTGGGCCGGCCAGCCCGCTAACCCGCAAAAAAAAATATAACACCTCATTCTCTTTAAATTTGGAAAAGTAGCTATACCTAGGGTTCCTTCAACACCTCACTGATTGCAATTTCTTTTGTAATAAACATTATGTCTTTTAGCTTGCACTTTTTAAATGTCATGTCACCATATACATCTTTAATATATTGTTGTAATTACAAAAATTCATTTAAATTGGACACAAACAAAATAGTTGCAAAGAAAAAAAAATCCAATTTAAAACCAAAGATCCAAAAATAAAATAAAAAACTCAAAAAATAGATTTTTCAAAAAAATGAAAAACAAAAAATATAGGCGGGCCAGCCCGCTAGCCCGCCTTATGACGGGACGGGTTAGAAATTTTGGCCCGTATCACTATGGCGGCCCGGACCAGCCCGTTTTTTACAGGCTCATGGCGGGGCGGGCCTAAACAGGCCGGACTGGAAGAGGAACACACTACACCAAAAAGATACTATTGACTTTTCACTTTTATGTATAACAAGAGTTTCTTGTTTGTCTTAGTCTAATTTTTAACTTTTCTTCAGATATAAAAATTATTTGCTGTGGACTAACGAGTGCTTAGAGATAAGTATTTACAAAATTAATTTATACCTGAATATCTTTATCCTAAAAACGACTTACTGTAAATATTTACATAAACAACGTTAGTTAATATTTGAACACAATTTAAAATAATGTAACACTGTCTAGAGTAAAAATAGGCATTAAGTTTGGGAGTGAGGAATAACCATATTAAAGTTGGGGAAATGGGCCAAAAGGTTGGGCTGAGGCGAGTGGTTGGGCCAGAGGATAATGATGGGTAAACCCTAGGAATAGGCAAGAGATAGGAGTTATGAGGCGGGGCGGCGGAGGCACATAGAGGAGGTGTTAAATGTTGTTAGGTTGTTAGGTTTTTAGGTTATTTGGTTAAGGAAGGGAATGAAAAAGAATTGTGGTTTGGTGTGTTAGAAGATCAGGAGCAGGTGCGTTATCTGGGTTGGTTGCAGTTGCGGTTGCAAGCAGAAGAGAAGAGAAGAGAAGAGAAGAGAAGAGAAGAGCTGAGAAGAGAAGAGAAGCCCAAACACAGGAGATGAGAGGAAGGAGCTACAGTCCTTCGCCTCCGCGTTACAGCAGAAGAGGCGGAGGAAGGAGTCCCAGCCCTAGAGGCCGATACCCTCCCCGTCCTCGACAACAAGATCTCCCTACCAGCCTTCTTGTTCGTAACCTTCGCCACGACTGCAGGCGCGTCTCTTTCCCTTTATTTTTTATTTTTACTTCTAATATCCGACCTAATCCATGATCCAATCAACCCACCGACGTTTTTCAGGCCCGAGGATCTTCGCAGACCTTTTGGTCAATTTGGTCCTCTCAAGGACATTTACCTGCCTAAGGATTACTACTCTGGGTGAGTCATTCCCCTTCTCTTCCTCCCTTTTCTCTCCTCCTCCGTCTACTCCACTCTGGATCCACTATCAACTTTAAAACAATACACACTTTCGATTAGGGTCTTTTATTTGAGACTGCTACTATTGTAATAGCCACCTTCTTAGGTTTATCTGTGATTTAGAGTTTTGAAGACATCAATCAAGTAAGTAGAAGATGTTATTGATAGTCAAGAGTTCAAGCTACTTCACTTTCATTACATAATGAAGATGTTCCAAGTCTTGAAGATTTTCCACTCATCTTTAAACTGACACAAAGGTCAGCAGCCTAGTGCTTGCCTGCTTTATTATCCATATCATTGGGGCCTGTTTTCCTCCTAAACTGTGCACTCTTCTCAATATCAGTTTCCTATCGGATCGGTCCAATACCAGTTATGATTGTGCTTTCGCATTTCCTTCTGTGTGCAGAGAACCTCGTGGGTTTGGTTTTGTCCAATACGTGGATCCTGCTGATGCAGCCGATGCTAAATATCATATGGATGGTCAAATTCTTCTTGGTCGGGAGCTCACTGTTGTCTTTGCTGAGGAGAATAGAAAGAAGCCAACTGAGATGAGGTCAAGAGAGAGAAGGTGATACAACTTTCCTCTTTACCTACTTTTGTTTCTAAGTATGAATTTCACTTTGACTCCATTACGTCTGCACTCAATCACAGTTTATCCTAACTCTGATTATGTTATGTGATCTTGTATGTTTATATTTATGAGGAAATTTCATGAGGCTCTTCTAATTTGTTTAATATTAGTTTGAAGTTAACCATGTGAATGAATTGCCTATCTGAAATTTGCTGTTTGGGAAATATGCAAATATTGTTTGTGCTGCTGCCTTTTATTCCCTCACAGGTTTTGCTAATAATGTTTGCATTTTTACCCTTTTCCCTTGAGGAATCTCGAAGAAAATAAAATAATTGTTTCCCTGTAATGAATCCCAACCAAACATACTGTTAATCTAACTTACCGTGTTCAAAAGTGATTTGACTGGGCCATTCAAAATCCCTTGTTTACTGTTAGGGGCGTTTGGTAGAAGTGAAATTTAGTTACGTGGGAATCTTAGGTTGGGAAATTATATTTCCCACTTTGGTTTACCTCTTAAAATTTGCATTCCCAGTAATACCGGGAATGATTTTTAGTCAAGTTTCCCTAAAACATTGATATGGGGAGGTCGAAAAGTTAAAAAATTGAAGAAAGTACCATGTTACTTCTGTTAAATAATATAATAATATGATGTGGTACTAAATTAAACTTTTTAGAAAATATGACATATTACTCTTTTACTTCAGCAAAATTTATGTGGATATTTACAGTAATAATTTTGTATCAACTGAACATATTTTAGTCATTTTTAGGACCCATGATTAACCGGATTCATGATTCCCGAGACTCACTGTTCTCAGGAATCGTATTTTATGGGTATACATTTTTTTGCTTTACCGAAGGGGCCTGAGCTATTATCTCCTAAGAGTGTTAAGCTTCATTTTTCTCCTGCCAACTTCTCAGTTTCAGCATTTGCAGCTAACAGGTCGGGATGAAGTATTGATTGCCTGTTTTTGTCTCTTCACAGGGGCCGATTTTATGATCGTAGGAGGTCTCCTCCTCGTTACTCTCGTTCTCGATCTCCTCCACCACCACGCCATAGATCTCGTTCTCGCAGTCGTGACTATTATTCCCCTCCTCCTAAACGAAGGGAGTATTCTAGGTATGTGGCCTGTACAGACTAACGACGGTAAAGTCAGTTTTGCACTTGTTTGATGCATAGCCTGTTTTGTAGATCTGTCTCCCCTGAGGATAGAAGGTACAGTCGAGAAAGATCATATTCGCAGCATAGTAGGGAGAGGTCATACTCACGCACTCCACCTTATAATGGGGGCTCGAGGAGTCGTAGTCAGAGTCCTGCAAAGGGTCCAGGTCGGAGCAGAAGTCCAAGTCTGGACCGTGATGTTAGGGAATCAGCCCGTGGTAGGTCCCCCAGTCAGTGAAAAAGGGAAAAGAAAATTTAGCTTGAACTATTAGATGCCGGATCTTGTCACAATATTGGGTTCATTACTTCTTTTTCTTGTTGTCTGAACTCTGATACAGTGGAGTTGGATTTTGATTTGTGGTTTTATAGGTTAGAGATGTTTGTTGCTTGAACTAAACATCGAAGCCCCATTTTTATCTTGAATTTTATTACTATATTTCATCTAGTTTTTAGTTGGATGTTGATATAGTCATTGCTAATATTTTATATCGTCTGTCTTTTCACGTTGGTTGTCATTAAATACTGATGGTAATAAGTTTTGGGTGTTGTCATTAGATGCTATTGATTATCATAAAAACACGATGAATATGATTTATTGGCTCCATTGTCTGATACGCAGGTAAGCCTGGTACCCAGGTACACAAATGCCTGTTTATTCTTTTTGACACCATATAAAAAAAATATGATTAATATAGTAATATATATTAATATTTTATTTTAAAAATGAAAGAAATATGGTTATGGTATTAATATATCGAGTTAAGTGGTTAAATTTTTGTTTTACGGATATAAACACCATTTTCTTTATTTGTTTCAATACGGAGGAGAATGACAACACAGACCTGACCTCAATAACCTTGCTTTATTTGTCCATGGGTCCCAACATCATCGAAAGACAATTCGTACCGTAAAACATGCTGCACACTTCACCATTTGATCAACCGTTACTTTTAGTTGTTACCTTGCAAGGAACAATTCACCAAATCGACCAAACCTCCAACCCTATCTCTATTGTGCTATGCCAAACTAACTACTAGTTTGGTTTTCTGAAACTTCATTTTAATAATTGTTCGTTTGGATTAATTTCTCTATTTGGTTATATATGAGTTGGTTTGTATATGTTTTTATTTCTTAATTTAGATATACCATAATTTTAATTAATAAAGAAATTTATTTTAGTTTTTACGTCTTGATTTCTTCCTATTTTAAGATTTTTTAAAAGTGTTTTCTAAATTTTCCTTTGTAACAATTCAATTGTTTTTTGTCAGCGCTAGACAACGTAAAAGCTCTCACGAAGAGCTGTTAAACTAATGTAAGAACTTTCATCCGAGGGTTGGTTGGTTAAAAATCAGAACAATGTAGGAGTTATTCCAAAGATGTGGAGTGCATGCTTTTAACAATGCAATTAAATAATTTTTTTTTGAATAATTTAATTTTTTATAATAAATTACCTTTTTTGCATATGTTAAATATCAAAAGGTGTAAGTAGTGTTATTTGAAGCTAGTTGTCAAATAGTCAAATTATCAAAGGTAGTAATGTTTTTTTGTAATATGTAACATTTAAAAACTTTTATTTAGGATATTAAGTAAGAGAGTAAATAGAGAAGATATCTCATTCTCACTTAAGGAAAAATGAATCATGAGATTATTCTTTTTTTCTTCTTTTCTTGCTTCATCATCATTTATTTTCTGCATTCTTTTTAAGTTTTACCGACCAGTTTTCTTCTTAGGTGAATGATTCTCCTATTTTCATCTTCTCCCTTCTATATTAGTATGGGATGTGACTTAGGAGAAATGTAAGGCTATTGGTTGTGAAACTCTAACTTCTAAAATCATTTTCTAAGGTTAAAGAGATTTGTAGAGACAAACACACATTACTATTTCTTGAGTTAGATATAATGACATATTTATATATGAGATATAATTTCATTTATTTTTTAAAAATACCAATTTATGAAATGTTTAATGATAGACTCATTTAATTTATGTTAATTTACCACCACTCAATGAGTTTATATCGCCTAGTTTTATCTATTTAATATGAACATATTTATAAGTGAATTATATACAATGAAGTATGAAGTAATTTTTGAGTTCTATTGCAACTTCTAAGTTGCTTAATTATCATTTTGAAAAAGATATTTATATATTTTCTTTTGTGAACTCATGTATATTTATATGGTTTACTTCCTAACTTACTTTTGTATCATAGACTTTGGAATATCAATGTATAATGAATATTATGTTATGTAAATGTTCTATTATATAAATTTTATTATTTACATATGTTATTATTTATGTTATAACCAAAATCTTCTCTAGGATATTACATTTACAGTATGAGAGCAAGTCCTTCCTTTGGATTGTGGATAATGAGATTTTCAACTTTGTATTTAACTATATATTAAGCCTGATCAACTCAATATGTGGTGATGCAGATTGAGGATTATGGTTAGATGTGGTAAAAGATAGGATGTCTCTCATATGTCTTAAGAGTCTGATAAAGAGACCATGAAAATTATGGCCAGTGCTGTGAGAGAACAAACTTATGAAACACCAGTTTTAGTAGTCCCAGTTCATGAGAATGGTAAGACTACAACCTTTGGATAAAAAGGTACTAACATTAGATTCTTTGAGTTTAGGAAGAACTCACCGCCCCAGTTCATTAGAGAGTATGTTCCTACAGTAGTTGAAGCTTAGCTCCAAGTTGTAGAGGACATCTTTTAGGTAGTTCAGTATACAGAGGAGAATAAGGTTTCCTATATTACCTTCATGCTTAAGGATGGAGCTAAGAACTGGTGGAAGGGAACTAGGAAATGTTGGATACAATTAGGGACTCCGTTAACGTGAATAATTTTAACATCTCCTTCTTCAACGAGTATTTTCCCACAAGTCTAAGGAACCTAAAAGAAACTTAAATCCTTCAATTGGAACAAGGATAATGGACAATATACAACAACATTTGAATAGTTGACTAAATTTTATAGATAATTATAATACTATCAAGATGAGGAGTGAAAAGTTATTAAATATGAACAAGGATTAATACTAGATATTTAAAGTTTAGTTAGAACATTAAAAATTAAAAACTTTTCTTAACTAGTGAAAAAGTGTTTAATAGTAAAAACAACTTAAAAAACAAGATTTAATGAAAAATATTAATACAAACAAAAGTTGTACAAAAGAGAAAATACATAATTTTATAAATATTATTCATACAAAATTATATATATATATATAAATTATATTTCTTTAATATTTTTTAATACCATTCTTACAAACTTATATATATATATTTTTGAAATTATCATTTTAATGTAATAAAAATGTGAATATGTGTGTTCCCTGGGTATGCAATTTTGCTAATATTAAATAAAGGTATTATATGAGTGTAACAGTTGAGCGCTAAAAACAACTTAAATTACATATATAGTATTTTAAAATTCATTTTTTCTTAACTTACACATTTTATTTATTAAGATTTTGGCTTTTATTAAATTAAAAAAATTGGATCCACGGGACATGTAGGAAAATTCATTTCATCCGCGTACTAAATATATTGAGGAATTAGAGCAGAGTAAAAAAAATCTAAGGCCCATATATGATGTGGGTTGTATGTGTCGTAGGTTTTGCGAGTGGCCCAAAAAACTAAACTCAAATACTCACTGGTATAGAAATATTAATAATTGATTAAATAAATTGAAAATATGATAAATTTATTTGCAATTGGTTTAATTTGTGTAGTAATTTAAGAAGAGTAGGAAGATGGAAGGAATTAAAATAGTGATTTAATTTAGTAGTAGAAAAGGAAATGAAGTGAAAGGGTGAAATAGATTACGATTAGGATTATAGGATTATAGGATTATAGGATTAGGGTACATTGTTTGGTGTTGTCTTCTCAGAATAGGGGCGGATCGGGTAGTGACCCCGTCTGGACTGGAACCCGACCAAACCAAATCAAACCAAACCAGCACGTCTCTCGTCAGAGGCACATTCACAGCACAGGCCACGCAGTTACTCTTCTTCTTCTTCTTCTTCTTCCTCTTCTTCATTCATTTCTATCTCTTATTGGATTTATCTGTCTGTTTGTATTCTCCACTCACTCACTCGCTCGCCTTTACTCCCCAACCCAAGCTTCCAGCCCTTTTCGACTCCCTTCCACTCACTCCCAGGTACTCACTTTGTTCTATTATTTTTTGATGATTCTTCGATTTATAATCCTGATTGCGATCTCATGCTTCCAACTTCTGCATCTCTACATTATTCCACTCGCCTCCCAACCATTTATTTCTTCATTTATCAACAGGGACCCATCAATGTATCCCAATTCGTTTCTCTATGTATCTTAGTAAATTTACCTCTCTTATATCTGAATCTGGCCTTCATCGCTCTTATCTTCAAATCAATTCTGTGTCTTTTACACACTCCTAAACCTAAACATTTGTATTGCATTCGTTTGCTGTCTTTATGTATTTAACATACCTCAAACTCTCTATTTTCGTCCTCCCCCTTTTGTACTTTTTCCACCGGATGTATTCCCATGTGAATAATGGGTATCGTATTTTTTTTTTTTAATATAATAGGGTCTGGATATCTGTTTTCCTGTTTGTTGTATGCTGGCCGAGCTCATTGATTTGTTTTGGATTACAGGAACTCATGGGGAAGAAAGTCAGAAAGAAGAGTCGAAGTTCTGCCAAGGAGAAGGGGGTTGCTACCCATTTGCCAAAAAATGTTATTGAATCAACCAACCCGACTGTCGAGTCTGTTGATGAGGGCGGTTTGGTAGCCAAAGAGACAAATTCTTGCCCTCATCTCGTAAAAGGTGTTAATTTAAACAGATTGTCCACCAAGATTGAGTCTTGTGGATCTATAAGGTGTGAAGATTGTAGGGAAGGTGCGACTGATAGAAGAAGTGGTAAAGGAAAAGGTAAACATGGGAAGAAGAAAGGTGCTGCATCGTTGGATTCAAAATCTATATGGGTTTGTTTGGAGTGTGGTCAATATACCTGTGGAGGCGTGGGGCTACCAATAACCCCTCACTACCACGCGGTAGGGCATGCAAGGAAAAATCGGCATCCCTTGGTGGTTCATTTTGACAAGCCTCAACTGTGTTGGTGTTTTCCTTGCAACATGCTTATTCAAGTTGATAAAATTGAAAAAACTGATGAATCGAGTCATCTTCTATCTGATGTTGTAAAATTGTTGAAAGGACGATCACAAGAAAAATCTTCAGTGGATATTGAAGATTTTTCTGCTGGGGATAGCAGTATTACTTCGGAAATTAAGTCTAGAGCTCTGTTCACAAATGATTCGTCTGTACAAGGTGGTTATGTAGTTAGAGGTATGCTTAATCTTGGGAATACTTGCTTCTTCAATTCAGTCATGCAAAATCTGCTGGCCATGAATAGATTGCGGGACAGTTTTCTAAAGTTAGATGCTCCTGTTGGGCCACTTATTAGTTCCTTGAAGAAGCTTTTCGCTGAAACAGCCCCTGTATCAGGATTGAAAAATGTTATAAATCCCAGATCTTTTTTTGGCTGTGTCTGTTCTAAGTCTCCCCAATTTCGTGGATATCAGCAGCATGACAGTCACGAATTGCTCCGTTGTTTACTCGATGGGTTAAGTACTGAAGAACAGGCTGGAAGAAAGCATCATGGTTCTCCCAAGAGAGATGAGACCTCTTGCAATACGTTAGTTGATGCTTTATTTGGGGGTCAGATATCAAGTACTGTATGTTGCATAGAATGTGGGCATTTCTCAACAGTGTATGAACCTTTTTTAGATCTCTCACTTTCTGTTCCAACTAAGAAACCTCCACTTAGGAAGGCACAACAAGTTCCTCGAACCAAAAAAGCTAAACTTCCACCCAAGAAAGGAGGAAAGACTCGAGTCAAAGTTAACAGGGATACTGATCCCTTACCTGTTCAAACTCTGTCAAATCAATTATCCAGCCACGAATCATATTGCCCTGATCACTCTGTCATATCAGCTGCTGGAGAGATGGGGACTTGTTCCGGTGATTCTACATTATCAGGTTCTGAACAAATAAACAGTGCGGCTGTTAAAGAGGAGTTGTCTTCAACTAATTTGGTTACTGCTGGAGAGCCTCAACATATGCAAGTGCTTGACAATGGTGCGATGAAAACGTCAGATGATTTTACATGGTTGGATTATGTGGAAGCTGGAACAGTGATAGACGAGTGTGATTTTATTTCCCAAAATGAGGATGCTCCAGAGGTACAGGATACTGGGAACAAAGATGAATGTTTAAATGAATTCCATGGACAGGCCAGCTGTGAATCCAGTGGTCCTGTTTGTTTCCCTAACGAGGATCACAACTTAAGACCCGAATTTTCTTCAGCAAATGGGTGGGAAGATGAGGTTCCATTGCAAGTTCAAGATTCAGAAGTGCTGTTACTTCCATACAAAGAAGAAAGTTCCTCGGTTGCTGAGATCATAGGAGGAGATGGCGAGGCCTCCTCATCTGTTTTGGGTGGTCATCCAGAAGAATTGGAGTTTGACGGCTTTGGTGACTTATTCAACGAGCCTGAAGTTGTCGCTGGGCCTGCTCCCAGACCATCTTCATGTAGTGAGGTCATGGAAGCTAGCTTTACCATTGGAAGTAACAGTGAGTCTGATCCAGATGAAGTAGATGACACAGATTCCCCTGTCTCTGTAGAGAGTTGCTTGGCACATTTTATAAAACCCGAGCTTCTCTCTGATGAAAATGCTTGGCATTGTGAGAACTGTTCAAAAGTTCTCCATCGTCAAAAGATGGAAGAAAAAAAGCAGGCACGAGCTATATCTGATGGAAATGATTCTGGAATTCATGATGAACCATTCCAAGCAGTTAATTCTTGTTCTGTTAGTGTCAGAACCAATGGAAATGGGAGCATAAAAAATGACCAAAACATGGAAAGTTTGGTCTCACGGGATAAACATGACACAAAGCTTGACAATGGTCAAAGGGATGAGCTTAGTTTAATCCTTGATGAAAGGGATAGTGGGGCATTTGAAATGGAAGATACTCATAACGATGAGTTACAGTCTTCAAGTTTTCATAATGCTTACAATGAAGAAAGCGCCAGTCATTTAGCTGCTGATTCTTGTATTGCAGAAAATGTCCAAAGAGATTCTCCGATGATAGTTAATGATAACAATGAATCACAGGATGCTGACTCCAAAAGTGTGAAAGTGAAGAGGGATGCAACCAAGAGGGTCCTCATATATAAAGCTCCGCCTGTTTTGACCATTCATTTGAAGAGATTCAGCCAAGATGCCCGTGGTCGCTTAAGTAAACTAAATGGCCATGTCAATTTCAGAGAAAAAATGGATATTAGACCATATATTGATCCCAGGTAATTTGTTACTTTTCTAGATCTTGTTTGAAGTTTGAACAATTAATAAGTGCGCAATTCTACCAATTCAGAATGGCATATCAGCATGTTGGACACTATTCAGCACTGACACTTACCTGCCGTGAACATGTGTCTAAGACCCCTTTACCTGTCGCAATTAAAAAATAATTTATTTTCGGCTCAAACACCTCTTAGACATGGGCTAAGAGAGTGTGACCTAAGCTAACACCTACCCTTGACTAGACACTCGTATACCTCTTGGACACTGGCCAAGAGAGAGTCAAGCCAACATCTACTATTGACTAGACACATTATACACTCCTATTAAACAATATTATACATATATTAAACAATTATATAGAAATTGAAATCATTTAAAATATTATGAAGCACAGAACCCTTTCTTCCATTGAAAGCAAATATCTTTGTACCCAAAACCCTTTTTCTGGCTTGGTTGTCAATAGCTGCTCTACCTCATCGTTGTGGTTGATGTTGTCCTTCACGATTGGTTGTTGTTGTTGTTGCCAAATGTGCCTTGGGCATCTGTTGTTGGTTATGCTCCTCCAGCATCGTGGTCGCCTGACGTCTATGTTTTTTAGGTTCTTTGCCCTTGTGCAGTTTATTCCCTCTTTAATATTTTTTTTGTAATGGTCATTATCATATGAAAATTGTAAAGGTTTTTAAACTATTTTTTGAAGGTGTGTGTGTATATTGCATCCCAATGTTCTATATTATGAAAATTAGCATTATCTATTGGAATAGGTATTTCATAGATGCGTCTTCGTGTTTTCATTTATTTATATTTACTTTTTTCTTCTTCAAGTGTTATGAATTGTCTTTCTAGTTTTATCACATGAAATATTTGGGACACAATTTCACTTCATTGCAATTGCAAACAGTTTTGATTTGTAAATGCAGTTTTGATTGGAAGTCTAGTTTTTTGTTTTGTTTGGTACTTTGTAGATCTACTTACTGGCTTTGTAATTCACTCACAATTCTATTAAAGCAGGTGTATAATTGAAGAGAAGTATGAATACCACTTGGTTGGTTTAGTGGAGCATTCGGGAACTATGAGAGGGGGTCACTATGTTGCCTATGTGAGAGGGGGGCACAGGAACAGTGGGGAAGGTGATAAAGAGAATGAGGGCTCTACATGGTATCAGGCAAGTGATGCATATGTGCGTGAAGTTTCACTTGATGAAGTTCTTCGCTGTGAGGCGTACATTTTATTCTACGAAAAAGTTTGAGGGGAACGTCTATTTGATAAGAATTTATATTCTAGGTAGATACAGAGGTTTACTAAATTTAGGAGGAAGGGAGATAATTCATTGCGGGTGAGTGTAAAAGCAATTAGAGAGTATATTGTATACCATTTTTTAGACATGTGATGAGATGTTGAATGTACAATGCGATGTCATACAATCAAAATTCAAAAACTTTCTTTTGGTGTTAACTCTCCTCAGGCATTCTGTTCAACCTCGTATTATAATTTAGTCAATAATTATTGAATTTTAGCGATATTCACACCCTCTGCTCCACTCTGTTAATGTAATTGCTTTTCTATCATAACTCGATTAGAAATTAAAATAAATGAAGTGTTGTGCTAAAACAAAATCCTAAAAGTGATATACACCTATAGTTTGGTTCAGAAGAGTTAGATATGAATAACGTTAAACATGTATTTTAGGTAGGAGAATGCATTAGATAGACATGAGCACATCGTGCAACGAATTAATGTTAACGATAACAACCTTCTAAGGAAAATGAGTGTAAGTGTACATTATAGGTTTTAAGGAGGTTTTTTTTTAGAGAATGTGTAATACTGTCTAAATGGATATACTGATTAAATGGATTAATGTTAACCATATCAACTTTCAAACAAATTTGTCGTATTTTAAGAAGACATGCTAAATTTAAAATATATTATTTAGGTTAAATATGTTTTTAGTCCTTGAATTATTCGTTAAAATTATGTTTTGTCTATGAGGCAAATTTTGAATTTATTTCGTTCTTATCCTTTATAAACATGTGTAAATGATTCTCAATGACAAATAAAAACGTCTATAAGAAACCGAAAATGAGAGAAAATGGAAGGAAAAAAAGTAAAAGAAACTTAAGAGACGGATGATAATAAAGTAGAAAACTATAAAGAAGTAAAATAAAGAGATAAAAAAGAATTCTCACATATCATCAAGGATCATTTATACGAGTTTATAAAACATAAGGATGAAATAAATCCAACTTTTATCTCAAAGACAAAACACATACAATTTTGACAAATTATTCAAGGACTAAAAACATATTTAACCTTATTATTTATATATAATTTGAAAATTTATGAGTTGAAATGAGGTTTAATTAATGGATCAAAAGTGAAAGTAACGTGTTTTAATGTTTAATTAGTCAATTTGCATGCATGTAATTATTTGTCCATGCAATATTTGATACTCTTATACATGTATTTGAGTAATAATTATATGTAAGAGTATTAAACTAAGGATGTTATGTTGGATTGGGTAATTTGAAGTTAGATACTTATAATATGTTAAACCATTCGTATTGAATACATTAATTTATTATTTAGACAACAATGAATTCAGAGAGTTTGTGTGGCATTGATACATACATTTGGATATATAGTCATGACCCTGACTTATAAAATCAAGGCTCACATATGTTTGGTTATATAATCATGACCCTGACTTGTGAAATCAAGATTCACATATGTTGATGTTTGAAGAAGTTCAATGATTTAATGAATCAAATTTTTTTTCTTAAATATTGATGTTTAAAAGCTCTAAGATAGAAAATTTGATGATTTGAAGACTTTTTTTTATGTAGGATCATGTAAATTTTTCTCTTTCACTTGATTTTATTATATTATTACTAGAAAACTTACTTAAAATATATCACAACTTTTCTTTGTTATATATAGATTTTTAATAGATTAAAAGATCATTTTAATTTATTAAAATGTTTTTGATTGGTCTAATTACAAGAAACATTTTAACTAATTAGATTTAATATGTTAAAATAATTTAGAATCATATTTTTAATATATTAAAACTTTTTTAATTGGTTACCAGACTATATATAAAATCTTTTTATTTTAATATATTAAAATGACATGTTAATTCATTAATTTTACTAACAAGTGAAATTAATAAATTAAATTATATTTTTAATCCATTGAAACTTACAATTAGTTTTATATATAACTCTTTCATTTACAAATTGTTTTACACAAAATTCAAATCATTAATCTTTTGACCAACCTGAGAAAGTATTAGTATTGGATTAAACACATATTTTTGGAGTTTTTAAAATATGCATGTGATTAATACCTTGTATTTGTTGAGAAAAATATGGTCTTCACTTTGTTCTTTTTTTTAATGTGTTGTCATAAGTTAAGTGAACTTTCTTTTGTTATATAATCTATTTTTTTGTTTTTTGTTTGGTTTGTGTGTCTAGATTTCCAGACTTTATCTATAATGAGATGATGTAGTGCATTGAATTTTATTTTTTAGGGTTCAGGATTTAAGTTTTTAGTTTGTTTTCTTGTATTACTAGGACTGTATGCTTATAAAACTTGTATGTGATATTCTTCCACTCTCTCTTTATATTGATTTTGTGTTTGTGCTGCATATAATTGTTTTCAGTTAATTGCAATTCAAATTTTAATTAATCAAATATTCATAAAGATTTTTTTTTTTGGAAAGATTTTTGAAAAGATTTTCAAAGTTCAATTCTTTTTTCCCTCTTAAACTCAACAAAAAAAACTAACAATACAAACAAAAGATAAACAGAAGGTGTTTTAAAATTAATAAGATTGATATTTGATATGAATAAACCAAATAAAATTATTTTTTATATAAATGAATCAAATAGATTGTTATAACATATATCTATCTCTCTATCAATCTATCTCTCTATCAATCTATCTATTTATATTAACCAATTAATCTATCTATCAATATATATATATATATAAAAAGTGTATTGATTTTAAATTCTTGATAATTTATTTTTCTTATATTTTTTAAATGGTTTCTAATATATGAATGTTCTTGATATATAATTATACAATAAAGGATTTTTTATGAGCATAAAAAGTTTGTTTTGTATGAATACACATATATACATACTTATTAGATATAAGATATTATAAACATGTAATCTAAATTTGTATAGAATTTATTGAATATTTCAAATTAACTATGTATATAATTAAATTATAGTAATTAATTGAGTTCAACTTATCTTTCAAATTAATTTTATAAAATTAAATTTAACTGAAAAGATCATTTTCTAAAAGTTACAAGATAAAAAAAGTTAATAATACAAATTATAGAACTAGAGAAAATTACAATATCTTGTTCTTTACTTTCTTAGCTGAAAATTACAATATCTTGTTCTTTACTTTCTTAGCTTTATAACAATATCTTACTTCTTACTTCTTACTTCCTTGACTTTTACAGTTTTTGTTGTTTTCAAGAAATTCGTTTATTTATTTATTCTTTTAGAGACTTTATTTTAATTTTAATTTTATTTGGTTTACCAGACTTTCCATACATTTTAAAGGTTATTTCTTTTATACATTTATATTGAAGTCACCCTCGTCTATTTTATTTATTCTAGAATATCGAATCTTCGACTTATTTCAGAAACAAATCTTGTCGACATTGTGTAATGAATAAAATTCATATTTTTATAAGTGTATTATAACAAAAATTATACTGGTAGAATCAGTTTGCGACATAGAAATATCTATCTTAGATACATTTAATAAATTTAATTTGAAATTATATTTAATTACTAGCCTAAATTAAAAAAATATAAAACGTTTTATGTGTTTTCTTTAAAAAATTTACTGATAGATTTTTATAATTTCATCGACAGCAATATTGTTTGAAAAAAAAGTTCCAAATATATGAAAACTTTATCAGAGACATAATCCTAATAACAATGTTAATTTGAACATATATAATGATAATATGTTTTTAAAGTCTGAATAACCCAAAATAAACTTAACCAAATCAATTGATTAAATTTAATAATTAAGTATATAACAAAATTAGCGGTTATAATATATGGACTATATATGTTTTTGGGCTCTTCACAAATGATCAAATTTAAATTGAACATTGTAAAAAAAACTCATATATGAATTAAATCAATAAATACTCTACAATATCTGATATTGAATTAACTAGAATATATTTGGTTTACGTGCAGTTAATTTGTTTAGATGCTTAAAACTTTGCAGTGGGATGACATGATAGTGTTGTGGTGAGTGCAGAGAAGAAAGAAAATAAGAGTAAGAATAAGAGATGGCAGGGCAGTTTATTTGGCCTGAAAAAGAGCATTACAGACGGAAGAGTAGATAATAGGAACATGGATGATTCCTAGGATATGTTTTATTTGTAGATAATAGAAACATGGATGATTCCTAGGATAAGTTTTATTTATTTAATTAATAGATAATAAAAATGAAGCAGTGGGAAATAGGCTCAGTAGAAAGCCAAAATGACAGACTGCACAGCGTGAATGGGTTTGACAGTGAAGGAGCTAAATCCTGCCATTTTGATGACATATTCCCACTCTTTAAGGGTCCGCTCTTTCCCAAAGTTAGTGTGCGACATCATCACCATGTCCAGCATAAGTCCTACGTCCTCCAACCCCTTCTTCTGCTTCTCTCCTCCTCCTCCTCCTCCTTCCTCTTCGATCACCGCCTCCACGATGATGACCCTTCCATTTTCCTTTGGGATCGCTTCCCGACACTTCTTCAAGATTTCGATGCACTCTTCGTCCGACCAGTCGTGCAAAACCCACTGCGTTTCTTTCTGTTATTATCATACATGCCTGCTTATAAACGTAAAGAACTGGATGCAGAAACGTACCTTGAGGAAAACAGCATCGGCCTTAGGAACACTCTGAAACATGTCGCCTGCCACGTGTTGGAGGCCATCCGAGTGAGGGGCCTGGGCAATGACGTGGGGAAGATCGAAATTGATGGCTCCAATGGAAGGGAGAGCCCGAAGAAGGATGCGCATGGCGGTGCCGTTGCCCCCACCCACGTCCACCACGGACTGGACGCCATGAAATGCCTCGCTGCAAGTTTCAATGATGACAGGCATAACAAGCTTAGCATCACATGCCATTGCTTCATTGATGAGGTTGCTGTGGTCGAGATTTGCGGCAGCATAGCGCCACACGTCTTCACCGTGAACATTTTGAAACGCGGGACGGGCATTGGGCATGACGCGAGCGCTTAGACTGTGAAAAGGTGCGAGCATTACAGGACTACTCTCCAGCAAAAGCAAGGCAGCCATGCTTTGTTGGCCCTCCCTCATCAGCCGCCGAGACAGAGGTGTCTGTGAATACCCACTGCTGGTGCCCATGGGTATGGCTTTGAATATCTTTCTGTGCGCTAGGAACCTCATTATGCGTTTAAGATGAGAAGGATCACAGCCTAGAGTTGATGATATCTCCGACACTGTCATCGGCCTTCCATGCTTTTCTATGGCTTCAGCTATGCCAAGCTCTATCGCACACTTCACCACTGCCATTTCCACAAATCCAAATACGTACTTCCAAATCTCCACCGAGGCTTCCGCTTCTTCTTCCTCTTCTCCCTTCTCCCTCGACAACACTCCCTCTTTCTCGATATCTCCCATCTCTCTCTCTCTCTCTCTTCCCTCTACAAACCTACTTCCCTTCAAACACCACACCTTCATTTATACATTTTAAACATCCTCGTTACTTCATCCCGTACCTCCCATAGTTAGAAATATTTACTCTAAAAATATAAGCAGTGAGACATTGGAAATATATGGAAGGCAATTATTTTAAGTATACTTCCAAAAAAAATTATTTTAAATCCTGTAGAAATCACATCCATCCATCATATTTATATTTATGTCTCCTCACCGATAAAGTTGTCTTACATAATTAATTAAATAGAAGCAGTGAGACATTAGAATGGAAGGCAAACATTACAAATATGGAAGGCGATTAGTTTTAGTATACTTCCAAAAAAAAACTACTCCTCACCAAAGTTGTCATACATAATTAATTAAATAAGACAACATAATATTTCATTAATTTATTTATTTTTATTTTATTTCTCTATAGTTAATTATATCTTTTATATTTAAGCTTTGTTATCTTAGTTTATTTCAAATACAAAAAGTCTATTCTTCCATTCATATTACTATTTTTTAATATATTTTTTCATTAGTTTGTCTTATTTTTTTTTCGAAGATTTCAAAATTAAAATAATAAAAAATAACTCATATTTTTATTATTAATAGTTTTTATATATATTTTTTATTTATCTCTCCACTTTTTTAATAAAAAACTTTAAACTTAATAAAATATTATGTAGTTTCTAAAATACTAACAATAAATTAGAAAAGAATATTTTTAAAATAAATTATTTTTAATTTTTTTATTATATTTCATACATCTAGTCAAATTCAAATATTTTATGTTATTAATATCATTTTAATTAAAATTAAAAATATTCACTCAAAATTAAAATTAATTGTAAATTATAAGAATTAAAAATTAATTTCTCATAATTAAATTTTTTATGTTGGTTATTAATATAAAAAATTATTTCATTATTAATATATATTATTATAAAAATTAAAAATTAATCACTCACAATTAAAATTTACATGTCAGTTATTGATATAATTAAATGATTTTATTACATTTCAAAGGTTAAAAATGTATAAATACAATAAAAAAATTTAAGAAAAATTTTAAAAGCTACATAATAAATGATTTTATTAAATATAAAGTTTTTAATAAAAGAAAGAAACAGATAAGTGAAAGAAAACATTTGAAAGAGTAAAGAGTATCATTACATCTTATGTTTGAAATGAAAAAAGATAGAAGATAAAAAGTTAAAAATACAACATTAAATGCAAGTGAGTAAAATGAAAAAACAAATAAATAAGTGAAATATTGACATGCTTATTTTAATTATATGTCAAAATTTTATTGGTGGACAAAGAGGGAGACAGAAATATGAGTTCTATCTTTCACACAGACCATTCTTTTAATAACAATTGTATAGTTAATGATAATTACATAATTTGACATCTGAAAGTTACATAATTATAAATATGACATCTTATGTTTCTTGGAATTTCCTTTTACCTACTTTCCAGTAATCTATTTAAAATCTTAAAAAATATGTTTAACAAAATTTTAAATATTAAAAATAAAATCTATTATTAAAAATATATAGAAACGCATCCAAAATTATTCATGTCAATTTTTTCCAAACTTAAAAGCTTTTTTCTTTTCATTTTCTTTATCTAAAAATATTTGCAAATGTTTTTATTTTTAATTAATTAACTAATCTCTAAAATAATTCATTTCATTCTAATAAAAATAATGTATTTATTTGTAAAATGAAGTAATTATAATAAAATTATTTAAATAATTAGTATATATTTATAGTTTGAAAAAACATCTTAAACTACAATCAATTTTAATTATATTTTTATTTTTATACGCCAAACATTTTCACATATATTAAAAGTCTAACAGTTATATGTTAATTGAAAAATAATTTTATGTGATATTTAAAAACTTAAATGTAAAATATATTTTTAAATAAGTATGTATCATAAAAACAATACTAATCAAGTAAACAAATTAAATATTTTCTACTAATTGAATAACTTAAAATTAATTAATGATATAATTGTATATAAACTAATTAATATATTTTGTGTATACTATAATTAAATATAAACGATATTTTTAAATTATATTTTTATATGATGATAGAAATTTGTAATTAATATATACAACTTTCATAATTATTCATGTAAATTATTAAATGATATATATATTTACTGAAATTAATATAAATTATCGTTAATATTAAATATAAGAATGTTGTGATAAATTATTTTTAATAAATAATAAAATTTTTAGGAGTATTATTTAAAAATTATTTAATATATTTTAAATTAGTATTTCAACACAATTTTTTTAATTTTATAATTAATAAATTAATTTTTTTTTCTTTTTTACATGCAAATATCCCCCACAAAATAACATGTTTAAAGCAAGTAAAACTTAAAGTGAATCAAAGTTAAATAAATCGAATCACTCATTTATTAAATCATTCCAAATAAACTAATTTATGTGTGTATATATATATATATATATGTATATATTCTAACTTATATATTAGATCACTTTTGGTTATTCAAGTTCTTTTAAACCAACAATTTAAACATCATATTACTTCATCAAAATTTTCAATGATCCAAAACGACAGCTTACACATCGGATTATGTTAAATTAAAGTAAATTCAACTCTTATATTTATCAATGATCTAAATTGTTCAAAATTAATAATGAATACATCATATTAAAGTCATTAGATAAATTTAAACAAATCGTTCAAAGTAAATAATATAAAACATAAAAAAAACTCGATACTAAAGAAAAGATTGCAAAACATCAATTTTTAAAAAGAATAATTATAAAAACTTAACTTCATAATAAACTACTCATAGTCAACTTAAATTCAATTGAGATAATAAAACTTATTTATACTACAACTTGGTCCAACTGTATAACTAAATCTACAAATTTTAAGTTTGGAGAGCATATTAACATCTCCAAAAATATCATAAATATTACGAATAATAAATAAATATGATCTATCTATATCAAACATATATTCACCAATATCAAAATATATCCATTAATATCAAATATTTTCATTATAATCTTAAATAATTCAAATTACGTGAAAAATTATATATAAATTTCTTATTTTATATTTTTATTCATAATAACCTCAATTACAAATTGTCCGAAAGATCTTTTAAATACATTATGGTCCTTGAGGGAATAGTTTTTGGATGACATAGGAGCAATGAGAGTGTTGAAATAATTTATGTGAGCGGGGTTTGGTGCAATTATTTTAGGCTTGAGCGCAAAAATGGAAATCTGGGAGTCCCCACACATGATTTTACATTGATCACTTTTGGCTTAAAAGATTGACCAAATCCGGACAAGATTGCGCTGCTGGCTATGATGGAGAAAAAGCTGAGCTTCTTCACCCAATCTTTATCTTCATCATCTCATTTTCTCCAAAACATATTATATGAGGAAGGTGGTTGTGTGATGGAGTGGGTGATTCATTTATTATATATATATATATATATGAGATTGGCAGACTCAAATAATAGAAATCTGACGTGTCATTGTTATTTATTACTAGATTTTTGTACGGTTGATGATCGTGCTAGTATTTTTATATGAGGAGATTTCTTTTTTATTAAAATTGTGTTAAGTAATATAATTTTATTAAAAAATAGAAAAATTAAATTAAAATCATATCACGTAACATAATTTCATTTTAAAAAATTTAAAAACTAAATAAAAATCATATTATGTAATACGAGTTTTTTTATTTGAAATGGTGTATTATAACACAATTTAACTCCAACTCCAGACCTACAAAAACCTTTATTACGTGCCCATGTCTCATTCAGCTACCGAAGGACACCAAATTTAATTCCTCAGCCACCACACCGCTGCATTTACAATTATTTCACTTTTAAACATTTTCTAAAGTAATTTTACTAAATTTAGTATTAGTTTAAAGCTACATGTACATTTAGATTACAATGCAAACTATCTACTGGATTATCTGTAATTAAGTTTTGTGAAAACAACGTCACTCACCACTTTTAAGGGAATTTTTAGCATAGGAGAAAATTATTATTTTTATAAATTAAAAGTTAAAAATATTTGTTTTCCATATTTAATTTATTATTGTAAAATAAATTTCCAAAAAATATTATTTTAGAAAATTTTCATTTTCATTTCTTATTTTTATTTTAAATTTCTGATAATATAAACATTTCAAATATTTAACGTGTTGCAAAGAATGCTAAAAGTGTAGATACATTCGTTTCCCATGTTTACACAAATCTTGGTGGCTTAAGAGAATACTTCACTTGTTTTATACAATTGAAACATCAATAATTTTTAGGACAAAATGAAGAGGAAGAAGATGACAATAATTTGTAATATAATTCTTGGTTGGTATAAGTTGGATTTATAGTTTATTATTTTATAATCAATCTAAAAAGTTACTTTTGTGGATTAAAAAAATTAAAGTTCCAACTAATACTACCGCATTAACATTCTAAAAGAATAGCTTTAAATATAATCTATCAAAATTAACAAATGAAAAAGCACCTACCATTGCATTTTAATGGCAGACAATATATATATATATATATATATATATATATATATATATATATATATATATATATATATAACCACTCATATTTCAAAAGTAACTATACAATCATCATATACTACTTTAATGTAACCATCGTTATTATTTTATTTTCTTACAAATATAAAAATATGGAATGTTTATATTTCATTAGTGTATTAATATGTATATATTACCTATAATTATTAATAATAAAAAAATCTGTGTAACCACTTATAGCGTTTATAATTAATTGTCAATTTTATTTTTAACGATATAACATTTTTTCTTTTATTGCTTTTGTTATACATAAATTTTTATTATTTTATTTTTATAATATTTTTATTTAACTAATTACTAACAATAAAATAACATATACACAGAAAATTACACACAATCAAATTATAAAAAATATTTATTTTTATGATTATTTTTTATGCAACTTTTTTCATGATAAAAAAAAGTAAACATGTGCATAGCTGTATGCATGTGTTTTCATGTATATATATATATATAATTCACATTTTAAGTTGAGAATGAGATTGAAAAGAGAACTTCATATGTGAATAAAAAAGTGTTTATAGAATATTAAAAATAAAAGTATATTTAAAGAGTACGGAATGTAAAAAGAAGTGACTGTGATAAAAATTTACTTTGGAGAATATTAAAACTATGGGTTAGAATAATGATAATATTATATAAGTGAAGATAATGCTATAACTGGAAGCTAATTAAGATTACATTTCAGAAGGAATGAATAAAATTATATCATTCATTATTTAAGATAAAAATAGATTTATCAAGAGTTTACAAGTAAATAACTTTTTCTATCTTGCAAAAATTTCTTCATTTATATATCTTCACTTGGAACCGTCATCACTATGAGAGTGAATCCGCAAATTTATTTCTATTTATTTGAGTCCGCAAAATTTTTATTTAAAAAAATACATAATATAATTTATTTTTCATGCACATATTTACTTTTTTATATAAAATATATTAAAAATGAAATAGAGAAAATAAATTTTTCAATAACATATTCACTCTTCAAAGTTTCAAATTATTTCTGAATAATGTGAGGATTCAATTTTGCTAATAATGTTAAGACTCTTAAGTGTATTTATATCATACCTTTAAATTTGAAGAATATGAATGAGAGAAAACAATTGATTTCAAAGATTTATTTATATAACTTTAGAAAATCATTTTTTTTTTCTGTCCAATAAAAAATAATTTTCCTTGTCAAATAAAAACCACCTTACCATCAAAGAGAAGATCACGTTTTCTGTCAAATAGGAGACCGCTCTCCATACAATTCCCTTTTTTTTAATACTTGAAACAACATTGACTAAATCCAACAACTTAGATCCCGAAAATTCTTTCAATAATAATTTGAAAATATTTTTCTATGTATATTCTTGGTGTTAGTAAAGAATGTAAACATATTAACTAATAAAATTAATCATTTGATCATATTAAATTCATTAATTTATTCATCAAATATTATAACAAATTCTTTCATAAATATTGGAATACTCATTTATATGTGATCTCCTCAATTCAATATTAAATTAGTATGCTAATTAAGATAGAAAAGATGTAATAAACTCTTTAATATTAATAAAAAGCATTTAATGTCTCTATATATTAGAGAAAAATAAATTTAATAATAATATTTATAAAAAATATAGGTGGTTTGTTTTAAACGTTATAATTGATAATTGAAATTACTTTTGTTATTTATCTAATATTTTTATTTTAAAATATAACTAAAAATAAGAATATAAATTTAAAAAAAAAATCTATATTATACATTATTATAAATATGAATAATATCAACTAACAAGATTTATCTTCAAAAACCAAGGGAAGAAGATATAATGTTTTTTCCTTTTTCATGACTTGCATCTTTTAAGTTGATACATAGTATAATATTATGTGAAACTTTGACAACTTAATACTATATATAATATCAATAAATAACTTTAAAAAAGTTTTTTTTCCTTCATTCAATTAATTAAGATCTTAATTTAATTATATAACTCAAACTCATTATTAAAAATGGAAGAAGTTTTTTTATTAACTATTAATTCTACATGTATTTAATATCCAATGTGTTAATTTCACGGGTGCCCTCAACTCAAGATGTGTAGAACTTTTCATCCATTTATTTTTATCATATCTATAAATCTCCTTTCTTATTCCTTTTTTTTTTAATGAAATATTTATCATTACTAAGATCATATTAGCAAAGAAGGCAAAGAAGGAACATATTATCATTTTGTAAGAAAAGAGCTTAGTTTTGAAAGTTATTTCTTACTAAATTCTTGTTGATCCAGAATGAGATTAATAAAAGGAATTTCATCCCTTTATGTGTGTAATCTCTAAGACATATCTTCCATCCCTAGAAGTATAGAGTCGTCCTTATTTTTCATGTCATTTTTTGTCTTTACCATAATCATATGATTTTTATACTTTATTTATGAAATTATGTGTTGATTATTGTAATTTGTTTTCGTATAAGTCCTATGTGAGTATAGTGACAAACAAGAGGATTTATATCACTATTAGTTATGTGAATATTTGAGAATTGTTTCATACGCATTTAGAGATAAGACGAATACATTTGAATGAGTGGAGTTGTTATTGAGAATGTGTTAGTGCATGTTTAGATATATGAGTATTCTTATATGTGATTATTAAATCTTATATATCAACAAGGCTTTTATTCTTTAGTTAGTTTTTCGATTATAAAATAGTTTTCCAGATAACCCAAATAAGTAATGACTTGTTTAGCTTTACATGTCATGACAAATAACTCTGCAAAATATCTCTCTCATAAGTTGTTAATAAAGAACTATGCAGATTTATCTACAAAAATATAAATATAGGTTCGTTGTTACAACCATTTTCTCCCTGTATTGTAATCTTAAAATACATCTAATATTTTTATCCTTTTCCGACTTTATGAATTTTACTATACAAAATAATTTTATACAACTAACATTTCTATATCGTAAAATAATGGAAGACCATCCCATATTCTTCAAACCCGAGCTTTCATGCATGTAAGCGGTATTACACCATATTTGCATTATTATTTGAATGGGATATAATTGAAGCAGTTATGAGATCATAATAATGAAATAGTCCAACTGGTCTTACGTAAAACCAATAACTGGGCCATATAAACGGCAGGTTCTTCTAAAGATAAGGCAATAAAGGACATACCAATGCCAAGCCGAGGAAAGGGATAATGCATGGAAGGAAGGCATCACGGGTGACTAAGATTCTTTACAGCCAACTTAACTAGAAGACACAGATGCTGGAGAAAATTTAAGTGACCTTTTAAAAGACAAAACCAGCATCTTTGAAAGCCCCGTTCTTGCTCAAACCCGACTATGTCACGCATAAATAAATAAATATTCTACAACTTTGTTTAATACATAAACTAGGTCAGTAATTTTATTATAGAAATTCCTTTGTTTCATTCGTTAGCCAGATGTCAAAAATGAAATGCAATATAAAGCATCAATCTTCCCAGAATATTCTATACTACACCAAATTGCCATTAAAATGGTTGATGTTTACACCCCTATTATACAACAACCATAGTTTATATAGAAAGAGAAGATGATTATATAGTTGATAATAGGCTCCTTCACAATTATATAGCAACAAGATCCCAAGTAAAGTACAATACAAGGTGCTAGCTTAGAATAGTAAAATTGTGATGAGTTTACCATTTTCTTCGGTGACAGTAAGGCCTTTTTCCATGAGTGGGAGCAATACGAAAGCATGTTGTAGTAGCAGAAGATTTAGTATTACAAGGTCGGAATTAACTGTAGCTCCCAATCCCAAACAGAGAAGGCAATTATCGAAGCAAGGATTTCCTCTGGCTGATTTACATGTGCATGAGGTTGTTCACCGTCAGTCTCAAATCATTAGTCCTTGTACCAAGCCTAAGCTACAGTTTCACTCAACTTTTCTGAATGATGCCTATGAAATGTGCAGAAATATCTGCGCCGAATATGCCAAGACCTTCTATCTAGGTATTCTAGATTCTTTTCTTAGTTGCAGATTCTTTCAATTAGCATGGATGGCATGGCTTTCTTGCGTAATCTAGCTGACTTCTTCATCAATAACTATAAACAGGAACCTTGCTTATGACGGAAGAAAGACAGAAAGCTATATGGGCAATTTATGGTAAGAAAATAATAATTACATTACAATACTAGAAGGTAGACAGAAAAATTGAAAACAAATTAATGTTAATGAGGTAGTTTTGCATCGTGAAACCTTTAGTGAAACGATAGCTTCTCTCTCTGCAGTTTGGTGCAGGAGGACGGATGAGCTGGTTGATGGTCCTAACGCTGCGTATATGAGCACTGCTGTTCTTGATAGGTGGGAAGATAGATTGGACGACATTTTCAACGGACATCCCTATGATATGCTTGATGCTGCTCTTACTGATACACTGTCCAAGTTTCCCTTGGATATTAAGGTCCTTACTCCGTATGTTATCATCATGAATTATTTAATAATAACTAAGATCTATCTAATGAATTGAACTCTTGTGTTGCACTAATTACAGCCTTTCAGAGACATGATACAAGGAATGAGAATGGATACAAGGAAAGCCCGCTACAACAATTTCCAAGAGTTATATCTTTACTGTTACTATGTGGCGGGAACTGTTGGCTTGATGACTGTTCCAATAATGGGTATCGCACAGGAGTCGGTCATCCCTGTACAAAGTGTATATGATGCTGCACTATATCTGGGTATAGGAAATCAACTCACCAACATTCTTAGAGATGTCGGAGAGGAGTAAGTTTCTTGTCATTGGTTTTCTACACTAACTCCTCTTCTGCTTACTACATTATTATTATAGATATAATTAAAAGTATGGCCTTACTTTTTTAATTAGTGCATTAAGAGGTAGAGTGTACCTTCCCCAAGACGAACTAGCCGAGTTTGGATTATGTGACAAGGATGTGTTTTCAAGAAATGTGAGTGAAAGATGGAGAAAGTTTATGAAGAATCAAATTACGAGGGCAAGATTCTACTTCAACCGGGCAGAAGAAGGAGTTTCTCAGCTCGAAAAGGCCAGCCGTTGGCCGGTAGGTGAACCCACATGTTACTATTTTGGTTTACTGAAATCATAATATATTTTTTCATCCGATATTCTGCTAAATGAAATTCATGTTAATAGCATAGAAAAGCTAGAATAGGCCCATCATCTTTCACTCAGTATGATCTATTAGCCGCGAAGAACGTTAGGGGTAAAGGCGTTGAGTCAAATGATTAATTAAGATTGCCACGCATACAAACATGCAGTTGCTCTGTAATTGTTAAGAGAATTAATTATGTAAAGTCCCTGAAAATAGTCAAGATATATTGGTATGTTCATCTCATATATGCTTATTATTGTGCTAGCATGACAGAGTTAACACTTTTCTCTGTGTATGATCTGCAGGTTTGGTCCTCATTAATATTGTATCGTAAGATCCTAGATGCAATTGAAGACAACGATTACGACAATTTGACTAAACGAGCTCATGTGGGACGAGCCAAGAAATTTTTTACTTTGCCTCTAGCTTATACTAGATCTCTCTCAAATCGCAAAACGAAATTTCGTGCTTCTTTGACAAGGCTTATTTAGCAAACTAGTAGCCCAAAATAGTTTGTATGCCAAATTACGTATCTAATGAAACAAATACTTGGTTTCCTTGTACAGACAATTGGAAAGAAATTACTGAAAGCAATGCTTAACCTGTATGAATGCGCGTCCTTTGCAATCGTCAACTTCCAGGATGAATGCAATATTTGTACTTTTTTATCCGACACAATACACCATCAATCAACAATAAAAATATTTTTAAGCTTTTCAACTAATACATATAGACAAAGGATTTGCGGACGTATGAAGTAATTTGCGGAAAGTTTTACCAAAATTTGCGGCAAGTTTTACCAAAATTTGATGCCTCGAGCTACTTAAGAATGTGTGAAGCAAAGGACAAAGCCCTGCCAAATTGTCACCTACTCCAAAGCAAGAAAGGCAGAATTCAGACGTAACACTTGTATATCATTTAGACTATATTGCAGCCAGGAAGTAAGGAAATTATCTTACCGATCATATCTCTTAACTTGTGAGCGTCCTTAAATCTCCCAACACCAACGATAATATCGGACATACGAACATAATCCTCACCGTGTCTTTTTTCCATCTCTAGTACTTTCCTGGTCGCCCTCTGACCAATTTCAACACTATTACGGACACAACAAGCACCAAGCAGCGTCCTCCGCATCTCAGCATTGAAAACCTCATAAGCTACCTACAAAGAAACCTTTTCAGCTTCTTCTAACCTCCTGAACCGTCCTGCATGACTACAGGCACTCAAAACATTAAGGACTGTCACACGGTCCGGCCCAAGCCTAGCCTTCTTCGTGTTTTCAAAACTCTCAAGAGCATCCCTCCCCATCCCGTTCATTGCAAAACCATAGATAGCTCAAGTCCATGATATTCACCTCTTCCTCTGATCAGGTAACGCCTGGAAGAATCTATTCACACTCGCTACGCATCTACACCTTGCATACAAATCAATTGATACATTTGCAATGCGCATATCAAAGGCATTGAAGCCTTTCTTCTCTTCATATTCATGAACTGATTGACATATCTTAATACACCCGACATTTTCAATAGCAAGAAAAATGGTCAAAAGAGTAACTTTTGACCTCAATAAAAAAAACAATTCAAGTAATTAGGCTCCTGTGCGGCTTCAACTAAAAGACCTCAACTTGAGTACATTTGGAATAGCCCAGTTTGAAGGAGGACAGAGGTGATAATGTGGGAGTGGAGTTGTTGCGAAAGTTGGGGTTGAGAAGGAAGTTTGAGAAGAAGAGAGAGGAAGTGTTGTGGGTGTTTAGGTTTGGGAGAGGACGAAGGAGGTGCGTTACAGGACGCAGAAAACGGTGATAGATGGTAGCGTGTAAATGGATATTGCTGCAACAGCTCCAAAACTTGAAAGTGAAAGAGGGTGCTTTAGTTTCAAGAAGGGCATACCCATTTACCAAATAAATGTAAAATAAAATCATTTAAAATACTGTAGATTTTTAATTTTATAAGTTGGGATAAATAAAAAAATTTAAATTATGAATGGATTTTAATTCATTTTATTTTTTGGTATAAATGTTTGTGGATTATTTTTAGTTCATGGAAAAGGAATGAAACGCAATTGGATGATTGTGTTTGTGTGAGGGGTGGGATTTGAGTGAGGCCTTAGTTAGTTGGTCTTTGTAGGCTGCAGCAAAGATAGAAGATGTGCACGGTGTCAGGTTCTATCCTTCTGCTTCTGTGCTGTCCTTCTTCTTCCTCTTCTTCGATATCATTCCTTTGTTGTTATTCCAAAATCAAAAGCAAAAAGAGAGTTGGCAATGGCATAAACCATTTAAGTGTGGCCACCGCCACTTGTGCTATGGCCAAAGATGTGTGGAGCCGAACATGTGGATCTGCATCTTCCTCTCCCATTCCCGGGGAACGTGGCAGTAGAAGGCAACAACAAGGTACGTACTTGGACCGCAGCGTGGACATGGAAGAGCTATTAGCGGCAATTGGGGAGACCCAGAACGAGAGTGAACTGTATGCGGTGATGTCCCCCTACAGCGGGAGGCAGCTGTCTATGCGCTTCATGGTTTCCCTTCTCTCCCGCGAGCCCGATTGGCAACGCACCCTTGCCCTTCTCGATTGGATAAACGAAAAGGCCCTCTATTCTCCCTCCCTCTTCGCCTACAACGTCGTCCTCCGCAACGTCCTTCGGGCCAAGCAGTGGCACCTCGCCCACGGCCTGTTCGACGAAATGCGCCACAAGGGCCTTTCCCCCGATAGGTACACCTACTCCACCCTCATCACTTCTTTTGCCAAACACGGCTTGTTTGATTCTTCTCTCTTTTGGCTCCAGCAGATGGAGCAAGACAACGTTTCCGGCGACCTTGTCCTCTACAGTAATTTGATCGACCTTGCCCGCAAGTTGTGCGATTACTCCAAGGCCATTTCCATCTTCACCAGATTGAAAGCCTCCACCATTACCCCCGACCTCATTGCCTATAACTCGATGATCAATGTCTTTGGAAAAGCCAAGCTCTTCCGCGAGGCTCGCCTTCTTCTTCAAGAGATGGCCGACAATGACGTTCAACCCGACACCGTCAGCTATTCCACGCTTCTTGCCATCTACGTTGACAATCAAAAGTTTGTTGAAGCGCTTTCTTTATTCTCTCAAATGAATGAAGCCAAATGCCCCCTTGATCTCACCACCTGTAACATCGTGATTGATGTTTATGGTCAGCTTCACATGCCCAAGGAAGCGGATCGCCTTTTCTGGAGCATGAGGAAAATGGGGATTCAGCCCAATGTGGTTAGCTACAATACGCTCTTGAGGGTTTATGGAGAGGCTGAGCTATTTGGGGAAGCCATCCATCTGTTTCGCTTGATGCAGAGTAAGGATGTACCGCAGAATGTCGTCACCTACAACACTATGATTAATATCTATGGCAAGACCCTTGAGCACGAGAAGGCTACCAATCTCGTTCAAGAAATGAAGAAAAGGGGTATTGAACCCAATGCCATCACCTATTCGACCATAATATCCATTTGGGAGAAGGCAGGCAAACTGGACCGCGCAGCTATCTTGTTTCAAAAATTAAGGAGTTCAGGAGTTCGAATTGACGAGGTTCTTTACCAGACAATGATTGTAGCCTACGAGAGGGCTGGTTTAGTTGCTCATGCCAAGCGTCTGCTGCATGAGCTGAAGAGACCGGACAACATTCCCAGGGAGACTGCAATTGCAATTCTTGCCAGAGCTGGTAGAATTGAAGAGGCTACCTGGGTTTTTCGTCAAGCTTTTGATGCTGGAGAAGTCAAAGATATATCTGTGTTTGGGTGCATGATTAATCTTTTCTCAAAGAACAAAAAATATAGCAATGTAGTTGAAGTGTTTGAGAAGATGGGACAGGTGGGATATTTTCCTGATTCTGATGTTATTGCTCTCGTGCTGAATGCTTTTGGAAAGCTGCGTGAATTTGATAAAGCAGATGCTTTATATAGACAGATGCATGAGGAGGGGTGTGTTTTTCCAGATGAAGTTCATTTCCAGATGCTGAGTTTATATGGTGCAAAAAAGGATTTCACGATGGTAGAGTCGTTATTTGAGAAGCTGGATTCCAATCCTAATGTCAATAAGAAGGAGTTGCATCTTGTTGTTGCTAGCATTTATGAGCGAGCAGATAGACTTAACGATGCTTCCCGAGTCATGAATAGGATGAACCAAAAAGCAATAAGAAGTCATGATCATACTTAGTAGTGGGCATCTGGCTTTCCCTGTGAAACTTGTTGACGAACATTCTTTTAGCCTTATACTCATATTCCTAACGAAGTGTCATGTATATGTTTGATATTCAGCAATCCTGATAATTAATCATTACAACTCTATTTCCCGGCTTATCTGCAATCCTGAAAGATGAGCCGCGCTTTCTGCAAAAATATGACTTTTTGTCGTAAATCCGATGAGAATTTCAATTGCAGATGTAATGTAACTGATGAAAACATTGGATATCTTGTGCATTGTTGTGTTTCTCTGCTAAAATCATTGCTGTGCTAAGGAAGACTCTGCAAAGTTATTAATGTTATTTATTTTTTAAAAGCAACTTTGTATTGTTATATGATTATTATTTGTGTGAGAATAGTTAATCGAATTTTAGAATTAAATTGCCTACATGATGATTAATTCTAAGAGGGTTAGTAGGAAGGGTGACAAAACAACGTATACCCTACACCCACTAAACCCTTTATTAAGAGTCATTAATGCAATAAGAATATTGATGACCAGTGGTACATATTACATACTTATTATAAGTACACTCAAAAGAATATTTGTATGAGAAGGGTCAGGTAATTGTAGTACACTTTATTTCTTGCTGCAACTCGTTATAATTGTAGTCCTAGGTTCTTTTCTGACCCAGTTTATATTCTTATCATTCACGTATAGTTTTTGACTTAGATACATAATTTTTTTTTTGAGTTTTGAATCATCTTCATCATGTTTTTTTATTAAAGAAATTAAGCATACAATCTATATAATTATAAAAATATTCAATAATGATTAAGTGTAATAAAAAAATAAAATAAAATAAAATTAATAATTTTAAATTTCAACAATTTAACTTAATATCACCAATTTAGGATAATAATGAAATCAAAATCCTTAAATCAGAAAATACAATTATATCTATTAAATATGACCAATTATAAATGAGATGTACATACAATTCTAGTATTTTAGTTTAGAGGTTATTATATTTTAGACAAAAACAAAAACTATTATATTAAAATAATAAAAAACAAAGATAGAAAAAAATTAAAACTAATTTAGGAGTCTTATAAATAAATTAGTCTTAAAATAGTTTAATTTATATATATTAGAGAGAGAGACTTGATCATAAACATGAGATTGCATCTTAATTTTAAAAGATAGATATAAGTGATTGGGTTATCTTGCGAGAAGTATTCCCTTTGTTCCTTTTTATTCAATGATATGCGTGTGAATCTTTTTGTATTTGCTATCTGTAGCTCCTGGATGGTTGGAGCGTCGGTGACCACAGTGTAACCGTTGCATATTCATCTCATAAGGGAAATGATCGTTAATGAATATTTTATTATGCTTCTTAGTTGACATCAAATCTTTTATACAACTCATGGATAGATGCTATGTCTTGTTACTAACTATTAGAAAAGTGTTCCAAGTAAAGTAAATATTATGTAATTTTATTTGAGTTTATATTTTAAAGAATAATTTTTATATAATTTTATTTCAAAATAAAAAGAAAATCACATGTATCCATCAATATATTCATGTATAAATATAATGTCTCGTTATTTTTCAAAACAAGTACCGACAACTGTGTCCTCAGACACCATTTATCATCACTCCCCTTATCATGATTCTTGTCTAATTAATCTAACAAGGATCTCTAGTGGTGACTCACTACAATTTAGGATTATCTTCATGTCACGTTGAAATTGAATTTTAATTTACTTATTTATATATAACACTTATTTTTCATAATATTTTATGATTGAATAATGATAATCAAATGTTTTATATTATTATTTTATCCATTTTTAATATAACTATTTTCACGTTATTTATTTAAAAAAAAGAAGAAGACTATAACTATATTTATGTCTTGGTGGGTGAATTATTGGATTGATCTCCATTAAAGAAAGTGCTACTGAAGTCTTTATTTATTTACAGTTAAAGACTTTGATAATACGTTGATTTGGAAAACGTTGAGTGAATGAAGTTTTTCGAAAGCAAGAAAGTTGTTATTTTTACTTTAATTTATGGGGAAGTTAAATTTTTTATGTTATAACTAAATTCAAATATGTTATACAGTATAATGTTTATGAACAAAAAAGGTGTAATTCGTTTATTTATTTTATTAAAATATTTAACTTAGATTCATACGGATTTGAATTAAATAAGATACGATAATTGAATAGGTTTATTGATATGAAGTAATAAACAGTAAAATACACTACGATAACTTCTCTTGCTACATATTAGTGGAATATATTGCACTTGAATGTGTAAATTTTGTATTCTTCGAAATTATACTTGATCTATATATAGTTAGTGGCGTGTTTACATATATATATATATATATAAACGCACACAGCTAAAAAAAGGAATAGTGAAGTAATTTTGAATATGAATTGATGGGTAGAAAAATGAAAAAAGATGGATAATAAAAGTGGAGAGGGAGATTAGTGAAGGAGGAGAGGTAGAGGGATTAAAGAGAGTTTAGGGGAATATTGGTGAGTAGAGATCTAGAGCAGCCGCAGCAGCAGCAGCAAAGCAAAGGAAATGTAGAGGGAGCAGAGAGAGAGAGAGAGAGAGAGAGTCTTAATTTGGGTTTGGAAATTTGAAGCCCAAACAGAAAGAAAGAGCCTTCTATTTATTTACATTTATATTTATACATGGTAAATAAAAAATAAAAATGGAGAGAGAGAGAGCGAGAGGGCGCATTCTTAGGCAGAAAAGATATTTTTGTATCTATCGCATCCAAGTTTGAAGGCGTGTTGTGTGTGGCGTTTAGGGTTTCTCCATCTTCGTCAACAATCGTCTACACTTGAGGGTTTTAGTCTTCCCAACACAGACAGGTAGGTAGGTAGGTTGGTTGTTTCTCTTCTCTGCTCTCTTCCTTTTCACTCATTCCTTCGTTCATTCCTTCACCTCCTCTCTCTGCATCAATGTTATGTTATGTTATGTAATTTAATTCTTTGAATTGCAGGGTGAGGGCCTCAATCGTGATCGTTTCGAAGGAAGCACACAACACAAGCATGCGAACTTCGTGGGCTGATTTGGCTGCGAATTCCGCGCCTGAAAATGCGGGAACATCCAACTCCACAGCTCCGTCGCGGCCCGTTTATGTGCCTCCGCATCTGAGGAACCGTGCTGCATCAGCATCAGCAGAATCCTCCCCTGCTCCTCCACCACCCAATGTGAGTACTAATAATAATGCCGGATCACGGTGGGGTGCGCCCAGAAACGGGTGGGGAAACAGAACCGGTGGTTGGGATCGGCGGGAAGTGAACCCCTTCGGAGATCAGGAGGATGCAGCTGAAGAGGGAGCAGCAGCTTTTGGCGAGGAGCAGGAAAACACGGGAATTAATTTTGATGCTTACGAGGACATTCCTGTTGAGACGAGCGGTGAAAACGTGCCCCCAGCTGTGAATACTTTTGCTGAGATTGACTTGGGCGAGGCTCTTAATCAGAACATTAGACGCTGCAAATATGTGAAGCCAACGCCCGTTCAGCGGCATGCCATACCCATATCCCTTGGCGGACGGGATTTGATGGCTTGTGCGCAGACTGGTTCCGGAAAGACTGCGGCATTCTGTTTCCCTATTATCAGTGGCATTATGAGAGGTCAAGGCCAGCCCCTCCAGAGGCCCCCTCGCGGCGTCCGTACAGTCTATCCACTTGCCCTTGTTCTCTCGCCGACTAGGGAGCTATCCGTGCAAGTCAGTACTTTCTTATTACATACACTCTTTTTCATCATATCTCGTGTTTCCTCTCTTTTTAATTCCCTCCACTGCTCTGCATATCTATATGTGATATCTTGTCTTTTTGTTCCTTTCAGATACTTGAAGAGGCTAGGAAGTTTTCGTACCAGACAGGGGTTAGGGTCGTTGTTGCCTATGGTGGAGCCCCTATAAACCAGCAGGTCTTCAATCACTGTTCTTTCCACAATTTAATATTAATATGTAGGTTTACATTTTGGTATCGGTCATAACTAGATATAGTTTTCCAGCTACGGGAACTTGAGAGAGGGGTGGATATTCTTGTTGCAACTCCAGGAAGATTGGTAGATTTGCTGGAGAGAGCTAGAGTTTCATTGCAGATGATCAGATATTTGGCCTTAGATGAGGCAGATCGAATGCTGGATATGGGTTTTGAACCTCAAATAAGGAAGATAGTAGAACAAATGGACATGCCTCCACCAGGTGCCAGACAGACTATGTTGTTCAGTGCCACATTTCCAAAAGAGATTCAGGTTTCATATTATCTATGCTAGGCGAGAGGATGTTCCTCACCTTGCATTTTTAGTTGTAAATTGTAATTAATCTAAGATGCGCGTTCCTCATGTTTTTGTGCACCACATATTTGCATTTAGGGTTCATTTGATCCCTAATCATTCCTTCACATTTACTCACGGAAAGCTTAGCACTATTACAATTAATTGTTTTTATCAGCACTATTACAATTAAATAATTGCTATTTCAAATTTTAATTGGGATATAAGTGGCTCGAGAGGTCCAAGTAATGCAAATGAATATTATCTATTGCATATATGGCTTCCTCATTTCATCTTTTAATTTGGTTGTGATTTACTGTTAATACGCAGAGACTAGCCTCTGATTTCCTTTCAAATTATGTTTTTCTGGCTGTTGGAAGAGTGGGCTCAAGTACCGATTTGATTGTTCAAAGAGTTGAGTACGTTCAAGAGTCTGACAAGAGAAGTCACCTTATGGATCTTCTTCATGCGCAGAGGGCAAATGGTGTACAAGGAAAGGTATTCTCACAGTTCACAGAAAGTGTATTTTACTATTATAAAACTTAATATATGTGCTCTTAGCAATTAAACGTGGTAAAGAAATTCTTGTTTCCGAACTTATTCGAGTTGTTTTGGGCTCCATACAGCGTCTGGATGCTGATCCATGCATGTATTGGTCTTGGGAAAATGTTTCAGATCAATGAAATGGGGATTATGCTGTGAAACCAATGATTCATAGTTTTCATGAGTTGATTGATTATGGTTGCAAGTTATTTTTTTCTTTAATAATTGGCTTCTCTCGTAACAGTTTACTGGCAGACTAAAGAAGTTTTTACAGTAAACATGATATTAGTATTGTCTCAAACTGTTTGGACCTAATTTTGATGGGTTTTTCTGGACTATGTTTGATCAACCCGGTATAAATTTTCTGCATTATAATATTTATGTCAATACCGATTACATGTATTCTGTCGTCTAAAACTAGGCATTTCTACTCCTTTCTGTGTGTCCTAGATGTGTCAGGTATTTCTTACCTCTTGACATTTTCATGTATATATTTTTGTTTGTGGTAAATAATAGCATGGGTGTTGTGTTTTCTCATTGTATGGACATGTTTCTTCTCTCAAAGCAAATGCCATTGCTTAATTATCTAAGCCTAGTTCATGGATGATTTTATTTTCTGCAGCAAGCTTTGACTTTAGTTTTCGTGGAGACAAAGAAGGGAGCTGATGCTCTTGAGCATTGGTTGTGTCGTAATAGTTTTCCAGCAACTACTATTCACGGTGACAGGACACAACAGGTTAGTCTGTTGTACATGTGTGTAGATCTGGACAACTACTTTGATTTATATTTTTCGGACAAGGCCCATACTCCAACTTTTTTTCTGCCTTAATAATAATGTTTGGTGCTTTGGGCAAGGAGTGTTGAATGCTTAGGATTATGTAAGCACGTCTGGTTTACAAAGTTAATGTTGTGGAAAGTAGGGGGATGACATCTGACTTTCCTTGGTTTTTATGTGTTAGGGCTTATATTAGACTATTTAAAAGATGGTTATGAGCTATGATGCGTGGATATGATACTACGGGTATCGGATACTATATCCTACTTGACGACCCATTTCATCTTAAAAAATAGAGGATATGATATGTTGAGATACGATTAAAATATATATTTATGCATATATATATATATATATAATTTACAAACTAAAAATATTATTATAATTTTTTAAGAAATTATATTAAAATTGAAAATCTCAAAAAATATATTAGTTGTACCAAAAAAGTTTAACAATGGACAATTAGTTTTACCATAGTAACTGTTCTAAATGTCAAGCTCTCTTTCAACCTATATTCAACATTTTTTTATTTTTAATTACTGGCACTCTACAAATGTGCATTTTAGACGTATCTAAGAATATCCGTGTCGGATGCGTCCTTGGCATGGATATGTTGGCCTGATCAACGGGTGCATCAGAGGTTATGAGTTAATGTTGCGGAAAGTAGGGGGATGAGATCTAACTTTCCTAGGTTTGTCTGTGTTAGGACCTTGTATAGGATTGTTTAAAACATAGTTGTGAGTCACATGCAAGGTTATCAAACTTAGGAGTCTACATAGACTTGTGAGCTTTGTAGACTCGACCTGTAGCCAACTTGTAGACTCTCACATATATGAACAAATAAATATAGTATCTACGAATACAAAATTTCAACTCCATAATTAATCAATAGTTCCATAATTCTAAAATTACTAAGTTTAACACACATGACTATTATGTAAGTTCAAACTACACCAAATACATAAGTTCATACTATCACAAGAAGAATTTGAATTAGTCCCACTTCCAAGCATTGTAAAATTCATGAAATAGAAAAAAAAACTTTAGAAAAAATTAATTTAAAAAATCAAACAGGAAATAAAAAAGAGAGAAAAAATTATAATAGGAAATTAAAATCTGAAAAGAAAGATAAAAAAATTATGATGCCAAAAAGGAGAAGAAAGGGTGGGTTGCATGTTTCAACATACCCACCACGACAAGAGAAAAAGAACCAATGGTGGTTGGAGGAGAAGCGATTTCTGCGAGAGAAGAAGTGAAGCAGTGCCCGAGAAGAAACAAATCTTTGTAGGGGAAGAAGTGAAATGATGCTGGAGATGCAACACGGAGTGGTGGCAACCAAAGACGAAATGTGACAATGGAGGTGCGTTTGTTGGAGATCTATTTGGAGAACAAAATGGTTTTCACTTTGGGTTTTTTATTTGGGTTTTCAAAACATGAATGACAACATTTCTGGTCGTTTTGGTGCCCAACCACAAATTTGGTTGCTCAATCTCCAATTCGCAAGTCTACTAAATTGAGTTTTTAACATGTCAATTTATGAAAAGTGACCAAACTCGTAGACTTGTACGAGTTCGCAAGTTGACCTGTGGGTTTGATGACCATGGTCACATGTAATAGACTAAACGGGGGATGGGGAATCAGTCTGGACGGTTTGATTGAAAGAGGTAGTCAATTAGGGATCATTTTATGTGTAGTATAAATTATTTATTTTGCATTATAATATTTAGGCTTAATTTTACTTCTGGTCCCCTTGTTATCATTTCTCTATTTTGGTTCTCATTTTTTGCAATTTTGGCCCCTATGTTATTTTAATTGTGCAATTTTTGGTTCATTCATTAACTTGATATCCTAATATTTTATAGAAAAGCTAGCATGACGGTAGTTTCGTCGTCGAGAAAGTCAAAAGTGAAATTATGAATGGGATCGTGAGGAGTTTACAAGATCGTAAATTATGGGATCCCAATACGGTTTGTAGATCCTACGTCTACATGAACATAATATATACTCATATAATGATACAATTAATATATCATATATCAAGTCACTTTAAAATACTCAATGAAACTAAGTTCATGATATGACATAAGAAAGAAAACATAAATAGCCAATCACTTGTAGCAAGTTAAATACCCAATCTCTTAAGTCTAAGTAGCACATTTTCCCACTTTCTTAGACCAAATGTTCTGTGGGGAGGCACTGTGACTGCCGTTGTGGACAAAGGCAACAACATCATTAGATGAAGAGTTATAAGCCCCAACACTGGCGGAAGGCCTTATAGAGTGTTGAGGAAAATGACGAAATAGAGTTGAAGGGATGAAGTTACATGAGTCCGCATGCGGACGAAGAAATGAAAAGAAAATGCACTTAGATGAAGGAGAAACAAAATGAAAACCAGCATCAGGTACTGTACTGCATCGCATTGGAACAATACACAAATGAAGAAACGAGACCGCACTGGGCACTGCACCAGAATAGACAGACAAAGACCACGCCCAAAGTTGAAGATGAAAGAGTTGAAGACACAAGCCATTTATTTGTATGTGAAGAAGAGGGGAACTCATTTTTTTATTGGGCTTGAAATGAACAAGAATCGTTGACTCAAAACGAACTTGAAATGATGATTCTTCGTTTTTTTCAATTTCTAACGGTGATCCCACTGATCTCGCACTGTTCCGATTATACGTAGGCACTAGAGACTTAGTTGTCAATTGCATGCTATCATGCCATGATTGCTGATTGGCGGGATGGAGTGTATGTCTCGCCTATTAAAGTCCTAGCCTTTCTCTTCTTATCTTGCCTATTGAGAGTACCATAGGGTTTGGTAGAATCAGAATTAGTGTATATATAGATTGAAAAGTTAAGGCGTATAATATGATATAATAAATTAAAAATGATAGCAAAAAATATAATAAGCTAGGTAATAATAATACAAGTAAACAATATAATAAGAAATGTGTATATATAACAAGTAAAAAAGAATACTAAACAATATATATTGTTATATAATAGAAGCACACTATATGTACTTAAAAATGTAAAAAAAAAACAATTATATATATATATATATATATATTAAAAAATTTAGTATAGTTACAAAATTTCATAATAGCATTTTTAGGGGGTAGTCGCTCTGCCCTGCCATTCTTTATTGACATATGAGGAGACTAAAAGTCGCAATGAACTCAGGTAAACTAGCTTGTTCAGGGGCATGTTCTTGAACATATAGCAGTGCTGCAACCCCTCCAAAATGACTGTTTAGGTGTTGTTGCTTGCCTTCTGTTTTTCTGAAACCTAAGTCACTCAATCCATAGACATTTCACGTTAATTTATATTCTGTTGTGGGCAATGATGGGTAGTGGGCTCAAATGACTTTTCTGCACATTTCTCCTTGATAATGATTTTTTTTTTGTTTTTTGCATAAAGTTGAGCAAATATTACATAGTCATAATTTACTTTTTCTGTTTGAAGCTGAAGCTCGCAAATATCATACTGTCTCAAGGTCAAATGTCGCAATTATCATTTTTGAAATCTTTCTACATTTATTTGTGTGTATATAGAGGCTTATATTTTACAATGCCTGCAGGAAAGAGAATTGGCATTAAGATCATTTAAAACTGGCAACACCCCCATATTGGTTGCAACTGATGTGGCTGCTCGGGGTCTTGACATTCCTCATGTTGCCCATGTGGTTAACTTTGACCTTCCTAATGATATTGATGATTATGTACACCGTATTGGAAGGACAGGGCGAGCAGGAAAGAAAGGCCTTGCAACTGCGTTCTTTAATGACAACAATGCGTCATTAGCTAGGTCTTTAGCAGATCTGATGCAAGAAGCGAATCAAGAAGTACCTGATTGGTTGTCACGGTATGCTGCACGCTCTTCTTTTGGTGGTGGACGGAACCGTCGAACAGGAGGAAGTCGTTTTGGTGGCCGTGACTTTCGAAGAGAAGGTTCTTTTAGTAGGGGTGGTTCTGATTACTACAGTACAGGAAACAACAGTGGTGGATATGGCACTTCTGGTGGGTATGGTGGAGGATATGGTCCTGGGGTAACCAGTGCATGGGACTGATTTTCAACTGCTGATAGCATTATACAGCCTTAGGTATTAGGTGCAGGCTTACACCTATAGGGTGATTTTTCTCCCTTTTTTGTCTTTTCAAGTTCATGTTCCTCATTTTACTTGTACCTTCCCGGCGTGTCAGTCCAACATCATTTTGTACGATTTACATTTCTAATCAACAAGAGAGATGTGGGTGTGTGCGGCATCATTACCGGATCAGTAGAGGTCGTGCAGTGTCAGTAGGTGTTGGCAATGGCGATTACTAACATATTAGGAGTTCATTTTAACAACTATCTGTACTCTTTCATTATGGGTGGTTATTTTGGTGGGAGAAAAGTTGTAGAATTGCGGTGGAAGAGGTGGAGGCTTTTCTTTACAGTCGTATCTATTTATCTCTTTGTTTCTACCCAATATATGTTGTCATTTCGAGTTTCCCCATTTGATGGGCTAAGGTTTTGTAATATTATAGTGGTGACTGAAATGAATGAAAAGTATTCGTGCCGGATGTTTGTATTGACATTTATGTGGAATTATGTGGAAGTGTTTGGTCATGGTGCTTCTTATACAAATGCATTATTTTATGGAAAAATAACTGTGCACTCCTATGCTACACTTTGATTGTTTTCTAGTTTTAATTAAGAGATTTTGTGTGTTGAGATGGGTGTAAGAAAGAGGGTTTTAAAACCCAGTGGTTCACCTGTCATCTTCCTTATTTTATTTTGAAATGCTGAATGAATGTGTTAAAAAGCCCGTTGGGAACGTTGGTAAGATTCCCTCGCCTCTCGCTGTTACTGAGATTCCACAAAGATCACTAATAGACAATCTCAGCATAAAGGGAGTCCAACGGAAAATAAAACACGGGTTGTCAACAAAACCGTGCTATTGTATTGTTTGCGGAGGATCACTGGTCTTGGTAGTAAAATATGTGCATGACTATATGTTAATGATGAGGTAGCATTCATTACCTAGTGCAACGAGAGATGATCTAGTGAAACATTGGCGAACACACTAATTATTTAAGTTAGGAATCTCTGACGAGTCTAAATTGGTAATCTGAAATTGACCTTTGTTCCAGATACATGTATAATACAACAAACAGGCTGCAATTGCATAATGTATTTGCATAGTTCAAATAACTTCTGGGTTGGGACTCCATGTCGTAGAGCAGGGCAAGACCGTCCGTTTAACCATTATCTATATTCACCTAATGAATTTGGTTATTTATAAAATTTTATCAATAAAATATTTTATGTAAAATTGTATAAAATATGTATGTCAAATACAAATTTGGAAAACTTGTATAGATGGTCTATATTATATTTATGAGCTAAATGTTTATTATTTTATTTTTATATTTTATTATTTCATTTTTATATTTTATTATTTAATATAAACTATTCTTATGATTTATCAGAACTTTTTTTATTTTTTTATTTTTTTTTCATAATTTTTTATTCCACTGTAATTTATCTTTTAATTTGTTTCATTTTTTATTTTTCTCTTCTATCTCGTTTTTCTTTTTTTTAAAGATATTTTTATTTGTCAAAAAGAATCATTTACATTTTTTTATAAAATATAAATGACAAAATAAATTAAAAATTTATTTCAAAAATAAAACATAATTTCACAAATGATTAAGAGACTAAAATTATATATAATTTTATCTATAATACGTAAAAAATCACGGTATAATATCTATACTGTTGCATAATTGGAGACGAGTTCGTTTAGCGATCAAACAAAACAAATCCCAAAACATGGTTGCATAGTGTGTATGAGGAGCATGTTTGTTCTATCGTTTACAACTGAAGAAAATATGAGTGTGACCACCACTACGGGTATGTATGTCTATAGAGAAGGAAATAAAGAAGATAGCATCTACCATTAGTATTTGTTTCCTCAAGAACATTAAATGTCAACTGGTAGTTTAGTTCTACTTAGTGAGGTTGCCTTAGCTTATGTAAAGAGGAACTACTACATGACTATGAAGTATATTAACAGCGGCTCCCTCCCTCAGATGCATCGATTTCTTCATACACAGATAGATAGAATGAGCATGCACACACACACAGTAAAGAATGAAAAAGATAACATCAAGGATTGATCATTACTGCTACCCAAAGTAACTCATCAATAGATCCATAGAATGATTTTATTTCAGATTTGCACACAAAAATATAGAGTAACAAGGAAACGTGAAAAACTATGAGAAATAGAGACGTGAAGCAAGTAGTAGGACGCGAGTGCTGATGGTGGTTCACTTCAAACAAGATGGAAGAGAAGTAGTAAGATAGAGGAAAGTGCCACTGGCCACCTCTTTGTGGACGCACCATTCTTTTCCTGACCACCTGAGCTAGACCTTGATCCTTTCTCAGCACCACCTGCAGCTGCGATTTTCAACTTTCAAAACAAAACATATATAGCATAAGATGAATGAATCAGAAACACATATAAGAGTAGTATAATAATAATTACCACTGGAAACTGGGGTGGAACTGTTTGTTTTGGCGGATTTTTGGAAACCCTCGAACACCTTAGCATCAGGAGAGTTAGGTGCTAAATGCAAAAGATCTGAAAAGTATGGTATGATATATGATATGAGGAGGGCCTTGAAACGGAATGAAATGCAATATTGAGAAAGAAGAGCGAGATGATAATAGTAAGTACCTACACAGTGAGATATATTAGCTGGTGCGTGGCAAGCAGAGGGTAGTTGAATAGCGAGAGTGGCATTGATCTTGATGCCAAGATTGGGGTCATCACGATCTTTGATGAGGATGCAGATGCATTTCTTGCTCTTGTCGAGGACCACTTTGAGGCCACTGCAGCAGTCTATGGTTGGGGTTTTGGCCTCACCACCCACGTAAGGAACGCAGCTAGCCAGCCCCATTAGTTTGTCTGCACACTCTTCTCTGTCTTTGCCTAAATCTGAGTTTGCAAAGCCAACTAACAGTAAAAGAAAGATGGAGGAGGAGAATGCCACATCCCTCACCCTTTTGCTTTTGGAAACCATTCCAATTAAGAGTTTGTTGTGGAAGGGAATATGATATGATACAATGCTGTGTTATGTAAATGTAAATTGTCTGTACCATTGTGCTTTGCTTTGCCTTGCTTGTGACTTATGTATCACTTTACTTTACTAGGCATAGTGCTCTTGCCTGTGCCTGTGGGGCCTACATCTCTCTCACATGTGAACCAATTTTGTCTCTAGGCGCCCCATAATCCTCACTATAGTTCTTTTATCTTGAAAAAAAACTAAGAACAATTTGTGCAATACGGTTCCCATTTATTTTTCCCAATATTAACCTACATGAAATCAGATAGGGTATAGGAATTAAGTAAGAAAAAGAATATCAAAAGCAAGCCACAGGGAATGGTACACTAATATGAACTTCACTATTGAATAGCAACAAACACATTGTATGCAACCCATTGTGTGTTCAAGGAATAAATTACTAGGGTAAGAAGAAGCAAGTACCTCTGAGAAGTGTTGAAGCAGAAAATTGGAAAAAGAAATAGCATTTCAGATTGGAATTTCATGCTCTGCATCTGCACTCCAAAGTGATTAAATGGCAATATGGTGAGGCCCTCTTCAATTATTTATTCACCAACTTAGGAGGTTGAAGTGGGAGAAACGAAATCACCAAAAAAAAACTGCACACATAGGTAAAAGGTGGAGTTCAACTTGTGCGCTCCGTTAGAGGTGCTAAATTTACAACAATTTCTTCTGAATAAACACAAAAATTGTAAATTTCATGGACAGATTGATAACTAATGTAGCAATTTTACTGCCAAAATTGATTGACACAAATGGAGGTCAACAATGAAGATAAAAGAAACTCAAATCTTTAATTGAGGGGACTTAGCTGTTATAAGTATGTGTTTTTCCGTTTAAATCCTTTAAATGTGTGCACCTTGAATACAAGTGTATGCAAAACAAGCACTATGAAAGTCCAAAATATATAATTTATAACTTAAAACATGCAGGTAATAAAGGTTTATTTTTAATTTAACCCCGTCAAATATATCACTAAATATTGTGTTTAATAGTAGAATATTTATAAAATATGAGTTGTGTAAGTTTTAAAAATAAAAGGTTGTTTGTAAACAGAAAAATAAGCGTAAGTTGAAATAGTAGATCTGGAAGAGTATTTTTAAATGATTTTATGATTTTGCTGAAATTGTCTTGAATGGAGTGTTTTGCTCAGCATAATTATACACAGAAGGGAATCGTTCTGCCCTTTTTTAATATATAAAAATTGGATAACAAGAAATTGATAATTGTTATTTTATTTTAGTTGAAGATACGTAAGATGAACCCGTGACAATTGGATATGTTGTTTAGGCTAACCCGTGATTATTTTGGATCCATCCGTGATTATCTCTCAACAACAGGTGCAGCGGAGTTTGAATAGAGTTGATTCGAGATTATCCAGTGTCCATTTCTTTCTCTTTTGAGAAACTAAATGTTTAATTTTTTTCACAAAATAAATATCGCCTCCATTTTACTACATTTTCAAAAACTTGGTAATGAAAGAAATAGAGAGTAAAGAGAATAACGAAGATTGCACTTCTTGTTTATTGACAAGATAAAAAAATAAAACTTAAAATTAACAGCAGCAACCGCAGTTGTGACGAAATCCAAATGCAAATGAAATGATGTGGCTTACATAGTGGAGGGATTACCACATTCCTGCAAAGATTGGCTGAACTCAATTCCCAATCCAGCATTGGTAATGGGCATTACAAAGAAAGGCCCAAAAACAACAACTACAATATGTCCTCTCAACTCAAATTTGTTATAGGAAATCATAATATAATTTGTAATCAATCCTATTATTAGTCTATACAATTAGTATCTCGCCCGTTTGCCTAAAACTGCAGTCATAACTCGAGTTTTCACTATCAGCAACGTATCTGTAGCCACATCGAATTCCCTCATTTTCCAGGATTACCTTTCTGTTGTGGAGGTGCAGAAGTGGGTGAAAAGGGGTCATAAATTTGGTCCGCAGAATATGGTAGCTTACCAGAAGCCATGAGGGTATTGTTCACAAACTTGTGATTCAGGGGCATTGTGATATCTGGCCGTGCCATCTGAACAGGATAGCTTTGTCGGATTGGCATGCCTCTTTGGGCAACAGCACCGGCCAAGTTTGGCCTTTGCGGAGCAGAAATGAAGTTCTTCATACCCATTTGTGGGACTGGAGATCTAGGTGCAGGTTGACCACCATATGGAAATGCAGTATGTCTGGGTGGTGGAATTGAGTTCGAGATGGAACCTGATCTTCCCCCGAAGGAAATGTTTTGATCCACTTGAGCAGGGAATTGTGTCCTTGGAAAGATTTGAAGAGGCTGATCAGGCAAGAACCCAAATGGCGAAGGCCGAGAACCAGAAGGTGGCTCTTGTGTAGCACCTGCTTGACTGTTTGGTCCAGAAACCACTTGACTGTAGTCTGCATTGCGGGGATGTGATTGAAAAGTAAAATTTCCAGATTTTGCTGGCACCAAGACAGATGGTTTTACATGGGTGTGATATGGAGCAATTGCAGAAGCAGAACTAGGTATTCCTGCTTGCTGAGGCAATGGAAAAGAAGGGGATATTCCAGACGAAGGAAATGAAACAGGTCCTGATAAATGGTTTACAGATGAATGTTTAGGTGCAGGTATTGGTACAGACATAGGTCTAAAAGAAGATAGTGGTCCAGGGGATATTCCTACTTGATGTGGAGGAAAGGAGGCAGATCGTGGCATCATTGACATATTTGACTGTGGTGGCATAAATGCAACATCCGGTTGTTGATGTAGAGAAGCAGGTCTTCCAGGTGGAGCCATTGACCCCATATTGCTGGGGCCAATAGATGTTTTAACAGCGACATGCGCTTCATTCTGGCCAGAAGGGACCCCGAGATGGGTGATAGGCTGGTTAGGTATTGGCAATGGTGATACACCAGATACAGGTAGATGCAATGAAGACACTGATGTCTGCAGTTGTCCTATTGGCGTTGGTTGGCTTAAAGTAACAGGAAATGAATGTGAAGCATTTGTTGGAATTGACAGATTTTGTACAGATATTATAGAAGCATTTCTTGGGGACCCAGCGTGACCCAAAGGACTCACCTGAGTCAAATGTGGATAGTGTAAAATCTGTCTTGGTGGTGGTGCTTGCACGGAAACATGTTGATTTGGAATAATTGGTTGAAATCCAGGTTGAGTGCCAAAAGTAGGAACCGTGTTTGAGGTTTGTGATGGAAAATGGGGAGTTGTAGCAAGACCTAATGGGTTTTGGGGGGCTACAGAGCCAGTTGAAACAAATATGGGGGTATTAGATGGAACCACTGAAAACCATGGTGTAGAGTACTGGAAGTTATCTTCGTGCATTTGAGTAACAGCTACTGGTTGCAAAACAGCCTGGTTTTCCAGAGAAACAGAATCTGCATGAGAAGGGTGACCTTCTTGGCTTTGACATAGAATATCAGTGTTGTCCCTAGAAACTGGTATAGAGGGTGTAGAGCCAGCAGCTAAATTCCCCTGAATAAAAGACAGCAATTATTAGAAGGCACAATCAATATTACAGAAGGAATGACATCATTATAAAAAACTATTAGTAATAAAATGTATTATAACATAACCATAAATCATAAAAACTTATGTCATTTGAAATGACAAGACTCACAGTTACAGAGGTAATTAGCAGTTCAATGATTGACATTGCTGCATCCACTTTTTCAAAACTATCAGCTGATATGTTAACATACATCTCTTTGTAACTGCACTGGATATCAGTTCCAGGTTTAATTTCACCCTGAAAATGTAACAGTTAATGAATGGAAAACAGAAAACAAATGCAAACAATTAAAGTTCTTTCCTCTCAAAATCAAATTAAAATATTTCAAACATATATATGCAGAGGATAAAAGCCACATTATAATATCAACGAAGTGAAGGAACTTACTTTCTCTCCTGTGTCTGCTTTGGTTCCATGAATTTTTATCTTGGCAGCAGTTTCCTGTATATGCATACATCAGAGATCAATCAAAAAATGAAGAAATTTAATTTCATGATCTAAATCAGAATTGGTGACAGCAAAGCACTAGATGGAGATTAGATATCAACCGAATGATCTCACCTTTTCTAGTTGTTTCTGATTATCACCTTCAGGTCCATATATTAGACCAACAAAATTGTACCCAGGATATTCTTGGACCTGTGTACGGTATTACAAGTAAGACTTTTCATTGAATTATAGAACTTCAGGTTTAGTTAACTTAAAAGATATTTTAATTTTGGAAAAAGTAACTGATCATTCTTAAAATTAAATCACAGCGCAGGACAGCCAAACTTTAGTGTAAACATGAGCAACAAAAAGCGGTTGTGTCATTTTGCATAGTTACCATGCCTAGTAATCAGTATTGAGTATACTAGTAATATATTGTAGTCTAGGCCAGGATGTTAGTGCCACTAAATTCTGAAGCTCGGTTCAGTGGTACATCTTATACTACAAGTTAGTTTTCAACTTTCTCTCCAGAATATGAGGAGCGAGCTTCTCCAACAACATCAACAGTCAGAAAAAAGAAGTCCAAGAAAATGAATGAGAAGTCTGGAAATGATTTATCTGTTTCTGGTCAGTTAATTAACACTTTCCACACGCTCAGATCAAGCACAGGGACCTTCAAGTCAAACTCAAAGAAATAATATAAGGTCTCATTACCTAAAAAATTGTCACAATCTTACAACATTAAGAAATATTATAAGGCCCACAAAATGTCAACCATACTAGACTTTTGACTACAGATGAAACTATTAAATATATCAATGCTTGTCAATAGTATAGGATAAGTGTCCACTCGATGGTAATGATACTAGCTTGTGACCTACGAGTCATGGGTTCAAATCCTAGAAAACTTCCTCAGTCTGTACAGGTATGATAGAGTACATCTATGCTCCCCAGACCATTTTAAGTGGGAGACTCATGCACTGCATTGTCCTTTTTTATCAATTTTCATAGACAGCAAGGAAAAGAAGTGTACAAAACATGCTGGATGCATACTGGTGGCAAAATAACCCATATATGCACAATCCATCCAAAATTAAATCCAATGCAATCAATTGTGATCAATGGATGGCAATGATTCATCTATTTTTATCAATCCATTGGATTATTAAATTATTGGAAATTGGATTCATTTTAGAATCAATACTTACAGGCAAAGGAATGCTGGCTTCTTTTAACAATGGTTTAAAACCACGTGGAGGTTTGTAACTGGGATCTAATTTTAGTATTTCACCTGGAAATGATTAAGATCAAGATTATAATGCAATAAACAGCATGCATGAATTAAAGGGGAGTTGGGGAGGCAAAAAAATTATAAAAACTTCAAGGAAAACAAACCTATGGCTTCCCTCTTTTCAAGTTCGAGCATTTCTGACTTCTTAGATCCATAAACCAACATCAGAAATTTTTTTAATAATAATAAATGCACAGCATTAAGAAAATAATAAGTGATAAAAATTAAAAGGAACAGTGTCAATTGTTTTTAACCTTGCTGTTAATTTGAGAGTCGGATTTGCCTTGATCCGAATTCTCAGCTCCCAATAGCAAGCTCTGAGTGTCCCCAACTTCGAGTTTTTCTGATTCCAATTGCTTTGTGATTTGATCTACTCGAATCTACAAATTGTGTGCAACAACAGTATCAGTTGTGGACACCGCGGAAGCAAGAACTTGGGAAAAATATTAGCAGAAGCACACACTATGGCACCCATTGTAAAGAAATTTTAATAGCTTCTAGCTATAAACCACATTCCACGCCAAAGTCCAACAAAAATACCTCTTTGCTAATGTCAATCTCATGGTTTTCATGTAAGTATATATTTGTCGTGTATCTCACAAGATACGGGTATTGGGGGTTTAAAACCAGCAAAGAAGCATTGTGAGGAGGGGTATCACGAGCAAAGATTAATGTCACATCCAAAGCATGTGAGGAACATGGTAAAACTAAAATAAAAAGGAACAAGGAGTAATAAAAAAATAAATATTTTAACCAAAACTTGTAAAGAAATGTAAATACATCCTGGTAATTGAATACATTAATGGAAATGATGATGGAATAACAAGAGAAAAAAATACATAGCAGTGTAAATGTTAGTGGAGTGTTGTTTGAAAGGATTCCAGAAAACACCTGCAAAGCTAAAGCCTTTCCCCTCCTGACAGTTGCATCTTGTGTAAGATCAGGTCCCCATTTTGATTTCCTCTCAATTTGTTTTGAAATTTCTTCATTGATGGCTCCAGTGACCCCATGTTTTTTAGCCCCTCGGAAAATAGGGACCAGTGACCCCGACAATTTGTTTTTAGGGATGACAAACCCTGATTTGGCAGCAAATACAGAGAGCTTTTGGCCACTAGTAGCTGTTGCAGATGAAGCTCCAGACATTTTGTGAGGTTCAGGAGCAGAAGTTGAATCAATCTCAGCAGCACTCATTCTCTTTGCAGTGACTTTGCAGACACAAGGCGAATGTGATAACTTTGGAAGGGAAGATCAGAGTCAGTCTGAAAATAACACATTATTTTGTCAACAGCCATCAGTATATAAAGAAATAGTTTCATTATATAACTGAATTTGCGATAGATGAGATGAACACTCATCTTATTGAATTTGTGATAGGTTGATTTTGAGTTACATTTTTTTGAATTGAGTTACCCTAGGCGCGTGGCGGATGTTAGCAGGTGTAGAACTAGATTCCTCCACATTCTTACTAAATGCCTGGGCTACCATGAGTGCAATTTGGTTTTGGTCTTAGCAGTTACATAAATTGAAAATTAAAAACAAAGAGTGGGAGAATGCAGATTGCAGAATAAATTGGAACGAAAGGAACAGAAACAAAAGGAATTAACATAGTGAGAGAGAGCAGTGTAGAAAGGAATTGAGAAACGAATGGGAACCTGTGGCTTTGGCTGTGAGATGAATCTGAAATCAGAATTAAGTTGCCTTTGCCACTCTCCTCATGTTCGTCCCATAACATACAGATAACTCATTCCTTCTTTTCTTTTCTTTCGATTCGAGTTGAAGCCTTTATTTATTTATTACTATTCTTTTTATTAAAAAGGAAAATCGAAACAATTGATCTGCAAGCAAAACCCTCTTTCTTCCTCCACTGCCACCACACTACCCTTTTTTAATATTCAAACTCTTGCACCATTATCCCCCAATATATTAAAAACTGTATATCTTTATTATATAATTATATCTATTCATTTTCTTTTTACATGTTTATAAAATCTTTATTAACCTTTAACTATTATACAAAAACTTAAAATAAAACTATACATAACAATGTACTAAAACTGATTGATTTACCTTTATAATAAAAAATTATTCACAATTATTGATTTACCTTTGTAATAAAAAATAAAGATATACCTATAGTTAAAAAAATAGTGCTATTCACTACATATATATTTATAGCAATATAAATAGAGAAAAGAGAAATATAAAAGTGAAATATAACTAAAAATAATCTTTGAACTGAAATTTGAAGTGAAATTCAATATTTGTTTATAATTGTCTTTAAAATAACCCTAAATTAAACTAACATGTGAAATAACATTAAATTATTAAAATAGTATACTTTGAATTTATATATAATTTAGATTAGGTAAAATTTTAAAAATTGTAATTTATATATAAATAAGTTTTTTTTAACTTGATATATTTGGTATGAGACTCATAAAGGTTAAGGTTAAGGTCAAGGTCAAACTGACTCGTAGACTAATGGACTTATTCGTTTTTTCTTTTCTGTTAATTTTTTTATTTTTATTTTTATTTTTATTTTATTTTAATTACACATATTATGTTATGGACATGAAAAATATTAAAAAATTTGTTTTAAATAATATTATACCAAAAAATATCTTATGAATTTTTGGAGGACATGGAATAAATGTGTCATTAAAACAAATGAGATGTAGAAAAAATTACTCAATATATTTATTTCCATATATAGAATTGATACAAGATTAAGGACAAAATCAATTGTCCTGTGTTTTAAATGCTTTAATTCTTAATGTTGTTTAACAAAATTGTGAGGAATGAGAGTAAAAGTTACTTATAAAAGTCAGATTGGATAATGTGGTAAAGATAAGTTTGGACTCAACATTAGTTTGCATTATTCTTATTAGTGGTTAGATAACATGTTTTATTTCATGTTTTCGGTGTATTTCTACAGCTTGCATACAATGTTTTAAGTTTTTTTCTTAATTCAATTTGATATGTTCCATTATGAACAATTTTACACAAACTTTTCATTTTTCGTGCATTATATATATATTATTGCTGACAAAAAAAATATTAGATGTGTGATGATATTGTATAATGCATATACTTCTTGAAATTAAACTTTAAATTTTTAGAAAATAATATATTATAATTTTTTGTATAGACATAGTTTTAATTCTTCTAATTTTTATATAAGTAAAAAATACTTGTTGTCTAGTGGGCCCAACATAGAGTCAGAGCAAAAATTTACTGTTTGTTTTATAATGTAGATAAAAATGAACTATTAAATTTTCTTAATTTGACCCGTATAGTAGTCTATGTTGGCTCTCAAAATATTTTGATGACTTTAAATACCATATATTTTATGTAAAAAAAATAATTAAAATTATTAAAAAAATTTCTAAATTCTATCCTAATTTTTGGATTGTCTTAATTCATTGTTTAAAATAATAAAATTTTAAAATTATGAAAGAATGCATCATAACATAAAAGAATTAAATATATTTTTTAAAAATTATAATAATTTATAAAAGAAAGAGGAAAATTAAACAATGTTTCGCAAATAACTTTATGCATTATTGCAAAATACTATAATATCTAAAATGAATAAGTTTTTATTTTAAAATAAATTAAACAATATCATAATTCATTCAGGTTTTTTTTTAATTGTTGTTTATCAAGAAAGAAAAAAACAATTAATATTATTATATATAATTTTGTTTCGATGTTCTCGTTCTTGTCTTTTCCTCATCTTTTTTGATATTTTTAATTTGACACGATTAAACTTCCTATTTTAACAACTCTAATAATCATATTATTTATATAAAAAATATATAATTAAAATTATTACAACTTCTTTTCTATGTTAATTTTTAGATTTTTTTATTTCGTTTTTTATATAAAATTTAAAAATTGAAAGAATACATTATACCATAAAAGAAATAAATAATTTTTAAAAAGGGATAAGAATTTATAAATGAAAGAGAAAAATTAAACAATGGTTCGCAAATAACTCTATTCATTATTCTATAAAATAGTATAATATCTAAAATAAATAAAATTTCTAAACAAAAGTTATTGAATTTGAAATACAATAAACTTTATTTCAAATTTAAAATTGAAAAAATTAAGACCTTGAACTAAATTTGCTGACAAAGTAATCTTAATTTAAAATTCAAAACAAATAAAACAAATCATATATTTATAATAATTTATAATCGGATTATGTTTTTTATTTATATTTTATTTTCTTCGTTTATCTTTAATTATATTTTAAAATAAAAAATATTTAAATATTAAAAACAATTTTAATTATTTTGTAATTACTTATAAATAAATATAATTTTTTAAAAGTAATTATTTATTTTATAATAAAATATATAATTTTTTAATATATATTTTATATTTTTATTTTACTTTATAATAAAATAATATTATTTAAATATTACAAATAATTTCAATTCTTTTATAACCACTCATATGTAAATCCTTTAAAAGTTATCATCCATTTTCTTATAAACATTATTATTATATATATATATATAAACAAAGATATGAAGTGTCTTTCTTCACTGATATACATATATATATATAGTTTCAACTTAATAAGCATTTTTATTTGTGAAAAAAATTACTGTATATTATTTCAAATACTAATTTATACTAACAGGACAAATTTTAATGTCAATGTTAAATAAACTGAAAATTTTTTTTATTAGTTATTAATAATAAATGTTAATTATTAGTTTTTGAATATGATGCTTTCATTCTTAAAATTGATCATTCAAATTAAATTAAGTTGTTTATTAACAGAATTAATTTGATTAAAATTTGAATTGAACTGAAATTATATATTTCTATATTTTTTTTTTCAAAAATTTAACCAATCCAGCCTTACCTTAATTTTTAGAACTGAGATAAATTATTCTCAACATTTGAAAATAAATTCCATTTAAAATTTCATTTTCTCATTATCAATTAATTTTATCTTAAAAATTAACTTTAGTTTACTATTTTTTATTAATACATAGCATTGTATCACATACATTAATTAAAGATTTGATGAAAATAAGAATATAATTATTTTAAAAAAATAATATTTTTAAAATTTTGAAAATAAGAAATAAATAAAACCCAAAAAAACTTTAATAGATGTTATGATTAGAAGAAAAATGTACTCTTTCCCTCTATTTTTTAATAAATGTCTTTCTAAGAACAAAGTTTTGTTTATTTTGTAAATTTTGATATTATATTAATTACTTTTTACTAATTATCTTATTTTAAAAAATATATGAAGAAGAATTAAATTATTACTTTTATGTATTTTAATTAGTCTACTATTTTATTAATTTATTATTTTTGTCCATCTTCTTATTAATTAATAAATTATATTTAATTTTTTAAGGGTATTATTGAATTTTTTTCAAAATTTCTTAAAGATTATGAAAGTTAATACTTTTATTTGATTGTATAATAAAACTTTAAAGAACATTTATTTAATGTTTTACGTATTAATTAAACTATTTAACTAACTTGTACATAGTGCATTGATTATTTTTTGTTTTATTATCATGTTATTAATTATTTATTTAATTTTTTTCTCTTAAGCGTTATTTTATTTTTTTTCATCTTAATTGTTTTCTCTTATGACTTTACAATTATACACTACTACATTCTAATAAAAGTTATAAATAAAACAGCAGTTTCAAGATAAAATAATGTATTACTAGTAATGTAAAATTTTAATAAAAATATATGATTTAAAATTTTACATAAATAAGAGTATATTCAAATCAATAAAATTAGTGGTGCTTTATTATACTATTAAAACTTAGTTATCAACATTTATTGTATAAAAGAAGATAAATAAATAGAAAAGATAATAAATAAGAAAGAATATAGAAATGCAATATAATAACATAAAGAGTTTAATTATGAAAAAGATAAAAAAATAAAATAACATTAATTAGTTTATATTATTTTATGTGTTAATGAAAATCAATACATGTTATCATGTTTGTTAAGAACACAACATATATTAACTCTAATTTAAATAGTCTTTATATTTTTTTTATGATACAGTCAATATTGTGATGTAGTACATCTTAAGGGCAGAGAAGGAACTTAAATAATTTATGTACGCAATTTAAAGGGAAAAATTATTAAAAGTATTTAAAACTAAAATTAGTTATATAATGAAGAAGTTAAGTATATTTAAATATTTTTTTATAAATAAAAACTATTATTTATGAAAACAATTATGTTTGAGTGATAAAAAAGTGAGATTTTATTATTTAATTATTAAAATAAAAGAATGATGTAGGGTAGTATTTACATATTTGGGTGGAAATGAATTTAATTGAATGAGAAGCTATTTTTATATATGTAAATAGTGAATGATTATTTGTGAATTATAAATTGTATTATTATTTAATTTAAAATAAAAGAGAAAGGTTTTGGGGTTTGGTGGATGAAGTAAAAGAAAGAAGAGAAGGAGGAAGAGAAGGAGGAGAAGAAGAAAAGATTTATTGGAATGTTACAGTGAAGTTGAATGAATCAGGGACACTTGGGTGTTCCCTTCTCGGTCTTCCAGTTATTATAACATGGGCATTCTTCCTTGTTGCCAACGGTTCCAGAAGGAACACACAAACATTTGTCACAGCATAGGTTGCAGTAGAAGAGACACGCCTTCCTCACTCGAGTCTTCGAACACCGAACGTCGCATGCCGCCGGACATTCTGAAATCATTCATCCAACACAAAAACATTTCAGTTCAAACAAACACTATAACACCTTCTTATTGTCTTTTATTAATTTCACTCTGATCGATCCATATACCCTCTGGTCTGAGAGATCCCTCGCCACCACCCTGTTGTACATCAACAACACAACAAAATCATAACCAACCAACACTTCAATATTTTAAAACATGTAAAAACACACATGCCAAACACACAAACATTACTCACATAAGCCACTTCACTCACAAAAGCCATCACAAATACCACAACAAATGCGCACACGATTTTACTCATCACGCCTAATTAATTTCACTCCAATTCTCCTTCTTTTCGAATGGAACGGGATTTAAGTGACTAAAACGCTATGCAACTCAAGGACTTATATAGACACTCTCTCTCTCTCTCTAATTAAATTAAATTAAATTTCACAGTTACGTTCTTTGTCCGTTTTTTCCTCTCTTTACTCACGCTTTTTTGTCTCTATCATATTCACATTAATATTTTTTTATCTCCTTTAAGGCAATTTAATAATTAATTAACTAAGTATTTAATGTTTTTCAATAAACACCTTTACTACTTACTTTATTTCTAAATAAGTGTCTTTTCATGAGAATAAATTTGTTTCATATTATCTGTCATTTATAAATTTTAATAATGCATTAATTATTTTTTTACCAACTATATCCTTATTTTAAAAAATATAAAAGTAATTAAATAAACTTTTTATGAGGTTTAATGCAGCAGTTGTTTATATTAACTAATTATTTTCTATCTTTTCATCTACTTTTTCGACAATCAATAAATTACATTTAATTCTTTAAGATACTATTGGAACAAATTTTAAAAATTTATTATAAGTTATAGGAGTTACTACTTTTATTAGTTTGTGTAAAAAAACTTTAAACGACTCTTAATTATGTCTTCTTTAATTATTTATGTCTTCTTTAATTCTCATTTCCTGTCAATTTAATGATTAATTAAGTAAATATTTAATGTTTTTTTACTTAAAGCATCCAATGCACAAGTGTTTATTAGTTTGAAAATTGTTAAAAAATACTTTTTCTGTTTCAAATTATAAGATAGACTATAAATTCTCAAATACCAATAAAAACAATTAATTTATTCAATTTTTTAAAAATTTTCATTTTTATCTTTATTAATTATTATTAAATAAATTAATTAAAGTTTAATCGAAAGTCTTTATAAATGAATTTATTTCTTAGTAAAACTATAAATTGATTGAAATTAGAATTTCAAAGAGTTTTAAATTTATTTCAAAATTATTTACAAATAATTTAAAAACAGAACTACTAATTACTTTAAATAAATATTTCAATCAAAAATTTTAGTTCCCTCAAAATTACAAATGACTATACTCAAATTTTATTTTTAAATTTCAATCAAAATTTTTAATTCCCACTAAATTGTAAATGAATATATTTAAATTTTATTTTAAAATTTCAACCAAAATTTTCAATTCCCACCAAATTGCAAATACAAATACTAAATTAAAATTACATTAGTTAATGCAATTTGAATAAAAAATTAAAATATAATATTAGTAGATAATAATGAGAAATGAAAAGTCAGACTAATAAAAGAAAATTAATTTTTAGTTCCCGACTCTCTCTACTATTTAATATTAATGCAAATAATAATGTGATTAATAGGAATATATAAGAAAAAAAAGAAATAAAGTTACTAAAATTCTAAAAGGCCTTATATTCCAAATAACATATATAATTACTCTCTCGGTTCCAAATAATTATAGAAAAAAATAAAAAATGACATGTTTTATAAATAAATTACAAAATTAAAGACAAAAAAATTAATATAAAGTTTTTAGTTTACTTAATAATCCTAATGTATTTTAATAATTTAAAACAAACAAAATATGAAAACAAAGAGTATTAAGACATGTATGAGAACGAAGAAAAAATGATATTATTTCACTAAAGTTTTTAAAAAAATGTGTTTATTTTAGTTGGAATTTGTGATCTTAAACTATGTAATTGGGAAATAAAAATAAATAGGGCAAAACTATTGCCTTCGTTCTCATTTGCAAAAAGAACCACTTTGGTTTTCAAATATAAGTAAATTTTAAGTGATTTTACTACACTTTTTAATGATATTTTTATAAAATACTCAAGTGTACTTTTTATTTTACGATAATAAATTTTAAAGAAAAATATTAAAAAATAATAAATTTAATACAATAAACTTATTTTCTTAATAATATGCGGAGGTATTTTCTCCTAAATTTTGGTAATAGGAAGTATAACTGTACCTTAAAATCAAATGTTAGTTATTACTTTTTAAAATGTTTGATGGAAAAAAAATGTAAGATTGTTTTATTGAAAAATGTATTTTATTCAAATATGAGAACATTAAAACCTTTTAAAAGGAGTATATTTATTGTGAAATTGTTATTTGAGAGTGGTAGTTGAGATGGTAAAAATAGGTTTAGTAAAAATAGAGATTTAAATAAAATTATATTTCTAAGTCTGATCTATTTGATTTGATGCATAATTTAAGATGAGATTGACATATATATGTTGACTAATTTATTATTTTATGTTAGTTTCATTTTTAGTTTTTATTTTATTTTAATTATACATGAAAGATATTAATAGTAATACTAAACTAAAATATATAATATTATTATACAATTTATTTAATTTTAAAATATTAAATTTTAAAATTTTAAATAACGTTATATTATAATTTTTTTATGAATATATTATAATATTTTATTTTTAATTAAATTAGAAAAACATACAAAACAATTAGATCTAGGATAGGTTATATAAGAAAAAGTTATAATCAATTTTAAAATAAATTAGGTTGTTAAATTTTTGTAAGTTACATAACGATATTGTTTGTTTCTTTTGACAAGACAAATGCAGTTGTAACTTCTCTCATTTCAAATATTTTTTACTACTATAAATCTTAATATTTGTGTTTAATTTTACTTTAATTATATAATATGATGGTTTTATATTCATAATTTAATTTAGATCTGAATTTTATTAATGATATAGGTGAATAAAGTAAAGTTGAAAGATGAAGAATGAAAGAAGAAAGAAAGAATTTATTTCTTAAAAGTCATGTGATGGTAGAGAGTAACAATATTAAAATTGAGGATGAAAAGTAGAGGGGAGAGAGAGAGAGAGAGTGGATTTTAGGATGAAAATTGAGAATGAAAATGAATCAGGGACACTTACTTGGGACTTCCTTTCTTGGTTTTCCAGTTGTTATAACAGGGACATTCTTCCTTGTGGCCATAGGTTCCAGACGGAACACACAGACATTTCTTACAGCAGATGTTGCAGTAGTAGAGACACGATGTTGGAATCCCAGTCTTGGAACAACGGTACTTGCATGCTCTCCCACACTCTGCAATCATTCACCAAACCAACTTTCATTTCTCAGCATCACATTCAAATACTTTTCTATTATTTATCAATAATTTTCACTGTGATCAATACCTTGGAGCTTAAGAGATCCTTCGCCACCACCCTGTACATATCAAACAACAGATAATATACGTTACATTTCAACACCAGACTTATCATTCCAACTGTTAAGCTTATTTCAAAATTCTGGCCAAATCATTTTAGATTAAACAAATACAATGTCTAACATGCAAAAGTATGTAATTAATCTAAATGAATAGTACAGATATGAATAACATAGATATTGGAAAAAATATTTGCAGAAAAGAAAGATGAGTTACATAAGCAAGATGAGATACGAAAGCTGCCATCAGAACTATGAAAAGAAAAGCAGACACAAATTTAGCCATGCTGCTTGTCTCGGAATGAAAGAGAGTCTAAGTGAGTAATAAAAATTATAGAAGTCCCACTTATATACATGTAAACAATTACTTTGTAATTAATTGGGAGTTATGATCGTTATTTTTTATTTTCGGTTGACTTTCTGCTTATTAACTTTTATAATAATTTATAAATGTACATAAATTTTTTACTCTACATTTTAAAAAATCATTAATTTCAAGGTTTGTAACTATAATTTTAATCTTTTTTTTAGTTCCTACATGCCTTTTATTCTTTTTAGAAATTGTAACATGAACAACTAATGTGTGTCCATATAAACTAAGTTGAATATTTAAGTTTTTCAATTCATATAAACTTGTTTTGTGACTAAAATATAGGTTGGTTCACTACTCATACACCTTACATTAATTTTTTTTAATTTTTTATTATTTTAGTATTATATTTATTGAATATGATTAAATAATTTTATTTATTATTTTATTGATATAATGTATTTATAAGTAGAAATTTAAATTTTATTTCATATTACATTAATTCTTTTTAATTTTTTATATTCTATTGTATTTATTGAATATGATTAAATAATTTTATTTATTATTTTATTGATATAATTATAAGTATAAATTTGAAATTTATTTCATATTTCATATTAATTATGTTTTTTATACTATGTTGCATTATATACCTATAATAAATATTAAATTATTAATCTTTAAGTTTTTTTAGTAATGGTTATACTTCTATTAAATTTTTATTTTTATAAGATACTCAAATTTAAAATTAGAAAATTATAAAAAAAAAATTATTTTTTTTAAATTTATATAGACTAGAAATTTTAATATACGAGTCTTATGTGAATAAGTCTAGTTTGTGATTTGGAAAACAGGACATTATGTATTATTACAACTATTTTCTTTTTTAAGTGATAAAGTAAGTATGAATTTGTATTGCCAACCTTTTTTAAATTAAAAAAATAAAAGTTTAATCTTTTTATATTATATTATTTAAATTATTTAAATATTTAACAATGTTATAACTTAAATAGTAAATACTTATAAAGTAGTTTTTAAATTTCAATTACTAATTATAATTATAACAGAGTAGTTAATTAATTAAAATTTTAAAAAAATATTTATAAGATTAATTGTGTTTGTAAATTTTATAATATATATATATATAACCAAATTTAAAAAACTTATTTTTTAAATTTTTTTATAACTTATTTATTAATATTTGTTATTAGAAAAAAGAAAATATGTATCATTTTAACTTTAAATTTTAAAAAAATATATATTTAATTAATATTTGAAATAACAATACACAAGTTGAATTATACTTATTATCTAATAGGATATACTTGTATTTGAAGGAACAACAATTTTACACCTATTAAATATGAAAATAAAGATAAAAATAAATTTTTATAATAAAATAAAGATAAAAAATTAAAATTCGTCTTTAGATCTTTATACTAATTAATTTAAAATTATGATGTGAAATTATAATTAAAATATATTTGATTAATCTTATCAAATCATCACATATGTTTCAGTTCTAATGAAAGCATAATATTGTGAAACTTATGATGTAAAATTATAATTAAAATATATTTGATTGATTACTGTATAATGTTATGCAACAGTTACACATTAGTTAATAAATTATGCAATTGTGTACGTACTTCCCTTGGTGGTTACACCTTCCATTTAAGAAGGCTTCTTTAACCAACCAAACATCTTCATCTCTGACCAACAAATTGAAGAAAATAGTTGTAGTTGTTTTGTGCAATAACTTGTAATTATTATGCCTATGTGTTATCAGATAATCGATTGTGCCAAGTCATGTCATGAACAACATTTTGAATATTATGAATTCATCACATACAAAAATACATCATCTTTTAAGTTTCTTACAACTTTCCTCATTTCTTTTTTTAATATTTTCTAACCATATATAATATATATCTAAACCATTCCATATTTTCTTTAAGCATTTCACATAACACTTTATCTTAGCAAAATATTAAGATTTTAACTAAGACAAATGTCGTTTGAAGGAGATCTCAATTTGAGTGGTATTTTTTTGAGAAGAAAATAAATCAACCGTGAATCATTTTCTCTCAATTTGAGAAATTGATATTTTTTTTAATTTAATCTCCCATACAACATCATAACCCTTCATATAATAAAAACTAAAAAAATAATAAAAATTGAACATATGAATAAAAAAATTAACTAATTAAAAATCTAAACGAATAATGTTGATTTAATCTCTATCATCTTTTAATTAATAATATGAAAAAAAAACTATAAATAACCATCTTAAAAATTAAAAAAAAAGTTACAAAGATCATCGTTTATGATAAATAAAACATAAAGTTTTTTGTTTCTCTCTCTCTATAAACTTATAATTTAAAAAGGATTCACTATTTTTCTATCTTAAATTGTTAAAATCCAGGCTCTTAAACATTATTGAACTTCATACCAAATATAATTTAATTATAACGCAACATGTTTTTAAAGTTGAAAATGAAATAAATTACATTTAATTAAAAATTATTCAAGAAAAAACAATACCAATAACTAAAATTTAAAGGAATGAAATTGCAAGAGAAAAAAATTATAAGAACCAAAATTATAGATTTGATATTCGAAAAATATAAAGATGAAATTTATAATTAACCCAATAAAAATATTTTTGTTGATAAAATCACCTATTTAAAGGGTTGCAATGTGTAGATTTTTTATTATTCTCGTAAAGTCTAAAAAATTTCAATTTTACATGTTGGTGAGATTGATTAGCAAGCCATTTGTAGTTAAACCGGTGACAGTGAATATGATAATTAGGAGATATAGTAAAAAGAAATAACAAAAGATGTTAATACGAAAAATTGGGGCCTCCTCCTGTATAAACTCTCTGGTTATTTATTTCCCTCTTTCTGAGTGTGTGTGTGTGTATGTGCAGTGTGCAATTGATTGAAGTGTGGCGCTCCTTCACTTATTAAGCAGTAACGCAACGGGAATGGGAATGGTAGTGGCAGTGACGGTTGCAGTTACAGTTACCGCAATGGTGATGGAGACGGTGGGAGGAGGGAGTTGGTGCGTGGCAAAGATTGGAGTGAGCGAGGAAGCACTGCAGAGAGCATTGGACTCTGCTTGCGGAGGAGACGATGGAGCCGATTGCGCTCCCATTCAGCCCAACGGCCTCTGCTTCACTCCCGACACCCTTCAGGCTCACGCTTCCTACGCGTTTAACAGCTTTTACCAGCGAAACGCTAGAGCTTCCGACGCCTGCCTCTTCAATGGAGCTTCCACCATCGCCCAAACAGATCCCAGTGCGTGCTCTTCTCTATTACCATGCCATTTATGAGGATGTTTTTCAATTCCTCACTTACTGTTTGTGTTTGTACAGGCTATGGATCTTGCGTGTACCCGTCCTCCTCCGCAATGGCCACTCCAAGCGCCAGGTATGGCACCGTAATTAAGATAAGGTTAATGATGGAGTAATTAAAAATGATTAATAAGATTGAAAATGAAATTATGGCGGGAAAGAAGTGGGAAGGGTGTGAATTCACGTGCAGGCAGAAGTGGGAGAGATTGTGAGAACCGAGACGCACGCGTGAGTGAGTGAGGTGAGGTTTCATGTCTCTGCAGTGTACGATGTTCTCTCTTTTCCCGTGCTTTTATTTTTTTTTCCTTGTCTTGCTAAAATTTTTTTTACACTTAATTTAAATAAATATGTCAATATATAATGATATAACGATATAACGATGGAGTAATATCTAATGTTGTATTTCTAATTTTTTATATTTTCACATTTTAAATATAAGAAGTTTTGATATTTTTTATTCTTTTAAATATTTTTTACTCATTTTTTTAATAAAAAATTTTAGATTTAATAAAATTATTTAATTACTTAATTTTTAAAAATTTTCTTAATTTATTTATTTTGTTATATTTTATACATTTTTAACTTTTGAAAATTTAATAAAATCTTTTAATTATATCAATAACTTACGTCTAAATTTTAGATGTAAGTGATTAATTTTTAATTTTTATAATAATATATATTAATAATAAAATAATTTTTCATATTAATAATTGATATATAAATTTTAATTTTGAGTGAATTATTTTTAGTTTTAATTAAAATGGTATTAATAATATAAAATATATAAATTTAAGTAGTTAAATATGTATGGAATATAATAAAAAAATAAATTAAGAGAAATTTTAGAAATAATTTATTTTAAATTTTTTTAATTTATTGTTATTATTTTAAAAATTATATAATATAATGATTTTATTAAATTTGAAGTCTTTCATTAAAAAATTAGAGATATTTATGAAAAAAATATTTAAATGAGTATGAGTAATGAAAATATGACACATTTTTTATTTTTTTTTATTTTGAAAAGAAAGAAGACGAACACAAATTTTTTAGAATTAATAACAAGTAATGTTGATTTAAGTGTGAAATATGTTTTTAGTTTTTGACTATTTATCAAAATTGAGATTTATTTAAGAGATAAACTTTGAATCTATTTTATCCCTATATTTTATAAATCAGTGTAAATGATATTTGAGGATAAATAAAATTATTTTTAAGAAGTAAAAAGTGAGAGAAAAAAATAAAAATAAAAAAACTTAAGAGACAAAATATAATGAGATAAGAAACTATCAAAAAATAAAATAGAAAGATAAAAACTAATTTTAACATATTATTAAAGATGTTAGTTTATAAAATATAATGATAAGTTAAAAAATTTTAAAATTAATATTTTTAAGAAATTATATTACATTTTAATTTATCATGGTAAATTATCTTAAATCTAATAATTTAAGTATATTTAGTATTGAGGGATAAAAATTAAGTTAAGCAATAAAATATTACATTAGATGATAAACATGTAAAGTAATGATGAAGGTTTTTAAATATTTTAAGTATTTAAAAATGCATACAAATTTAAAATAATGGTTTTAATTTTTAAAATTATTAATTACAATTTATCTATTGATGATTTATTTAAAAATTAAACTTTGTTAATAAAAATTGAAATATATTATTATAAAGATAAAATAAATAATATGGTTAAGAAAATTATTTTTGAATATTCAAAAATTAAAAATTATATTTAAAATTTTTTGGATTTATAATTAATAAACATTTAACTGTCATTAAAGAGTTATTTAACGTAGAAGATGTTATCATGTGTGTATGTCTATATATATATTATTTTTGAATTATATCATATCGAACTAATAATTTTTTAAAAAAAATATATAAAATAATATTCAATAATATAAAGAGATTTAAATTTTAATACAAGTTTAGATAAAATTTATTTATTTTTAAAAATTAAAAAATGCATTTAAGGAAAATAAATAAAATTTAAATATAAAAAATATAATTTAGATGGAAAAGAAATGGTTGAGGACCTGATTTCTTGTTGGGAAAAAAACAAAACAATGGCAATGTGCCTCTTAGATTTCCCAGGAACCAATTTTTTGTAGGCATGAGTAATTAAATCGGCATTAAGTCTATCTCGGAATTACTTTTAAAAAATATTATTCCGGTAAGAAATTCTCTTATAGACCAAATTTAACCTAATATTTGTGTTTTCCCACAATTTTTGGAAAAACAATTTAAAAATAAGAAATTTTGAAAAAAATTAAACTGAATTGTTTTACATAACTACTTTTAGAAAAATTAATTTTATTTGTGAAATGAAAAATATAATTTGCTATCAAAAGATAAATTTATGAGTATATTGTTCTTAATAAAATATTCAATTCAATCAATATTATGGTGTTTTTTTAAATAAAAAATTTAAGGTGAGAATTTGGGTCGCAAATCCCGAAATATCTATAATCTAGAAAAATATAGAAAGGATATTCCTTATTCACACATTTCAACAATATGATGTATTACTCTGAATAAATGTCGTTTCTGTATTTGAATAAATATCTTTTACGAGAAAATTTTTGTTTTATGTTATTAGTAATGGATAAAGCTTAATTATACATTAATTATATTTTTATTTTAAAAAATATAAAAATTAATTAAATTATTTTTTATGAAATTTTAATTAAGTTATTATTGGTATAAATTAATATCTAAGTATTTTTAGGTTGTGTTTTTTTAAGATATAGGATAAAGTGTATTAATTAATTATTTATTATTACGTAAAATGATGTAAAATAATTTTTTACATGACTAAATTGTTGTAGTGTATTATCATTTATGTTTTCATATTCTTTCTTATTTATTATTTTTTTACTTATTTATATTCTTTTTTATTTATTAATTTATTTTTTATATAACAAATAATGATAATTTGATTTTGATAGTATAATAGACAATTGTTTCATCGACTTCATGCAAAATTTCAAATTATATGTAACATATTGTTTTATTTTAAAACTGTTTTATTAGTAATATTTTATTTTAAAATTATTATTTTATTAATAATGTGTTGTTTTGTTAGAATGTTATATGTAAATTATAAAGATGATAAGAGAGAAAAATTAAGTTGAAAAAATAAAATAATAATTAATGATATAATATTAAAATAAAAAATAATTAATGCATGAAAATCCATTAATCAAAACATTTTTACCTTTTTATCTACTTTCTTATTAACTAATTACCTTTTTATTAACTAATAAATTGTGTTTAATTTTTTAAAGATATTAATTAATTTTAACATTTTGTGTCTCTTTTCCTACATGGAAGAAAAAAAGTAAAGTTACTTGAAAGAAGTCATCTTTGGGATTCATACAGTTGAAAAGTCAAACTGCAGAGAACTCTGGAAAATAAATTATATTAAACGGAGAAGGAGAGAAGAGAGAAAATTTGAAGTTTATTTTTAAATTAATTGTTTTATCTTTAATCTAAGAAAAGAAAATGTGTTATATTATATCTTTTTCTTATACGGCGGCAAAGAAAGCTAATTGGTGATGAGACTGAAAAGAGTTGTGATTATTTTCTGTAAAATGGTTCATAATTGCTTACTCACTTGATTTCATATGTTATGATTACTACTAATGTCCAGTACTGCTGGAGTTACAAACACAAATACAACAGTGCCAACAGCTACTCCGATCCATGGCGGGCACGGTGCAGGAATGAACCCTTTGATCCCTCAAAATTCAACCCCAACAACTTCAAATACAATAACCTCCTCATTTTTACTCTTTCTTCTCATTCTCTTCCCAGGAAACGCTTTTTTTTAGTCTAGTGATGCAACTACATATGTATTATTGTCAGTCATATCCATTGTTTTCAACCATTGTCTTGTATTGAGATCGAATACATCATTCCTTACAATGGATTTCTTTCAATATGGCTATAAATTATCATAGCTTGATGTAATAGATTTAAGACTAATTTCACAAACTCAACTTTTCACTTATATACTGGTTTTAGACTAGTATGTTTTTTCCAATAAAAAGTGTCATCAGACTAATCAGATGCATAATTTACGCAGAGCAACACGCAACACGACTTCTATGTTTCGAATATATCCAGGACCCACTCAAGATTCTTCGATTTATTTGTTTTGAAAAATGTAATTGTATTATATTTGACGGTCAAGACAGAATAACATAGCAGTATGACTCGGAATTGAGTTCCAGTATACGCTGACAAAGATGCCATACCATAATTTTAGCACTTCATCTCAGGAAATCCTGCATATGCTTAATGCATCTACAAGTTACATGTAATAGCTACATATATAAATAAATAGTAGCTTGAGTTAGTTGTGTTAGTAGCTACACATTAGATGAAAACTCAACAGCAAGCCAAAAGAAGATAGTAAAGCATGCCAAGGATTACTTGTCTTTAAGAAGGATTGAGCAATTACATTAAGTCATGCAGCTGGCTTGAACGGTGGGCAGTTTTGAGGTTGCCTAACAATGTAAATCTCATCTCCTGCACTACCATAAAAGTCTTGATTGCGATGCCAAATCCACAGTGCACGAGTTTCGTTTTTCACCTGCACACATATATATGACGTTACAAGTTGGTTTGAAGTCCTTCTACTACTAAATTCATATTTTCTGTTACTCTAACATGGATGCAATAACTATTGAGCTTATACCATGAATGAATCAACAATGTTTTACCAATTTCAATCCATAAAAACATGTAAAGAGTAATAAAAGAAAGATGAAGTATACCTCCAGAATGCCATGACCAAAGCTACTTTCTCTGAAAGCACTATAATCAGGCTGTCGATCCCAACAGAAGTTACCTGCTGCAGGACCAGACGTAAAATTAAAGGCGCAGAAGCCACCCATAATGTAATCTGGTGTAGTTGATGGTTCTGGACACTGTCCAGGTTCGTCAGCATGTGTGATTGCCATCTTTTCCCGGTTACCACCATCACCAACCGTGATATAAACAGGACCACAAGGATCCAATGTGTAGTTGTATACCCGATTTGATCTCTCATACGCATGAACCTGTAAAGAATTTTGGAAGTACACGCCATGACTTACCAAAAACGCAATTGTATATGCGCATATCAAACTTCACCTCTTAATTTATCCATGGGATTATGGACAATGATAGGGCGAGCAACAAGTATTTTTTGACATAAAATTCTAGAGATCACGAATTAATAATATGGATCATATTCGTATGCAATAAAAAATACACACTTACATGTCCATTGAAGACAATGTCAACGCCATATTTATATAGCAAGTCTTCCATCTCTACCCTCATACATTCTGCTTCTCTATAATGTGCCTTGTAGGTGCTGTACCAAGGTGCATGCCATGTAGCTACCAACCACGGAGTTACTTCCCTGTCAACAGAAGCCAAGTCTCTCTCCAGCCACTTGTACTGGTCCCCTGCAATAACAGGGCGGATGACACTAGTAGTGAGTAACACGAATGTAAATAAACAGCAATGCTTTGTGAAGTCAAAACCATGCTAGTAACACGAAGAATGTGGATCATGTAGAAGATAGTAGAGGAAAAGGATGAAGCAAGAGTCAACCTGATTTGTCATACGATATGTAGGACCCGAGCATTATAAAATGTATCCCTCCAGCATTGAAAGAATAATATAAAGTGGATGATGATCCACTCTCTTCTGATGGGAAAGCAAATCGAGAACTATAAGCAACAAATGTCTGGTTTTCAGCTTGTGGTTCTACATCATGATTCCCTTCTATTATCATTATTGGGACACTAGAAATCAGAGGCTGCATGTACCTGAATGAACAAGAAGTTGAGTTGTAACCGAAATGAAGATAAGGTTGTCTAAGAGGAAGAGAAGAAGAAAGATGAGAAAAAGGTTGGCAAGGAAGAAAGTGAAAATGTTACCTTCCCCAGTAATCCCAACGAGGTTGATAGGTTTCAGGAATGGGGGTGTTAGGAAATGCGCAAGAATAGCAGTCTGCCCCAGTACCATTAGTAAGATAAAGATTGGCATAAGTAACATCTCCAACCAACAGAATAAGATCAGGATGGTTACTGGTGATATGGTTAACAGTGGATGTGGTATTGTATGTAAGACCCAAGTCTCCAACCACTGCTATTCTGTTAGGGTAGCTCTTGGGGCCAGAAACTGGCATAGTCCTGAAGTAATGAACATCACTCATTGCTGAAAGAGAAGGATCGCCGCATTCATATTGATAGAGTGTGTTGGGTCGCAATCCTGCAGAAAAGACAACATAATTCTAAACTTCGGAAATACAAACTTGACTTAATTGCATTCATTCAAGCCATAAATGCATGTGGGTTAGTTAGAACTTAGAAGGGAAGCTTGTAGAAAGGGGTTATACCTGTGAGAAGAACGTGATGTATAATTCCAGAGGTGTAGTTCTGAAGACCTTCAAAAGGATAAAGTTGACTGTAAACGAGGGAATAACCAGTGGCTCGGTGACTCATGGACCTGCCGAACCTTCCATATCGAACAACGCTGGCAACACTTTTAGGATCTAAGGGTTCGATGTTGTCCCCAATTTGGAATTCCCCTGCAAGCATAATCCAAAAATCTATTTAATTCAGTGCCACAGTGGAGTGAAGAAAAAGGTGAGGAGGCAGAGAGCGAGAGCGGTTGGTGTAGCAAAGGAAGAGGGGATTGCATGGCAGATTTGTAGTTATAGAAGAAAAGGAAGGAAGGAGAAAGAGAAAGGTGACAGGTTGATTGGTGTGGTACCTGTGATCCAAGAAACGGAAACAGAGTGATGTGAAGCGGAGAGGGAGAGAGAGATCTGTTGAGGTTGGAAGGGTTGAGCGGTTGTTTGAAGGAGAGGATCCGTGTGCGGCAAATCCAGGGCGTTTCCTCGGAAGCTCTGATCGAGAGGAACGGTGACAGGCTTGAAGGGTCCGTCCAGAGTGGTTGGGATGGGAACTTCAGGGTCACCATACTCACCACCATTAACAATCACTGCACTTACTAACAAACAAAACACAAACCAACGACCCATTTCAGGTATCAATGCCTAAATACTCGCACACAACCAAAGGTGTCTGTCTTGTAACAAAATCTTTTTTTCCCGCTCTCCATAAACTAAACTTTTGCCAACGAATTTGATGTGTGGTAGAACCAAACTCACGTGAGAATTTGGAAATTTTGAAAGTTCCTCTTATAAGAATACTTTAAAATAAATTATTACAAGAATATGATTACATGATAGAAATTAACAATTAAGCTTTTATTATCTTTCTATAAGAATACTTACAAATACAATAACATGAATACCAAAGTAACGAATAGGATTAAAGTTTGTGTATCATTGTGATAATTAGAGAATACACTTAATATACACCCCTTCAAGGCATACCACTTCAAGCTGAGAATATAAAAATATCTCATTTTTAAATATTTTGTGACTTTTTCTTATTCTTATCATAATTAATTGTATGTTTTAATATTTATTAAAATAAATGTGTGTTATACAAAAATCTCTCCTAATTAATTTTCATTATATATATATGGGATGACTCCCTCTTACACATGAAAAGTTCCATCACTATAAATAAAAGAGAAGATAATAAAAAATAAAGAAAATAAAATAAAATAAAAAGTTTACGAGTTAATTGATTGATATAATATATTAAACTTATTTTTTAATTAATAAATTTGTAAAATTAATAGGTTATCCATGAATTGAAAATAAATTTAAAAAGAATATTTTTATAAGTGATTTGACTACTGTGATAGATTAAAATTATTTCTTTAATTGATAAATTTGTAAGATTAATATTTTATCTTTGAATTAAAAATAATTTTGGAAGGAAGTTGATAATTTATTTGAATCAATTGCAGCATGCTTTTGTTAAAACATTATTTGATACTTACAATTTTAATTTTAAGTTTTTGGTGTTATGTTTAGAAGTTATAGTTTCTGTATATGTTTGTTTGTTAAGTTGAAACAAATATTATATATAATCTAGTGCCTTAAAGTAGGATATATTTTAAGTCATTTTCTGCCATTTGTTTTAACAAAAGTAATTACCATATATTAGAAAAATTAAATAGATTGCTATGATACAGAGTAAGTTGAGTAACCAAAGATAATTAAAAATATTTTGAGATCACACGTCAATATAATATTAAAAACTAAATATAAATAAATATATATTCAAGTTCTTAGGTTAAGTTTTTATAAATTAGTAAGTATTCAAAACAAAAATTATATATATATATATATTGAAAACTAAAAACTTATTTAAATTGTTTATAATTATCATACACTTATTTTCAGAAATAAATACCCACAAAGCTAAATTCATTTATTGTTTTAGGCAATTATGGTAAAAAAGCACATAAACTATATATTTAAGAGCATAATCTAATGTGAATCAAACATTCCTTGTCAAACATAAATTGATTCCAAGAAATTATCCTGAATTACCTTAATCATATAAGTCCCGTTAGTAAATAACTATGACTAACTATAATTTGAGAAAACTTATTCCTTCAATAATTTATAGCAACCAACCAACTCACTCATTAAAACATTTCAAATAACTAATGAGTAAAGATAATAATTTGGTTAACCAAAACCATGGCACTATAGTTAAATCACTTTAGATTAAGGAGAAGCTTAAAAATACATATTGAAGAAGATTCAAAAAAACTAAATGAAAGATAAAAATATATGGTAAAGAAAGGGTTAGCGAGAAATATCTTGCAAATAAAGTTACTTACCCTTCACATATTTTTAACCAAATGAGGAACAAGGAACGCTAATGTATGTTCTTTGTAAGATGGGAAGAAGACATAAAAAGATTAAGAAAGGATGATGTTTTAAATTTGAATTTCTGAATAAGTTTTTTAATTATATATATAAATTATTAATTTTGTGATAATTACCTCTAGAATAAAAATAGTGGATGATTAAAGATAATGTAATTAATTTTGAGAAGGTATAGAAGAGAATTCGGGTGTGGAATGGTGGTGTATGTTAGGGTAAAGGAAGGTTGGAATGGAATTTGGAGGGTGGAAAGGGCAAGGGAAGTAGAGAGAAGAGAGAAGAGAGAGAGAGAGAGACATGGACCTGGTGGAATTGGAGGCGGTGGAAGGGCTGCGGTGGACGTGGAATTCGTGGGCGGCGGAAGGGACGAATCTGGTGATCCCTCTGAGCATAATGTGCAGTCCGTTGATGGTGAGTGAGGTCCCTCTTCTCCCGTACCACCCTCTCCTCTGCTCCCGATGCTCCGCCGTTTTGAACCCCTACGCCCGCCTCGACTACCAGTCCCGCATCTGGCACTGCCCCTTCTGCTCCCTCCGCAACCCCTTTCCCCGCCCCATCGCCGACACCAACCTCCCCGCCGAGCTCTTCCCCACCTACAGCACCGTCGAGTACTCTCCTCCTCTCCCCTCCTCCTCTCCCCCGCCCCCTCCCCCGCCTTCGTCTTTCTCCTCGATCTCTCCTCCCCCCCCGACCAACTCCTCTCCCTCAAGAACCACCTCCTCCTCCTCCTCCACCACTTCCCCGACCACGCCCTCGTCGCTCTCCTCACCTTCGACTCCATGGTCTATCTCCACCACCTCGCCTCTTCCCCCTGTTCCTCCCTCCACCTCTTTCACGGCAACCGCCATCTCTCCTCCAATCAGGTATTTCGCTCTACTCTTATTCTTATTCTTCCATTTCAATTCCCACTCACTTTCACGCTCAATCCACTTCATTCGATCATCAACTAACATTATTCAATCTTCCTCAATCTCTCCCTCAGATCCGCCAGCTCCTCAACATTGGCCGCCCCCACCAGCTGCTTCATGGACACACCCCCAAACAGGATTTTCTGTTGCCATTTTCCGAATGTGAATTCTCCATCACTTCTGCAATTGAAGACATCCATTCCACATTCGACTTCACCTCCGCTACTCGCCCTCCAAGGTGCACCGGGGCTGCAATTTCCGTCGCCCTCGGACTCCTGGAGTCTTGTCTTGTCACCACAGGCTCCAGGATCATGCTCTTCACCTCCGGACCTGCCACTCTCGGACCTGGCATTGTTGTCGATTCTGATCTCCGCCATCCAATCAGAACCCACCATCACATCTTCAACTCCCAAGCCAAACACCACGTCAACTCTTGCACCTTCTATAACCAACTCTCCAAGCGGCTATCTGATGCGTCTGTTGTTCTTGATCTCTTTGCCTGTTCGCTCGATCAAGTTGGGGCCGCCGAGCTTCGACAGCCTGTTGAGCAATCTGGTGGACTCATGATTCTCTGCGAATCTTTCGAATCCGATCAGTTCAAGAAATGTCTACAGCATATGTTCAAGTCTGACGACCAGGGGCATTTGAAGATGAACTTTGATGCCACTATTGAGATAGTTACCACCAAAGATGTCAAAATCTGTGGAGCACTTGGCCCTTGCGTCTCTCTTCACAGAAAGAACAGTTTGGTGAGTGAGTCTGAGGTTGGACAAGGTGGTACCTCTTTGTGGAAGTTAAACACACTCACCCACAAAACTTGCATTGCTTTTTTCTTCCAAGTGAATCAGCAGCAGAAAATTCAACCCGGCTCCGCATTTTTGATTCAGTTTATCACGAGGTACAGGCAGGGGAACATGGGATGCCGGAAAAGAGTGACCACTGCTGCAAGACGATGGGTTGCAAGCCATTCTGCCGATATTGCCGCTGGGTTTGATCAAGAAGCCGCCGCTGCAGTTATGGCAAGACTTGCCATTCTCCGTGCACAGTCGTGCCATCCCCGTGATGTCATTAGATGGCTGGATGACGCGCTCATACGTTTTACTTCCAAGTTTGGGGACTACGTTCCTGAAGATCCGTCTTCCTTTCGCCTATCCTCCAACTTTTCCCTCTATCCCCAGTTTATGTTTCACTTGAGGCGATCTCAATTCATTGATGTCTGTAACACTACTCCCGATGAAACTGCATTTTTCCGGCTCATGCTGAACCGCGAGGGAGTAGTAGGATCGCTTATAATGATTCAACCTACGCTTTTCCAGTATTCGTTTGATGGCCCTCCTGTTCCAGTACTGCTAGATATTCGTTCTGTTTCTCCGGATTTTATCTTGCTCTTTGATTCTTTCTTCTATGTAGTGATTCATCACGGGTCCAAGATCGCTCAGTGGAGGAAGCTTGGTTATGATAAGGACCCCAATCATGAGAACTTCAGAAAGCTGCTGGAGGCCCCAGAACTGGATGCAGAGCAATTGGTGGCGGACAGGGTTCCGGTGCCAAGGATTATAAGATGTGACCAGCATAGTAGTCAGGCTAGGTTTCTTCTCGCCAAGTTGAATCCATCTGTTACTCAAAATTCAACCTACACAGATGGATCAGATATTATATTTACTGATGACATGAGCTTGGAGGTTTTTCTAGATCAGTTGCAGGTACTGGCTGTGCAAAGCTAGTAAAGAAGAACATTAATTTGGATTATTCTCTTTATTATGGACATGTCAAAGAGTATTTGAAATTTGTAAGTAGTTTCCAAAGAAGAGGTTTCTTGTTTTCGGAAGATTGTTTTTCGATGTTTACTTACAGACTTGTAAATTATCTGATGATATGTTTACTGTGATTAGAATGGTTTTGTCGATTAGACTAGTTTTGAAGATGTAGGTAGCATATGGTTACTGTTACTCTGACTAGAAACTGTATTATTCCCCAGCTTCTTTCCTGGACTGTAAATAACACTACGACAGATTAAAGCTATGTTCGGTTTCATTTGCTTTTACTTTGTTTCTTCTTTATGGTGCGAGCAAGACTTATTGTCTCTTGGTTTGCTAAGGTTCATTGTTCAAACATATGGAGCTTCTTCATCTATCGCTGTAAGGTGATCTTGATTTGGTTTTGGTAAACTGGTTGGTGAGGCTTAGAAAAACAAATTATGCCCCCCCAGACTCATGTTATAGTTGACAGACATCTTAGAATTAGAAAACTATGAACTTACATTAATCATTGGGTAGCAAATCCTTAACTGTATACCCTTGGCACATACAAATTTTATTTAGAAAGCTACAGTGACAAACTCTGGTCTGAAGTCGATTATTTCATTTGTTAATCAATTTCAGAATACTTTGTGTGAGAGCATATCCAGATTGACAGCATCAAAATGGAATAAGGAGATAATTTCAGACTACAGTGGTATTTCTTATAGGCATAAGCCGCCCGTTTTCATTGGGTTATTACTTCCTCTCAACAGTGTACAGAAGAAAAAGCATTGCATCACCTCTAAGTTCGCAGGATCTGAGAAGCGGGGGGACAGTAATTATAGAAAAGTAGTCTGTTTGTAAATAAAATTGACGCTTTTTAAGTATAAGATGAAAGAAAATAAATGAGAATTTAAGAAGACATTTGTAAGTAGAAGAAAACTCCCTTTGCACTCACCATTTTGAAAAATTGTGAAGAAGATACGATTTTAAAAGGTACACTGCAAACAAAGGTTTCTTCAAGCTTCCTCCCACTTGGAATTTGAGTCGATGCCTCCTGATTCAGACTTGTAACGACACCAAGTCGTTCAAAACACTGTCCACGTCGTCGCTTTACTGAAGTTGTGGACGCAGAATTTTCACGGGAAAACCCAAGTCTTTTAATAGACAAGACATTGCTTTCGAGCAAAACTTTTTACCAAATCTTCAATTACTTAAGTTTGTGTTGTAAAAACGGGCTTTAGGGGGGTTTGAATAGTTTGCGAGTTAAATGATCCTGTTGTCTCCTATTAAATATCAAGGAAGTAATGTAGTTAAATGTTTTTTTGTTTAAAACAAACGCTCACCAGTTGAGGATCTGTAGTAAATCATACAATGAGTTTACTGAAGTTCCGAAGTAATTGCAAAATTTTTATTGAAATGTTTAACATGAAATATTGGGTGTTATTTTCATTTTTTCACAATGGTTACCAATTAATAAGTTATTGAGAGTTGAGATGAGAAGTTTGGAAATTTGTATATAATTTGTGGTTAATAAGGAGTTAAGTTTGGAAGTGTTGATGAAGTGTTGTGATCGAAAAGGTGATTTAGAAGAAAAATGAAGAAATAGTTACAGGAAGGGTGGAAGGAGTGAAGGGAATTGATGTGTTGTGGTGGCATTGTGTAGCGGGGCCATGTGTATGTATATATATAATAGATAACAGAGAATAGATACAATACAAAACCCGGTGAGAGAAGAGCAGAGGAAGAGGTCTAAATGCAAATCCATTTCCAATCTCAATTTCACTTTCTTCTCCTTCTTCTTGTGCGGCATAAACAAATCTAATCAATCCCAGTCCTGTCCCTGGGCGAAGGAAACCCTAGATACAAAGTATAAATAAGAAGAATGATGATGAAGAAGAAGAAACAGGTGCCGGAGTGGATGAACAGTTCTCTGTGGTCCTCCCCCTCCGACCACCACCGCTTTAGCCCGCCCTCTCCTCCCCCTCCTCCGCTGCCTCCTCCTCCTCCCCCTCCCCCTCCCCCCGTCTCTGTCAGAGAAGACCCCCCAACTAATCACGACGCCTCTCCTTCTTCTTCCTCCGTCGTCTCTTCTGCTTCTGCATCCTCCGCCGCCGATGACATCTCCTCTCAGGCTCAGTTGTTGACCGAGGTTAGCTTTCCCAATCTTTAATCCATGGACTTATTCATTGATTTAGGTTTGGTTGGTTGCTAAGTTAGTCCGTGATTAGTTATCTAGGAAGGTGATAGACATGCGCGAGTTGAGGAGACTGGCTTCTCAAGGTATACCTCATGCTGCCGCCCCTGCTTTACGTCCTACGCTCTGGAAGGTACCCACCCTTTCTTTACCAATTTAATCCCATCTCACTCACACAGACACAAACGCAGTTTATGTTGCTTTTTAACCTTCCCAGCTTTTGCTTGGATATCTTCCATCCGATCGTGCCCTTTGGTCCTCTGAATTAGCCAAGAAGAGGTCCCAGTACAGACATTTCAAAGACGACCTCCTCATGAATCCTGTAAGTTCCTCACTTTCATCAATTACTTGATTACTTATAGAGTCCCCAACCACACACTTCTGAATGTTTCTGTGCCTAGTCAGTCAGAAATCACGAGGAGGATCTACAACTCCGCTGCTCATGACATTGATGATGCAAAATCTGAGACTCGAATCTTGCTTTCTAGATCACATATCACTCATGAGGACCACCCTTTGAGTCTGGGCAAGACCAGCATATGGAATCAGTTCTTCCAGGTACTAATCTAATGTCTATGCAATCTTTTCTCTCTAAATCTAAATATATATCTTATTTGCACAGAAATATCACCTACTTACGGTTAGGAGATTACAAGGCCATTTACTGCAATTCTGCACGTTAATTTCTACACATACAATTAAAGTATTCTCAATTGTATGCTTGGTTCCTCATTTGCTTCGATATATGCAATCTGACTTCCCCGAGTCATTCCTTACTTATGCAACCATTACCACTGAGTCCATGGGGGCAATTAGTTTACCACAGAGCTATCTTTACCACATACTTCTAATGATCTTTCTGTTATCAATAATTTAACCTTTTATGAACTTCTATGCGTCATAACTAAAACTTAATCTAATCTCCTGTACTTCTCTTTATTTCATTTTTTTAGGACACAGAGCTCATAGAGCAGATTGATCGTGATGTAAAACGTACTCATCCAGATATACATTTCTTCTCTGGTGATTCTCAATTGGCAAAATCTAATCAGGTTATTCCTCTATTTATTTTGAAATTCATATAGGCAAATTCAGTTACTCAATCCTTTTTCTTGACTTTCAACTTTTGGGGAATTTTCAGGATGCTTTAAAGAACATATTAATTATTTTTGCAAAGTTGAACCCAGGTATAAGATATGTTCAAGGGATGAATGAAGTATTGGCTCCTCTCTTCTATGTGTTAAAAAATGACCCTGACGAGGAAAATGCTGTGAGTACATCCTTGCAAACTCTCCTGAGCCCCTCTTCTCTGAGTTAGAAAATGTAGAAATGCTTACTAAGGGAATTGGGCCAAGAAATATTGCCATCTGTGATATACAATGTTTCCATGTACATAAAAGAAAATGGAAAAAGGTGAAATAATTAGTGTGGCCATGGGGATGTTGATAAGATATTTTTTGTTTCCTGAAAGTTGCTCAGTTAGCAGTGATTGATTAATGTAGTTTCATTTTATTCATGATTTTGAATTTTCCAAGCTGTTTCCAATAACTAAATGCAGGCTTTTGCTGAAGCAGACACATTCTTTTGTTTTGTTGAGCTATTGAGTGGGTTCCAAGATAATTTTTGTCAACAACTTGATAATAGTATTGTTGGAATCCGTTCCACTATTGCAAGATTGTCTCAGCTTTTAAAAGAACACGATGAAGAACTGTGGCGTCATCTTGAGGTCACTACTCAGGTAAGAGGCAATTTAAGTACGGGCTCTATCTGAAAATAAAAATCTTTTTAGCAATTTGAGAACAAGAGGGTTATGGGGTAGAAGTTTTCCTTAGACAATGGAGGTTAACTCATTTGTTTGGCAAATGAATACAAGGATGATGAATTAAGACATTGTCCTCTCACCTCTTCTCTGTTTTATTAAATTTGTTTTAAAATGAATTTCATTGCTCCAATGTTTATTAGTAAAACTAAATAATATATGATCTAGAAAGTGTTCGTACCTGCCTCATTGATTCGGTGATGCGTTCTATGCTGCACCTGTTCTTTTTGGACATTTTTGTTTTTTGTTTTACTGTTTTATGTTTATCTACTAGTTAAGTGTCACTTTTAGTCTTTAATTAGCCAGTATACTGTTTCGAGTGTCAATTTGTGAGATGATTTAAATACGTGTTTGATTTGGTTATTGAGCAGTTGATCAGAAAAATGACAAATCTCACATTTATGTTTCTAATCCTAAATGTCAGGTCAATCCCCAATTCTATGCATTTAGGTGGATTACTCTCCTCTTGACTCAGGAATTTAATTTTTCTGACATCCTTCATATTTGGGACATCATTTTAAGTGATCCAGAGGGTCCACAGGTACAGTTTTGTTCATATTCACCTGCTACTATATTGGACTCCCTAAACTTCTCCCTCAAAATAAAATTAATGGACTGACATTTAACCTCATGATCCACCACCACCCTTGGCGATGGCAATGGTAAGAGATGACATTTGATTTTAAGTTGCAGAGTTACTTTTAGGTAGCTAATAAAAAGGAAAGGAACCTATTTCAATAGGAGGAGGCTCTACTTCTTCACTAGTTGTACACTAATAATGTTGTGGTGGATAATCAATGTTGAAAAAAATTAGGAGTTAGTTTTAAGTTATCCTCCAAACGGAGTCACATAGCTGAAGGAAAATAAAACAAACCCCCCCAAAAGAAGCCGCTGAAACACATTTGACAGAGAAAACAGTAAAAAGAAACACAGTAACTGCCCCAAAACCCTCCTAGGAAATTCCATCCAGCAAAGACTGGCAACAAGGAGGGGGAACTAGTTTTTTGTTTTGGTTTGGTTTGCTTGTCAGTTTTAAGTTTTAGAATTTTTAAAACCTAAAACTAGTTTTCAGTTTTATAAATTAGTTCTCAACTTATTATAGTTTTCTGTTTTCAAATTTTTAACTGAAACCACGTGAGACGCGACTCTTCTCAAATCAGTCTCTCCAAGCAAAAGCTCTCTCCGTTTCGTTATTCCTCAACTAGTCAACCACTCCTATGTTCTGTTTAATACAACAAGACTTGCGGCTCTTTATTGATTGTTATGAATATTTCATGAAATTTGAGTTTTTTAGCATTATATATGTAATTATGTACACAATGTTATTTAGAAAAATTATTAAAATAGCAGTCATCCTTCTTTCTGCCATTTGGCTATAGCATTTTGGGGTTGGCCACTGCCTTCTGCCATCAGCGACTGATAAACTCTCCTTCCTCATGCCGCCAATGGGTATTGCATGGGATTAGAGTTGCGGATGGGAATGTCCACAGCAAGCTGCAGCAGTTCTTCAAGTACTTCGGCATGTTGGTTGTCTTTTCGCCAAGCAATGCATATCTTTAGCTCAGATCCTTTTTATTCTGTATGACCTGTGTATTCGTGACAGCAACGTGTTCTTTGATACCCATTGGGCATCATCCATTTTACACACTGGACACTGTGTCCCATTGTGGTCCCTGTTGAGAGCTCTGCAGAAAACTTTTTGACTACGTAGAACCTGTATACAAATTAAGTTGTGTCCTGTTGAGGACTCTACAGAAAACTTTTTGGCTTATAGAAAACCGCCTCGGAAACTTTCCGGAGATGATAAACCGCCCCACAAACTGTATAGGAACTAAAACTTACTATTTTTTTTATAGGAACTAACACTAAAGGAGAACCACTATACGGACTAAGTGAATAGTGTCACCGATATGTTTTGCAATTTATATTGGAAAACCAAACTGAAAACCTGCAACTATCCCGAAAATGTCCTAATTAAAAACCTATTAAGCATCATTAAAAGCAGTTCTCTTCTTTACTATACTTTATAACACTTGCTCTATTTACCCCCGTCCTGCAAGTGTAACCTGCAATTTATAGGATCTTGTTGTAAAGGAAAGACGATTAGAACGAACTCAAAGTTACTTCCTTTTGTGTTGCGCTTGAGAGAGCTAGGGTATGTTACAACTTACAAGTCATGTGATTTCCTTGATTGTGATAAACTCCTTTTGCATATCATATTGTTGCATAGAACTGATAATGGTTGGTCAGGACGTCTGAGGAGCGTGCTTTTAAAAATATTTAGTAATGATTTTTTTCGCTCAGTGAAAATAGAAAAAGGAGGAAAATTAACTCATGCGATACTGTGCAGGAGACACTTCTCAGAATATGCTGTGCAATGCTAATTCTTGTCCGTAGGCGCCTCCTAGCGGGTGATTTTACTTCTAACCTCAAGTTGCTGCAAAGTTATCCCTCTACAAACATCAGTCACTTGCTCCATGTGGCAAATAAGTTACGTGTACAGACAGGCTAATGGAGCTCACCGTGATTATTTTGCGTTGTGTTTTTGTCTCTAACATAGGGTTTTTTGTTTCATAACTGTAAATTACACTGTAATTATAAATGTTGGTTCAGAGCAGCGACGGGTATTTTTGCTTACTCTGTTTTGTTATTTTATTTTTTTAATGCCAAGTCCATATTACGATGATCTTGGTAGAATTCGCATGTATTTTCAGTTATTCACCCTCCAAAGAATAATAGATTGTTGTTGAAGCGTTAAAACGGGTCATTTGCCCTTGGTGGTTGTTGATTTTCTGCTTAGTTTTTAATGTGTATGGCACATTTTCTTAGTTTTCAATAGAATGAAATAAGGAATGTGGGAAATAGAGAAAACGTTTAGTTTTCATGAGCAAGCAAAGTTGGGTCTAACAGAAATATAGAAGTTCTATATATTGACTTGTAATACGTTTTTCAACATAGAAAATAATTTATGATGTCGTTTTATTATATTGTTCCGATGTTAAGTTCCATTTTCATCCCGGAATGAGCCATTTCGGAGAGATGTTACATCCAAACTACGGTTGTCAAAAGCGAGAAAAAAATTTTGAGCTTTCACTAAGAGTACGTATTTACTTGAAGTTGGCTATATTTGAAAGTTTTGACAAAAAAAAAGCACTAAGAAAAGGCATGAAACTTGCGGGACATGGAATTAGTAATAAAAAAGAAAAGCAACTACATCGAAATTATGTAGCATCAAACTCAAACATGTACAGAACGGCTTGAGCAAGTTTTTGGTGGTTATTCCTAAACTGTAAGTAGAACCCAATTGTTATGAACAACCGACCTTTAGTTATTGTTTTTGTCGTTAATGACAATATCACACACTAGAAAATAATCAAACAAGATAACTTCCGAGACATTCGATTGAGCCAGAATGCCCCTTATTCCTTTCATTCGCATGAACTTCAAAGATTTATAAGGATATTGAAAAGAGATTTATCAATGTTTAGAAATTATTCATTAATATCCTATAGTAAATCTTTATTATGTCATTTACGAATGTTACAAAGAGATGATTACACTATTTTTACTTTTCATAAAGATCAACCTCATAGAAATGTGGGTAATCAATGAATGTTACAAAGAGATGATTAGATGATTTTCACTTTTCATAAAGATCAACTTCATTTAGAGTTTTAGTCTTAATAATAGTCAAAGGTTCTTCATTTCTGATAACATTATCAATATTCATTCAGTTTAAATGAAAAAAAAAATATTTCCTTCTAAATCTTATAATTCTCATCCTTTAGATCTATCACACAAGATATATTTATAGATCGAGAAATTGCAACACTAAAAAAACATAATTATAATCATATAATTTGAGATTAAATTCATGTTTCATACTATACGAACATATCTTAACTTATGAATCTAGTAACGTGAACTTGAACTAAAGTCGCAATAAAACTTATTTCCCATCCTTATTAACAAATCATAAAATTATTATAGGAAAATAAAGAAATATAATATAATATTATCCTAATTAACCATAAACATAATAAAATTAACGTAGATAAATTTAATCATATTAAAAGGATTAGTGATAATTAATATTTTAAATGTAGCTACAAAACTTAATATATAATATTAATTCATTAAAGATGTGGTAGTTATTTATTTAACATTAAAATCTTTAATAGATAAATATTTGCATTAGTTTTAGTAATATAAATAAGTAAATATATCAAATTTTACATTAGTATATAATTTGTTGAACGAATTATTAAAGTACCGACCTTAGCTCAGTTGGTAGAGCGGAGGACTGTAGTTGGTAGCAGCCAATCCTTAGGTCGCTGGTTCGAATCCGGCAGGTCGGAATTTTTAGTGTTTTTTATATGTATGATTTCATTGTGAGTTTTTGGTAGCAAGGAAAGTTTATAAAACTGGATATTTTTGTCAGTCAAAAAAAACTGTTATAATGTGACAATTTATTCTTAAAAAACATTTCGATTATTTAAGAGAAAAAAGTATAATGTTGTGAAACTTTTCGATGTAACAAAACATTTATAACATTTTTTAATTTTGAATCTTTTAGAGTTTTTTTATCTCTTATCTCAAATCTATTTAAACTAATTCTCTTGTTACAAAACCAGAAAAACAAGACCTGGGGATTTTATATAAATAAAAATTAATGGAATGAACTTAACTAGTTGTAACAATAAAAAGAACTCGAGGGATTAATTTTTTTTAAGAAAATATTGAGTTACTAAAACCATATATATAGTCATAACAGAGAAAAAAATGGACATAAACAACAAATGATTGATCAAGACAAAAAAATGGCACTTTACTGTTTTTATTTCTTTCATAATTTAAAAACGGATATATTATTATTATTATATTTATATTTAAAGAGGAGGATATGAGGTTTTTAGTGAAAGATAGAGAGAAGAGATGGGGTAATTTTAAGCGTTGAGATGGCTTCTATCTAAATAACTAAGGAGACATGATTCGCTCTGTATTTGTCTAACAATATAATAAATGGTTGAAATTATTGAGGAGATTACAACTGTGGGAAGGTGTAAATATAGAGTTGTAATTAATAAGACGAGGAAATTGTGTTACAGGTACGATGACCATGGGAAACTAATCACTTATGGAAAGACAAGCTATTGTCTACTCAAGGGTGGTCAAACATAGTACTTCTTACCTGTACATCAGTTAATCATGGGATATATACATATATATACGTTTATGCGATACTTGGTCTCTCCAACTCCACAGATCAATCTTGGCTAAATCGATTGAGTCAATTAGTCTCCGATATTGATTTTGATATTGATTAACAAGCGGAGAAAATGAATTTAAATGCAAATGAAACGATGTTCCTCTCAATTGCCGAAGTGGGTGAAGGGAGTCAAAGGTTCCTGGTATGCCTTGATGCGCCACCCCACATTGTTTCAGATGGGTTATGGCGTAGCAGCCCACAAAATACAAGGAGTCCCATGAAATCTTTTCTCCCCTTATTTGAGTTACAAGTCCTTCTCATATTTGCCATCTCCCAAATCTGCCGTCTCCTCCTCATGCCCCTCAAACTCCCTCTCTTTATCTCACAGATGGTGGTATGTATATAGCTCTAAACAACTTTTCTGCATTTTTTATATATGCATTATGTATTCACGCACGCATGCATGCAGGCTGGGCTGATTCTGCAAGTTCTTTTTGCGGTGGACCCACTGGGCACGTACATGAGGGTGCTGTTTCCCTATGGAACTCACGACACCATTACAACTGTGTCGTCGATTGGTTTTGTACTTTTCGTTTTCATAAACGGTGTGCAGATGGATTGCAGCTTGATAACAAGGATGGGAAAGAGGGCATGGACCATTGCCATTACGGGATTGGTAGTACCCATTTTTGTCGCCATTTCAATCGTAGCCGTATTCCAAAATCCACTGCGTGACGTCATCAAAGATAGCCACGACAATTTAGCAGTTGCATTGGTCTCCCACACTGTTATTTCATTTGCTGTCATCGCTTCCCTTGTCAATGAACTTCAAATCCAAAACTCCGAACTTGGTAAACTGGCGTTGTCTGCCGCATTGGTGAGTGACGTATTGTGCACAATCGTTACCACCTGCGGCACTGCTTTTATGTTTAGTGAGGATTCTGGTTCGAAAGATGCTACGAAAAGCCTCTTTTGTTTGTTTGCAATGGGTATCCTTGTTCCATTAGTGTGTCGCCCAGTAATGTTTTGGATCGTGAGACATACTCCAGAAGGAAGGCCTGTGAAAGATGGTTACGTTTACGTTATCATCGTACTGCTCTTCATGATAGGTTGGCTTTCGGTTAAAATAAACCAAGAATTCGTGCTTGGAGCTTTCATTCTGGGATTGGCCGTGCCGGAGGGACCTCCACTGGGATCTGCATTGGTCAAGAAGCTTAATTTCTTTGGTACCACCTTCCTTTTGCCAATCTTCATCACTATCAGCATGTTGAAAGCAGATTTTTCCTTCGCTTATTCATCCGCATCAGTTTTGAGTATATGTCTCGTCATCATCCTCACCCACCTGGTTAAAATTATATCATGCACTGTGCCCGCCCTCTACAGCAACATGCCCTTCCGTGATGCTCTCGCTCTCTCCCTCATTTTGAACTCCAAAGGTGTTGTGGAAATCGGACTCTACTGCTTCTTATACGATTACAAGGTGCTGCATCACTGCTCATATATATCTTTTCTTGTCATATTTTATCTATCTATGCCGAATCCAAGATTTCTAATATATATAGAAAAATAAAACTTGCAGATAATCGACGGGCTAACATACGGAATAATGATTCTGAGCATAATAGTGGTGGCATGCACTGTGCAATGGTCTGTGAGGTTTCTGTACGACCCTTCAAGAAAATTCGCGGGGTACCAGAAAAGGAACATCGTGAGTTTAAGAGCCTGGTCAGAGCTGAGGATGCTGGTGTGCATTCACAAGCCAAGCCACATATCGTCGATGATAGATGTGGTTGACCTGTGTTGTCCAACGGCAGAAAGTCCGATCGTGGTGGATGCATTGCATCTGATAGAGCTGGTGGGACGTGCCTTGCCAATTTTCATTCCGCATCGAATTCAAAGGCAAGAATCAGGGAATCAGCACAGGTCATACTCGGATGATGTAATTCTAGCTTTCGACGTGTACGAGCACGAAAACCCAAATGCGGTGACGGCGTACCCAAGCACCGCAATCTCTCCACCGAACCTGATGTACGAAGACGTGTGCAACCTAGCCTTCGACAAGGTGGCGTCGATGATAATTCTTCCGTTCCATCAGAGATGGTCGGTGGACGGGGAAGTGGAAGAGGAGGAGAAGAGCATAAGGGCACTGAATTGTAGGGTGCTAGAAATAGCTCCGTGCTCGGTTGGGATACTGGTGACGAGAGGATCGCAAAGAACGAGGGAGGAGTCGGGAAGTAGATTGGGGTTGATATATCTGGGGGGAGAGGACGACGAGGAGGCGCTGTGCATAGCGAAGAGAGCGATGATGAAGAGGGGGAAGAGGCTGGTGGTGTACCACCTGGTGTGCAGGGCAGATGAGAGGGATGAAACGGAGGAGCTGGAGGAGATGAAGAGGAGGCATGAGGAGAACGTGAGGTACGAAGAGATAGTGGCAAGGGAGGGGTCTGAGACGGCAGCGTTTCTGAGTGATATTGCGAAAGAGCACGACTACTTCATCGTTGGGAGGAGGCATGGGATTGAATCCCCTCAGACACAGGGACTCACTAACTGGAGCGAATACCCAGAGTTAGGTGTCATCGGTGATTTTCTGGCTTCCCCTGACTTGGAGACCCGTGCTTCTATTTTGGTTGTGCAGCAACAGTTCGCACCCAAGCCTCGTAAAGGCTGGTTATTTTAGTTCTCTTTTCTCTCTCTCCTCCTCCTCCTCCTCCTCCTCCTCCTCCTCCTCCTCCTCCTCCTCCTTCTGTATTCCTTTTTCATCCTATTTCAATTTATTCCAATGTTTTCTTCAAATATTCTCATCTAGTATAATATAATATAATGTTGTAATATTTTATTTTGTTTTATTCACACTACTCGTCTCGTCTTAATGAATGGATGGCGTAAAAAATAAAATAAAGCTAGAAATAAACGAGGTCAAATATTTACACACGACATCGCGGGGAAGGGATTTGAAATTTGGTGGCGCTTGTTTCTGGGGGCGTGGGAAGAGAGTTAGAGAGAGAGCGAGAGCGAGAGCGAGAGCGAGCGAGCGAGCGTGTGAGAGAGATGGCCGAAGAAGAATCTACCGAGCTCCGCAGGTATATTCATTTGCTGTCTTCCCATTCTAATTATCCTCTCTCCGTCACGCTTTTTGTGTGTTTCTTTCAGACGAATCGCGCAGATTCAGAAGCTTTGCAATGTTGACCACCAATGCAACCCTTTGGAATTGGATACCCCCAATCACTGTGCTCTTCATCTTCAGGTTAGATTAGGTTACCCATTCTTTTTTTCTTCTCACTCCTTGTTATTCCCAATTCCCCATGGCTTCCAATTCATCCGCTTTCAATTTTCTATCATACAGAACACACTGCAGCACATTGTATCCGACTTCCCTTCTTACGGAATTCAAGGTTTGTTTTCGGTTACCCCCCTTCTCTCCTCTCATTTCATCTCATTTTCTGTGGGAATTCAATCTTAACTTTTGTTGCTCCACTCCAGATGCTTACATACACCATTTGCAAGAGGAGCTTGACAACGTCCACCTTCAATCTGCCCAAGTAGCTAACCAGATTGACCTTCTTGCCAGAACTCACAACGATGGTCTCTCTCTCTTTCTCGCACCCACTCACCAACCCCTATCATTTTTAATCCTATTCATATCTGTCTTCTCTATTAGTATTACTATTACACCACCATCATGAATCATTCCACACTTACTTCTTATTCCCCTCTCTGCAGATTCTGTTATCTTGGAGGCCAAACTTGAAGAATTGGAGTTTTCTTTACAATTTATTCCATCAAAGGTCGCTGCTCCCTATTTGCTTCTCTTTTAAACTAGGCACCTGTTTGTGTGTTCCGTTAATTATTACCATATCCACTTCATTAACCATCCCTTTGGCAAATGCGGAGTAGTAGGGGGGTTTCTTGTACTTATCATATTTTGATATTAGCTTTTATTAACTACAGGATCAGAAGAACATATCTGAGGCTACTGAAGGCATTGATTCCCCAATTCTGGCAGATGATTGTTCACGTTTGGCCGCTGAAAATCTAGAAAAAAATTTAGAGGTCTTGTTGACACTGGCAATCCATGCTACTTTCCATTTATTTTCTTCTTGGGGATTGAAGTGAATTAGTTTAAAAGACATGCAGATTACATGACATTTATATAGGGTATTTTTTGTTCACATGTTGCAGCAATTTGAACTTGAAAATAAGATTGATGAAATGAAGTTGATTCTAAAGTCTCTGCAGAATCTTCAGTTTACAGTCAAGTGGCGAGTTCAACTTCACTTATACTTCAAATGTTTATCCGTAATTCTGTGTTACAGCTTACTCATCTTGTTCCCTTGTTCAGGTTTGAAGTTGTCGAGCAGATTGAGGATGCATTCACGGGTCTAAAAGTGCTTGCATTTGATGAGAATCGCATTAGGTTGTCATTGCAGACTTATATGCCAACATTGGACGGAATTTCCTACCGGCTGAGTGTTCAAGAAGATACCATTGATGCAGCTGAGCTGAATCATGAGTTATTAATTGAAGTTTTTGAGGGGACTATGAAGTTAAAGAATGTCCAGGTATCAAATTAATTTGACTTTTGTACGAGGATTGTTGTTCAACAGAATTAACTTGAAGTTGTTACTGGTGTATTTTTGAGCTGGTTGTGCTTTTAGACTTCAGTGTTTTGTAGCAGACGAAGACAATTTACTAATAAATTCAGGTTCAATGACTCAAGAAACAATGATTTTTTGTTTAAGTTAGTGATCTTTATTCTAATGTTCCACTGGCTTTATAATTATTATTAATTCATTAGTCTTGCTTAGTTCAGATAATGACTGATCTTTTAGTGTCTTAAACTTTTATACTTATGGTGCATCTTTTTCATCACGGGGAGGGGGATAGTGGTATCATTTTCAGAATTTTCTGGATATATCCTGTGCTGACGTCAGTGCTTTGTTCTTAATTTCCGGTTTCTACTCCAGTTATTGCTATTTTTAATTTTAGTGCCTTTATTGTAGGTGATAAATGTTGGGTATATGTTTTGCACTCGAAACATTGAAGAATAAGTTTACAAATTTCAACAGTCGTGGAGCTTGTAGAGATTGTGGGTCTTTAGGTATAGAAGGTGGAAGAGATAAACGAGACTAAAATACTGAATTGATACTACCAACTGTGTATTACAATGTGAGCGGATGTTTGATAAACGAGCAAATTTATCTCGTTATATTATGTTGATATAGAAGATTCCATCACCATGTAATAGATTTTTAAAGATACTTGTGGGAATTTGACGGAAGGTTTTGCTTATTTTTCCGTTTCCCAAATTGTGTATCCTAACATTTCTTGATTACCTACTATCAGATTTTGCTTTGAACTTTAGATTTCACGTAGACGATTTAAGAGGGTGTAATTATCAGATTAAGTGCTCTAGGAATCTATTTCTATTCATTAGTACTGCTATTTCATACTTTTAATGTGATCCTGGCAGAACACAACAACACATTTACGTTTTTGTTTCCTAATCCCCTTTTAAGTTTGTATTTTAGGATGTTTTGATGTTTACCATTTGTTTATTTAACAACATATGAAAAACTTAAACTTGTGAATTCCATTTTGATAATCCTAGTTATCTTTAAATGATTTATTGAATTTCTTGGAATTATTATTTAGGTTTTTCCAAATGATGTATATGTGAGCGACATTGTTGATTATGCACAATCTGTCAGGTTTGTCATGTCTTCATTTTTCTCTTAACCATGGGTCTCAGTTTCCATGTGGCAACAACTCATGCCTTGACATTCATTTGCCATGCAGCAAGTCCTCGTTACAGTGGCTCATACAGAAAGTGCAAGATAGAATTATACTAAGCACACTTAGGAGTCTTGTAATAAAGGATGCTAATAAATCAAGGTGAGACTATTTGGCTTTGACGTTCTTAAATTTGGATATCATTTTGTATTCTCTTTACTTTTTTTGTGTCAATGCAGATATTCACTTGAATACTTGGACAAAGACGAGACTATTGTGGCTCATATGGCAGGAGGAACTGATGCGTACATAAAGATGTCACATGGTTGGCCCATATTTGGTTCCCCATTGAAACTGATATGCATAAAGGGATCAGATGATTTGAAGAGAGCTTCTCTAAGTTTTCATTGCACAGTTGAGGTGAGGGAATTCAGTTTATATCAGTTATAAAATTTCTGTCTTCATTCTTTCTTGTTGTTTATGGATATTTACAAAGATTATCAATGTGGTATCAAGGTTTTAAGCTCAAAATGTTCGTACTTAATTGTTTGCTGAACCTACTGAAATCTCACAGTAGCTTAGTCCTAGATGTATTTTCAGTTTCTTTTGACAACTAGAAAATTGATGCAGTGGCTCACTCAATGTTTAGTCTAAATGTAGTAATTTGTCAGTGTCTATATAATTGCGGTTTGAGACCGGGTTGTGATAGAGGTTATCAAATGTTGAAGGGGTTCAATCTTGAACTTAAATATAACCCACCTACATTGAAATCCATTTTTTGAAACTACGTCAACTTTCGATGTAAATTTGGAGAACGGAAGTAATATAAGTTTATGCAGAAGCAGTAAATCCTCCCATTTTTTTATCATTTTACCATCTTTTTCTTATCAACCGAACTGAATGGTGTTGTGGGATCGTGTAGTTGACCTCACATAGTAGGATAAGACTTTTGTTGCTGTTGTAGTGTTCCTTTTAACCATACCATATTTTGGTGGATTTATGCTTGACATGTTGACCATGCTTAAATCTTATTTGGATAAATTTTTCCCTATGGAAGAAAAATAAAAAGTGAAAACGAATCAAACTTCTTTCAAAAAGTTAAAATCAACTGATGTATCTAAACTTGTAGAGAAGTTAAATACGAAGTTTCTATTAAAGTTGGAAGCGTAGAATTTCATTTTAATTGATTGAAGAAACATAATTTACTTTACCTTTTTATTCCTTTTCTTCTATAAGTACTTTTGAAAAATTTATCCAAACAGGTTTCATAATTTTATAGTTTAGATTGTTTGTGCCAATTTTACTTATGGTTAAGACATGAGATGCATGCACTGTGCAAACTGGGGTGGAGGATTAAGGATAATTAAAATGCTCGTATCTTGGGCATTTGGTACAATGTATGGATTTCTCAGAAATTAGAAAGTTGTTGGCTACTACTAGATGACATGTTTGTATTTGATGCTGTGATAAACTGTAAAATAAATTAAGTTCTTGGAAATATGAGCTTTGTTTGTCATGTGAAAATAGGAACGTTAAAAATTACCTAGGCAGTCAGTCCGTTCTTACAGAGAGGAGTTCCATTGATGTTTCCCTTGATAAAAGAGACCCCAAATGGGTGATAGTCTCCTACATACAATTTATTGTACTGCAATCATGTCTGGTACATTTGGAGATAACTGCAATTTAATGATGTCCTGTGAATATTAGAGTGCAAATTTTGTATTTCAACAGTGTTTGAAAAATATAGGATAACCAGTGCTCATGGATAATACAGCTATTAACTAGAATCAGTCTGCTCCCAGAGTTTACAAAATGGTGCTTGAATCCTCAAGTCACTGTCAACCTCTCGGTTTGTACTTAAGATTAGTATTTTCCTCGTACTGAATTTGAACAGTGGATTCGTAGGTCTTAAAAATTCTTGAATTTAAGTTGTATTTTTTCTATTAGATTCTGAAAATTATACGATGAAGGATTCCGATTTCATGTTATGAAACGTTTTTTGAAGGTGGTCTTTTCCACGCGCCTGATAGATTTTTGAAACAGCGCATTGTTTTGGTGGTGTATTTTTCAAATTTTCTTATGACGCACTTAATCTCACTCGCGTCGTGTCATTTGAATTTGTTGGCTATTTTAAAAATATAAGCTGATGATAGAAGTACAGAGCATATATTTTGTGAACAGCTGAAGGCATATCTTACTGAACAATAAGCACCTGAATTTATATAGAGAATGACTGAAATTATGCAGAAAAAATAACTGCCTACTTGATAAACATAAACTAAGGAGGAAATGCCTAAAAGTGAAAAGATCTACCACATTCAAAGCACATAAAAAATTCCTAACAAATAGCATAAAAAGGTCATGGGTCCTAAAAACTAGTACTATATATTACTGCAGTTTCAAAGTCATTCTGATGATCAACGAAATTTCAGCGGTTTGCCACCTAAGATATTTCTCCTCATATCAGTCTTTATTTTTCATTTAATTGTTATTCTGATCATAACCTGACTTTCGTGCTGATTTTGCTTTTGTGCTATTGATTTTTCAGAAGCTAGCCAATTCTTTAGATACTCATATTCGGCAAAATATATCAAGCTTCGTCGATGCTGTTGAAAAAATACTTATAGAACAGTTGCAGCTTCATCTTCGGGTCAGGGATAGTTCAGGCTAAGGATTATCAGTTCATCATCTATCATACTAATTATAGATACCTCTAGCACTAGAACCTTTATTTGAGGTTATGTTGCATCACGTTCTACGTTCGTTTTCTATTTAATGAAGCAAAATGTTATAATGTCTTGTATGGATTATTTTCTACAATTTAGATACGGAACTGTCGTGCCAAATTGGCTTGTGACAGACATTTGATTTGTCTAAAACAGATAATATACTCGCTATTGTACTGGAATTGAAAATTTTAACAGTTTTCCTCCACAACGTAATAAGCAGCAGAAATTTATGTCTTCGAAGTGACAAAATATGCCAACCATTTGTTCTGTTGTTATATTCAAAATTGATTTTGAAATAATTAACTTGTCTTAAGGTAAGATGTTGTAATACTGAGTTCCAAATGCTTATCGGTGTCGCACAATTTTACCTGACAGTAGAAAAAAATGATTCTTTTGTAGTTATGATTGAGTAAAATTTTCTGTTCTTTCTATGAAAAGATAAAATATGTTTTATAACTTATGATCGCTTTAGTATAAAATTTAAATATTATTTTTCTAGAGAAATTAATTGGAGATGATTTTTATAATTTAGATTTTATGTAAATTAATTTTAATTTGGAGAGATTTTTTTTTCTTTCCTACGAGTTTATGAAGTTTTTCAAACGTGAATTGTTACCCCTTTCTCTCAATTTGATTTGGTGTTCTCACTGTTTAGTTTACTGACAAAATAAAAACAAAAAGAAACCTATTATTTTTATATGGGACACTTTAGGTTATTCTAACAAGTACCAATCGAATTCTATTAAAATATTTTTTAAAAATTTATTTTAGTAAGCTTTGGGGTCGAGGTAGTGTTTGTTTGGTCTATTATTCTATTAAGTTTCTCTTCTTAAAAGAACTTGCATAAGCTTTATGTTCAATGAGGTAAATTTGGTATTTTTGTAAGGTTCTCTTAAAAGAACATATAACCTTAATGGTTAAAACTAAAATAACTAAATTTTAACTAAGGTTTTGGTTGAAAAAGAAAAAAAAATGGGCCAAACGTGACTTTAGAAAAAATGTAAAAACTAAAACTTTTTTTAATGAGTAAGATGAAAGTTTTTAAAGGTGTGTCAAGTTATAATACAAACTCTCATCTGATAATATTATTCATCTTTTTAAACTCAAAAACCAGTTTATCCTATAAATTACAATCACTACCAGAATCAAATATTACTAGAAAAATATATTAGTGAAAGTAGATACACTTATTCTAAAAGTAAATTAATTTTTTAATTTATTTTAAAATAATTATTCAAATATCTCTCTTCTACAATATATTCTTGAGTATGAAGATATTTTTCCTCCTCATTATTAATATGTATTTAATAATAAAAGTATTATGAAAATTTTTCTTATTAGAGATTAATACTCCAAATAAATATTTATTTTTATGAAAACTTTATTTTATTTTATAAAATATATTTTAATTGAATATAATTTTAAAATTTAATTATAATAATATTGTAATTAGACATAATTAGATATATTTATTTATATAATACTATTAATTTATGAAAATGACTCATGTATGTAATATTTATTTATATTTTAATTAACCTTTTAACAATCTAAAATTCATTTTTAAAATATTATTTTTTATAAATAATTATATAATAAATAAAAAAACATGATTATAGAAATTTTTTATTTAATTATTTTATAAGTATAATACTTATTTACAAAAATTATGAATACAAATATTATATTTATTAGTTAATAAGTATAAATAAAAATAATAATATCTTTTATTTTCAAGTATAATAAATGAGAAAATAATCATAGTCCTATTCAATTATATATAGCGATTGAAGTGTGTGGGACTATGTTTTGAAGAGTTCAGTTTGGCAGGAAGAGATTGTTGAAAGAAAGCAAAGCAGGAAGAGAAAGGAATGTGATGATAAATGAAAGAATAAAATGATCCTGTTAATTATGCCCTAAAGCTTCTCACATCGAATACATGCTTCCTTTACAAGCTAGTTAAAGCTTCTCACATCGAATACATGCTTCCTTTACAAGCTAGTTAAAGCTTCTGGGGATGCTACGTATACATATGTATTCATTCAAATTTCGTTGGTTTGAGGGGTCTTAGTGTTATCAGGAAATTGTAGTGGATCAGGACTTGAATGAACAGTGGCTTCCGAGGGTCTATTTCCCATATCCTTAGTTCTGTGAAGGAGGAAGGTCCCTGATAAAATTGTCACAAACCCACACATCTCCGTCGCAATCTGAGATGCATCCTGCTTCGCCCATTCCTGCACGCACCACACACAATTAATTTATGTATAACACCAACCAACATCACATCTACACCATCAAAGCTGATCGATCACAACTCACCTTGAACATGATAATGCTGGCCACTATTGTAAATGATGTGAACATGACGTAGTACACCGGCGACACCACAGCAGTGTTAAAGGTGTCCAAAGCCTGCAAACAAGTTTTCCAAAATCAAGTCGTAAGCTGTCTTCGACTGCTAGTATCTTAACAGACAGCCTGCATGATAGGCATAAACATATGTACCTTGTTCAAGTAGTTAATCTGCGTAAGGCAACATCCTATGACAACCACCGTAAATATCCAGGTCTCAAAGAAAATAAATTGATTCATCCCTTGGAACGAAAGCTTCAAAGCAATTCCGACTGCTTTGACGCCCATAACCTGTATATATGCATGCAAACATTTAAAAATAATTAAACAAGGATGGAGACAATAAGTTTATGGTGATCTTTTAAATAAGCATTGAGCATTTGAGTAATATACCGTAATGGAACCGGTGAGAGAACATATTCCAATATATACCATCATATTTTTCTGGCCATGGGTTCGCACAAAGCGGAAAATAAGGACGCAAACTACTACGGCAACAACGCAAATGTAGACAAGAAAACCTGTGTCACACCAAATCAATTAAAAAGTTAGCTTAGGCTCGTTGATTTGATACGAATGACATGCCATTGCCTTAATTAATTAGTTACCTGGTTCCGTAGCAAGTTCCCACACTTCCTTAACGGAATGAATGTCTTTCTCATGCGGTGCATGCAAAACAATAGTCGTAGATCCAACCACACACAGGGCACACCCAAGCACGCCAAAGATGTGCAATCTCTCTTTCAATATGAAGTGAGCTAGCACTGAGCTGCATAACATACACACGTGCATTTATATACATATATATATGATCCACCTAGCTGGGTCTCTTGCATGAACATGATCCACCTAGGTTTGCTTACCTGAAAATGATGCTTAAAGCTCCCAAAGGAGTTACAAGGATGGCAGGAGCGAAAGCATAAGCTGCAAAATTGGCTATTTCCCCAGCGATCACTACAAAACGCACGGTTGATTGATTGGAGTGGATGCAGAAACGTTAAAAGGAAATAGGGAAAAGGTGAAACGTTAATAAATATATATATATATAAATATATAGGACTCACTTGAAATCATTCCGAACCACCAAAAGGGTTCGTAGAGATAGGAATGCCCTCCGGTGGCTGAGAAAAAGAAAAGAAAGGAATGATAAGAGGAAGAGTATGATTAGATAGGAATGGATAGAGAAGGAAGGGAGATGAACCTGCTCTTTTGCCATTGGAGGCAGCCTTTTTAAGACCCATTTTCTTGATGATAAAGCTAGAGCCAATGAAGACGCTGGAGGAGACAGCGAGGATGAGGCCAATGACGTTGTCGTGTACGGTCCCCATGATTAAGTAATGGGGAGGAAGGGGGCGGCAGGGCCAAGAAATGTCGGATCGAAAGGATGTGGCTTGACCTTGTTGTCTAGGCAGCCTGCGGCGAGGCGGTGCAGCTAGAGACCCATCTCCCAGATTGAAATGGAATGCACGAGAAGGCGAAAGGAGAGAGGGGAGTCGAAACGCAATAGGCAACGCTTACAAGGTTACCTATGCGATCGAATGCATCCCAGAGGCTCTCTCAAACACCACCCCCTATTTATTCCTCTCCTCCTCCCCCTCCCTCTCTTTCCTCTTTCACCACACACATCCATTCATCACTCCATTCTTTACTATTATTATCCCTTTTTTACCTCACAAATCAACAACACAATCATGAGATTATAAAATAAATAATACAAAATTATTTAATAATAATCATACTAATAATAAACTTATTTCTTTCTTGTTAATATCTTATTTGGTAAAAGATTAAACATATAATAAGAACACTCTATGCAAAAAAATGAAAACAATAAAGCCATGCTTTATGAATGGACTGAGAGAATAAAATAATAAACTGGTGTCTTCAGTAAAAAAGTAAAAAGAAACCTTCATAGATATTTTAAGGATAATATATGAATAAATATAAAAAATTAGAAGCTAGAAGTTAACATTTTAAAAAAACACTAGTCCTACTAATGTTTAAAAAAGCATTTTAAAGAAATTATTGACGAAACACTAAAAAAACTAGAAAATTAATACAAATGGTGTGTCATGCAGAAACAGAATCTGAATTTGTCCTTAACAAAATTTGGTCAAATGTCTAAAACAAAACTCGTATAAATCGGCCTCGAATTGGGCCAGAAGGGATCATGCACACCATAGTTGAAATTATATGAAAATAAAACGAGGATCATCATATAATTTTAAGACTGTTTGATAAAATAAAATTATACGAAAGTTGAAAGTTGAAAGTTTAAAATAATTTAACTAAAATTTATTAAGTTAACTAATTAAAATATTTTACAAAAAATAAACTATTAAACAGTTTGATATATACAAAACTATAAATGAACATGTTATATAATATTTTTATATCTTTTTACATGTTTTAGAGATAAATATATTTAAAGATTAGTAAATAGTGTAAGAATTTTACTAAGCATAAACTATTTCATTAAAAAAATAGATTATATAAATAGTGTAATATTGAAGAAGAGATTTATTATCATACAAGTGAGCGTGACATTACAAGCGAGGAATTTTATTAAGGAATTGAAGGCAAAAAAGTTATATTAAATTTTGTGCTATTTATCCCTCTATTACTGAATTACTTTTGGTTTAACTCTTTGTCAGATCACAGGTAAAGGAATCCAAATAAACTCACAAAATCTCCCGACATACACACATTTTATTTGTCCTGCAAAAGTATCTGTAAAAGATCGTTTTCCATAAATGAAACCTGTTGTTTTCGAATTGCATACTACGTGTTGACAAGGGGATCGTAGAACATCAAACCAGTTTATTGAAGGATTAGTTTGCAAAGCGATAAGTTGTACCAGCACATACATACTTTTACTACAAATTGCAAAAAGTTACATTCTTATTGTTTGACGGTGGAAATTGTACCAAGCACTTGAGGCATGACATGCAATAAAATCAAACATAATCATCCTTGTGAGTTGTGAAATCCTTTCCTATATTTTCAAAATGCCTACAGGCAGGGCAGAGTGTTTGGAAAAGGTTGGATAGTGTCAACTTGCTAACTTTTCAGTCTAAGTTAAATTGCTGTGACCATATTAATCTCTGTTCTGCTTTTCATGTTAGCACATGACAGTCTGGAATGGTATCATACATTCTGATTGAGAGGAACTGTTGGTTCAGGAACTGGATCTTGGTTACCTTCACTCTCAGATGGTTGAGATTCATGTTTTGCGGCAGCCTGCAACACCCTGTTCTGAACATCTAATGATGAAGGTGACGTAGGTAATCCTAAGCCATTTGATTCTAATTTTCCAGCAGCCCATGAAAATGCTTTAGCTCCAAGTCTAACAGGAGAAAGCAACAACCTTTGAAGGAGAAAATAAGACAATGAGTTCAAATTTCATAACAAACGAAAAAGTAAAAATGCAAAGGGATACAGAAACTGGCCTTTTTTAGCTGCTATTTCTAAAAAAAATCATATTGGTCTACAAAGAAGATTGATTATTTATTTAAACTTTTTAATTTCTATTCTTCTGGCAGAGATTTATATTCTGGGTATTTCAGACTGCAAACTCTTTTCCCCATATTTTTACATGCTTGAGCTCAAGCATATATCAGTTTGATTAAAGGCAATTGGAACAATCACTACAGTCCACATAGATTTTAACCCTGTCCAAGTTACAAGTCTCAAAACGTATTATTCATGTTTAAGCACAAATCACGTTTAATATCTTATTATCAGGGCATAGTAAAAATGTCTATCGTGTACTGTTCCAATAAAATTTTGTAGTTATAAGTTAAGCTATTTGTAATTCTCAAGACAAAAAGTAGAAGAAACGTTATGCCCAAAGAGTTGGTTTAGCTACACGAATTCCAAAATGAAAAGAATCGATGCCTTTGTGTCATACTCTATATGTTTCTTGTATATCTGTCTGTCTATCAGAACATATACACACATTTTCTGATAATTTCACATGTTTAACATCATTGACTTTTTGTTCGTGCAATGGAAAATTAAATTAACATGACATAATGACGATTTTGACAGACCTTCCATGACTTTAATATTAAGGTGACTTAAAAAAAAAACAGAAAAGATACGTGGTCATAAGATAATATTTAAATTACTAAAAGGATGTCTACTTTCATATTATATGCCAAAATATCCATCATGAAGTATACTTACCTCACATCTTGTTTTAGATCTTCAGAGTTTTCATATGAAGAAACCCGCAAATAGATGGTCTGGAGAAGATAATGTAAATTATTTGTGAGGAAATGGAAAATCATTAATATTATTAACTAAGTGACTATAAAATACATATAAGAATTTCCCAAAACATATATTACGAGTTCACTATACGATTTCCAACATTAGTGGATACAGAAACTAAACTCTTAGTGAAACTTTAAAAAGAACAATTTGACTAAAAAGCACTTGCTCAAAGGAAATGAACATACCAAACCGAGGCCAAATGCACCAATTAACTGTAATGTCTTCTCCCACTCTGAGACAATATGGATGTTCTTTGTCAGATGAGGATAACTAAAAAAAGCTTCATCACACACGAGGATGGTGAACAGGAAAGTGATGGAAGGTTTTCATAAAAAAAAATTATAGACATGAAATCACCTGTGTATGGTATATTTAGCTGCAGTTTAAGCGGCTAAATCAAAATGAATTTGCATAAACTATATAACCTCTTAAACATGCGAGAAAAATTTGACTAATCACTAATAAGCTTCACACAAATCTGTTTGTAACCAAAAATTCAAGTTTCAAATTCTTAGCAAATTGATAGTTTATGAAAGAACGGACACGCACCTAATAACGCATACAGCCCTGCGACAAGTACCTGAACAAAAAGTAGTTGCATTTAGTAGCAGATAAAAAAAATGAATACAAACATGTAATCATTTCCAAATCAAATAAAATACGAAAGAAATTATTCCTACGTGGTATTAAGGAAGTAGACAGTATTTAATTAAGATTATTGTCTATTACTTAGGAATATTCAGTTACATACATATTCAAGCAGCAATAAGTAAACTTCTGAAAATGTTGTAACAACAGAATAAATTAAATAACAAGAAACTTGTATTACTTCTTTTGCCCCAAAACTTTTCTCAACACTAGTTGCTCCACTGAGATATTGTTTTCTACCATATCGTGGTGTTCTACATATCATGTTACGAAAGAAAATGAACCTTGTATATTGACTGATACTTAACAAGAGAAGCCAGCCAGATTAACAAATAACAGTTGGAAAATCATGAAGATGTCATTCAAGAAATTGCCACTTACCGTACTATAACCTAATAGTTGCCAAGGAGAAGGACTAACATCCTCCAGAATTGCTTCAGCTTCCTGAAAACGTACCAAAATTCCCATGCATCAATGAAAACCCAACATATATAATCAAGCTAAATTTTCTCTTTTAACCTTTTACGTGTTTTCACAATGAAAGCATAAACACGGAAACAGATGGAGCCCAGGACAACACAGAGAAGTTAGAGTAGTTACAGAATTGGATCATAAAGAGGAGTGAAAGAATTTGTTAGGTAGCTAGCTTGAACAGTGGGAGGGGGTAAAAGAGCATTTCTTTTGAGTTGGCAATATTGGAGAAACCAGCACTAGCTCAAAGGGAAAACCTTTATTGAAGGGGAAACCCTTGGAAGGAGTATTCTCTTTTTTCTCATTTTGTCATTCGATCTATCATCAGAGATGCACTCTTTCTCTTTCTCTCGTAGTTTTCTAACCTTTCTTAAATTTCAGTTCTGATTTTGGGTTTGTAACTGACACACACAGGAAGTCTTACGAGAATAAAAAGAAAAAAATGCTGAAAGAAATCTTAATTGATCAATTCAATGTCAGAGATAAACAAGAAATCTTAATTGATCAATTCAATGTCAGAGATAAGCAATTACTGGAGTAGAAATGTATAGTATCACTTCTTTTGTCCTAACAACAAGATTTATAAAAAAAACTAAATTCTTTATAAACTTCTAAAAGAATGCCATGCGACTACTTTAAAGTTTACTAAAATGAAATGGAAAATCATAGATTGTTGCAGATTATGTATTATCTTTTAGAAGACAGACAATAAAACTGGAAGATGAATAGCTAAAGGTAGCTAGCCAATCGCTCGCTATAGAAATCAATTTGGTGATTTTAGGCCTTTAGAAAAACGATTAATTTACTACAAGGGCTTAAAGTCATAGTTCAAGCACTTAAGCAGCAGCAGCACCATTACCTATAGAGTTTTCATCCCATTATTTTTTGGTTAGTTATGCTAACGAAATGGCTAAAGTTACAGATAAAGAACGGTAGTTTGATGAATACCTCATTGAGTATGGAAAGTGCTGTCTCAGGTTTGAGTTCTTTGATGCGGAGACCCTGTTTCATCCAAGACTGAAAGCCGCCTTGAACCAAGTATGTATTCTGTAATCTTACACACAGGTTGTTAATTTTATGCTATTCCATTATATGTTTGATATCAAAGTTCGTGATTAAGTGGATTGTGCAGCATATATCTGTTGGTCAACCTGGGCAACACAAGCCACCACACTAAAGCACACACACTTGAATAAAAAGACTTGCCTTGACCCCAATCTTCTTCAAGGATCTTGCAATGCCTTTAGAACGAGTACCGTCAGCGTCCAACACTATAACCTTGGAACTGTCCTATAGGCCAGAGAAAATAAGATTTTGAGACATCATTTTTCATGCCATCTCCTAATCACATGTGAAAAGTATTGAGCTGCTGGCACACAGACTTAAATCATTGAATATATGTGATTAACTCTCGCCATGAAGTTTAAGGTATTGTGAACGATGCAATGTATACATATATACACATATATATATATATATATATATATATATATATATATATATTAAAAAACCTCACTTAATGCCCTCAAAAAAATTAAAATGATGAAATTTCCAGAAGACAATGCTTATTTTTAAATACCATAGAACTTTTTAGCCTTTAGTCATTGATATCTCTTTTAAGGTTCAATACTTTCACCACATCAAAGTAGAGAGCGAAATCCAAGGGTGTGTATAAAGTACTATTTTTGCAAAAAATGTCAAGTACAAGAAATCTAGAAGCGGAGAAATTTTCTGGGGTTAATCCATGGACTTTCAACTAATTTTATTCAGAACAATAGACCCTATTCCAAGATACAAAGATAAATACCTTAACAGTCTTCAAATTTCGAATAATAGCAGCAATCAAGGAATCCTCGAGGTCTCTACCACTCTTCAACAACTTGCGTATGGAACCATCGACCTGACAATTGCATAATATGTTACATAGCTGTAGACAGATTATAAACCAATTGCCGATCCATCTAACAAGAGACCTAGATTCTGGATTTGTTCCCTTTAACAAAGATAAGGTGTACCACAATTATTTCAATTAAATCTTTCAAACATAATTGTGTTTTAAACCAACCTCGAGAGGAGTTATACTTGCATAACGAAATCGAGCAGCTCGTCGGAGATCAGGAACGCCATCTTTTTCTCGCATTTCCTGCAGAAGAAAAGGAGTAGTGACTTCATTGGTCAATCTTGGAATCAAAAATAGATAGCCAAACGAATGTACGTAGGAAATCTTTCAAAATATGAAGAAACCATAGTTGAAGTTGGGAAGAAGTGTTGACCAAAAATAGAATGGATATCAAAACGCTGGGACAGTCAGAGACTTTACCTTCATAAATTATACAACTTTTTTCCCTGCTATGAATAAAAGCCAGAAAAGTTAATCGTAACTTGCCTCGGTGCGGACATCAATAAGTGCAACATTTGCATCTTCAGTCAAAAGCTCCAAAGCTGATTTAGGGGACAAATCTCCTGAATAACCTCCATATGTCCACAACCAATAAAAGGCCCTGCATATCTATGAAATCTATTACCAATAGCGTTTCTCTATGGAAATTTTATTCGCCAATACATAAACAACAAAATTTACTTTTGAGGAAGGAAAATTCACATACCATAATGTGGCTGAAGAGCCTACAAGAACAATAAATGGAATAATTGGGTCATTTGGATCCAAGCCAAAAGTCTTCTCCAATGAATAGACACCCGCGTATATCTACGGATGGAGAATAAATTGTTACAATACATAAACAGACTAGAAACATATATCAAATTTGAAATGTTTGTGAAACGAAACAGTATGTTGAAAACATGGATTCAAAATATTTCAACCACCAATAAGAGCAAAGAACTTCTTAAGCAAAGTTAAGACTGGATCAGGTAAAGTTGAGAGTAGAGGATCTTATTGAAACTTCTGTTATGTTGTAAAATGTTACCCTTTGAGTTGCAGAGCCAACAGGCCTCAAGATATCTGTTGCTTTATATTCATATGCATTGACTGTGTCCCTAATCCCTGCAGGAAGGAGATCCTTGGCTGACCCATATAGGTAGACAACGTACGAAGCCCCGCTTGTTAGGGAACTCTCCACTACTACAATTGCGCCGCGCAACACATCAATAGCCACAGCAGGTGCTTTATTTGTGACTCCACTCAGCCCACTTGAAAAGCTAGTGAGTTTATTGTTTGCTATGTCCCCTGTTTGATCAACAGCAGAAAATACCTTACTAAAAGCATTATCTACAGATTTAGTAGCAGTTTTAACAACAGAATCTGCAAAAGAAGTGGCTGTATCCAGTGAACTTCGTAAAGCATTTTCTCCCTGATTGATTGAGGCCTTGAATGAGTCATTGATTCCAGCAAAAAGGTCCCCAACACTTGCTTTTGTACTGGCTAATGATTCATTGCCCACATTAATTGAACTAGGCGTTGGGGAAAAGTTCTCTGGTATTATATCAATACTTGATAGTGTTTCTGTTTGTGCTGGTGTCACTAATGAAGTGGATCCTTCAGAGGACTGTTCTTCTGTAAAGGCCACGAATTCCTCTGGCACAGTAGATAAATGATAACTTTCGATGTGTCTCAGTGAATGATGTTCGTCTGTTGTCAGCGGTGAATAACCCCGCAAACTTGTAAGGTATGCTCCCGGTTCACTTGTAGAGGAGAAACCATCCAAGACCATCTTTGTAGCAGCGCGAACAGCAAATGAATTTCTGAGTGAATGAGCTCCATGTTGCGAAGCCAGATGAACGCCTTCTTCAACCACAAATCTGCTCTCGAGATCCTTACGAATGGGGTGAAATCCCCCAAACAAGGGAATCTGCAAGGACAAAGGTTAACAAAAAGTAACACCGGAGAGACAACAGGAGTGGTAAATAATTCCTGAAAAACCCAGATAAATAAAAGTAAAGCATTTAACAAACATGTCGTTCCCATGGCTGAATTGAGAATTTTGATTGATGGGTAGGAACTGACCTGGGAAGATGTGGAATAACTCGGGGTGGCGGAGCAAACAGGCAACATTCTCATACTGGCGATGGATCACTAAACACATAAATCAAACATAACCCGCAATCATCATCTGCATACAATCCAAAGTAACACGCGTCTCTGATTTAAGCAAAATGCATATGTTTTAGTTATAATAATTATGAAACATGAATTAATTAGTGCGTACCAAAGGCAGGCTCACCTTAGTCCTTTGCTGCTCTGTCTGTGTCTGCTAACCTTTCCATTCCCTCTTTTTGTTAATTTATTTATTTAAAAAAAAAAGGTTGATGAGAAATTTTTGTGGAATGTTTTGGTAGATTATCCGAATGGAAGAGGAGGAGGATATGGTGGAACACCACTGGCTCATCCTATTTGCTTCCTTTTTGTCTCTTATGCACCCATGTCACCACACAAACTCTCATCACACATGGATCACTCGTTCCTTCTCATGCCAACTAAATTTACACACACTCGGATCAGATGCATGCCTCCAAAATCAAATAACTGCTCATCAATCAATCCACCCTCATCTAAATCAAATACTGCTTTCTCATTTTAATTCTCACTCCTTATTTATTCAAGTTAACTATCAAATTCTACAGGATAATCAAATATTGCTTAACAATTTATGTTTTTTTAGATAATTCAATATTTTCTTTCAAATATAAACGAAAAAAGATGAAGGCACTAGGAGATCAAGATAAAATAAAATTCTTAAACCTAAATAGAAAAATAGAAAAAAAATAAAGAAATTGTACTTTAAGTTGAAGACTTAAGTTTCATAAAATCATCCTCTACAGAAAAAAAAAACTTAAAAATAAATTTCAATTCGTATCATCCTCATTAAATTATTTAAAATTAAATTTAACCTAATTTATTATCATTTGAATATTATAATTAACAAGCATTATAGGCATGTCTTAACATTAATTACAACTTCTTCCCGTTTTCAAAATATTTTTATATGTTAATCAAATGTCAATTTAACAAATTAAAGGTGATACAATAACTAATTTTATATTTTAGAAAGTGTTGAAATTGATTTTAATTAAGCCTGTTAATTAATCTAATAGCATGCAAAATTATCAATCAGAAAATAATACTTTAATTAATCTAATAGGATACAGAAGTATCAATGCAAAACCAAATATTTTAATAATCTAACATGTATATTATCAACACAAAAACAATATAAAGTTTCGGCAGGATTATATATATAGAGAGAGAGAGCTGTGTATAAAGAAACAATCATCTAGCTCAATAGATTAAAATTCTTGCTGATAATGTGTTATAGAATATAATCGGAGACAAAGAAAACAAACATATTAAAGTATAGAAAAGAACTATATAATTAAAATAAATCCTTTATAAATTCAAAAAAGTGTTTACATTTTTCTAACTTCCAGCCTTAACTAAGAGGACTAGTCACTCACATTTCCATTAAATATTTATTTATAGATGAAAGTTTATCTGTGATAAGTCTTATTATTATTTTTTATTAAGTTAATCTTGCATCTATATTTTTTTCTAATTTAAATTACTTAAATCTTATTAAAAAAACAACATTTTAAATTTGTTCATAATTTTTATTATAAGTTTTCATAATATCTATGGAAAATCTTGTTTGAAAAGATGTAATTTCATAACAAACAAACAAAAATGCAATTAACAAGTTTCACATTATGAATTAGTGTATTTTTCTTGTCACACATTTAAATAAAACAAGATTAAGTATGTAATGTGTTCATCAACATTGCAATTATAAGTATCAAGTAATATTGTGGATCAAACATCAATATTAGAATATTCGCTACCTAAATTGAGTCCATACTTGTACAACTTCGCTTATTTCATAAGATTGTAATAAGTCAAGGTTATAAATCATTTCATATAATATTCACGACATAGTGCATGTTGATGAATCAACTTTGGATGTAACTATAATTTTTGACATATAAAATGGGGTACATTATAACATACAAAAATGCATGGCTAATAAAGTAGTATGTTATTGAAAGTTTCTATGACAATTGGAAAGAACACTTAACAAATTTGATTTCTTTTATCCTAAAGTACCTAAGAAGATATGTGACACTTCAAGATGGATTATGTGTAATTTTGAATCAGCACAACTCCATCTATAACACATACACAAGAGAGGGGAGTGGTTGTATTGAAGAGAATTTTGTTCATGTACTACATTTGATACATTGCATAAAAACTTTATAAGATGCTTTAAGGATGCAACACTAAAAAATAACCTCGTAAGTATAAGTAAGTGCAAATCTTTCAACATTGTATGTCAAATTATAACTTAACTTGTTTCATCTTATATATAGTACACATAGTGAATAAGCTTCAATCAATTACTTCTATAACACAATAAAGGGCGTTAATCTGAAAATAAGAATTTGAATTGACAAAATTCTAAGAAATAAGTGAGTACTTACATGGGATGAAGGTTGACATTCAGGAAACTTAATGACCCACTTAACCAAATCCATTAATTGTGTTCCCAAAACAATAAAGAAACTTCCAACTTCCATGGTCATTAGTATGTATAAGGGATACAAAAAAATCACAGAAAGAAGAAAGATGGTTGCAATAATTAGTGTTATTCATGCATGTTCTAAAGTTGCAGCAAAGGTATTAGAATATGTTCAATCCAAGGAAAACACTTATAGAGTGCTTGAAATTGATTGAAGAAAGACTAGATTTTTTATGGAGGAGATTATCAATCCAAAACAAGTGTATCCAGTTGGAAAATTTGTTGTCAAACTAAATGAAAGGTAATGCGATAGTGAAAACTTCCAAAAACTTCATTTACTCTGCTCACACATGTTTGTTGTATGTAGAGAACCCCGCCACAATTCTGACATGTATATAAATCTTGTGTGTAGGTTGGATGAAATTATTAAAGTCTATGGTAGTCTATTTGAGGAGCTTAAGTACAAAGATTATTGACCAATATATGAAGGTCCATAAGTTCTTCCTAATCCTACAATCATAAGAAATTCCCAAAGTCGTCCAAAATCCTCCAAAATAAGGACTAAAATGGACATTAGAAAATAAGGTCGACCAAAGAAATGTTCTTATTATCATACACTTGGGAACATCTTAACAATCTTAGACTTAAGGGCTCAGGTCTAGTCAATAATTAAGTTGCAATTTTTTTATTATCAAACAAAGCAATAAAATATTTATTTGTGCACATGGTTTGAATTTACATACAAATTCACCTCTTATACAACAATTATCCCTAAAGTCACAATTGACATGTGTCATTCACCTTAATATACATGTTTTAACATGTGATAGTTGTCTCGATATAGATGTCTTGTACATGTCAATTGCATCAAAATGCATATATAATTGTCTCGTGACAACTATATCTTTATGGATGTTTGACATGTGACACATATCACATGCTACATGTTTGACACACAACAAACGCCTTATTATTGTTCTTATGCAGAAACAAGATCTAGAAGGGGTGAATAGATCTTTCAAGGAATTAATTTGTTGAAAATACGAATTAGTCTGTTAAAATTTTGTTTTCTCCCTTGATTAAGAAAACCAAGATGCAATTTATAAAACAAGTTATTGATATAGTGAAGAACAGAAAATAACATATGTGTACAAATGATTTTTATAGTGATTCACTCTTTTTCAAGACTTACACTCAGTTACTTAATCACAAATTAGGCTTCCACTGGATACTACAATCCTTAAAAGCAATTACAACCCTAGTAATGCCTAAGAAAAATACCAAGAATATAAGTTTTGAACCCTACAAGACTTTATTCCAACCTGTGCAAAAGCTTAATGCATATCCACTCAATAACTCTAATCTAATAACGCACATAAACAAAAAAAAATCAAAGAATGAGATCACCTTGGAAACATTTAAGCCCTTACACAAATTTCAGATCCAAAGAGCGATCTTCTATACCACTCTCAAATCACAATTTGAATGACCAAGAAAACTAATCGTAGATTGCCCACTATGTTCTTTTTGTTAAATATTTCAAAACTGAGCAAAAAATAAATAATCCATTGAAAAATATTCTTAACAGATTAATAAACTAGTCTTGAAAATATTCAAGATCTTGAAAGCAGTTTTAACACATTAAACTGATGGCATAATCAATTAAAACAATAGTTGAAATCAAACCCTGATACTTCATAAACATTTTAACATATTAACATGATCTTTTAATCTATTAAAAATGTACAAATGATCAAAATAATTTTCAAGATAGTTTGTAATGTGAAATTCATATTAAGACTATGATGATCTAATTGTCTAAAGAGATAAACTTACATAACATCCTAAAAAAACAAAATTACAAACTTCATTAAATCTTTTTAAAATTTTCAAAGTCTTCATTTTTCATCATAAAAAAGTTAATTTCATCAAATCTTCAATCCTCGTTCAAACAACTTTAATTTTATCAATTATAAGTTGCATGATTGTTTCATTGCAGAAATAAAATAAGTTAAGTAACAATTAAATTATAATAAGTTATATACATTTTTTAGTATAAATAATTATACTCTTTAACATAAATTAACAATTATAACTTTTGATACAACTGTTTAATGTAATAATTAGTATAAAAATCAATTAGTTTCACAATTTTAAATTTCATTCTTATTTTATATTTTTTTATATTTTAGTTTCTATTTATCCATTTTAGTTTTAATCTATCATTCCGTTAATCCATAATATTTATAATTTTAATATTAAATTAAATATTTAATTTTAGGTCAAAATAAATAAACGGAACTACTAATATGATTCAAAATATCTCTTTGTATATATATATTAATAATAAATTAATTAGTATATTTATATAGTACACCTAAATTTATAATATCAAAAAATTGTTTTTAATTCACAAAATTGATTTATATAAAATTTCATATTTTACAAAAAAAATACTTTAAGACTAAAAAAAAGAAAAAAAGTTTATTTAGACCATCTTATTATTAATCACATAAAACTAACAATATTTGTTAAAACATGCATATATTTTAAAATTAAATTAATATATTTATTGAAATTATAAAAATATATGACAAAGTTGTCAAATGATAAGAATTTTAATGTAATATCTAAGAGTTATCTCTATAAAATTATTAACTTGAATTATTGAATGGGACCTATTTCTATCTATAATCTGTTCATATGTTATATAAATAACATAATAAATTTTCTTGATTTGAATTTTCTTGTTCAATATTAATGTTTTAATTTAATTAATTATTTTAGTCGAAAATAATTTTGAATTTGCTTTGTTAATAGTGTTTATATCAATCAATAGGAAGGCGGTTGTAGTTTTAAAAAAGTAGAGTTAAATGCAGAGGATTGAATCGCAGGACAGGACTACCCTTCATTCACTCTATAAAGGAGGAGATATCGTGCATTGGGCTTCCATTCAGTGCAGTGCGATATTTCTTCTTAAACCCTAGCCAGCCGCTTTGCTCTTCCTTCTTCGATTCGGTATTTTTCTTCTTTATTCTTCTCACAGTTTACCTCAAACCCTATTATTTTCATGCATTCATCTCCCTCACTTTTCTCTTTTTCCTACTTTTCCCAATTTTTGTTGATTCCTGTTGATAGTTTCCTTCCAGTTTTGGCTGTTAACTGCCTTTTCATTTGTTTTTGGATTATCCTATGCTGTTGATGTGTAAATACGCTTATTTGAAAATAGATGCTCTGTCATCACTGAGTTATTTTGTCAGGGTTTATGTTTTCTTTTGAGTTTGTGTTTTATGCGTTTGCCAAATGGAGACTGTAATGCATAAAGCGAAAGTTGTGTTGGATTTTGAGAAGTGAGGTTTATGTAACCTTTTAGAATTTGTCATTCGGCTGTTGTGTTCTGGTTGCCATGGTCATGTATTTTTATTCTGGAGATCGTCACCTTAATGCTCTTATTGTTGGTTTCAGGAACTCGGTTCCTCCAAGCTCAGGGAACAATCATAATGGCGTTTTGTAATAAGGTTGGAAATGCCTTGAGGCAGGGTGCTGCTCGCAGCTCACAAACACCTGTTGCATCCATGCTTAATTATATTCGTTGCATGTCTTCAAGCAAGCTTTTCATCGGAGGTATTGATATTTGTTGGAAAGACAGTGATGGATATAAACAACGAATGTGGATGTCAATTTTCTTTTGTTTTTAATGGCTTGATCTTTTGATATTTTAGGACTTTCGTATGGAGTTGATGACCAGTCTCTCAAGGACGCATTTTCTAGCTTTGGAGACGTTGTTGAGGGTGAGTTCAGTTTGCCTTCGTTGTTATACAGTGGTTTGATTTCAGTCATGGAGTCACCTGTTAGCATCAGTTTACTGTATGTTCTCTAGTTTTGGTCGGTTTCGTTGCAACGTGCAGAGTTGTTATATATCTGCTGTAGCACCATGGCATTATGAAAATCCTCCAATCTGTTTTGTGAGACTCCATTGGCATTGTGGTGCACAGCAGAGTTTCAGCTGCTATTGGCAATTGATGCACCATTAGATTTTTATTGGCAGCTGGAGTCTGTGTTCAGAATGCCATTCTGTCTGGGCAGTTCACATGTGTACCATTCTTAAAATCATAGCAGGCGTAGGATTTGCATCTTAATTGTTAAAATAGATACGCAACTATTTTTGGTGCTGGTGTATTCAAAGGGAAATTTCTTAGTTTCATTATTTACGAAATTGGAATAAACATTATAGAAGTTACCTGGTGAGAACTCATGCCTGCACTAAAAAAAAAGGCAGCCTGGTCCTAATTTAGGTTCTGCCATACTTATACTCGGTGGTCTGTTTCACAGCAAGAGTTGTAACTGATAGAGACACGGGAAGATCAAGGGGATTTGGATTTGTCAACTTCTCCAGTGACGAGTCTGCAAGTTCGGCACTCTCTGCAATGGATGGGCAGGTCAGAGGGCTTTTCTGTTGATATATTAACTTGGTTGTTTTAGTCTTCGTTAGTTGACTGACTTGCTATGTTTCTTTAGGATCTTAATGGCCGAAACATTCGGGTATCATATGCAAATGATCGACCTTCTGGACCACGATCTGGGGGCGGTGGTGGTTATGCTTCTCGTAATGGTGGTTGGTGATCCAATTGTTTTTATTTGAAGTGCCTTCTGCTTAGTTTTGAAGTTTCATGTTTATGCCTAGAACTTGGATTAAGGTAAAGTAGTAATTAGTGGAATGCTGCGGTTTCTGCCCTAACATTTGTTGGTTATGTTATTCTACGACGTTTATTAAAAATATCTGTTTGGACCAATTATGGTCAGTGTGCATGTTGGGTTGGATTTCTGATTAGTTTTTGAGGTCCAGTCCAGTTCTAAATGTGGTTTATTTATGTGGGCCTAAAATATCACCAAGCCCAGTAAATGAGATTATAAACCTGGACAATGTGTGATTATACGGACTTAAATATTGATCTCCGTAGGTAGTGTTCTGGAGTGTAGCCTTTCTATCCAATCACTATTTTAGTATGGCGACATACACACAATACGTTTTTTTTTTTTTTTTTTTTTTCTATTTTATACACATACATTTATTATCATTATTTTAGTTTACTTGAACCTTTTTTTTTATCACTTTTCAGAACATGGTTGTTTGATAAATTAATAAAACATCAATATTGTTATAACTAGTGGAAAGATAGGAGCCGATGCATCTGTGCATTATAAGAATTTTTTAGACATGGGATTGAAATTAAAAATGTGAGTGTGGTTATTTCATATAAAATGAAACAAAAATTGTATGTATGGAGTATTGTAGATGTGATTGGTTGTTGATAGGGATGGTAAAAAAACCGTTCGTTCTCGCTCCTATACTACTTCTAATATTTAATATTTATTCATATTTTAAATTATTAAAATGCATTTAATTTATCAGATAATTTTAAAAATTTATATTATTTTTTTTAATTTTTAGTTTTGTAATTTAATTTTATACAATTATATTTAATAATTTTATTTGTTTTTTTATAATTATTTGATTTTTATTTAATTATTATTTAATGATATTTTAATTTAAAATTTAAGCTATTATAATTTTTTATTGATATTTATTAATATTATTTAATATTAAATTTTTTGTTATGACTTATTTTCTGTTATGACTTATTTTCTTTAAAATAATTATTTAATTATTATTTAAAATAATAAAAAGTAAATACGATTATATGGAGATAATTTATATAGATAGAGAGAAGATAAAATTTTCATAACTATTAAAAAAAAATTATTGTAGAATTGCCATTCTTAGTCGTTGATGGATAATGCTAATATTTGTAATATTTATATGGATCGAACGACAAAACAAGTGCGTGAAAGACGGATATTTTCATTTTGTTTGTTTATGTATAATGTATAATAATAATGATGATGCGTGTGGTCAAAGTCCCTGGTATTATCTATTTCCATCTGAAACGAATGATATTAATACATTAAAAAAGTATAGATATGCAACTCAGTTGGAAGGTTATTTAAGTGATAATATTTAATTCTTGAATATAAATTTAGTTAATTTTAATTTAAATTAAGTAGTAGTTATGAAATGCAATAAATGTATATTTTTATTTTTATTTTTATTTTTTATATAATGCTCCCCTGACAAGCCAATAAAATTTAGAGTAAGAGGAAGTTGAGTCACGTGTGGCTTTGCATTTTGGCATGTTTTTCTTGTATCACCGAAGCTCTGCAATTTTGTGTTGGGGACGAATACCGGAATATGAAGAAATAAAAGTGAAGAGAATTTTGATGCGCTAGGAGAGTTGTTATGCATGAATAGTAAAGCACAAAAAAATATATCATCACACGTTGTCTTATGATTCTACCATGATGTTTGTGTCATGGTCGCTTAGTTTTTCTACCATCGAAGGCAAAACATCCATTAATCACCAAAGCTTATTGAGGCAATTATTTTTTCCAAGGATAATGGATTTCTTAACACCCGTATTCCTAGAAAACGTTAATCTTAAATTAAGTTAAAAACATTAAAGTTGCGATAATAATTTTTTAATAAGCTTTTAGCCGAAAAGTGGTATGAAGTTGAATAAAGTTTGTAGATGTTTTGAAATAGTATTGGTGGATGGAAGGGGCAATGAGTGTCGGTGAGGCTAAGGTGGGGGCATGTGCTTATGTCCCTATTCTTATTGTCATATTATGTGTTAACAAAAGATTTAGTCATATAATTATTTTCACATAAATAGCACTTGCACAACGTGGTTGGTGGAGTGTCTTTCTCCCTCTCAATTGGCATCACATCACAGCCATACAAACCCAACACTTTTTTTTAGTTTCGTGTTTTCCAAAATTACAAACCCCCATTTTAACAGTGATAGTGCAGGCATTTTGGTTGTGTCATTCATAGAAAATATAGTAGAGAGATCATGCATGCATTAAGCAACCAAGTTTGGTATCTTTGCAAAATTTCAAACTTTATATATTTTATAAAGCTAAACTATTTCCTGACTTTTGTGCTAATTTGGTCCCTTTCACATTAAAATAAGAGAAAAAAGAAACATTCCGTTGACATTAAATGTATAGACACACCATCCCTCTACCCTTCTACTTCTCCCTTCTAGTACCATCCATATAAAATGTAAATTTAACAATAAGAGATATTTTATTATATATTTAAAGATATAAATATAACATCATCTTATTAAAAATTGATGTATTTTGTTTTGGAAAATACATGAAACTGAGTCGAAATGATTAAAAATATACCCATAGTATAAAGATAAATTTATAAAGGCAATGTATGATTAAAAAAAAATATTTTGGGACTTAGTGGAACCCCTGCCAACAAGCCTAAAAAGATATACGAATGCTAATTCATGAGAATTTGAAGACTCCTGTGGTCAACTTTATTATATATAATACCAAAGACACAACGTCTTAATCTTCAACTCTTTTGATTTATTCGGAATAAAAGTTTCAATCTTTTAACTCAAAACAATTTGAAGACGGTTTGTGAAGTAGATGAGATCCAATACAAGAGACATAAATTCTTAACTCCTTTCCTTGGTTGGTCCTTTCCCAACTGGAAGCTCACTAGAAAAATCCAGCTGAATTAGGTATGTGATGTTTGAATAAAATATTTAGCAAAAACGATCTAAAAATGGATAATTAGCATTGAGTATGATTAGTTAAGTTGGCATTAGATTATTATAAGGGATGAAAGAGAAATGATGAGAGGTGGGAAATGAGGTGATAGACCTAAAAGGAGAAGTTGGGAAGTTGGCAATGGCAGTAACAAAGGAAGAATATCGAACAAGATTGCAGTCCACGCGTATTGGTCAATTGCCTACCGTTCATCTTTTTCTTCTTCCATTTGGTCAAACTTTACACCTAAACTCCACTCCAAATCATTGTTTCATTTCTCAAGAGACATTCACCATGTGAACTGAATATATACACATCAAATTTAAAGTTGTACTAGACAAGAAGCTTGTGACACACTAACATGTGAATTGTTTACTTTTAGGTGTTTTAGGTTTGGGTTAAAGACTCCTCCTACATACAATTACATTACACAGGTTATTTACGGCCCATAAGCGTAAACAATGTATTATACAATTTGGTGTTCGATAGCATTATTGTGATGGAAATAATGAGGAATAGTAAGTAAGTAGCAAACATAGAATTAAAGGAAAGAGGGAATCATAGTTATTTAATTGGATTCTCAAAATCTCCACTTAGTGATTGCCTTCAGAGGTTGCAAATAACTGCGTCACCTTTCTCCACTTTTTCAGTGAACAAATTAAGGGCTCAAATTATCTACCAAATGCTACAAACATAGGTATATCGTTAAAATCTAATGTTTCTATTCATTTTAATTTTTTATATTTTAAACTAATTAAAACTATGTGTTATTTCTTTATTCTCTGGAGATATTTTCTCCAAACACAGTACAGTATCACAATAAATATAATTACAACAACAATTTTAAACGTAAAAGCATAACAGAAAAAAGCGTAAAACAATAATTGAAAAGTGATTCTTATATATTGTCAAGGAAGGAGAGATGAAGAAAGAATAAAAGTGTAAAACAATAATTAAAAAGTGGATCCTTATGGTTGGTTATGGAGAAATGGAGAAAGAAGTGAAGTGTCCTTGGTGCCCAGAATGGGTCTTTTAAGTTCTAAACTGAACTTTGAAATTGGAAGAAGATGGTGGTGTTGAAATGAACAGAATGTAGGTAGAAAGAAGGATTGAAAGAGTTGAATTTGTGGGTGTACTAAATCTCTGAATTGATCCTTTTACAGGAAAGAAAAGAAAAGAAAGGAGAGAAGAAGAGGGACGATGAAAGGTCTGAAGTGGTTGTGGATAAAGAAGGGGAGAGGTATGCAACCTTTGTGGCAGACCCCACCCACCATTATTACACCTCTCATTCATTCTCCTTCCCTTTAGCTTTGGATACAATACAATACAATACAAATACAATACATATACACAGATTGCTTATGCTTTCTGTTCCTTTCGTCTATACCAGATATTTTTGATACATGTATAGTTGGGTCCACGGAAAATAATTAACAAAAAAGAATGGCAGTGATGAGAGGAAGATGAATCAATCCTTCTTGAGGCGGAGGTGGGGCCCGTAATAACCGACGTACCACTTGACGAACTTGCGGAGGCCGGTGGGGAGATCGGTGGTGGGTTTGTAGGAGAAATCGCGGAAGGCCAAGCTGACGTTGGCGTGTGTGTAGGGAACGTCACCGTTGGAAGGCATCTTGATGACGTGCTTTTTGGCCTTAGTGTTCAGCAAGCCTTCCAGAATGGAGACCAAGTTCCCCACGGGCACGGGGGAGGTGTTGCCCAGATTGTAGATCCTCAGCTGGGCTGGCCCACGCTTCTTCCCACCGCTCCCGGTGCTCTTCTCGGCCGTGTCCAGAGCCCCCAGACACCCCTTCACGATGTCGTCGATGTAGGTGAAGTCACGCGCCACCTGCTTCCCCTCCTGCGTCTCGTACACGTCGATCGTCTTCCCCTGGAGGATGTCTTTGGTGAAGAAAAAGTAAGCCATGTCGGGTCTCCCCCAAGGGCCGTACACCGTGAAGAAGCGCAGGCCGGTCAGGGAGAGCCCGTAAATGTGGTTGTAGGTGTGGGCGATTTCCTCCCCGGCTTTCTTCGTGGCGGCGTAGAGGCTTGCGGGTTGGTCCGTCCGGTGGAGCTCCGAGAAGGGGTTCTGGGTGTTGAGGCCGTAGACGGAGCTGGAGGAAGCCCAGACTATGGAGGGTTGGGGGTTGGCGGCTTTGGCAACCTCGAGAAGGTTGACGAAGCCTGCGATGTTGGCGGTGACGTAGGACTGGGGGTTCTGCATGGCGTAGCGGACGCCGGCCTGGGCGGCGAGGTGGAGGATGTGGGTGAAGGCCACCACGTCGAAGAGCTTCTCGAGCAAGGGCGTGTCGTTGAGGTCCCCTTCCACGATGAACACCTGGTGCTTCCCCAGCATTGCCTGGCGGGCGCGCTTCAGGGAGGGGTCGTAGTAGGAGTTGAAGTTGTCGAGACCCAGCACTCCATCGCCCCGCCTCTTGAGGGCCAGCGAGCAGTGACTCCCAACGAACCCCGCCGCCCCTGTGACGAGGACGGTGAGGCCGTTGGGGCGTCGCGGAGTGGAGGAGTGGCGGACCTGCTTCTCCCAGGCGCCGAATGCGGAGGAGAGGAAGTGGGAGTGGGCGTGGAGGTGGCGGTGGGTGGTGTCGGCGAGGGGAGGGTAGTTGAAGGTGAAGAGGAATACGAGGATGAGTGCGACGAGGAGGGTGGCGCGGAAGAGGAGCTTGGAGGAGGCGTTTAGGAGCTTTGTGCTGTTGACCCTCCGGATGTAGCTGTTGTATCTCTCCAGCTTTATGCTCTTGCTGGTGTCCGGGGGAGACCCAATTCGATCCATGGGTGGAGAGAGGAGAAGAGAAGAGAAGAGAAGAGATCTAGAGATGCAGAGGAGAGTGGTGCCCTCTGTGTGTTTGTGTTTGTGTTTGCGTTTGCGAGAGCTGATGAGGTGAGGTTGAGCCCTGAAGCCTTAGGGGTGGGAAGAGAGTGATGATATAAAGGAGAGAGAGAGAGAGAGATAGATAGATAGATAGATACAGGTTGGTGTTGGTTGGATGGCACCACTTCCTCCTTACTATCACACTCCTCCTCATCATCATCATTATTCTACTCTTCACTCTCTTCTCCTACGTACCTACGCGTTCACATTCCCCCATTTCCCATTCCCACTCTTCCATGTGCTCTCCACGTGCTACCATCTCAACTCTTCTTTTCACTTTCTCATTCCTCTCTCTCACTCTCTCTGTTTTCCCTAAGCTCCTTTACTGTGATAATATAAGCTTGGTTCAAGAGTGAACATTAATTAGGCACCGACAATCTTACACTCCTCCCTCTTTCCTATTTCATTTGTCCTTATATACTTACTATTTAATACTCATTCTTAGCCTCTCTCGTCTTCATTTAATACTATTTAAATGCTGCCTTATCTTAATCTTCCCAATCTAATCAACCTTCGATTCTTCCATTCCATCTCAAATCCACTCTCCATTAGGCCATGTTAGGTGACACTTGCAATGCACAGGATTCTGATTGGCTGCAGCAGCAGGCCCATGTCTACTAATCCTCTCCTCAGTTACTAACACCCTTTTACTGCTTTTATTTTATTTTTCTGACATATTCTACTTTTCTTCCGTTAACGCATAATTATAATCATTAAGCTACATATAATTATGTCAGAAATAATAATCCATACGGAGCCCTGGAGGAGGTATTTGTCAAACGGGTAGTGGTGGTCCCAGTATGTTTAAACAGTTCTTATTTTTATTTATTCATTCATTTTTTGTTTCACCAGTTTGACAGAGAGATAGAGAAAGTAACAGATGAGAGTGTAAGAGGATACAAAAATGAGATAATGTTTGAAAAGAGAGGCAAAGTGATTAAAGTTTAGGATAATTAATTATATTTACAGTAGCTAGTTGATAAGATGTCTGGGACATGGTTTATGTTTTGGTGTTTGGCCAATACTGTAGATGTTTCTCTTTCAAATTCGTATCATAATAGCAATAATTATGGATGCATCTTTTCATATCCTAACAAACTCCAAAAATTTTGTCAATTATTGAGCAACATTTGAGTTTCCGTAGCAAATACAGTACATAAATAAAATAATAGTTTAAAAAGGAAAAATGTTACTTACTGGTGAATGAATGAGATGGAGGCAACAGAAGGAAAGGAAATGCAGAAGAAGTTTCCTTAGTGGTGACATGAAGCATAGTTTTAGTGAGGAGGAAGAGAAAGAAGAAAAGAAATATGTAATTTTGATTACTTTAGCTTTCCTATATTCATGAATGTTAGCATTAAATGGCTATTATGAGAGAAGCAATGGGCAGAGTGTGAAGAAACCATGAATGAATGCGTTGTCGTCTAGTGACTCCTCATATCATATATCACACCAATCTTGCCTCTGTCGGCAGCTCAACCTCAAGTTCCACCTTTTTATCTTCTTTTATACTAATATTCAAAACCTGCTTCTGCAATCCATTCATACTTTTTCTTCATTATTTATTCACAAAAAATGTGTATGTCAAACTTTACACTGCCACTGTAAAAACCCTTTATGTTGCTATTCTTTTTTTCTTTAAAACTTTTTTCCTACTTAACTATTAAAGCATCAATGAGCTTCACATTGCTTAGTTTGTGTTGAATCCTATTCATAACCTCCTAACCTAACATATAACACTCCATCGTTTTCTAACAAACCATATCCTATTATTTTAAATATTTTCATTTTTATAATTAAATTAACTATATACGCAAACTAAAGCATAGTTACATTACACTTTAAATAAAATATAGTCATATTAACACAATAAATCAATAACAAAGTCTTACACGGTAATGATTAAATTCTTTATCAGAGATAAAAAAATTAATATTAATTTCAAACATCTTTTTGACTTATAAAATATTATAAATATATTTATTAAAAATTTATGAAAATAAGATTGATTTGTTTTAAAATGTTAATGATGAATATTTGATTAAATTTAAGTCACTTCTTTAATTAAATAAAAATATAAAATTTAAATATGTTTTCTGTCATATGAAGATATATACAAGAATAATTTACTAAAAGTGAAAAAGAGTGATCTTTAAAGTGAACATTTAATATAAAAGACAAATATGATTTTAATGCTTTTATATCTATAATACTCTATTCTTTTGTGTTTCTTTTTAACCTTGACTTTTTATTATGTGAATTTATATTTGTTTATTCTAAATCATAATTTTAGTAATTTTCTTCCTCTCATATATAATATTTTGAAAATAACTCTATTACAACAATACAAAACACATGTTGAGATGATACTTAACAAATTAAATCAACTTGGAAAAAAGGAAGAATTAACATAATCTCTAATGAATGAACAAATTTCTAAAGAAAGCCTTTAATTAATTTTAGGCCATCACTAAGAGGGTTCCTATTTTTTTTTAAAAGTTGTTGATCATTATATGATGAAATAAAAATAAGCATTACATAGTTAGCAAAATAACCGAATTAAAGTTGTTTGTTATTGCTAATAGATGTTTTGCATATATTATAATGATAATGAGAAAAATTAAAATTTTGAAAATTGGGTTATTAAGGAAGAATGGATTTCTCAAAAAAATGATGATGTGGGTAAGGCCCAAACTATTAAAGATTTTGTTTTGAGTGACATATAGTTAAACAAAATTACATATATTTTAACTTTGACTGAGTCTATTTATAACATGTTTAAAACATGTGATACAAATAGTCTTATACTTCATTTTGTTTATGAGATCTGCGATACTATGACACAAAAAGTGAAGACAATTTATACACAACAAGAAGAAAAAGAAGGAAATGATACATTTGTATTATATGACGTTGTTTATAATATACTAATAGCTAGATGGACTAAAAGTTACATTTTTCTCCATTGAATGACTCACTCTCTCAATCATAGGTAAATGTATCCTATCAATACTCAATTTTTTATAATTTATATGAAAATATTTAGAAAGTAAGTAGTTTTATAAAATAATTTTTTTCCAATTTATATTTATATGTATTATAATGAAAAATTATTTCAAAAAAGTTCAAATAGAATCCCTTCACATGAGGATGGTGAGATTTCTAGGAAGAGTAGTAAATGTTTGAAAAAGTTTTTTGGACTAGTGAGGATAAAAGAAATGTTGCACTTTGACTTTTCATCAAAATCAAATAAATTTGCTTCTTTTGACTCAAGTAAAGATAGGTGGATATTAGACCCTAAATCTTAGTGGATAGTGCATGATTCTTCTACTTGTCTTCTTCAAAAGCTAGCACAAAAGCTTCTTCTACAACCTTGTTCATCATCTTATTGTAAGAGAAATTGGAATATCTATTCATTTATTTACTCATAAAAAAATATGTTGAATCCTAAAAGTACAAAAGTTTTGTTTATGTACATGTCATTTTGTGGCTTTTGGTTAGAAACCATGAAAAATATAATCAAAGAGCATTAAAGATATGAAACATTAGTAAAAATGTATGAGATAACTTTGAGAACTTTAAAATCTTAAAATGAAAGTATTATTTCTTGGTGAACTATATGAAATTTATCTTATTTATATATGATGTTTAATAAAAAAATAAAATCGATATGGTTCTTATTTATAGACAATATACAATAATTCATAATTCCTATTTTATATTTAATAATGTTTAAAATTATAATTTATTATTCCTAGTTTATATATATATATATATTTAAGTTTAATACATACAGTGAGTTCAATTTAGAAAATATTTAATAATAATTTTTAATTATGGTATGATTTTAAAAAAAGTATAGTATTTATTTTATTTTGTGAATATATATATATATAAGCTTAATAGGTTTAATAATGTCTATATTTCGTTTTATTGTTAATGTAATTCTAATATTTTATTTGTTCTTTATTCAGTCTTTAGTCAAAATGAGTGAATGTCATAATTTTTAATAGATTAATCTGAATCCTTCACAATGTGGTCCTTGGAAAAACGGTTACTCTATCAAATCATTTATTAGGTCAACTTGCTTCAGGTAAACTTCTCATTTTTTTTCACATTTAAATTTTAAAATAAATATTTGTTTATAAAAGGGTTGAATTATTGTCCTTCAAGTCCGGCAACACTCTAAAAATGTGCATGGATCCAAACTTTCAAGAGTCTTCAAGTGCTTCTCTGAACATCAAAACCATTATTATTTCATACCTTCATCTTCAAATATCATTCATTTATTTCATAAATATTACTCCATCATATACTACATCATAAATTACCACATCCTCAACGCTCTTCTTTCAACAATGATAGATGGCTCCACCCTGTTTCCTCCTTGCAATATGGCTAAATTCAACCTCTCTCATAGGTTAATCACACACACTTTTCATTACCTTCTTAAATCTATTCCCATATGAATTGATGAACTAATTTTTTAACTTAAGTTTTGTCTCCCATGACAAGATGCAGAACGTTGGTTAATCAATTAATTAATAAAAAATTCTGATTTTTTTGTAAAAAAATGTATTGGTAATACTGAATATATATTTATTAAAAAACATTTCTATTTTTTACTCGTTACTCACCAAATAATGATTGATATAATCGTAAAAGAAAGAATTGGTATTTTTCAGTTCTTCTACTTCTTTTTTAATCCAATGATTAATATGTAGTATTTTTATACTCAGCTTGTGATTGATTCTAGTTTGGTGTGCACGATCTGAGCTGTGACTGAGTAACAAATATGTAAGTGGTGGTGTTGCTGCAGGTTTCCTCACGTGCCTGGAATATACTCTAATGAACAGATGGATGCATGGAGAAATGTTGCGGATGTTGTGCATGCCAAAGGCAGCATCATTTTCTGTCATCTATGGCATGCTGGCCGTGCATCACATCCAGGTAACATACATGGGTATCTGATTGATCAATACTTGAAGGATGCAATCAATGATCGAACAGATGAATATGGTGGGTCAGTAGAAAACCGGTGCAGGTTCCTAGTGCAGGTGGTTGAAGCTGTTGTCTGCCACTGGGGAAAAAGAGTTGCTGTCAGAATTTCACCAGTAATTGATCACATTGCTTTTCACTCTGACCCACTTCACCATATACAGCGGCGGGGAGGTAGAGAGCAACCGAAAAGGCGGGTGGAGAAGGAGAGGAGAAAGAGGATTGAGAAGATGAGGTGGGAGGAAAGGTAGAGGATGAATGAAAGAAAAGAAAAAGTTTGGACATATCATTCTGTATATATCTCATGTCGCCACTAATCCTTAAAATATTAAAAAAATATAGTATACCTTTATATATTATAACAAATAATAAAACATATAGTCATGCAACTATACGTTTCATAGATAATTGTATTATTTATTGTACGGTACAATTATGTATAAAAACTAACTAATATTTTTCAAAAATTAAAAATTAAATTATTAATAAAATAATTAAAATATAAATAAATTTATAATTATAATAAACTCATAATAGTAAACAATATCAATGTTATAAATAAATACATCTAAATATACCTAATTAGTTATTAAAATCCCTAAAAAAGAATTAGGTGTATCTATCAACCTAATTAATTTGAAACAAAATGGAAGGCTAGAGTAGTGGATCCTACTCTATTTCTCTCTCTCTCTGTATATAAAATAAGAGAGACATAGGGAGCATGTATCATTCTTATCAAACACTTCTAACTGAATTAACTTGTTAACCACTACAATAATGACTATTAACTTTATAAGTCTCAACAAAACATATCACAAAACTCGGATCTTAAACACCTCAAATTCTACACCCACTTAACATCCTCTTCATCTTTTTTTTTTCTCATCATATCCTTTCTATTTTCTTATCTTGACTGCACAAGGCTACACCCTCCGATGGGTGTCCAAGAAAGAAAATAAAATATTGCAATACAACAGATATTTCGTGCATATAAAAAATTAATATTTAATAGAAGCTAAATTCAATACACACCGAAGATGTGGTCATTCCTGCAATAAACCATCAACTTCGATACTTCTGTCCGTGACTTCTTGAGCGTCCGGGAGATCTTTAATTGCCTGCAGAAGAATAAACCAATTCCAAGAATCAAGTATCAATAAAATGGAAGACAAAGGACGTTAATAGTTTGAAATCAAAATAAGGCTAATAATTAACTATTGCAAGTGGTATTTAGGCAAATATGAAAAGAAAATAATAGGTAAATAAACCAAAATTTTAAATCAAATCATTCGCCGTAATATTCTATGCTTTTGAAAAATATGAGGTATATAAGTTGATTTCATATTATGAGAAAAATTTAACTTGTTTTATTTTTTTCACATATAAGAAATTTTTTAAAAGTTTATCCAAGTATAGTATGTACCTTATAAAGATACCAAGAAGCAAAAGCATCTGTTGCAGCGTACTCTAGTTGCTCCTTTGACAAAACTGGAGTCTCCCAATTTCCTAGTCTTATTTTATTGGGCTTTTTAAGCTGCAAAAATAACAAGCTTCGTAAATATCCTACAAAGATAGCTCTTCAATGGAGTGTAGCAATGCACCTGCTAAATTTTTTGTTACTGTTTTCTTGAAAGAAAAAAAAAACTTATTTAACTACTACAGTACTAGATAGTAATTAAAACTGTTCATGGCAAAAAAATATAAATACCATTTGTAATTAATAAACTGATACTAATTTAAGACAATTGGATTCAAAACGTACCTGTTTCGATAGAAGTTTTTCAGTCAAAGATGAAAGTCCCCACTTGTGATCACCACCAAGCTTTTGATTAGCACGGAAAGAAAGATCCATCACACCTTTAACAGATATTTTATAATCTCTAAAAACCTTCGTAGCGTCACCATCAATCCCAACTCCAACCTTGTGCACATAATCAAACTTTGCATTAATACTTACAAATTACAATAAATGATATGTTCACGTAGCCATAAAAGAAAAAACTTGACAAAAAAAATCCAGTTTGACAGATATAGAAACCTTCAGAACTGTGGGATCTTCAAGCAATAGCTGTAAATTTCGAGGGATTCCAGAATGAATTAGATGTAGAACATGACAATGACTACTGTCATCACATATCTGCATGACTGCTACCTTTCCGGGTGGAACACCTATAAAAGTTTTATACAATAATGATTCAGTAATTTAAGTAACGCAAAATTTTCTTCTTTTTTTAAGAATTAAGATTTTATAGGGAAAAAAAAGAAAAGGCACTTCTTCTGCACAAAAGTAGGAAATTCCTCTAAGTAGATGAACAAAGTATTCAAAGAAAAGACGATTAATAAACTAAGAGGAATAAGGAACCAAACAATTAGCTGGAATTAAAACTTTAATCCCCCAGATACCCAAATCATGCCTTCACCTTCATCTACATTACAATTTGCAATACAATATAGAAAGGCTCTTCCTCCAAGGAATTTTGCAATTCCTCGTCAAGACAGTCCATCAAAGTTCTATAAATTTCAGCAAGGATCTGATTCTAGCCTTTAAACAATGTATTCTATATAATATTAAAAATACAGGTTAAAAAACCTAGACTAGTTGAACAACAACTGGCATCATTTCTTGTTTACACAACCAATAAAAACATCTTAATATCAGATAAGAATATAATCAACATACACTCAACTTCTCTTCCATCACATTTTCTTCCTATCTGTCTCTTTTCCATCACATCACTGGTTACACTTATCACTTCATTTCTCTGTCTTTCCTTCTTCTCATTTCTTTTTCCTTTCTACTCCAATCCGTTTTGAGAATGGAGTTGTTTATCATTACTCTATCAAATACATATTAATATTACCCAATTCAGCAATCGTAACAGACTCAATACTAACAGGAAAACGCTTATGTCATAATCAGAAGCTATTGAAAAACAAGGAGAAGACGCTGAAACAACCTTTTGTGAAGGAGGGTTTCCACTCAATGTCAAATCCAATTGCAATTTGCATAACCTCTCTCTTTTTTTCATCCAGAGCTAGTAAGAGTTTTGCTGCAGCTTTCTCTACAGAATCAAAAGTCCTGCTATACATAATTTGACCACTAAACTTAAATGTTGGTAATCTCATTCTTGAATAGCCTGTGCAAGATGAAAAATGGTAGGAAACTTAGAGGGAATGCAAATACAAATTCATTGAAAATTCAGTTCAGCAGAGAAAGAGAAGATGTGTCTTTCGGGTTTCCATGGAATTGAAGCATATTTGAAGATTAAAAAAGCCCTTCCCGTATTCTACAACTAATTGACTGTTTCCAAGAACCAAATGGAATTCCTTTCAAGCATGTCTATACAAACCAATAGAGCAGAGTCACAGATGTTAAGTCCTCTTCAGACATACCCTAGCAGAAGCAGAAGAAGAGAAAATAAACTAGCTTATAGAAGATACTTCGATTAACTTTGATGTCATGATTAATGTGTTGTGTTGAGAATTAGTGACTGGAAGTGAATTGATTGAACCGGTGGCATTGTGTGCATCATGGAAGAAGGTGGAAAATATGCGACGAAAGAAGAGAGAAATATTTTCATACATTGTATGGCGCAATAAAAAAGTCGAAATGAGCAATTAGAGTAAAGAACCTGAAAGAGGGGATAAAGAAGATAAATTTGGGTGTTGAAGAGCGATAAGCGATGCGGGCAAGCGGCGGCGGGGACTGAGATCGTTGAATCGACGTTTGTTGTTAGGGTTGGAAAGAGAAGCTTCGATGCATTCGAGTTCTTCCTCCGTCAAAGGCTCACAGTCACAGACGAATGAGGCTAGGCGCGTGAAACCACTCTCATCCTCCGCCACGGTCTTCATCTCAAACCACTTCCCGCTTCAGAGACATCACAGAAGAGAACTCTTTTTCAATAACATAATAAAATATTATCTATAACACTAAAGTTATATGAATTTTTATATTCAACTTTGATTTAACATTTCTTGAATCTAATCAATAAATTAAAATATACTTTTAAGAAATTCATTATACCTCCAATTATTTTTTAAAATTTTCAAAAATATGAAAATACACAATCATTTATTTTCCGTAATCCACACAACTCGTTTATTTACAAAAATATGAAAATATCAATGTGATTTTAAAATTTATTTTACACTAAAACTGGTAAATAATAGACTCTTCTCAACTTTATATTATTTTAAAAATAAATGATAATAATAATGATTAAGAAAATAAGAAATGATTTACAGATTGGTATATTATTAAAGAATATGAATAATTTTAGGAACCTGAATAAAATCGTAAATAAATACTAGAAAGAAATAAATATTATACTAAATAAAGTTCCTTTTATATACAATTATAAAAAATATAGTTTTGGAATAAATAATTTTATAAAAGTGGTCATAAAAAATTATATACAACAATTATTTTTAAGTAAAAAATTACAGAAATACTTTTAAATAAAAAAGATTCTATAATTTCATATTTTATTAAATAAAATAATAATTTATTTATTAAAAATTAAAACTTTCCAATTAAAAAATTACCGTGTTATGAAATCAAGTGCAGAAACCATTTCTCACGCTATTTTATTTTATGTTTTACTTGTTGGAAAAATCGGTTATCAGACCTTCTCTTGAAAGAGACTATTTGTTAAATTTTATTTTCTATTTTTTATTTTAATTTTAATAATCGTTTTTGCTGTTTTAATTTGTTACATAAAGAATAATGTAATTGAAACATGAGGCTTAAATTATTTTGAAAATTAAAGAAAAAGGAATAGGTTATTAATTTTGAAATTTTATACAAAAGTTAAAAAATCCTGAGAAAAACTGAGGATTATAAAATTAAAGTACACAAGTTTTAGACTTGAAAATTGGAATGTGTTTTAGAGTAATTAAAAAAATTATAGAGTTTTTGTGATTAATAAATATCGTATTTAAACAACAGACAGGAATTTAAAAGATATAACAATTTCTGAATTTATGATATAAGCAAATTGAAATTAATATAAAAAAAACAAATGATAAAATAATATAGTGGTTGTTAATAAGTTATTTAAAAATAAATAAATAAATTCATATAATTGATTCAGTGAAACTGTAAATAGTGTTGTTGTCATTCTTCTCATGGATTGAGTATTTGTGCCAACAATTATGTGTAATAATAACAATTAAATCTGAGGATATGATGAAAGTTTACTTCTGTCTTTGCATTTAAAGCTGTTTATTTTATTTTATGGTCACATCTAACTTCTGGCTTTGAATAAATTTCTTAATTGAATAGTGTATTTATATTATATTTAATCTTCATGCTTTTTCCTATAAAAATTATTTTCAAGACTTTTATATCAAGATAAAAAAATAGAATTGAATTATAAATGTAAAAAAAATCAAATATACGAAAAAACAAATTCTACAGTTAAAAACACAAGAATCATAAAACAAGAATTGTAAAATGCACATCTAAGAATTAGAGAAGATCAACAGATTTGGAGCATTTGAATCCATCCATGGAAAATAAATGAAATATAAAAAAATAATAATGAAAAGACCATTTTAGAGATTGAAGAACAAGAATATATGATATATTCTAAAATTGTAAGATAAAACAAATAATTTTTCCCTACGAGTATAATTAAATCGTTTATATCTTACTTAATATGAATTAAAGGTATGTTTTAATTAAGTTACAAGTCCAACCAAGTTAAAAAAAAAACAATTTCTATATATAAAAATTAATAAATTTGTCTTATTTTTTAAAAGTTGTCGAAATAACATAAAACTTTATATCTAGAAAATGATATGTTAATTTTAAAGATCTAAAAATATAGAATTCAATACACTTAAAATGAGTAAAAAATTATATATACAAAAGAAATTATGGTTAAGATAAACAAATGTCGTATTAATTAAAAATATAAAATTAAAATATATATGAACAATGAATCCAATTGATTATGGTTAGTAAGAAATTATCTAAACAATTTGTACATCTTAAAAATGTTTATAATGTATAGTAAAATTATAAATGTATACTTAAAATAAAATATGTGTTATCAATTTTTTTTATATTTAAGCTCTTGCACTTAGAAAATTAAGAAAAGAAATATATCTACAATGAAATTAAAAAAAAAACTTACAAATGGATTTAAAAGGAAAAGGTTGTAAAGAAAAGAGAAAATTAATCATATATTTAACGTATTAAAGAATAAAACAATAAAAGATATATTTGGAAATAAAAAAGTAAATAATTTTTTTAATTAAATTAAATTATAGATAAAAATAATATTTAATTTATATATTTACCAAATTAGTTGAAAAATAGAAAAAAAATAAATGCATAAAAAGAATAGAAAAATATATTAAATTATTTAAAGAAATTGAAAGAGTAAATAAAAAAAGAAAAAAATGTGAAAGAAACGCTATAAATAAAATCAAAAGACACTATAATTTTTATATATAAAAAATAAATTTTTTTCATAGAATTAATTTTAGAATTTAAATTTTAATTTATAGACGAGGTAAAAATGAGTACGATGAGTCGGTCACAATTGCATTACTAATTACTAACACGGAACCTAATTATCTCGATTTTTTCTATTAAACTCAGATTAATACAAAATTTAATTGTGAAAATCCTGGTGAGGGGGCAAAAGCGAGAAATGAATTGTTTGAATTGAAATAAAGTGGGGAGAAGGAGGTGCAGAGGGAGGGGAGTTGGCGCGGGATGAGGAGAAGAGAGGACAGTGAGTGAGTGAGTGAGTGACCGAGCGAGTGAGAAGATGAGCACTGTTGATAAAATGCTGATCAAGGGCATCCGGAGTTTCGACCCGGAGAACAAGAACGTCATCACCTTCTTCAAGCCCTTAACCCTAATCGTTGGTCCCAACGGTGCTGGCAAGACCGTATGATCCATCCATTCATCTCTCTCTCTCTTTCTTTTTTCATCTCCTCAACTCAATCTTTTCTCCTCATGCAGACCATCATTGAGTGCTTGAAGCTTTCATGCACCGGCGAGTTGCCTCCTAATGCCAGGTCTGGCCATAGCTTCATTCACGACCCCAAGGTAACCTAACCTAACCTAACCTAATTTTCGCTCTCTTTTTAACTAATTAATCAATCATTGCTTTCATTCGGGAAGGTCGCAGGGGAAACTGAAACAAAGGGACAGATTAAGCTCCGATTCAAGACGGCCGCCGGTAAAGACGTGGTCTGCGTCAGGTCCTTTCAGCTTACGCAAAAGGCCTCTAAAATGGAATACAAGGCTATTGAGAGTGTGCTTCAAACCATTAATCCCCACACTGGAGAGGTACCATACTTCTTCACTTTCTTCTACTTCTTCACTCTCTTCCCATTAACCCTCTTCTCTTCTTCTTTTCTGTCAGAAAGTTTCCCTCAGCTATCGTTGTGCTGACATGGATCGAGAGATTCCTGCGCTCATGGGTGTTTCCAAGGCCATTCTCGAAAACGTTATATTCGTTCACCAAGATGAAGCCAACTGGCCCCTGCAGGACCCTTCCACCTTAAAGAAGAAGTTTGACGACATCTTTTCCGCCACTCGGTATCCCTTCTTCCCTTTCCCTCCTCTTTCCCCGTTTTTTTTTCTTATTTCCACTCAACATATTCAAATATACATTACATTATACATCATGCTTCCTACTCAATTTACAGATACACAAAGGCATTGGAAGTTATAAAGAAACTTCACAAGGAGCAGGCTCAAGAGATAAAGACTTACAAGCTCAAACTCGAACATCTTCAAACTCTCAAAGATGCTGCTTATAAGGTCTCTTTTCCTCTTCCAAAATATCACACAACTCTATAATTATTAACAATAATAAATTAAATAAAGTTTGCTCATTCCCTCTTTATTCTAATAATCGTCAACCCTACAAAACCACTCATTCTACTGCCTTTTCTAAATTGTAAGTAAATGTGATCGGTTAAAGTGTTTGAAAACATATCTCTTTTGTTCTACTTTAATCAAGCACATGTTAACAACTTGTCTGTTAGCTGTTGTTCCCATTAATATGACACATTTTAACCTTTATTCTAGGTGTTGTAATTTTTATGCAAGGACACATTTTTGTGTGGAGGACCAAAATTTTAGTCTGCTTTAGTTCGCCCTTTTTGACATACTGCATTTTTCCTTTTTTGGGCCATTCTCAATCATGCCGTGAAGTATAAATTCTTCTGTGCTTTTAGTCTAGTTAGTTACTTTAGAACTTAAGCCGTGCCTTCCATGTGACAGCTTTAAACATAAAGAAAACCACGATGTACCAAAATTGAAAGAAAAAGAAAATATATTTATTTAATTTTATTTTGTTATAGCTACGGGAAAGCATTGCACAGGATCAAGAGAAAACAGAGTCTGTAAAATGTCAAGTACTACAGTTGGAAGAGAGCATTAAACAATTGGAGGATAAAGTTCATCATGCAGAGGAAACATTGAAAGATTTGCGGAAGCTGCAAGAGCAGATATCAACTAAAACAGCTCAACGAAGCACCCTGCTTAAGGAACAAGAGAAACAACATGCAGCTCTTGTCGAGGAGAATGTAGGTGAGTGTTGAACGTGGTATATCTATTAATTACCATCATTGAGCCAGTTCTGAATTTTGTACTCCTAAATTGTTATATTTCCTAATGGATTTACACAGACATGCCCTGTGAAATATATATTTAAGTTTCTAATGCCTTTTCTTTTTCTGCATCTTGTATTTAATTAGATTCGGATGAATTATTGATGGAATGGAAGACGAAGTTCGAAGAAAGGATTGCAATTTTAGAAGCAAAAATAAGAAAGTTGGAAAGAGAAATGACTGATGCTGCCGAGAAAGGTACTGCCCTCACGAATATCATTGGTCATTCCATCAAAGAGATAGCCAAACTACAAGCTGAAGCAGAAGTAAATGAATTGATACACAAGTTGTCTATACTGACATTTAGTTTTGTGGAGTGCTGTTGTAATTTTGTTTTTAATTTGAACTTCAGGCTCACATGTCTTTGAAGAATGACCGCGATTCCTCCATTCACGATCTTTTTGTGACATATAGTTTAGGTTCTCTTCCAAATTCGCCTTTCAGTGACGAGGTTGCTTTAAATCTCACTACTCGTGTAAAATCGAGGTTGGCAGATCTTGAGAAAGATCTGAATGATAAAAAGGTGATTTTTTATGTTCTCTCTTTCAGGTTTGTGTTTGTATGTTCACTTTTAGGTGCCTCACAAATGAGAAGTGGAGGAATTTCAAGGATGATTTTTTGCTGTTCTTGGTATTTGGGTTGTTTTGTCTTTGTATATTCAATTGTCGGTATTGTAGTGGGTTTGTTTGGTGGATAAGCGGAGAGATTGGAATGATATGCACACTATCTGTTTACTTTTTTTATAGGTTTTTCCTTGAGCAAGAATATTGTTTACTCTTTCTTTCTTCCTTTCACTCTTCACCGAATTTGTTTTCTTTTTTAAAGAATGTGTTTGGCTAAATATAGCAAAATTTAAAATTATTATCAACATGATTTTTGACTGTTTTCTTAGTTCTTTTGTTCAGAAAGCAAATGACAACGAACTTGAGATGGCATGGGATTGCTACATGAATGCTAATGACAGTTGGAAAGATACTGAGGCTAAAATAAAAGCTATGCTAGGGATCAAGGTCTGTTGTTTCATTCCAATACATACATTTCTTCTCAAATGTCTTTATCTTACTCGCACAATGTTAATATGTTATTATGTTTGCAGGATGGCATTCTGAAGCGCATCAAAGAGAAGAAAAATGAGCTTGATTCATCTGAACTTCAAATGACTAATGTGAACTTCTCTCACATAGATGAAAGAGAAAGAAATTTGGTAAGGCACCTGCTATCTGTTGTGAAGTAATCTATAACCTTAATTTTGGACATTGACAAATTTGATTAGCATATTTTTTGAGTAATGTTTGCAGAGAAATGAGATTGAGAGGAAGGAAAGTCAACTATCTCAAAGACAATTTGATGCAAATATACGTCAAGTGCAAAATGAGATATATAGTGTAGATCAAAAGATTAGGGCTGTCAATCGAGAGAAGGATATTATGACTTCTGATTCAGAGGACAGAGTTATGTTATCTCACAAGAAAGCAGAGTTGGAAAATCGGAAGAAGAAACATAAAAAAATGTAAATCATTTTTTTATCCCCTTTACTTTCCACTTTTTGTTTTTTAGAATTATATTTTTAGAAGTTGGTGATCATCTGTTCGTTCTTTTTTACAGATTTGATGACCAAAAGGACAAAATTAGGAAGGTGCTAAAAGGGAGGGTTCCTCTTGATAAGGATGTGAAAAAGGAAATTACACAAGCATTAAGGTTGGGGAATATTTTTTTATGTTTACTTGTAGTTTATGTACCTATCTCCTGAATTTGGGCTGGGAGCCTAACTCAAGCCCAAAATGTAAAGGTAAGAATTATCCAACCTTTTATAAGCTCTACTTTGGCCATATGTATAGAATATAGTTGATGTGAAATCTCAAACACACATTCCTCACGTTCAAAAATGGTGGAACCAAGTTCACTTTGAGAGTTGAGGATGAGCCAATATAAGATTTATGATATGTTGGAGTTGCAAGTATAAGTGAAAAAGTCTCACTCACACTGGGTAAGAATGCAAAGTAGATCACAAATTACCTTGTATTGATTTTTTTCTGTTGCAGGGCTGTTGGAGCTGAATTTGATGATCTGAATGCAAAGTACCGCTATGCTGAGAAGGAAGTCAATATGTTGCAAATGAAAATACAAGAAGTTAATGGTAACCTATCCAAACACCACAAGGATTTGGAATGTAAGTGCTATCTATCGTTCAAAGAAGTCAAGTATGAATATTTTAGTTTTTGAGGGAAATCAATATTTTTTAGTGCTATATATGTAATGTTGCAATGGTTCATAGGATGTACTTGCCTAGTTGGTATGTCAACATATTTTTCTTTATTTAAAAATATTATTTCCCATATATGTGGTACTCATATACAAAAGATCTTTTGAATTTAATTCTCAAATGTAGATTGGTTTTCAATTTTTTCTATTCTGTTATTTGTATTATAATACTGTCTATTAGAGTTACATTAAAGTGTAGGGATTAAATTAAAATGAATATCATGTATGGGGACCGATAAGGCTAGATTTTGGTTCCTGTATATGTAAGACTAAGTTTCCATTTCATCATTGTAATACTAAGTTATAATGGGAAATTTATTTGAAAAATTGTTGTACATGCATCAAATTACAAATGTGTCTATTTTTAGTTTAGGATTGTTTGTTCCTAATGCGTTATTTAGTTACACAGTTTTTAAGAAAAAAAGAAGTTGCTGCATGTATGATATTTCTGTAGTTATAAGGAAGCTTGATATTGGCAAATCGTCTTCCTTGAGTTTTTTTACCTTGCAAAACATCTATGAAAAGTACAAGTTTGGGCTTGTAGGTAAGAATGTCCATATAGTGCTTTTGATAGCCACATGGTTATTCTGCATATCAATAATATGTTAACAGTATGCAATAAATAGAAATAGCCATTCTTTATTTAGCATTTTGTATGTGTCTCTTGATATAGCTGATGATGCGCACTTGATATATTTTATTTTTTTATGCCGCTTCTCCTTTGCCCTAGTTTGCTTTCTTTCTTCCACCATGCTGAATAACTGAAGGCACAGTTCTGCACCTATTTATTTAAATGATTTTCTTGCAGCAAGAAAGAGATTTATTGAATCCAAGCTTCAGTCTTTGGATCAGCAATGTTCTGGACTTGATTCTTATCTCAAAGTTTTAGAGTCTTCCAAGGAGAAAAGAGATGTCCAGAGAAGGTCAATTTGTGCCAGACCATATTCATGATGTCATCTTTGTGACCATAACAAAATGTTGTTTGTGTTGTCACTGATCTGCAGGTTTCATATGAACTAATACTTTGTCTGATGATTGCTTGCAGCAAATATAATATCGCTGATGGTATGCGGCAAATGTTTGATCCTTTTGAAAGGGTTGCTAGAGCTCATCATTTTTGCCCTTGCTGTGAGCGCCCTTTCTCTCCAGAAGAAGAAGACAATTTTGTCAAGAAGGTTGTACACTTCATATCCTATTATAACATACTGATATTATCTATTGGCTTTGAGCAAATCCGTTATGTAGTTTTGAATTGCATTTTTTTAATGACAGCAAAGAGTGAAGGCAGCTAGTTCAGCTGAACATATGAAAGTTCTCGCTGTTGAATCCTCAAATGCAGAGTCTCATTATCAGCAGTTGGACAAGCTTCGGATGGTTTATGAAGAATATGTCAAACTTGGCAAAGAGACCATCCCTAATACTGAAAAGGAACTTCAGCAACTTAAAGATGAGATGGATGACAAATCTCAGGCTCTTGATGATGTAACAATCATAATTTCTTTTTGAGTATATTGAATCCCAACATTTACTTCCTTTCTGAAATGTTTGTTTTGTCGATGGTGATTATTTTATATCAATTATTTAGTACTTCCTCTGGTCCTTAATGTAAGAAGCGTATTTTAGAAGAAATTGATGGTCCTTTTTTGAAGGCATTTTATAGTTTACTTGAAACACTATATTTCTTGTCCTTGTTTGCCCCTATTAAATATTATGAATGTGTGTTTTCTATTAATAAATAATGAGAAGAGAATTTAATAGTCATTAATAATGAGGGTAAATTTGGTAGATTGGTAACATTATTTTAAAAATTCAACGAAATCAACTTAATTAATTACTTTTATTGGTCTGTGTGATTCTGTTAGAAGGTTATATTAAAAACCAGAGAGAGTAATATCTGTTTCCCCCTTTTTTCTTGCTGTTAGCTTGTTTTGGATTATATACAATTGCTGCAATTTTCAGGTTTTAGGTGTTTTAGCACAAGTGAAGACTGACAAGGATTTAGTTGACACATTGGTGCAACCTGTTGAAAATGCTGATCGGCTTTTCCAAGAAATACAAGATTTGCAAAAGCAAGTTGTGGATTTAGAAGATAAGCTTGATTTTCGTGGACAGGGAGTGAAGACTCTGGAAGAGATTCAACTGGAGCTTAACACACTGCAGAGCACTAAGTAAATAGCTTAAGTTAATTTTTACTATTTACTAACATGGGCAATTTCACAATCTAAATCCATTAAGATAATTGAATTCTGTCAGATTGGCATCATCTCCTATTCCCTTAGTGCACTTATGAGTTTTTGTTTTGTTTCTTATTCTTATCATTATTTCCATCCATATCTTGGTTAAAAGGGACAATTTGCAATCTGAATCGGAGAGGTTGAGGGAAGAACAAAGGCATATGGAGAATGATCTATCAAATATTCGTATACGGTGGCACAATGTAACGAAGGAGAAAATGAAAGCCACTAACGTATTGCAAGGCGTTAAAAGATTAGAAGAAGAATTGGAACGTTTAACTGAAGAAAAGACCCAAGTTGATCTTGATGAGAAGGTGTCTAATTATCTGATCTGATACATTGATGGATATTTAGTTTTGAGTTATAGGCTTGTGCAATTGCCTTTTTACCACTTTCTATGCATATATATATACACGTTTTCAGAAGAAAAATTAAGAAAATGATCAATGCTCTCATGACAGAACATGCATCATCGGTTATTGTTCATTTCTTTTTCAACTACATTTGGTGCATTGTGTATAGTTCATTGCCCAATTCCGTGTTGTGTCTATACAGACAAGTAATTAAAGCTTTTTCCCACTTATGGGATTGCTGCCTTTCAAAATCTAAACTTTACTGATTGACACATACACTCCCATTTAGTTCATTTTCAGACTCAATATGTTCTGTTTGTGTATTTTTACATAAAATAGAAAATCAGACGCCCTCTGTTTAAAAAATATTTGCTTTAATCTAAATTTACAATATTTTAAAAAATGCTCTAGTTTTTTTTTTTGTCTCAATTCCATGTCAAAATGCATAGTATTACCCAGAATTTGTGTATTTGCAGCATTTGGCAGATGCTCTTGGACCTCTTTCCAAGGAGAAAGATAAGTTACTGGATAACTATACTGAATTGAAAATTAGACTCAACGGGGAGTACGAGGACCTGGCTGAACAAAAGAGAAGTTATCAGCAAGAAGCTGAATCACTTTTCAGAATGAATTCTAAGATCAAAGAGTGAGCTTATCTTCTTGAAAAGTGTTGGTTTTAAGACTCCAAACTTCTTTAACATATGTTTTGTTTGATCAGGTATTCCGATTTAAGGAAAGGAGATAGGTTGAAGGACCTGCAGGAAAAAAATTCTCTATCACAATCTCAACTTCAAAGTTGTGAGGCAAGGAAGCAGGAAATTTTAGCTGAGCTGGTCAAAAGTAAAGATTTGATGCAAAATCAAGATCAGTTAAGAAGAAAAATTGATGACAACTTAAATTATAGAAAAACAAAGGCTGAAGTAGATGAACTAGCATATGAAATTGAAACACTGGAAGAAAATATATTGAAGGCTGGTGGGATCACCACAATTGAAACTGAACGCCAGAAATTATCACAGGAGAGGGAGAGACTTCTTTCAGAGGTATTTTCAAATCCCTGAATCACACATCTATGCTTGCAATTTCAAATAGTTCAGCCAATCACCATTTCTATGCTCATGTCGTAGATAGTTATATACTATTCCTTCTATTGTCAAACTGACACATTGCTCTCTCTTTGGTTATATACCTGTACCTTGGTGACAGGTAAACCGGTGCCGAGGAACAATGTCTGTTTACCAAAGCAATATTTCCAAAAATAAGGTTGATCTTAAGCAGGCTCAGTACAAGGACATAGATAAGCGATACTTTGACCAGCTTATCCAGCTTAAGGTGTAATCACCTGTGACTCCATATCCTTGTTCTTTCTTTAATTCTGTTTTATATTGTTGGCAATTCATATTTCTTTGCAGACAACTGAAATGGCCAACAAGGATCTGGACAGATACTACAATGCACTTGATAAGTGAGTTTCTTAAAATTCAGTAATGTTCAATATTACATCAAGTTTGCATTCTTTGTTGTCTGCTAGTCACAGCTTTGCAATGCATAAGATCACTTTCCTCACAAAGCCATTTCTCGCTTGTTCTTCAAAAGCTGAGACATTTAACCATCACACTTTGCATTAGGAGGTCCTGAGGTCACTTTGGCAGCTTTGGTATAAGCTGTTGGGTAAAATACTGGATATTTTTGTTATTGGATATAATTCTATTATGTTTCGCTTTGCATTTAAATTCTCAAGGGTGTGTTATATGTGTTGGGAATGCAAAGTGCACATGCATTATTCCCGACTAGAAAAAGAGAAGATTGAGTTTAGGGGTTCCTTGAGCATTAATATTTGAAATTTAATCCCATTAAACCCCCTAGTTTTTCAATTGGATGCAACGAAGTCCCTTTCTCTGATTGTAATTAACATGGTGCCCTTTGCTTATGTGGCATTATGATACATTATTTTGACATTAGTAAAGCAATACAAATTCCGCATCTGGTTGATTGGGTAATGTGCAATTGAAATGTGCAATTGAACAGGGCAACCAACAACACCAAAGTATATTAAACCAAAGAGAATGAAAATTATAACTAGGTCAAGGCAGAGAAATGCACATCTTTCAAGAAGTCCATAAAATTGGTTTACTCATTTTTTGTGTGCAGTTTTTGTTGCAGGCCAATATTTATCACGCCTGAAATACAATTACAAATTAGAAGATGAAAGCATATCAAACTGTATTTCAAGCATTAATCAATAAGGATACGCTTAATAACAAAATTAGATACTTTTGTTCCTTGATGGCTCTTAATGATAATCTGCATTCATTTTGTTCCTTGGTGGCTCTTAATGATTCGTCTTTCAGGGCACTGATGCGGTTCCACACAATGAAAATGGAAGAGATCAACACAATTATTAGGGAGTTGTGGCAGCAAACCTATAGAGGGCAAGACATAGACTACATTAGTATTCATTCAGACTCCGAAGGTGCAGGGACCCGTTCCTACAGTTACAAGGTTTGACATATCATTTGAAAACCAATTCCTTCAGAAGCTATCTAATTTCCTAGTAAATATTGTTCTTTTGCATTTCGTACAGGTTCTCATGCAGACTGGTGATGCAGAGTTGGAGATGAGAGGAAGATGTAGCGCTGGTCAGAAGGTATGTTATCACTGAGATAATGACTATTATGTCTAGTATTTCCTTTTCTTAATTAATTAAAAATAATAAAAAATAAGTTTGACTTGATTGCGAGGTTCCAGGTTCTGGCGTCTCTTATCATACGGTTGGCACTAGCTGAAACGTTTTGTCTCAATTGTGGAATACTTGCGCTGGATGAACCTACCACAAATTTGGATGGACCAAATGCTGAAAGTCTGGCTGCAGCTCTTGTAAGGTATGGCTGGATTGCCTAGTTCTGATTAAACTACTAATAATGAATTAATTACGTAGTAATGTGCTGTTGTCCTCCTTAAAAATTAAGGATCATGGAGGACAGGAAAGGTCAGGAAAATTTTCAGCTAATTGTAATCACTCATGATGAGCGTTTTGCTCAACTGATTGGTCAGCGCCAGCATGCAGAGAGATATTATCGTGTCGCCAAAGATGACCTGTAAGAACGAGAATATTACTGTTTCATTTGGTTGTCATGTCGTTCTTGCATCACACATAGCAACTTTCTTAATCGCTATCGCTTGAGAAATTTTCTTTACAGTACTTAACGAACTTCTCTATCTCACATTTTCAGTCAGCACAGTATAATCGAAAGTCAGGAGATATTTGACTGAAGGGCGTATTTTATATGGTATGGTTACTCCTACAAATAGGATACTGTTGGAGTGGGGGTCCTCCTAGTTAATTAAAACTTTTTAACACCACTACAAGTTTTACTATACTTCTTGTACGATCATTTTACTTATTTTGACATGCTTCCATTTGTGGACATACAAAACAGTATGTTGAAGTTTGTTAAGGATGTCATATGAAATTATTATGAAATAATCACATACGTTCGCACGTAAGTTGTTTGTTATAGATAATGTGTGTATTTTTATTTTATGTTTATCAGAGTTTCATTTATAAGTAATATATTTTATTTTTTGATTGAAAATAATATCTTCTATTAAAATTTATAAATGAATTCTGTTTTGAAAATAAATATGCTTAAAATAATTTAACTCCATTTTGTAATGTTAGTATTACATAAGAATCTGTTGCTGAGAGCTTGTTTCCTATAATGAAATTTATTTTATCTACAGCAGAACTAAAATATGGAATTGGAGGGTTGGTTTAATATAAATACATATTGAATTATTGTTTTTTTTAATATACTTTGGTAAAGATATTTGGAATACTAGAGGGAATGGGTTTGGTTGGTTTGGTATGCATGCTAAGAAAAGTGCTGCTTTAATTTATGCTGGGCAGTGCTCCAGTTTAATGAAGCAAACAACGGTGCTTTCTGCAATTTCTCTTCTTTCAGTACTTTTATACTTTCTTGCATCTTCATAGATTTGGGAAAAATCTGAATTGTCGTTAGGTCAAAACTTTATTCCAGATTATATAATCTTAAATTAAAAAATGTATAATGAATTGTATGATCTAAAGATGTATTATGGATTTTACAATTTAAAAAACATTCATATATCAAAAAGTATATTTTAGATTACATGTATTTGGAAATGCATTTTGGATTAAAATGTTTTTATATTGTAATTCAAAAATATATTCTAGATTATACAATTTAAAATAATATAAAAATATATTTTGAATTAGGTAATTTAAAAATTTAAAATACATTTTTAAATTATAGAGTTTAAAATATTTTTTTTTTCAGAAATATATTATGAATTATCAATTTAAAATGTTTCTGATTTTTTCAATTTTAGAATTTAAAGTAGAAATAATTTAGACTTTTCAAACATTTTATGGAAATGCATGAATAAACTATGGGATGGGAGGAAAGAATAGTGTTTCTATCTTGATCTATCTTTGTTGGACTTTGGCATTCCTTGTTCATTGTCCTGAGCTTATTTCTATATTTAGTTTTTTTAAAAATGAATTTTGAAATCTTAAAAAAGCTGAAATTATTATTTTTTTTAGAAAAAGCTTAACTATTGCAAGGTTTAGATTCAATTAAATTCCCATTTAGACTAAGTTTATACTGGTTTTTATACTAAATACTGGAAACTTTCATTACAAAAGTTGATCATTTACATCAATTAGGAGAATGAAATCCGCCAGTTAGGGTATTCTCTCAATCCAATATTATTTTCCCAGTAACCGAAAGCTAAATTGGCGAGTACCTTAGCCACTTTATTTCATGTTTTTCTTTACAAAAGAATTTTGGAAATCTCGTGCCGTTTGCAATCAGCTGTATTGCCAACAAAATATGTACTTTAGCTCATGTGTGTACTGTACCAAGCTTGTACTAAGCTGTCAGTTCTTCACAAAATTTGTTGAAAGAAAGGTTTGTTACAACCTGTAAGGCCCACCTTGTGCTGATAGACTAGGCAATTTTTGACTGATAGGATTGGGAAATTAATTTGGTAGCAGCAGCAAGTTGACCACCATTGACAGTCTCTACAAATTAAGTCGAGACAAGTTGTGGCAATACCTTTCGGTCTGATATAGGATCTACAGTTATCTTGTAGCATTCACACTCGTTTGGCAGCTGCCACTAATTTGGATGATTCAAACTGCCATTGTAATGGATCACCAAGAAAACTCTACTGATAATGAGGTTCAAAGGAGGTCATTTCTTTTCAAAGAGTCGTTCACTCCTCCAAATTGGCCACAGAATGGCAAAACTCTGCTGCATAAACCACAACAGCCTCTTATCCTCATTAGGCTTTGAACAGCAGCCGTTTACCCTCGGTCATCTTACATAAATATCAGTTTTCATTGTCAGTAAAGATCGATATTTCAAGATAGCTAAGTGACTAAATAACAGCATTACCTGGTGAAACTGTTCATGTCTTCTTGGACATCAAGCTTTGACTCCCAATTTCTAGAATTAGTGAATCATTCAAACTTGTAGTTAAATCAATTCAAACATTCTGAATTTGGTTCAGATTATATACCGTATATTATGGTGGAATGATAGGTGCAACAACATCTGCATTACCATGTGATGAATTATGAGTTGCTTGACAGACAGCTGTGTTATGAAAACAGACGCTGCAAAGTTTTTTGATAAAGGAACTCAACAGAATGATAAAGAGAAGAGAAAAACTGAAAAGAGAGAAAGAGTTTTTCTGGTAGGCTAGGCTGAACAGTTAGTACTCATAGTTAACTAACTCCCAAAAGCCTTAAAGTCTCAAGTCACGGATAACACTATGAATACCAAATTCTGCAATTAACGAATCACTCAAACCTGTAAGATAAATCAATGCTTGGTAATTTTTAGTTGTTCAATGCTTACCTAATTTTTCAATTGCATTCAACATTCATAACGAAATTTTAAGTCAAACAATAAAAAACATACGTTGGACAAACAGAAAATTGCGAAGAAATTTAATGTTAAATATCAAATAGTTCACTAAGGAGCAAGGTTAGCAACAGCTTACATTAATCTCAACACAGGACATTGCTCAAATACACTCTTAATCCAGAAACAATACATTTGCGTTTCTAAATTTTGATTACAAACCATGATATGCCCAGTAAAATAAACCACCAATTCACCGCACAACTACGGTAAGGGACCATATTCTGAGGCACAGATGCAAAGATAACATTTCTTGTCATCTCTGTTCGTTCCTCAAAAAATACTCCTATAACACCGGTGTTGGCATATTCGTACATTGAATTGATCATTTAAATGGTTGGCTTTTCCATCAGTTCTACCTACATAATATCAAAACAACAAAGGAAAGGATACTTTTACTGAAGGTAGTTTAAAATCTATTTCCATGTCATCAAATATAAAAAAAATATATTGTCATTCACTGATGTAATCTATTTGTTATTTGGTAGTTCTAAATTATTTACCTTAGCATCTAACCCATCTTCCTTAGCTAATCACCATGCCATCAAATACCAAAACAGTACCCTGTCATTCACATGACTAAATGGCTGTTTACCAAAGTATGCATGTCTGAACTTTTTGCTCTCCTCTGTACGCAAAAAAGACACAAGTTTCCAACGGATATTAAGGTCCTCGCTCCTTACGTTACCATCATGAATTATTTAACTATAACTAAGATCTATCAAATGAATTGAACTCTTTTGTTGAACTAATTACATCCTTTCAAGGACACGAACAAGATATGATAATGGATACAAGGAACGCCTGATACAACAATTTCCAGTTGTTACCTCTCTACTACTATGTGGCAGGAGCTGTTGGCTTAACGACTGTTCCAATAATGGGTATCGCCTAGGAGTTTGTCATCCCTGTACAAAGTGTATATGATATTGTACTATATCTGGTAGAAGGAAATCGACTCACCGACATTCTTAGAGATGTCGGAGAGGAGTAAGTTTCTTGTCATTGGTTTCCTTCACTGACCCTCTTCGGTTTACTGTATTAATATGGTGATTATTACTATTATTGTTTATAAAATTAAAACTGAAATATTGTTGTATGGACTTACTGTTTTAATTAGTTCGTCAAGAGGTAGAGGGTACCTTACACAAAACGAACTAGCCCAGTTTGGATTACGTGGCAAGAATGTGTTTTCAAAAAAGGTGAGTGAAAGATGAAGAAAGTTTATAAAACATCATATCACAAGGGCCAGATTCTACTTCAACAAGGCAGAAGAAGTTTCTCAGCTCAAAAAGGCAAGTCGATGGCCGGTACGTAAACGCCCATATTATATTGGTTTAATGAAACCATAATTTCTTTTTTCATCCAATATTCTGCTAAATAAAATTCCTAGTCTCATGTTGTGACTGTCATCATGTCAACAGCATAGAAAAATTAGAATAGGGCCATGATCTTCACTCCTTAATTTGACCTAATTAATAACCTCTGACGTTGGGAATAAAGGCGTTGAATCGAATTATTAATTAAGAGAAATAATAATATAAAGTCCCTGAAAATAGTTAAGATATATTGGCACAGATCATCTCGTATGTGTTGATCGTTTTTCTAGTATGGCAAAGAGGTTAACACTTTTGTCTGTGTATGATATGCAGGTTTGGTCCTCATGATGCAACTGAAGACAACGATTACGACAATTTGTCTACGGTGCCTTTTGCTTCTACTAGATCTCTCTCAAATTGCAAAACGAAATTTTGTCCTTTAACAAGGCTTATTTAGCAAACTAGTTGCCCAAAATAGTTTGATCGTATGCCAAATTACGGGTCCAATGAAACTCACCCTTGGCTTCCTTGTACAGATGACTGGAAAGAAAGTACTGAAATCAATGGTTAGCCTGTATGATTTTGCGTGTCCTTTGCAATCGTCGACTTCGAGGATGGATGTAATATTTCCACTTTTTGACCCCGATACAATAATGCACCATAAATCTGCAATATTAATTGTTTTTAAGCTTTTCAGATAATACAACAAGATAAAATATTCGTTGACGACTGAAGTAAACTGCAGCAGGTTTTACCACAATTTGACGCCTCGAGCCAATTTAGAATGTCTGAAGCTAACGGCAATGACATGCAAAACAGCCAATATGCCTCTTGCCTAGTGATAAATGGACCTGTCTATGGACAGGGTTCTTCTACCATGTTCACAAGCTCAATTACCACCTACCCCCAAGCAAGAAAGGCAGAACAACAATCATCTATTTCAGCTGTGACGCTTGTATACCATTTAGACTAGACTATAGCCAGGAAGTTTAAAGGCAATTCTCTTATCTATCATATCTCTCAACCTTTGAGCGTCGTTAAATCTCCCAACTCCAACCAGAATATTGGACATAAGAACATAATCCCCACCGTGTCCTCTCTCCATCTCTAGTATTTTCTTGTTCACCCTCTGACCAATTTCAACATTATTATGAACACTACAAGCACCCAACAACGTTCTCCACATCACAGCATTGGCAACCTCATGAGGTACCTGTGAAGCAACCTTTTCAGCTTCTTCTAACCTCCCAGCCCTCCCCAGCATATCTATCACACAACCATAGTGCTTGATATCTGGCACAAGTTTACAATCCTTTACCATTTTAACAAAAAAATTGAGGCCTTCTTGAACCAATCCTCCATGACTACAGGCACTCAAAACACTAAGGAATGTCACACGGTTCGGCCTAAACCCAGCCTTCTCCATGTTTTCAAAAGTCTCTAGAGCTTCCCTCCCCATCCCATTCATTGCAAAACCAGAGATAGCTGAAGTCCATGATACCAAATTCTTCCTCTGAGCAGGTAACTCCTGCAAGAATCTATTCACACTTGCTATGCATCCACACTTTGCATACAAATCAATTAATGCATTGGTAATGCGTATATCAAAGGCATTGAACCCCCTCTTCTCTGCATATCCATGAGCGGATTGACATATCTTAATACACCCAATATTTGCAATGGCAGGAAAAATGGTCAAAAGAGTAACTTCCGTTGGTTCTATACCGTCAACTTCGATCATTTCCCTATACAAAGTTAAAGCTTTCATGGGCTGATTCCTGCGTGTGTATCCATCGATAACAAGGGTCCATGAGACTACACTCCGAGCAGGCATCTGATTAAACACAGAAAGAGCAAGTTCAACCTCACCCCATCTAATCAAACCAGTGATAAAAACATTCCAAGTAACTAAGCTTCTATGCGGCATTTGGTAGAACACTTGTGCGGCTTCAATTAGAAGACCCCAAGTTGAGTACATTCGCAACAGCCCAGTTTGCACATAGACATGAAACTGAAACCCGACTTTGAAGACGAGGGCGTGGAGTTGAGTCCCAAAGTGGGTGCAGGTTGGATCGGCAGAAGCGTGGGAGAGAAAGACAAAAGAGAAGGTGTCAAGGGAAGGGTATGTGAGCAGAGTGTTGGAGTGTTGGGTGTATCTAAAGAAGTGAAGAGCTTGGGGGGGATAAGGGCCACGGGAGTAACAGCGGATGACGTTGTTCAAGAGGAGTAAACAAGTGGAGGTGTTGTGAAAGGGGTAGTGAAAGAGGCCAGAGGTGATAATGTAACAGTGAACTTGTTGAAGAAGTTGGGTTTGAGAAGGATGTTTTAGAAGAAGAGAGAGCAAGTGCTGTGGATGTTTAGGTTTGGGAAAGGACGGAGGAGGTGGGATTTCAAGAGACGGAGAACGGTGAGAGATGGTGGTGGTGGATATGGCTGCCACTGCTACAAAACCTGAAACTGAGAAAGGGTGCTTAACTTTCAAGAGTGACATTTTAGCAGGTCTTGTCTATGTAACCAAACATATTCCACAAAACAATGGTCGTTGGCAGGGTATAATAAGATACATGTAATTTCTATGGTAAAATAAAATCATTTCAAATACTGTAGCTTTTTTCAATTCTCTCTGTTAAATTTTACGAGTTAAATATAAATGTTTATTGATTATTATGAAATTCGAAGATGGTTAGTCAAATGTGTAGAACCAATAAATATTTCGAAATTCAAGCCACATTCGCCATAATAGATCCAAACAATTTTTTCATTAAGATCATATAATAACATAACCAAGAAATGTTACAAGAACATTTACAAAGAAAAAAAAATATATATATATATATATATATATATGGTGTGTGTTTGTTAAAAAAATTATTTCTAAAAAGAAATTTATTTTTAAACGATTTTTAATAATTTACCAAAAAATATTAAAAATCATAATAAATAATTATTTTATTGAGAAACACTTTTTCTAAAATTAATTAAATAAACATATTCATATATTAATTTTAGTTTATCATTAATACGAGCTGTTGTATATTTTATTTTTCCTTCGCTACTTTAAATTTAACAAATTGTTATTTTTCATTACATGCCCTTCATTGTAAATTTGGCTTGTTTTAAGAAATATATTAAAGTGGTTGAAGTAGCTTTTAGAAATAATACTGCCAGAGTGCTTTTGAAAAGGCAAAAAACTGCCTGATATTTGAGAATAAAATTCCTATGTTTAAGACATAATTTAGTTATATATTTCTTTTAAGTTTTTTTCTGAAAGTAAAAATAGAAATTTGTTGATTGTCCATTATGTTTAAAACATTTTCATTACTAAATAATGTTTATAAAATTCTAAATAAAAGAAACATAAAATATATTCCAGTACCATATCATATTCTATATTTTTTTAGGCCAAGATACACATATACCTTCATTTTAAATATATCTATTCAACACTTATTTTTTTTTCTATATCTATTCAACACTTTTTTTTTTCTATCTCTAAACATGGGTTAAAATAAAACAAAAGATCGTCATATAGGTATCCTTTTACCACAAATTTGATCTGTTTTTCTTTTCTTAAAAAAAAAAAACTACTAAAATGGTGGATGATCGTGAGAAGATTGTGAGAATGAAACCTTTTTGAAAAGGTGAAAATTGCCAGAAAGCTCAATATGTGAACAGATGGGAAATGTGTGTGAAGGGCACATTATATAGGTCCCAAATAGAAGTTATTTTTCAAAACATGAATTTGCCAGAATGATTCTCACGCTGCCCCTGTAAAAACCTATCCCAGGAAGGACTTCTAAGTGTAAATGTAAATAATAGTAATAATAATAATATAGATATAAGGAAAACAAAAACAGAGAGATGAACTTAAAATTGAATCCAAAAACCAACAAGCTAGTCTATGTGACACCGAAAAGAAAACATCTGTTATGTTTATCTCCGTCTTGTGCGGGACATGAAGAGATGCATTTTGAAGCTAGCTAGTCCTTGTACTTCAACTCAGATACTAGGAACCCGGGCATATCGAAGGAGGCTGAAAATTTCTCAACATCAACTTTGAGATCTTCAATAGCCTTATTGTTCACCAGGCCCTTGTTGAAATCCTTCAGAAGCTTGCCATACTGCTTCTGGATCTCCAGAGTCAGAGTCACTGCACGGTGAAGGAACTCTCCTATCTGCTCAAAGTCCTTCTCAACCAACCCCCTAGAAGTCATGGCTGGGGCACCTGTTCACAGATCACAAACTCCTGTCATGACCAATCATGCATGAAGTCTATGAAATTCTTCCAAACAATAATCCAGTACAACCTTATCATAAGAATGTGGATTACCTTACATGCAAAATAATTAGATTCAGAATTTAAGAAATAAACAGTTCGAAAGAGGTGTTACCAATCCGTACTCCTCCAGGGGCCAATGCACTGCTATCACCAAATACAGCATTTTTGTTGACAGTAATGTTGCAGAGGTCACAAAGTTTCTCTACCTTGTTGCCTGGAAGAAGAGTGTGGAAAATGGATTAACAAAGTGAGGTGAGGTGTTATGGTTAAGTATGAGTAGCAGCTTACCAGTCAAGCCAAGAGGGCGGAGATCCCACAAGACAAGATGGTTCTCAGTTCCTCCAGTTACAAGACTGTACCCCTTGTTCATCAAGTAATTTCCAAGAGCAGCTGCATTGGCCTTAACCTGCTTCGCGTAAGCCTTGAATCCCGGGCTCATAGCCTGTTTCAGTGCAACCGCAAGTGCCCCAATCTGGTGATTGTGAGGACCCCCCTGAAGGGAAGGGAACACCGCAAAGTTTATTTTGTCTTCAAAATCATACACTGCATTCTCAGGCTGCCCTTTCTTCGGCGGTTTAGGTCCCTTCCGGTAGAAGATCATACCCGCCCTAGGACCCCTCAAGCTCTTGTGGGTCGTTGTGGTCACAATGTCACAGTACTCAAATGGATTATTAGCTTCCTGCACCATCATTCATTTCACACACCAGCCCAAAATGCATTTCAGGAAAACATTTACAAAAACCACGGATCTGATATGATCTGATATAGTGCAGTATTTACCTGAGCAGCAACAAGACCACTGATGTGAGCCATGTCACAAAGTAAGAGAGCACCGCACTTGTCTGCTACCTGTCTGAACCTGGCATAGTCCCAGTCCCTCGGGTAGGCACTGCCACCACAGATGATCAGCTTGGGCCTGAAATCCAAGGCTTTCTCCTCCAACCTTTCGTAGTCGATGAATCCGGTGGCGGAATTCACCTTGTAAGGCAAACTCTCAAAGTAAATGGAGGTGGCCGAGATCTTCTTGCCACCGGAGGTGTAGTAGCCATGGGTGAGGTGGCCGCCGGAGGGGAGATCCAAACCCATGATGCGGTCGTGGGGCTGGAGCACTGCGGTGTAGGCGGCGAAGTTGGCCGGAGAACCAGAGTAGGGTTGGACGTTGACGCCCCATTGGGAGGGATCGAGATGGAAGGCCTGGAGGGCGCGGGAACGGCACAGGTTCTCAATCTGATCGATGAACTCGTTGCCGCCGTAGTAGCGGTTGCCGGGCATACCCTCGGAGTACTTGTTGGTGAGGGCACTCCCCAGCGCCTCTATGACTGCGAACGAAGTGAAGTTCTCCGACGCTATGAGCTCTATTCCCCGACATTGGCGACGCTTCTCCTTCTCAATGAGGTCGTGGATTTCTGGGTCCACCGTCGCCAACGGCGTGTTACCCCACGCGCTCACAGCTTCCATGCTTGGTAAGACAAACTCCAACAGAGCACACGAAGACACTGAAACAAACAAAGAAACAAGCAGCAGTCTCCACTGTGCCCTCTCATCTCATCCAAACTCCCCTTAAATAAAGCCACTCCTCCTTTCCCTACCGTCTTCATTTACCATTCTACCCCTCCCTCTCTTCCCTCACTTCCGTCTCATTGCAAAAATTATACACAATCAGACACAGACATCACATCTTAAATGATTCAATGAAACACAATTTTCCACGTGTGCCTCCACTGAGCACCATAAGCTTGATTTGTCCACGAAGCAAAGCATACATGTCAAAATCTACCTTTGGTACTGTATTAGTAGTTGGTGGCTTAACTCGTCGTGAAATTGTCCAAGAGGGTTGGTGAGGGTCGCATTGTCATTTCCTTCACTTACCAACCCCCCTTCGCATTGTCAGTTTCCATTTCCATTGCTTCACATTTACCACTCACTTGGACTTCAAAACTCTCTACAAAACCAACTATGTCTGTTCAATTCAAAATTACTTTCTATTTTCTCATCCTATACTCACCATCTAATTCATGTCAATGCAATATCACATTACAAGTTACTGTCGCATCACTTTCTCTATGGTTACCAGTCGTGCATGATGACAAATATTAATTTACAAAAGTACAATTTGTCAAAATTAAAATTAATTCTTTTTTTCATTTGCCCATTGTTTCATTCCTCCTTTTTATTTTTCTCATAGGCCTTTACTTTTTTTCTTTCCTTCCTTGTTTTTTTTACCTGTGTTGGATCACTTCACCATCACCAAAAATATTTCATTCTCTTTAGCGTTTGTGTATAAAATTATGTTTCGGCCCACTAACATTTTGTTTGTCTAAGTATATATAATTAAAGGAAAGAGAAGTGTGATGATAAAAGATAAAAATGTAGGAAATAATATTGAATTGGTAGTTGTTTGGTTAAATAGAAATATATGAAAATGAAATGGAGATGTTTAAAAATGATGTGATTTAATCGATCTAAGAATAAATACATTTGACCATGATTTACGTAAAAAGGAATTTAATAATGGAAATGAAAAAGAGAAAAAGAAGAACGAAAGATTTGGAGGAATGGGAGAGAGGAAGCGGGAGTGAGGAGCGGAGGTTGTTGAGGTTTGAAGAGGATGGAGAGATCCGGAAGGAAGGGGAGGGAGGGAGAGAGGGAGAGGTGGAGAAGGAGAGGGTGGAAGGTATATAAAGGGAGGGAGAGGGGAAGAGCATAAGCATAAGCATAAGCATAGGCATAAGCACAAGCACAAGCACAAGCAAGCATCAATCCATCAGAGACAGAAATGGCGTTGCTGGTTGAGAAAACAAGCAGTGGGAGGGAGTACAAGGTGAAGGACATGAGCCTCGCCGATTTCGGAAGAATGGAGATTGAGCTCGCCGAGGTCGAAATGCCCGGCCTCATGTCCTGCCGCACTGAGTTCGGGCCCTCTCAGCCCTTCAAAGCCACCAAGATCACCGGCTCCCTCCACATGACCATCCAAACCGCCGTCCTCATCGAGACCCTCACCGCCCTAGGCGCCGAGGTCCGCTGGTGCTCCTGCAACATCTTCTCCACCCAGGACCACGCCGCCGCCGCCATCGCCCGCGACAGCGCCTCCGTCTTCGCCTGGAAGGGCGAGACCCTCCAGGAGTACTGGTGGTGCACCGAGCGCGCCCTCGACTGGGGCCCAGACGGTGGCCCCGATCTCATCGTCGACGACGGCGGCGACACCACTCTCCTCATTCACGAGGGTGTCAAGGCGGAGCAGGTTTTCGAGAAGACGGGGCAGTTCCCGGATCCCTCTTCCTCCGACAATGCGGAGTTCCAGATCGTCCTCACCATCATCAGGGATGGCTTGAAGACGGATCCCAAGAAGTACCACAAGATGAAGGACAGACTGGTGGGCGTCTCCGAAGAGACCACCACCGGTGTCAAGAGGCTCTACCAGATGCAGGCCAACGGCACCCTCTTGTTCCCAGCCATCAACGTCAACGACAGTGTCACCAAGAGCAAGGTTGTGCCCACTCATTGCTTACTTCCTCCTCTTTTTCGCATCTTACAAGTGTTTCTGTTTACGTTGTCTTGTGTCGTGTTGTGTTGTGCGATCGCAGTTCGATAACTTGTACGGATGTCGTCATTCCCTCCCCGATGGATTGATGAGAGCCACCGACGTGATGATCGCCGGAAAGGTCGCCGTTGTTTGTGGTTATGGAGATGTCGGGAAGGGTTGTGCTGCCGCCATGAAGCAGGCTGGGGCTCGTGTGTTTGTGACGGAGATCGATCCCATCTGTGCTCTTCAGGCCATGATGGAGGGTCTTCAGATTCTGACCCTGGAGGATATTGTCTCAGTGGCGGACATCTTCGTGACAACCACCGGGAACAAGGACATTATCATGGTGAGCCACATGAAGAGAATGAAGAACAATGCGATTGTGTGCAACATTGGCCACTTCGACAATGAAATCGACATGCAGGGGCTGGAGACCTACCCTGGTGTGAAGCGCACTAGTATCAAGCCTCAAACAGACAGATGGGTTTTCCCTGAGACCAACACAGGCATCATTGTGTTGGCGGAGGGTCGTCTGATGAACTTGGGGTGTGCGACGGGCCACCCCAGCTTTGTGATGTCCTGCTCCTTCACCAACCAGGTCATCGCTCAGCTTGAGCTGTGGAAGGAGAAGGGTACTGGAAAGTACGAGAAGAAGGTGTATGTTCTGCCCAAACACCTTGATGAGAAAGTTGCTGCTCTCCACCTTGGGCAGCTCGGAGCCAAGCTCACCAAGCTCACCAAAGAACAGGCTGATTACATCAGTGTCCCAGTGGAGGGTCCTTACAAGCCTGTTCACTACAGGTACTGATCAGAGGGACAATCCACACAAACATCCTACATCGATCCTTTTTCAGATTTGTGCTAGAATAGGAGCTTCTCTTTATTTCTTTTCCTAGGATCACAATGCCACCAAATGAGACCCCTTGCTCTGAATAAGGCTTTCGCCGCGGCAGTGTGGCTTTTCATTTAGCAGCTATATTCATATCAGAAGCAGAATAAAAAAGCAAAAGAGAAAAGAAAATAATACTCCTTATTTTACGTCCTGTTTTTAACTATCTGCCAAACCCAAACCAAGTACGTTCTTTTATGTCCTCGTCTTTTCGCATGAAAAAGTAATTTTATTCACATTTTTATCTATTGAAACAACACGTGAATGCAAATATATTATAGTAAAAAATTTATCAAATCAAGAATATCAACCAAGATAAAAATGTACACGTATAAAATTAAAATTTCAAGAATAACAGTGTCCTTGAACTTCTTCCATTGATTATCCTTTTCCATGTTAAATGTATTATTTTTAAAAATCAGATGAATAAGCTAAGAGCAAAAGATGTAATTGTAAAGGATTTTTTTTATCCGAACTTCTAGAATGGACTTGTAGACCTGTCCCTCCTTGAATATATGGCTCTATACAACGTTATTGGATCATGATCCATGTCATGCAGCTCCACTCTATTACCAACACGTCTATGCAGGATTATAATTTATATTTGTAAGTTAAAATTCATAATATTTATTTATTTATTTATTTATTTATTTTAAAATCAGTTTTTTCAAAAAGAAAATTTGTAAAATCGCCTACTATCTCTTAATTCTTTTTCATAGGATTGTTATTTCACTCAAATACTTTTTTGTTTTGTGAGTCCCAGTTGAAGGATTTATTTACCAGTTTCTTACTATTGCTGCCCGTGAGTAGCATTTTTGTAGGCACTACCTTTGGAGAAAAAAATTACATTCTAATATAATTTTTAATCAGAATGGACAGTTTAAAAATATATTACATTAGTGAGTAAGTCGTCGTTAATGAGTTTCAATAATTCGTTTCCCATAAGCATAACTTCATACTCGGTGTTTAATTTATAGAGAAATGGTGTGATAAAAATATTTTTTTTATATTTGGGCTCAAGTTACCATATGTATAGCAATAGATTCTTTTGTCATAAACAATATCAATGCTTTATTAGAGAAGATAGTTGTTGAGTGTCTTAACCACTTTGCTTGTATATTTGAGACTATGGACAATAGAGCACATTTGACTCACTCTCTTGAGGTTGCTTCTCTATTGTTGCTTTGAACTCACTTCTCTGTTTTTATAGTTTTGGGCTTGCCTCACGCACGCGTTCTATTGAGGCAAGGAGAGACAAGGTCTCAAAACATCATTTTATTTGCTGTGTTTCACACTTGCTTATTTGTTTGTTTCTTGCTGCAAGGTGACACCTTAATCTGTTGTTGTTCGCCGCTACGGTGGTTTCTTTTTATGGGTAACATTGGTGTTTGTATTAAATGGTATAATTTTGTGTATTTAAAATTATTTGATCTAAAACAGTTTAGACGAATAATAAAAAAGAAGCAATAAGAAAGGGTGGTGGGGTTGGGCGTGGTAGGCGCATTAGCATAGCAAACAGGTTTAAAAAGAAGGAGTATTTGGTACGTATCTCTGCTTTCTGCGCTTGTTTCGACATTGATTGCGTAATTATGCATTCAGTGGTCTTTACGTTTTGGATCCTGTTTCTGTGTAGACACAAAATTGGATCCAGCAGACGCACTCATTCCTACAGCACAATAGCCCATTAGCCGCCCTTTGTTTCAACACATCCACCAAACAAAAAGTGGTGCGGTGCCTACCATTCCTTTACCATCCTCCTAACTGCATTTACACACTTCGATGCCCCTTCCAATGCAACGCTAACAAAACCAATATTCACGTTGACAGACTCAACTTTCATTTCAGATCTAATCACCCAACTCACTTTTCAGGCCAACCCTTTTACTTACCCCTTTTACATTTCACTTTCTCCTTATTCCACTGTTCCTAATCAACTCTCCCGCACCACAAACATTATTCTAATAACACCACATGGGCCACCTTCAATTCATACATACACGGTTGCAGCTAAGGTCCCATGAAAATCCCCCATGTCACCAGTCATAACACACGGAAGATAGAGTTCAGTACTTAATTATGAATAATGTTTAGAACTTGCTCAACATCTTTCCAACTTTGGTACCGATTCTATCATTTTAGGCTAACGTTTACTACCATCCAGTGGAAAATATGATCCCCTTTATAAACTGTTTTCAGAGATTTTACCATTTCAAAATAATCAACAATGAATAACAGATTATTGACCACACCCAGGCAAAAATTGGATAATACAATGCATAGAAACTAATTTTGCCAGGCATACATCTTTCATATTCTGACTATAACCACAGACAGTATCATCCAACTTTATGACGTGGAGAAAGAAATTTTATAAGCTAGTTGGATATTGCTATAAAGATGAAAGAAGGAATTGATCCTTCTATATTCGGAAGGGGTGTTACACTGTTATAGAACACTATACAACACTGAATTTATGTGGTTAAATAAGCTAAAGGGGGAATGGGAGATCAGAGTGCCTTTGTACCCAAGGAAAATAATTTCTATTAGAGTACCATAGAAGTAGAAAAACATTGATCACCTAACATATATGCGCAAGAAATGGTTTTTCATTTTCTGAACAGTCAACTTACAACAATAATAACAAAATATCCGAAAGCCACTAGTCCAGAAAGGGATGGCAACTAACATCTTTTCTTACCTTATCAGAAAGCTCAAAAGCAGTATTAGATGCAACGTTTCCAACAGCCTGTCAAGCCTGGTGCTAAATTCACAAAAGCCATGAGACAGACTGCTTTGGTAACTAAATTTGGGAAAAAAATGTTTTGGTCACTAGATTTATTTGTCATACTTGATTTTAGTCTATTGATGAATCAGTCCTCGAATTCTAAAAAAATATGTATACTTGAACTTTCCTCCAACTTTAAGAACGTAGAAAAACTGTTAGTAAATGTTAAATTTATTCATGAAGAATGACTACGCTTACATATTTCAAAAAATTAGAGAATTAATTCATCGTGTACAGGAACTAGAACTGAGTTTTGAAAAGAAAAGATACAGTGAAACCACATTTTCTCATTAAATTTTTAACGCAAACAAACTTCATCGTTAGATTCACTAATTCCAGTTAGCTTCATATCACTATACACATTCTATATTACCAGACACAAGATTTTTCTTTATTAATTTGATTTTTATCAAAATCTTACACCAGACTTTCGTCTAGCATTTCACTCTCCTCTTCTTCTCTGCTTTATTTTGGGTTTACGCCAATGGTAAGCCCAGATACAAGAACGGTTCAAGAGATTACTACATGCAATCTACCAGACATTTCTCAAGTCTCGTTATATAATTAAAACTCGCAGGTCACAAAAAGTATGGAACTACAGACTTTCCTATCACACAACTCAACTTTAACGATGGATTAATTGTGCTGTTCACTTTGGATTTGCATTCCTATCCGGGGTTGATCCACAAAATCTTGCTCTAGTAACAATCTAGATAGTAAAGAACAGTACAATTGAAAAACCCGCAGGAGTAGGGTACATCAACTCGAGATCCCACAATAGCACTCAATCATCTAAAATTAGATCATGGCAAGATGGAAACAGGCAATAAGAGATGGTTTTAAATGAGGTGGTTTTGCAATTCATTTTTTTAGATGTTATTTTGTCGACCCACATGAAGAAATCAACTTGTATGGTATTTGTAACAAATAAGCATCATAATGCCAAGGAAAATATGACATCTGCTGGGAAAGAAAAATCGATACTTTCATAGAAACGCTGGTCATATATATGTTTAAAAAGTAAAATAAAAAGCATTTAAAGGGACGATCTTAACTACAAAGGAAAGCTAATGGGGGAAAGAAAAGGAAAGAAAGGGGAAAAGAGAAGGGAGAAGAGTTTCCCCTATCATTGTGAGTTCTAACCTATCAAGTCTTGATGTCTTGACCTCTTGCACACGCAGTAATTACCTCACAGCCTCTATTATAAGGATTTGCTCGTATTGCATGACAATTATAGTAAGAAGCTCCAGCCCTATCACACGGGACCATGTCTCTCTTCAGTGTCTCATAGCTAATGTACTTTTTCTGCATTGCCAGAACTCTTCTGTTGGTCTCCGAGTCCATGTCCGGCTCTGTCAGACTCAAACACTCTCCAATGGTCTTGGTGCAAACCCTTTTGGTCATCACAGCCATTTCGTTGTGTTTCAACAAATTGAGGTCCACAAACGATAGGCCGTTGCAGATTGGGGGAGGGGCGTGGAGCAGAAGAAGGGCGAGACAGAGGGAGATGGTGGAAAGGAGTCTAGGTTGGGACATGGTTGTGTTTGGAGCTCTTCTGTTTTGAGTTAGTGAAAGTGAGATGCGAGGTTGCTGGAGGGTTATAAATGGGGCAGTAGGTGTAGGAGTGGCGCAGCACAGTAACATAGCATACCATAGCAGATGTTGTGTTACCACTAGTCAACCATATTAGTGCCATCATTACTGTCAGCAACCCAGAATGTGAGAAATGATTACATCCCACAATTACTACATACTCTCAATTTTATTCATTTTTCAGAGTGGTTAGGTTGGTATCCTTATCTTCTCTCATTGCATCAATGCTTCATTATTCAATCCATCATTCAATCTTTCTCCCTTACTTAATTATTAGAAATAAAAATGTCCTTTCTTGCAGGAATCTTTCATATATCGGTCATCAAAGAGTCAATTTCCTTCTAGATGTAAAATTCTTTTAATAATTTTTTTCATACACACCAAAGAAGAATCCTTTTATGACTCAAAAACCATCCGCAAGAAAATAACTATATTAACAATCCTTTACTTAATTTCTAATCAAAACATAATTGAAAAATACAAGTATTATTATATTTTATAAAAAAAACTGTCAATTACTTATATAAAAAATTTCTTAAAACATTATCGGCCTAAGACTACAAATCTAATCTAACTAAATTATTGATGACAAAATGAGGGGATGTAAGGATTTTTACAAAAGACAAGAAAAATGACAATTTTGTTGCCACGCCAAAAAGGGCACCGTGAATACCGAATAAAAAGAAAAAGACAAATAAAGTTAAACGGAAACAATTAAGAATAAAACATTTAAGTTAAAACATGTTAACCAGAAAAGTATACAATAGGCCCTTTTGTTGTGTGTGAATAGACCATTCTTTTCCAATCAATAGGTGGGCAAAAAGAATAAGTGGAAGAAGTAAAAGTGAAGCAGGCAAACTGAACAAGCAGAGAGCATTTGAAATTAACTAATTAATTTTAATAAAGATAAAATTATGCATTTCGGACAAAATGACCTTATTTTATAGTTAAGGGTGTATTTATTTGTAAAATTTGGAAAATAAAATTAGTTGCTATAAAACCATGAATGAATTACACTGGAATCTGAATTTTACAGTGCAAGGAGTCCTACATCTAAGAAAAACATTCAGCCAAGAACAGAAATATGAAACTATTTATGTATGTGGTTTGAAGCAGGCAACAAATTCTTGTGCTTTCATGCCTCTTCAAATATATAATGGCATCAGACACTCTCGTCATCGTATTCAACAGTCTCAATCAACTTAAAAACGACTACGATTAAATTAAAAATATCATCTTCATTTTATACAGCATTAACACGGCTCAGAACTCAGAACTCAGAAGTTGTGTTTGTTGCTGATGTCACCCCAACCCTACTTTCCATCATATTACGGGAATAGAATGATTTTACTTGTGTCGTTTAAAAATAAAAGTGAAAAGAAATGCAGTGCTGAAGTGGCAATCAAAATGCAGAACAGAAAAGAATACATATCCCGCTACCTTCCATTCCAATTCCAACTTTTACTATCCATCCCACAAAGAAATGCCACGAAAACTGTTAAATAAAAACCTTCTAAACATCAATGCCTACAAAAACTGCCACGTAGTTAGCTAGAACCTTACATACATCCCAGCAATAATGTGGGCAAAGCAAATGCTGAGTATCCACATTTTACACAAACTAAGCATAAAAAACTTGATGTCAAGTTTCAAATAGCATGCTTCATTTATCATGCAAAACTCACATGCCAATATCAAAACTAGTATTAAGGCCCCAGGACAGTATGGTCAGAGTGTGAGCTGATCCATGTCCTTAACATTTCCAGAGATTCCATGAACTGAGCGCGCTTCATCTTGCTCAGCAACATATGCATTTACTTTGTGGGTGGACATTGAGCCTTCGTTGTCTGAACATCCTGGTCTTTCAGTAAGGAACTGTTCCCAGAACATATCATTTACTCTAACTGGAGCAGTTGGGGGGACCTGAGCTAAATTAGTAACCTCGTTTAGATTTCTGCTTGAAGAAGCTCCAGCATCACATTCTTTACTATCATTGGCACAAGATTTTGATCCTTCCAATTTGCCAAATTCTGGACAGTCTATTAGGGATGGGGATCTATCTGTGCATGGATTTCTTTTGACTTGTAATGGAGAAGATGCCAGAGACAGATTCAAAAGACAGGATATATAACTGTCACCATCGTCATAATTTGAGTCCAATTTGGGGCTCTCAGCAACTGTGGCGGTTCGTGATAAGCAGGAATGCATCTGAAAAGTAAGAGATTCTCCAGTTTGTGCAAGCTCTGCTATCTCAGGTAGCATCATCTTATGTGGGCTTTCTCCGTCTTCATTTGAACTCTGTGTGCTACATGACACCACCAAGTTCATATCTGAAACAGCAGGTGACAATTCCAGTGTGAGTTTATTGGAGAAATCTCGATGAGAAATATTTTCAAATTCCATTCCAAAACTTTCAACGAAGGTGTTTCCAGCAGCGGGCTGCAAGTGGTGGCCATGGTCATCAAGCTGAGGAGGTAATCGCCTTTTCTTGTTATACGCCAGCAAATCCATGGACTCGATTTTGCGAGTGATTTGTTGAACAAGAGTAGGATTGTGAAGAGCCTTTTGAAAGAAGGTGAGGAGATTTTGCTGCCTCTCTTCCATGGCATCCAATCGCAGGCGTAGATCTTGAAGATGAGTCTTGGCAGCGGAGTGGTGTTGTTTGAAGCGGAAAATATTGGACTGAATGGAGGTCTTGTCGCGTGAAAGTTTCTCTATCTGTTCCTCAAATGCCAACCTTTCTGAATCCGCAACAGGTTGTGTGAGTGAGTGACTATGGATAGGTTTCCTGCGGTGAATATTCTTTAAGAGATGCTTTTGATCTTTCAGAAAATCGTCATTAGCAAACTCCCATCGCTCAGGATGTACTTTTCGAAATCCCTGACAATAGAGAGGCGTAGGGGAGTTTGGCAGAGATCAATAGCATGCAAAAACAATCAATTGTTGTTTCATCTTGAACAAGTTTGAATTCAGAGGGAGAGTATAAATAGGTAATAATAGTATATGAATGAGTAACAGTGGGATCATAGAAGCAGATGCATAGAAAGAAAAAGAGAATGGCATGAGAGATGGATAGAGATACATAGGTATTAAGCTGGCGGATGAAGCTGGAGAAGTTGTTGTGCTTGAAAAAAGTGGGAAGAAGAAGGCGAGAGAATTCAGCAGGATTCCAGACGATGAAGGTGTTGTTGGAGGAACTCCATGACACTATTTCCTCCGTTGATGAATCATCCACCATCTCGTATGTCTTCAGTAGGAACGGCGCCGGAGCTGTTGAACCTGACCCGGACCCTGTTCCCTCCATTTTCTTCTCCTTCTTCTTCTTCTGATGATGATGATGATGATGATGATGATGAGAGATAGAACACAACACAACACAAAACAGAACAACACACGCAACTTCTTATTCCTATTCCTATTTGATCATACGTAAGTAGCACCCTCGGTTGACTTTTACTTTTTCTCTGTTAACGAACCCCAACCGGATCGAAGCTTCCATAAACACCAATTCACCGTCTTACCATCTATTTATTTAAATAATTATTCTAAGCCTTTGAATTAAGCTACTGCGTAAAAGATAAATGCATATTAATTGAAGAGATGAAAATGTTTTTCTCGGTGATCTAGACTTGGACTACACTCTGGGGCTTTATCCCTAGACACGTTTTTACCTTCAAAACCTAACACTCTAATTCAAGGATCACCTCTTCTCTGTCTCAATCCCACTTCCTTTTTCTTTCTCCCTGCGTCAACGCCAATTCATTTCTGCACTCCCCTACTTTCCTCTTACACCTCTCATATTTTTTTAATATCCATTTAATTACATTTTTTTAAATTGTACTTGCTGCACAATTTCCATTAGAGACATTAATAATATAAAAGATCTTAAATTAAAATTTAATTATTACTTTTCTCATAAAATGTTTTTTCGGTATAAAACAAATAAGTAAACTAAATATATTGATTAATATATAATGTTAAAAATATTTTATCAATATAAGTAATGTAAAATTTTGATTTGTATTATTAAATAAATTAAAGATGTGTCAATTTTACAATGTGTTATTAATGTTATTTGACACATATTGGTGAGGTTTTTTTTATTTGAATCTAGCATCTATTCGAATAAAAGAAATATTCCCTATATTAGAATAAATTGCATTTGATCACATATATTTTCTGTATTATAATAAATCAAAAAAATATACAACGTCATAAAACCTTTTGAAAGAGAACCAATTATCGTTAGTATTTTATATGTCAAATAACTTGATCTTTAATACAATATTAAATGTAACAAATAAAACGAGTACACATAATTTATAATTTATAATTTAATATAATTAACATCATATAAAATTGATTTAGTATGTTTCTTATACATGATAAATTATCGAATTTTAATTTTAGTCTTTAATATTTTTACCATTTTTTAGAAAATTTATTATTTTGTTTTTTTTTTCTAAAAAAATGCTATATTTTTTATACGTTATTGATATAAATCATCTACCAATCTTTCTATTAATTATTTTTAATTAGGAAAGTTGACTAATTATTTTTAGTATGGCCTCCTTTTTTTAATCACTTTTTTTTTCATATTCAAAACTTAAATTCGAGACTTAAAGTGAAATAAATTTGGCACTGCTGAAAAATACTTATTATTTAAAGTAATTTTTAGTAGCAAAATTTTACAAAGAATGAAAAGGTTAAAAAGAACTGTTAAGGATAAATTTTTAGATTAATTACGTATATTATTGCATTGAACAATTCGATATTAGAAGAAAAACTTGATATAAGAAAGGCAATACATCAATCAATATTATGATTAGAGTATGTAATGATAGTGTCACATTAATTTGTATATGCTTCGTGCAAAATATACACCATTCAACAATATTATCATATGAAATTATATGTTTGAATGAATTAATTGTAGTTTAATGTTGATTTTTTTACATCATTTAAGTTAGTAAAATTAGATTAAAAATATTTAAAATAACTACATTTTTTTTTGTTAAAAAAAAATGATAGAAAAATACAGAGACTATATGAAGGAATTTGTGTTGACTAATATATACGATGATAAGTTACTCAGAACATATGAAAATATCATTTTATTTATTTGAGATAAAATAGGTAATGGAAGATTTAGAGATAAAAAAAATTCATTTACCTTTTTTTGGGTAATTAAAGTAAGGAAAATAATACAAATTAAATTTTAAATTTAGTTTTATTTGATGAAAATGCAGTAAAAGTTTATATATAAATATATTTTGGATAAAAATATTTTACGGATTGAATAATAGTAACTTTTTATGTCTTTAAAGTTAATATTTAGGTTTGCTTGCTTCCATATATGTCATTAACATTAGACTATTAACAATTTGGTTTGGCACTATATTTTCTAAATATTCATACTCTGCACTACTTGAGTTAATTATATGTAATATTGTGGTAAAAGTAAATTACAATAACGAATTTTGTTTGAAACAACGTTATTGCATGTGATGAGTTTTTTATGGTAACTTGGAATTGCGAATTGGTAAATCGTAAGTCTCTTGGAAAGTAAAGTGAAGGTCGAAATGCATATGATAAACGCAATTATTGCCCATAATCTGGAAAGTTGAGGCACAAGATCATAAATGTTGTTTTTTAGAGAGGATCTTATTTAGTTTAGTGATTAATAATAATGGCAATACTAATTCTGATTTGTGATTAGAATCAGAATTACATTTTTCACTACTGTATAAAAATTATCCTCCTCTGTCCAGTTTTCACTTCACAATCTCTGATTGATTACTCACTCAACAGCAACAATTGTGGTGTTTGTTGCTGTTCATCATTCTGAAAGATGAAGGACCTATTTGTTATCATTCTAATATCTGCTATTGCTTCAGCTAGCTTGTGTGCTGCAAAAAGTCCCACCTTCAACGTTCTTAGCTACGGTGCCACGGGGACTGGCCACACTGATGATACACAGGTATATTTTTTTTTTTTACTTTCGATCACATACTTTATTTTTTGATGCTATATATAATAAACCCATGTGTTTCTCCACTTAATTGTAAGGCTTTCGTGAAAGCATGGAAGGACGTGTGTGGTGCAACTCACCACACCGCAACACTTCTCATACCCAAAAATAAAACATTCATGCTGCAACCTCTGTCGCTTAAGGGTCCTTGCAATCCAGCAACCGTTAGAGTTCTGGTAAATCATATAGAATAAACACATGTATATAATTTAATAGAAAATTATACAAATATATGATTAATTGATAGATAGATAGATAGATAAATAGTAATTATTTAGTTGTGTGAATAAAATGTTTGAATGCAGCTTGAGGGGAGTATCGTTGCCCCAAAAAGCGTTGAAGGTTGGAAATTTTTGAACGAGGAAAGGAGATGGATGGAATTCTCGGACATATGTGGTCTTGTAATCAATGGAGGAGGTGAGATGGATGGGCAAGGTGGTGCGTGGTGGGATTCCGTTGATGTCTCCAACAGGCCCACTGTATGTTCAAAATTCTTACTTCCCCTCAGATCATCATGTAGAGTTATCCAATCAAATATAATTGCAAGTGTGATAAAAGTTTAACAACATGTGCAGGCTCTTCACTTCCATAACTGTAATGATGTAAGACTTAGATCGATCATTCACAAGAACAGCCCCAGAAATCATATAGGCATAGATATGTGCAATATGTTAGAGGTGTCCAATATTCACATCATTGCACCAATGCAGAGTCCAAACACCGACGGCATAGATATCTCCGGATCATCCAACATCTTCATACACAATTCCACCATTCAAACTGGTAATCAATCATCCTTTATCACTCTTCCTCCTCACTTCACTTCGATTAATTAATACACAATCATCGCAGGTGATGACTGCATTGCCATAAACTCCGGCACTTCCATCGTTAACATAAGTGGTATTTTTTGTGGACCTGTGTTAGAAATAATTTAATTTGAATAAATTGTCAGTTACTAGTGGTCTAATAATTGGTAGGTTACTATAGTGCACAGTAATGTACGATTCTGTTTTAAATAATTTTTATTCTTCTGTTTTAGTCTGCAGACTTAATTCTCAATTATTCTCAATTATGTGAAAATATCAAGAGTTTGTGTAATGTGTCTATTTAAGAGGCTATGTGATTATGAATAAAATACATAGAGTCATATAATTTTCTATCAGTGGTATCAGAGCAAGGTTCTTTCTTTCTGGGACTTTGGGACTTCCTTTGCAGTAGCAAATGGCAAGTGAAGGATCTTTTGTACAGGCAGCAATTTCCTGGCAAGTTATTGAAGTCGGTGTGCCTGAGAGTAGTACAGTGCTCACTGATGAACAACGAAAGGAGGTGGATGCACTAAAGTTAAAAGACTTGAAAACAAAAAACTATTTGTTTCAAGCCATTGATCGATCTATCTTGGAAACCATTCTCAACAAAGAAACTTCCAAGGATATTTGGGATTCAATGAAGAAGAAGAAGTATCAAGGGTCTGCAAGGGCAAAGAGGCAGCAGCTTCAAGCTTTTTGTGCTGAGTTCGAAACAATTCGAATGAAGCTGGGAGAATCAATCACAGATTATTTTTCCCGTGTGATGACGATTGTCACCAAGATGCGCACATATGGTGACAAAACTGAAGAAACAAGAGTTGTTGAAAAAACATTGCGGTCTTTAGAACCAAAATTTAATTTTGTTGTATGTGCTATAGAAGAATCTAAAGACATTGACGATCTGTCACTTGATGAACTGCAAAGTTCATTATTGGTACATGAAGAAAAATTTAAACAGTCAGAAGTTGAAGAGCAAGCGTTGAAAGCTTCTACCAATACTCATTCCAATAACTTCAGAGGACGGGGTAGAGGTAGAGGCAGAGGACGAGGGAGACAAAGCCATAATGACAAATCTCAAGACAGAGACAAATCTCAAAGTAGAGGTAGAGGAAAGGAGACATTGCTAATGGCTGTTGAAGATGAAGAAAATGGTGAATCGGATTTATGGTACGTAGATACGAGTCGTAGTAACCATATGAGTGGAAATAGATCTTCATTTTCATTTCTAAATGAAGATTTCAAATCAACTGTAAGTTTTGGGGATTGCTCTATGGTGAAAGTAATGGGAAAAGGTGATATTAAAATTAGAACCAAGAATGGTTTTATTGAAACAATTTCTAATGTACTGTATGTTCCTGATTTGAAAAGTAATTTGTTAAGTGCTGGACAGTTACAGGAAAAAGGTTACACAATCACCATTAGCAAAGGTGTTTGTGAAATTTATGATCCTGTTAGAGGGGCAATTGCTGTTATAAAAATGAGTTCAAACAGGTTGTTCCCTTTAAAGATTGAAAGCATTCAATCTAGTTTAATAGCTAAAGGAAATGATCCTTTCTGGCTTTGGCATTATCGTTATGGGCATTTGCATTCTGGAGGATTAAGGACTCTCAAACAGAAAGGAATGGTAACGGGTCTTCCAGAAATTGTTGTACCTTCTCAAGTGTGTGAAGAATGTGTTGTTAGCAAACAACATCGATCTCATTTTCCTAGTGGAAAATTATGGAGAGCAAAACATGTTTTGGAACTTGTGCATTCAGACATATGTGGCCCAATAAACCCTTTATCTAATGGAGGTAATAAGTATTTAATTACTTTCATTGACGATTATTCTAGAAAAGTGTGGGTCTATTTTTTACAGGAAAAATCAGAAGTCTTTGATGTTTTTAAAGCATTCAAAGCAAGAATAAAAAAAGAATCAGGAAAGCTTATCAAAACCCTTTGAACAGATCGCGGTGGAGAATACTGTTCAAATGAATTTGATGTTTTTTGTACAGAACATGGCATTAGAAAAGAGTTAACAACTGCTTATACACCACAACAAAATTGTGTATCAGAGAGGAAAAACAAAACAATTCTCAACATGGTGAGAAGTTTGCTAATGGAAGGGCGAGTTCCAAAAACATTTTGGCCAGAAGCTGTACATTGGAGTGTTCATGTTTTAAACAGAAGCCCAACCTTTGCTGTTCAAAACATGATACCTGAGGAGGCTTGGAGCTGAGGAGGCTTGGAGTGGAAGAAAACCAGCAGTACATTATTTCAGAATTTTTGGGTGTGTTGGTTATGCCCATATTCCAGATCAAAAGAGAAAAAAACTTGATGACAAAGGAGAAAAATGCATTTTTCTTAGTGTTAGTGAGCAATCAAAAGCTTACAAATTGTATAATCCCATCACCAATAAAATTGTTATTAGTCGTGATGTGGTGTTTGATGAAGATCAATTTTGGAGTTGGGATGCAGACAAAGTTGAACAACATCTGCAAGCAGATGTTGATGATGATGTTAATGGTGATAATGATTTTAATGGTGGTGACAAGGAAGATGGTAGGCAACAACCAACAGCTCAAGTGCATAGTGAGTAACAAACAGAACCTACAAATGAACGCCCTCAACGAAATAGAAGGAGACCAGCATGGATGGAAAATTTTATTGTAGATGAAATTAATAATGAGGAAATTACTCATTTTGCTTTGTTTGCAGATTGTGATCCTACAAGTTTTGAAGCAGCGAGTCAAAGAAGAAAAGTGGAGAAAAGCAATGGATGATGAAATTAATTCCATTGAAAAAAATGACACTTGGGAGTTATGTGATCTACCTAAGGATCAGAAAATCATTGGAGTAAAATGGGTTTTCAAAACAAAGTTAAATAAAGATGGTGGACTAGGCAAGTATAAAGCACGTCTGGTGGCAAAAGGATACAACCAACGGTATGGCGTTGATTATACAGAAGTATTTTCTCCCGTTGCTAGACATGACTCAATCTGTTTGGTGGTTGCATTAGCAGCACAAAATTCCTGGCAAATCTTCCAGTTAGATGTCAAATCGGCATTCCTGCATGGATATTTGGAAGAACGGTATTTATTGATCAACCACCTGGGTATGTTAAATTTGGACATGAAAATAAGGTTTATAGATTGAAGAAAACTCTTTATGGGTTAAAGCAAGCCCCAAGAGCTTGGTATAATCGCATTGAGACTTATTTTCTAAAAATTGGATTTGTGAAATGTCCTTATGAGCATACCTTGTTTGTTAAAGTGGGAGATAAAGGAAAAATGCTTATAGTGTGTTTGTATGTTGATGATCTTATATTCACTGGAAATTGTGATGTCATGTTTAGTGAATTCAAGAAGTCTATGATGAATGAATTTGAAATGTCTGATATGGGTTTGATGCATTATTTTCGGGCATAGAAGTAATTCAATCGAACATGGGATTTTCCTATCTCGGAAGAAATATGTTGGAGAAATCTTGAACAGGTTTCAAATGAAGGATTGCAATCTCGTATGTATTCCAGATTGAATGTGGTGAAAAGCTACACAAAGATCATGATGGGAAGAAGGTTAATAGCACACTATTCAAGCAAATTGTTGGCAGTTTAATGTATCTTACTGCAACTAGGTCATATATCATGTATTCTGTGAGTTTGATTAGCAGGTACATGGAGAATCCCACTGAGTTACATATGCTTGCTGCCAAAAGAATTCTTCGTTATTTACAAGGAACTCGTGACTTGGGATTATATTATAAGAAAGATGAAAGGAGTGATTTGATTGGATTCACAGACAGTGACTATGCAGGTGATCTAGATGATAGAAAGAGCACATCTGGTTTTGTCTTCCTGCTTGGAACATGTGCTATTTCATGGTCTTCAAAAAAGTAACGCATTGTTACTTTATCCAGTACTGAAGCTGAGTTTGTTGCAGCTACAACTTGTGCTTGTCAAGCCATATGGTTGAGAAAAATTCTTGAAGAATTACAATTCAAGCAAACAAAGGCAACTACAATTTTTTGTGACCATAATTCAACAATCAAATTGTCAAAAAATTCAGTTCTTCATGGAAGAAGCAAGCATATTGATGTGAAATTTTATTTCTTGAGAGATCTTTGCAAAGAGGAAATTGTTGATCTAGTCCACTGTAGGAGTGAAGATCAAGTAGCTGACATATTTACCAAAATTTTAAAAAGGTTGCCATTTTTGAAGTTGAGAGAGTTGTTTGGTGTCTCAACTATTAATTCTGTAAAGACTTTAAACTGATATAAGCATATATCAGTTTAAGGGAGGGAATGTTAGAAAATAATTTAATTTGAATAAATTGTCAGTTACTAGTGGTCTAATAATTGGTAGGTTACTATAGTGCACAGTAATGCACGATTCTGTTTTAAATAATTTTTATTCTTCTGTTTTAGTCTGCAGACTTAATTCTCAATTATTTTCAATTATGTGGAAATTTGTGTAATGTGCCTATTTAAGAGGCTATGTGATTATGAATAAAATACATAGAGTCATATAATTTTATATCAGGCCACGGCATGAGGTAAGGTGAAGTAAATTATTACTATTTTTATGTTCTCATAGAGTGTATAGGAGGAACGTTTAATTAATGTTGAAGCCCCTTGTGATGTGTCTTGTGAATCCAAAGTATTGGGAGCCTGGGACGTAATGGAGATGATGCCAAAGTTGAAAAGATACACGTGCGGAATTGCACCTTGGAGGGAACTTCGAATGGAGTGAGAATGAAGACATGGAGGGTAAGGAGCATAGCATTTAGAATTGGAATAACTAGAATGAGGTTAAATGAGAACGAATATGGATGTTTGTGTTTTGTGTGATCAGGGAGGATATGGTTATGCGAGGAATATCATATTTAAAGATATTAAAGTTGTAGGAGTGGAGCACCCTGTGATTATACAGCAAGATTATTTGGGAGAAATGGGAGAAAGTGAGAGGGTAAGTGCAGTGAAAATAAGTGATGTTACTTACAGGAACGTGAAGGGAACAAGTAGCAGCGACCGTGCAGTGGATCTGAATTGTGATCCCAATGCAGGCTGCACCGACATTGTAATGGACCATATTTCCATAACCAAAGAAGACGGCGGTGAAGCACAGGCATCATGCAAAGCTGCACAGGGGACCTGCTTTCTCTGCAATCCAATCGTCCCTTGTCTTTCGCATCTTATCTAGTTTTCGATCAACCAACCACTCTCCATAATTCTTATTTGTGTCTGCATAATACTCCTATTTATGTTTTCTTAATTTGTTTACACTTGGATTACTATTATTAGCCTTTTTCTTTACATGTATGTATCTTCTCTATTCTTTATATACACTACCAGCAAAACAAATGTGACCTTTGGATATCTATTGTGTTAAACTATTTTTAAAAACTTAAAAATTAATAATTTTGAGATAATTGTGTGGATGAATAAATATTTAATATTGTGAAACCAAAATTAATGCTTGTAATTGGTTATATTTTGTATTAAGTTATGGCTAACTTCAACGTAATTTGATATTTATTATTGGTAATTAAATTGGCTTTGCGGCCGACAAGGTAACGGACGTTTGGTATTCCGTGAGGCTGGGGTGGGGTGGGCTGGGCCGATGGGACAATAATATGAAGTGAAGTGTTTAAATTTGATGTAGTCTTAATGGCAATTCGAAAAGCCGATGTTAGCATTCAGTTAGTTTTGTAGCCATGTGTCTGAAGACTACGGGAATGAGAAGCTAAACTTCCAAATCCCACTTCACTAATGCATGCACATCATACTTCCATTCAAGATCAAATGGAGAAATCAGCCCTCATCTCCCGATGTTGCTGCGACAACCACCCCTTCTGCCTTGCAATTCTCTTCTCCTTTCTCTTCTGCTCTCTGTTCCTATCCTATCGTGATCCCAACCACGCACTCACCTTCAAACAACTCAACCCATCCAACACCAAAAATACCACCACCACCACCCATTCCTGCATTGGCCGCTACATTTACATCCACCAACTCCCTTCCCGCTTCAACGATTACTTGCTTCACAATTGCCACTCCCTCACCAGAGGCACTGACAAACCCAACATGTGCCCGTACATGCAAAACATGGGCCTGGGTCCTCCCATTCCCACCTCTCAAGGGGTTTTCACCAACAACACTTGGTATGCCACCAACCAATTCTTGTTGGAGGTCATTTTTCACAACAGGATGAGGAAATATGCCTGCTTGACCAACGATTCCTCCTTCGCCTCTGCCATCTTTGTCCCCTTTTATGCTGGTCTTGACGTTAGCCGTTTCCTTTGGCTCTCTAATCTCACTGACAGAGATTCCTCTGGTCGAGATCTTCTTCAATGGCTTGCAAACAGACCCGAGTGGAAGAAAATGTGGGGCAGAGACCATTTCCTTATTTCTGGGAGGATTGCTTGGGATTTTAGGAGACAACGCGATGAGGAGTCCTATTGGGGTAGTAAGTTCAGATTTCTTCCCGAATCCATGAACATGTCCATGTTGGCAGTTGAAGCAAGTTCGTGGAATAATGATTATGCAATACCCTACCCAACTTCTTTCCATCCTTCAAAAGACACTCAGGTGCTGCAATGGCAGAGAAAAATCAGACATCAAAAGCGGCCGTATTTGTTTACTTTCACCGGAGCTCCAAGGCCTGAACTTGAAGGTTCTATCAGGGGTAAGATTATAGACCAGTGTCGAGCTTCGGGTGTCTGCAAATTCGTTGACTGCAGCTACGGTGTAGAGAGATGTGATGACCCTATCAATGTTATGAAGGTGTTTCGAAGTTCTGTGTTTTGTCTGCAGCCTCCGGGTGACTCGTACACCAGAAGGTCCATCTTTGATTCAATGTTGGCTGGTTGTATTCCCGTTTTCTTTCATCCGGGCACTGCTTATTCACAGTACAAGTGGCATTTACCGAAGAACAGGACTAGGTACTCTGTGTATATACCCGTGAAGGATGTAAAGCAATGGAATGCCACTGTCGAACAGGTGTTGCTGGGAATTCCAGAGGGTGAGGTCTTAGCGATGAGGGAGGAGGTTATAAAGATGATTCCAAATATTATTTATGCAGATCCTAGGTCTAAGTTAGATTACTTTGAAGATGCATTTGATTTAGCAGTAAAAGGAATCCTTGAAAGGATAGAGAAGGTAAGGGAGGCAACGAGGAGAGGGAGAGATCCTAGCATTGGTTTTGCAGATGAAGACCACTATAAGTATACATTTTAACAAAATTACAGCTAAAGGAAGACATATATTATATGGCATGCCGTTTCATGATATCAGTCACACCGGAAAAACACCATACATGGTCAACATATCCCTTCGGAGAATCCGGCATGACACAATTTTTGTTTTCGGGTGTTCCAGCTTTTCTGATTTATTCATTGTGCGTGGTTCTTGGCCTAAAAAGAATGAAATCTGGCTGCAATGATAACAAGTGAAGGAAATTGTGTGTAACTTGTAGGAAGAAAGACAGGCAAAAAAAGTAGTAGCATTGTATTGTTTAATGCCCCCGAGAAAATAGAAGTAAAAGTAAAAGCATTTTTGTCATCCATTTGACAAGAAGAACATAAGCACATGTGTGTTGGTTACAGTGTCTAATAGCCTAAAATTACTGTCTGCCGACAGGGAGTTTACCCTGTTACTGGTGGTGTTGAAAGAAATGGGGAGGAGCATGGGATGCATGGGAATGGCATACAATGCAATGAATTCAAAAGCTGGGGGCATTGAAGGAGTAGACCCCAACCCCCTGTTATCGCCTGCAATTAAGGCCCATTTCACCACTCTCTCGCTGCCTCACGCATTCCAATTTCCTTTTCCAAAAGAAATCTCCTTCTGGTCAAACTTTTCTTTTCAACTTTCTTCTTCTCTACCCATAAACAAAATTAAAAACACATTTTTCAATTTCAATACAAATAATTTAATTTAGCTTTCCACTTTTAGCTTTACACTTTTTTGCTGAATTTTGCTTTTACTATTAGAGATATTTTAGTACAATATTTTAGAAAAAAATATTTTAAACTGAATTTAAAGAAAATGATAAAGAAATATATCAATTGAAATATGATCAGTACATATTCTGATTTAGTTTGATTGATGTCCTTAAGTATATTCTTATATGAGTTGCTACATATAAGTTACAAAAACAATTAACTTGATTAGTGGTATTTATGATTTATAAATTCCATAGATTTTCTTAAAATAATATATAATTAATGTATATTTTTTATTTAGATTATTTGTTGGATGACAAGTGGGATCAATCTAAGTATGATCCGTTACTTGTGTTAAAAAATATTATTTATTTCAAAAAATAATTTAAATAGATAAAGTTAGCTAAAGTATAAAATATATAATCTAGTCTAAAATTCATTTAAATATTAGTTTTTTTATTAACATTTAAAAATTATAAAATAAACTAACAGTACTGACAAAAATATATTTACTTTTTTGAAAAATATTATAGTGTAAAGAAATTAAATAGTAGAAACCATAAATAAATTTTAATATATATTTTTATTGTTTTTTTAAATGGCTGATCACTATCCTTAGGTTTGTGGATTAAAATGTTCACGTGATCCTATCTATTTGATGGTGTACCATCCATATTGTTATTACTATAAATTATTTTTAATTAATCCATAGTGTTAAATACATTTTTAATTCAAAACACTATAGTATATTAAGAAAAGCAATTAACTATATTTACAATTTCAACTTTTAATCATTTATTTATTTTTATAAGCTAAGATAGTTACAATTTAAAAAAATATAAAATGAATGGATTATGATTTCATATAATTAAAAGTATTTGTTTTTCGACATTTTAAAATTAGAGATAATTAGTTTTATCTTAAATATAATATAATAACTCATTATGTCTACTGATATCTATTCCAGTGTTAGAATGTGACATTTTAAAAATGATTTAAACATTTGTATAATATATATTATTAATTTATTTTAAAACAAGTGTTAAAGATCGAAAATAGTAATTTCAATTTTTTTAAGATAAAAAAAAATTACAAACCCGAAATTAAATTTCACTTATTTTGTAAAAACTAAAAATAAAAGTTTTAAATTTTAAAAAGATTGAAAATATTTTTTATAAAAAAAGAAAACTTTTTATTAAAATTTTATTTTATATATATTGTGTGTATATATATAAAAATAAATAGTGAATTTAACATGAAATAAATTTGTTTCTATTCTGCTGTGTTTTTGTAAAGATCCCTTTACATTATCTTTTATTAAAAAGAAATTTAACATTTGGATAAATTTATGTAGTATTATTATTTAAGTCTTAAAAACACGCGTTTAAGGAAAAGTGGGGGTGTTTTAATAGCAACGAAGGGGTTCTAATAGTATCCTGAATTCATGGAAGAGTGGGCTCGGCGTTCATCAGCCCAACCCGAAACTCATCTGTGAGCTTTGAACATATAGAGCACAAAAGACAGAGACTAACTTCAGAGAGAGGGAAAAAGAACCACATTGTTCTTCACTCTTCACTCTCATTGCTCTTCAGCTTAATTCAATCCAATCGTGTTCCGGCATTGAAGCAGTGCGGTGCTCAGAAAAGGAGTATGGAAACCTTTCAGCTATTTTCTTCCTCTGCTTCCGGTTTCGGAATCTTTGATGATGCTGCACAACAATCTCCTCCCATACCTCCTCCTCCTTGCGTTGAAGTCCTCGCTTCTGAGGTATTCTTCCTTCTCCCTTCATCATTCTTTGAAACGATGCCGTTTTTAATATTGCTTCCTTTCCCTCAAAATTAGGTTCCTTCATCCCCCAAACCCAACTTGGAGTCTGTAAATTTGGACGGAGTCACTTTGTTAAAGGTGATGTTTCTTTCTTTGTCTTCAAATTATTTGTGGGGGGACATTATTATTTAGTTTTATTGTTTATGTTATTTTATGGACGATTCCCAGGGGCGCGTGAGTACCCAACAAGTTTTTGGTTTGTCCAACTCCGATTTAGTTCCCGGAAAATATGAAGGTGGTGCCATTTCGTTCCTTGCATTTCTGTTTATTCGTTCATTTCCATCTTGTCGATTAGTGAAACAGTTGAAATCTTGGTTCCTCTTGGCTAGGAGGACTGAAGCTGTGGGAAGGTTCGCTTGATTTAATTAAAGCCCTTCGTTCAGATATCAATACTGGGTTGATATCATTTGGCGGGAAGCGAGTATTAGAGGTTGGCTTCTCTTTTTCTAGCTGTTTGTGTTGGTATGATAAGTGACTGTCTGTCATGTTGTTTTGTTTCGAGGCAAAAAACAATTCTGGCTATTTAGTTTTGAGTTGAAATTCTTAATGCATATATGGAAGTACTGTAGCTATTAGCTAGTATGGATAGATGTAGTTTGTATACAACGCTATGAGGACAAAACTTATGTGTGTTAAAAACATATTTAAGTTTTTCATACCAGATATAAGATAGAATTTAGAACTTGCACAGCCAAATGTATGCAATTGTTAATTGAGCTGTTAGAGTGGAGTCCCGGGCATAATTTTTCGCATAGAAGGATACACATTGCACGAAGCTGGTGTACACATCGGAAACCGTTTCTTATCAATAGTTTCTGATTCCACTGCACTGCACTTAACTTGGATATTAATATCAACATATCTGCGAGTCTTCTTAAGGTTACCTGCTTGCTTCATATTGTAGTCTTGCATTTACTGAGGAGATATTTATTTCGTCCATTTTGCTTTTGTCTGATAGTATATTGAAGAAAATGTCATTTATCAAGGGGTTCAATTTTAGAAGGTCAAATTATTACTGGAAAAATAACAGTCGTCTTTAATTAAAATCTCCAATATCATTGATTTCATTTGTTAAAGACTTCGAAATTTTTATGCAAGAATATCATGGGGGTAGTGACTGCCATAAAGTCATTCGAACATTGCACAGCGGCTGTTCTAAAGATAGCCTTCCTAGTTTCTTATCATGTTCTACCAAATCTGTTTAAAAACATCATGGACGTTTGATATTTAACGATAGCAAGCCAATTTCTAGGATTCTTTCCACTTGACCTTTTTTTATTTGCTGCATTTTTAAGGTAAATTTAATTCCATAGAAGTATAAGACCTTTTCGGAAATATAGGTAGTTACTTATCTTTTTCCATGATTAATTGTATGGAAATAATAAATAGAGTTTGAGACCCACTCATGCAGTTAATTGCAAAGATAAAGTATGCATTTTAATTCTTATTTTTAACCTCCTTCCTAGTACATTTGTTTTAGTCACCAAATGTCGAGCATTTCTGGGATGTGGCTAAGATATGTTGTACTTCTCCAAGACAAGCTTGTCTCTAAAGTTAGCGAGTAAGAATATATTGATTCTTAATTTTAATTGAAAGTGCATCATGATCATAATCCACTAAGAATATAAGGGTGGATACTCCCTTTACTTTCTCATAATATAGATTAGATAAAATCAATTTAGAGGGGTTTTCCCCAGTTTATATAGAAATTTATTAGGAAGATATGTGTAATTTATGTGTGTGTGTATGTATATGTACATATGTATGTATGTATGTACGTATGTATCTTAGTAGAAAAGCTGTCCATCTATCTCAGTTTCTAGCATTCAATATTTGATTTCAGGTAGGATGCGGCCATGGATTGCCTGGAATCTTTGCATTACTCAAGGTGAAACATTGGTTCATTGGATTCGCTCTAGCATTCTTAACTTTGAAAAATATAATAATGTGCTTCTTATGGTTGCTTTAGGGGGCAACTGCTGTACATTTTCAAGACTTCAATGCTGAGGTCCTACGTTGCCTCACCATTCCTAATTTAAATGCAAATATTTCTCGGGAGTCTCTACCATCATCATCCAGCCCAGCAATCTGTGACAATGCAGAAGTCCGCTTTTTTGCCGGTGACTGGAGTGGAATTGATAAACTGCTTCCTCATGTTAGTACAGATGATAATCATGGGGGTGGTTATGACTTTATTCTGATGGCTGAGACAGTTTACTCGGTCAGCAGTCTCCAAATTCTTTATAATCTTATAAAAAAGGTATTGTTTCTGTTCATTGACGAGAGCAGAATTACATTTCTATGTTGAGTCATTGCATTGTAAATTTGAGTACATTTATCTGAGTGTTTTAATGTATGTTTTTTACTATAAAATATTGTTTTCTTTATATATTGACGTGTTTAAATACACAGTGCTTGCAACATCCTGATGGAGTTGTGTACATGGCAGCAAAGAAGTATTATTTTGGAGTAGGTGGCGGAACTCGGCGATTTCTGTCTCTGGTGGAAAAGGATGGTGAGCTAGTGCTGACATGCAATTACACTCACGCTGGATTGTTATTCTGAATTTCTGATTCTTTTTATGTCATGCCCTTTGCAGTTGCATAGTAAAAAGTGGTATCCTTGATATGCACATAACTTGTAGTAGTGACCTAACAATATTGATCCTTTTAACTAATTGGTTCTCCGCAATGAGCTATGCAGTGATTTCTATACGACCTGTTAGCTTGAATCTTAATCATGGAACAATGTGTTCCATGTTGGATGGGAGTCATCAAAAGATTGGTCACGTTATGCAATGTGAACTATAAAGAATATAAATAAGATTGCATACCAGTTTGTTTTTCTTTCCTTTTACCAGTCAATGTGCTGGTCTCATGATGTCATAATTTCCCTTTATTTGTGCAGGTGTCCTGACTAGTAGCCTGGTTGCTGAAATCACAGACGGTTCGTCTAATATGCGTGAAGTATGGAAACTTACATTCAAGTAGTGTTAGTATTTTCTTCCTTCACCATTCAAACTATCCTCGGTTCATTTGGTCATGATTGGCCATGCATGGAAAAGGGGCTACTGGGGAATTGACAGATCATTAGTGTCGGACGAGTTTTGGGCGTTGTTGTAGGAACCGTGTGGTCAGGAGAGAATTTTGTCGTCCCCCATTTCATGCTATACTACTTTTCTGCCTTTACAGGGCTTGGTTTTTCTTGGTCTATTGTATTTTCTATTAGGTGATGCAAATATACAAGTTTTCTCATTTGTATTTATTTTGATTTCTAGAGGGATAGGGTTTTTGTTTTTGTTGTATCTATTTTTCTAACCCATAGCAGATATTAAGGAATCAAAGAATGAATCATAAAACGATAGAAGTAATAGCAAAATCCGTCTTATAATTTTAAATTGCAAAGCTGCTATAAATATGATAAACAACAGAAAGATTATATGTTAATCCAACAACAACCCATGAGATCTTATATAATTCTCGTTTATGCAACCAATGATATCTTTAATTTTTGTTTTTATTACATTATTTCAAAGAGGGGAGAAAACCACTTTGTACTCTATTAATTTCAAAATTCCATTGGTCTAGTCTACCTACATATAACATTGCAAATAATAACGAGTAAATTTTTTATATTATGTAAATGAATGACGGAGCGGCAGAAACTAATCTCACCAAAAAGAACGAAACTAAGAAATAATTTAATAGAAATTAAAAAAGGAATAATAATAATAATAATAATAATAATAAAGATAATTTCGTAAAACTGTTATATTTTATATATTCGAAAGTGTTATTTTTAATGAATATATAGACAACAAAGAATAAAAAAAGCTTATTGGAATGTTGTGGTTGTACTTGTCCTTTACCAGATTATTGAGCAGGATTTGAAGGGAAAGTCACGGGCGACTTTAAATATAGATTAATTATTTTCCAATTGAAAAAGGACAAAATTTTAGTCCTATTGGATCATGACATGTCAACTTGTTTCACAATCCCCGTTAAACAATTAATTATTCGCCAAGACTGTTACCCATATTATTTTTTATTCAATGTGTTTCCAAAGCATTTTCTTCCTCTCTTCTTTTTTAATATGTTTTTATTAATTCTTTTTTCAAATTTACTTAAATAAATCAATTTTTAAAAAATTACATAAAGAAATAAATCATCTTTCAAAAACAAGATTTAAGGTGAAAGTGCTTTCAAAACACGAGTTTTAGGTTTAAATAGAAATCATGTTTTGCATATATACTTTTTTTTAATGAAGGTCTGCGTTATTCATATATGATCTTATCTTTTAAATTTTTTGTAATTTTTTAAAATTACTTTTTCATTTCAGATTTTTATTTTAGAAGTCTTTTCAATAATTTAATCGATAAATTTAATTTAAATATTGAAATATTATCATTACGTTTTACAAAAATATTGATATATATATTTTTAATAAACCAGAAGCATTTATATAGTTTTAATGACTAAATTATTTGAAATATTTAATAAAAATGTTTATTTAAAACTTTAAAAATAAAGAAAGATACAATTTTTTTAATTTAATTTATAAATCAAATTACTAAAACATATTTCTAAACAAAAAATATTTACATAAATATTTAAAAACTATAATAATTTTCAAAAGCTATCAATTAAATTATTAAAAATTCAAAATAAAAAACACGTGAACTTGAAAATTAAAAAAACAGTAAAAGAAATGAAACAAAGGAGAAGTCGTATTTAACCTTTACAACTTCTATAAAAAAAACATAAAAAAGAAAAAAGAAAAAAGAAAAGTCGTACTACTTCTATAAAAAAATAAAACATATAACAAATAAAAAAATAAAGTCGTCTATACTAAGTAGAACTTCTAAAAAATAAAAGAAATAAAAAGAATGTGAACAAAACAAAACTACTGTAAAAAATATTTATAAATTCATGGTTTTAAAGTATAACTTTTTCTTTATTATTCTAAAATTATTTTTAAAAGTATAATTTTTTTTCATTTCGGAATCGTACTTTTAAATATAACTTACTCATTTATATAATATTTTTAAAATTTATTCGTAAATTCAGAGAGTACACGATTTTAATAGATGAAAAATACAAGTGGAACACGGCACACGGGCTTGAAGATGACATTTAAACACTTGCCACATCAGTAAGAAATGCATAATCGTAAACAACAATTTATGCATATTCAATGATAATCAAATACTGTAACTTGTCCAAAATTATGTTACGCAATTCTTGTAACATAGTTTGGGCAGAAAGAAGAGAACATGCTGCCAAATAGTGCTTTTAAATTGTTTAAAAATTATAATTGGATGAATATTTTGGTTAAATATCAGTTATACAAGTTATTCATCATGAGTTGTAGAAATCTGGGCATGCTTTATTCGTTGTCGTATACGAGCTATTTTACAAAACTATGTATTAGAATTGCTATTTATTTATACTTTGTTGTTTTGCCCTTAGAATAACAGAAGCAGATAAATTTGATCATAGCTTCAAAACGCATTGTATCGCTGAGGTTGCCAATCAATAACTTTCGACTACACGTCAATATACTTTCTGGTGTTTATTTCCTTTTGTCTTTCTCCCTTCTCTAGTTCCTTTTTAACTTTGTTAAATGGGTGGGCATGGACCAAAGAGGTAGAAATAACCTTAGACAAAGGCTTTGTAGATAAGCTTAACTTATTTAAGCAATTGCAAACTGTCTTCATAATATCATTATTTATAGCAAAATAACCCATAGCAACCAGATTATAGATAACTTTATTAAAGGGAAACAATACATGTCTGCTTAAATCCATATATCTGAAGTACAGTCACCACCAGGATATCTCATCTCATGAGCAAGAGAAGGACCATCAGGTTCAGTTCCAAAGTCCACGAACAAGTTGGGGTTGATTTTCAGGCCACCCTTCTCAGTATCAACATCAATCTGTATTATGTGGGAGCCCTGCTGGATAAGATCTGGATAAAATTGTTTGTCCCACGTACTAAATAGTGAATTGGTTGCATACAGCCGCTTCCCATCTAAACTCAATTGAATCATCTGAGGGCCCGCTCTCAACTTTTTCCCCTGAAATGCAATGTGTTGCTGTTAATATCAGCCAATGATGAGAAAGATAGATTCCCTTGAATGTCGAATAATAGGTCCGTGCATCAGATTACATTTCATAAAAATTTCGATCCTAGAAGGCAAAAATTTGAAGCTGACACGCTAGCGAGTTATGAATTATGAGATGTCGTTTCTGTGCCTAAGTGAATTACTTGGTCAAAAGATAACATGACGTTATACTTGAATAAGTAACATACTGAAACATGTACATTCGTGTGTTTCTCATACCGTGAGACTGAGGTTGGCGAGAGGGAGCAAGTGCGAAGCAATTTATGTTTCCAGACAAGTGACTACTGAACTACCTTTGCGTATTTAAATTTTTTCATAAACTGAGTCTAAACCGGAGTGCAAGTGCAATCAAAATGTGTACAAGAACCAATTAATTTCGTTTTTTAAAGTCATTGAATACTAAGCATTATCATTAAAAGTAATATTTCACTCCTCTCCTCTCCATTTTCACTCCACTCCACTGAGCAAAACCTTGACTTTTATTTCGACCAATTTGTTTGTATTTTTCCAACAAATAATTAACTCCTAACATGTATTATGCGATAAGTTACAATAGGGCAAGATTGCAATTACCTGAATCTCTGGAACTTCAGCTTGCCAAGTTTCACCGTCATCCGTTACAGCTATTATAGGGCTTCCTTTCTGGATAAGTCCACCAACCCATACTTGTCCAGTCAGTTTAGGATTTTTAAGGTCCTCAATGTTATACTGTCTTATATCCCCGTGAAGCCAGTTTACGAAGTACAGAAACCGGTCATCAAGAGAAATCAGAAAATCAGTAATTAGCCCAGGCATTTCAGGAAGAATCCAGTTTTGCACTTTCAGTGGTTTCACTGATATGGAAACCTGTAAAGTAAGCTTAGTCTATAAGCATTGAGGATATTGATATATTGGTTTAAGTACATATACTGACCAGAAGAGAATAGATATTAAACATCCTTCTGATATACCTCATGGCTCCATGATCCATCCTGAGTCTTGAAGAATCGTATCATGTTACTTGTCAGTGCACTCCCAACAAAACCTGTATCTTTAGCAGGATCATGCAAGAACCTTATCTGCATTTAAGGTGGATTAGTTATAATTTATAAAATATGCCAATTTACAAATGGGTTCACAGTTACAAGTTACAAGCATGAGGAAAGTACAGTCATAGTTAAATCACACTGGTAGTAAACAGTTAAATGCACAGTTAAAATAAATGCATCCTGAACATCTCCCCGGATTATATTAGAAACTTGCCTCTAAGGGTAGAAGCCCTGAATCACCAAGGTCCAATGTTTGTCTCAGTTCGCCCCCAGGCCAGTCATATACATGGAGATGCCTGCCGTATAATCCATCAGAGAGATGCTCTAAGTTAAAACCTTTTGTGAAAGCTCTAGGAGCACCCCAAGATGTGCTAATCATAGTGTTGTGACGTGGTTGGTACCAAAAGTCATATCCGAATAGTGGACTGTGCCCTGGCTTCTCCCACCTAAGCAATGTGAAGCAGGATACAACATAAGTTTCAAATAGAATTGATGCCAGTAAATGATGTGACACATGTAATGTTCAATACACAAACAATTATTTGGTTAAATGATTCTATGTAAACAGATTCACTAAACACGTCGTCTCAACTTTAAACTTTATTTCAATATATGATTGACCACATTTCATCTGTATGCTTGTTTACCTAAATTCAAAAATAGGCATTTCAAATCGAGGTATCTAACAGAGTCAGAGACCAAAGCACGTGCAGGGGTGAATAATATTAGGTACACTCAGGAAATTTTAGACACGCCAAAAAAGCATTCTCTCATTTCTCAATCAAATATCTAAAATAGTACCTTCCTTTCACGTTAAACTCTGAATCAAGAAGAAGAAACCCATTGCCTTCAGCATTTCCTTCTTTATCTCCAAGACACGAGATCATAATTTCTCCAGAAGCAAGGCAGTGAGACGTGTGTGGATAAGCTAATCCAGTCTTCTGGATGATATCTTCAGGCTCAACAACTTTGTGCAAAGATGGAGCCTTCGGATTTGCTTTCACATCGATCACATAAACGCGACCTGATCTGAAACATGACAAAAAGTAGTAGACTTTATAAGGTAATTTAAAACTGGAGGAAACAAAAAAAGGCAACTACAATAAAATTGATATATTTCGTAAAGTTCTTCGGATTCAGTAAGTGGGCAAAACATATACATGTCAGGAAAAAGGGAAGAAGACAAAACGAAAAAAAAAAACACCACGAAGATGGGGCTCTAATTATAACAACATTTTTTTTCACGCAATCACGGATTCTATAATGTTTATCTCAGTTAGAGGATGATATATAAACCTGTGCCAATAACGTATTCCCACTTGAATTCTCGCGAAAAAGCCAAAAATAAAACAGAAATAAAAAAGGCGGATATACTTGAAACTAAAATGAATCTCATGCAGCATGTATATAAAGTACAAAAACTGTAAAGTAGGCTTGTGAAGGGTCTTACACGAGCGCAGGTACGATGAGAAATCGTCGCTGTGCTGATGGATCTCCATGGCAAGAGCTGCATGAATTCCAGCCGGTGTGATGCAATTCATCACCTAAATAAGGAACAGGTAGCCTATGGATGACTTTGGAAAAAGTTGGAGAGTTTGGATCTACGTCCACTGTGGCCAAATAGTCAGGCTTCTGAGTTCCCGTTCCTGAATTGAATTGTACAGAATCCAAATGAGTGAAGAATAAAATGAGCAAGTTGCAGAGGTTGGAATAGATAGATAGACGTTAATGAATGAAAGGAGATGAATGAAATACCTGAGTAGACAGCGGTGACATAAATGAGAGACTCTCTGGGACCAGACATGGCCTGGAGCGGGGAAGCGTAGCCTGGCCCTGTTTTGCAGCATCCATGGCCGTTACTCACTTTCTCCTCCAACGCCCCACTCATCTTTCTCTATTCTTCTCTTCTCTTGTGTTCTTGGTGTCCTTACCTAAGCCTTTTGAGAAGATGATCTGAGAAATAAAGGGAAAGGGGAATTCGGGATTCACGTGGTGCAAAGAAGATAGGAGTGATTGATAGCAGTTACGAGACAGAACACAACACTGTGGAACAGAGACAAGGTTGTTTGTATATTAGGTTTGTGTTTGGTATGCACTGAGTCACCAAAATGGTCTTTCTACGTATTGCTACGAATACCGTCCAGGTTGGATGTATCGCCATCTCCACGCATTCCAAGCTGTGGGCCCTTCGTATCTCCCCATCTCTATCTATCCATATCTATATTTTATTATTAATTACAATGAGTTACTTTTAATTTATCTATTTATTTTATTTTCAATGACTTTTTAAATTAATTAAATAATATACGTATTTAATTTTTGTAAGTATATTATTAATATTTTTCTACAGTTTTTTCTCTTTCTTTTTATTAACATATATATATATATATTTAGTTAATATAAATAAAAGTAACGTAAAAACGCTTTTTCCTTGTAAGTAACATTCTAGAAAAAAACTATTAACATTTATGATATTTATCTATATTTAAAATAATTATTAACAATTTCAATTTATTTTTTATTAATATAAATTTAATTATTGAAAATATTAATTAATTTTTAAAATATAAATTATGGGCCCTTCATATCTTGACACCTTTTCTCTCTTTCTCTCTCTACTGGTCACCCTAATTGCTAAGCCAGATACTGTGGGATTCTGCAGATCTCTGCTCAAATAGTTAAATAAGTTATCTTATTGTCATTACTAAATCAGAAGTATTATTCAGACACTAAAATAATTAATTTTGAAAAATAAAAATACTTATTTAAATTAAGAACAAACAAGAATTCATTTACGTCTAAAGATAAGTTGGATATATCTGTATAACCCATTTTAGCAGAAACAAAGTGTTGACTTTTGAATTGGTGAGGACTGATTTCCAAAATAAAATTTAATATTAAAAGTGATACAGTGTTAATGAAAGATTAGGCAGATGAATATAAAAGTGACATAAATATGCAGTACTTATCTGTTCTTATGAATAGAAATAAAAGGATAAAGGAGAAAAATGAAGAGAGAAAATGTGTGGTTGAATTGTGTTGTGTTGTCGTGTGGAGATTACTTGGATCAAACAGATGGCAGAGGGTACCAAAGTTTGACAATTGCACGTAAAAGATGGCATGTTTTAATATATTTTTTTTTAAGTTCAAGAAGATTTCGTAGCTGTCTAATTCATCTCTTTCTTCACATGATAGTTACATACAAAAAAAATGCATTTATTTTTAATGTATTAGATGAGACTTACAAACCAATCATTTTCAAATAATCATCCCTATGTATTTTATATTTTTAACCAAATAATATTTACATCTCTTTTAATTTTTTAAATAGATATTTATTTTCTTATTATTTTAACTTTAATATTTCTTTAATTTTTTTTAATCTTTATAGTTAAGTATAAAATTTATTTATTTTCAGTTCTTACAATATCATACTTTTTATCAAAGTGATATATCAAAACTAGAATACTCAATTTTAAAATTTTAAAAAGCTTAAGAACCAATTACTCAATTAAGATAACATAGTAACCAAAATAATGAGATTATGTAATAATTATTTTTAAAATATAAATTTAACTAAATATTTTTGAAAAATAATTCAAATAAAATTATATCGTAAAATATTATTATAAATAAAAGTAAATTTTAAAAAGTTAAATGAGTTAATCATAAAATGCAAAATTTAAATATAAACTAATTTTTTTAAAATTAATTTAAAGTTTATTATTCTAAATAAACAACATAAATCTCTAAAATCAAATTATAAATAATTTTTTAATAATTAATATTTTACTTACTAATAAATTTATGGTACTCATTTAATTCTAAACAATATTTAAATATAAATAAAACAAATAATAATTAAGTTGATATAATTTATAACTTTAAGGAAAAAGATAAAGTGCATTAATTAGTTACTATAAATTAATATTTTCAATTTTTTAAATTATTTTTTCTCTTAATTAAAACAAATTAAATAAATAATCAATACTGAGTAATATAATAATAAAATTAAAAGTAATTAATACATTTTTAATGTGGACATCCGTACACACTTAGTCAAATTCATAAAAAACATCATAATACTTGCATATGTTTCAGTAATAAGGGATAGTTAATTTGTTTTGACTAACATTAATCTCAGATTGTCAAGATGTATTAATTATTTTTTTTAATTTTTATTTCTTAATTATTTTTCTTTTCATCTCAATTTCTCTTTCATGTAACTTTTACAGTTACACATTAATTACTAATATGAAACCATTTGACCAACGGCATAAACATATTAGGTACATTAACTATTTTTCATTCTATTATATATCATTAATTATTTACTTAATTTTTCTTTTTTAATTATTATTTTTACTTTAATTATAATTATGTCATATATGACTAACAAAACACTATATTACTAATAAAATAATAATAATTTCAAAATAAAAAATAATATAAAATAGTTTTATAGTGAAATAATATATTAGTAATAATTTAAAATTTTAAATATATAATTTAAAACTTAATATCAATAAAAGATTTATTTAAGTCAATAAAATTATTGTTATTCTATTATATTACAAAATCAATTTATTACTAAAAAAATAAAAAATAAATAAAATAATAGATAAAAATATAAAAAGACAAGATAATAAGATAAGAGTTTAATTAAGAGAAAAAATAAGAAAAAATTAAGTATATAAAGAAAGATAATAGAAAAAATTAAAATAATAAAAAGAAAGTTTAATTTAATCATAAAAATAATAATAAATTAAAAAACATTAATTGTTTTACATATTTATTTGTAATATTAATAAATAATTAATACATTTTATCTTCTATAAGAACACAAAATATTATATTATCCGACTATTATCAATCATGAGTTTAAAATTAGTGACATGATTTTTTCAAAGAATAACTCTCATAAATAAATTTTAAAAATAAAAAATAAAAAAGTATTTATGAACTAAAATTAATTTATAAAAAAATATTCAGATGTGAATATAAAATAATGTTTTTAAATTTGTTTACATATAAGTTTATTTTATTTTATTTTTAAATATTTATTTAGTTATATTTAATAAAAAGGAAAGCGTTTTTAAAAAGCTATATTCAAACCCCCTTAACAGGAGGGAAATGAAAAATTTTGTTAAAAAGAATCTTTGAAAGAATATGGCTGATCTAACTAAGTGGAGTTGAGTTCACAAAGCATCAATACAGCTTCTTTTTTGATAATCTCCTCTCTTCATGCACCAACTTCTATTTTGAGGTTGTGATTTAATCTACAACTAAAAATATGATTTAACCATTCATACAGTGAACAGAAAAAAATGTCAAATTTGAACTGAAGTAATTAATGGTGCCAAACTAATTTTCCATTCCACCATGAGAGACTTGGCCAGTGTCATCACCCCAGAATCAGTCATAAAGTATTTATTCTGCGGCGACTGAATTTTTTTTATTAAGTTTTTGAATGGCAGTCGCTGGGTTTCTCCATTCTCAATTGTGCTCCGTGGCAAGGCAGAGCCCATCCCTGGCGAAGAAGATTCATGCACAAATCATAAAAGCTGGTCTCCACCAACATGAACCCTTCCCCAACACACTTTTAGATGCATACGGCAAATGCGGTCTTGTCGAAGACGCACTCCAACTGTTCGACGCATTGCCTCGCCGAAACCCAGTTGCGTGGGCATCCCTCCTCACCGCCTGCAACCTCGCCAACCGCCCTCACCGCGCCCTCTCCATCTCACGCTCCCTTCTCACTGCCGGCTTCCACCCCGACCACTTCGTCTTCGCCTCCCTCGTCAAAGCTTGTTCTAACTTGGGTGCTCTTCACGTGAAACAAGGGAAACAAGTGCATGTTCGTTTCTTCCTCTCACCATTCTCCGATGATGACGTTGTCAAGTCATCTTTGGTCGACATGTACGCGAAATTCGGGTTGCCTGATTACGGGCGTGCCGTTTTCGACTCCATTTCTTCGTTGAGTTCGATTTCTTGGACCGCCATGATATCTGGGTATGCGCGGTGTGGACGAAAGTCGGAGGCTTTTCAACTGTTTCGTCAAACGCCGAATCGTAACTTGTTTGCTTGGACTGCTTTGATTTCCGGGTTGGTCCAGAGTGGGAATGGATTTGAGGCGTTCCGCATGTTTGTTGAAATGCGGCATGAAGGGGTTAGTGTAACAGACCCGTTGGTTCTTTCCAGTGTGGTTGGTGCTTGTGCTAATTTAGCTCTTTGGGAGCTGGGTAAACAGATGCACGGTCTGGTTATAGCCCTCGGCTATGAGTCTTGCTTGTTCATAAGCAATGCACTTGTAGACATGTATGCCAAATGCAGTGATCTTGTTGCTGCAAAGTATATCTTTTGTGACATGTGCAGAAAGGATGTGGTTTCTTGGACTTCAATAATTGTTGGCAGTGCCCAACACGGGCAGGCTGAGGAGGCTTTGGGTCTGTACGATGGCATGGTTTTGGCTGGGGTTAAGCCGAATGAGGTGACCTTTGTTGGGTTGATTCATGCATGTAGTCATGCTGGCCTAGTTAGCAAGGGCAGGGCTTTGTTCAGGTCTATGGTTGAAGATTATGGAATTAAGCCCTCTCTTCAGCACTATACTTGTTTGCTAGATCTTTTTAGTCGATCTGGGCACCTTCATGAAGCTGAGAGTCTCATTAGAACTATGCCAGTCAACCCTGATGAACCCACTTGGGCTGCTTTGCTTAGTGCTTGCAAGCGCCATGGTAACAACCAGATGGCAGTTAGGATTGCTGATCATCTATTAAATTTAAAACCAGAAGAACCTTCTTCCTATATATTGTTATCTAACGTATATGCCGGAGCTGGTATGTGGGAGAATGTTTCTAAAGTGAGAAAGTTAATGATGGTAAAGGAAGTAAAAAAAGAACCAGGTTATAGCTGCATCGACTTGGGAAAGGAAAGCCATGTGTTTCATGCTGGAGAGACTTCTCACCCAATGAAGAATGAGATTATAGGTTTAATTAGGGAGTTGGATGCAGAGATGAGGAAAAGGGGTTACGCTCCTGATACTAGCTCGGTTTTACATGACATGGATCAACAAGAGAAGGAAAGACAACTTTTCTGGCACAGTGAGAGGTTGGCTGTGGCTTATGGGCTTCTAAAGGCTGTTCCAGGGACTGTAATACGCATAGTGAAAAATCTTCGTGTTTGTGGAGATTGTCATACTGTTCTGAAACTCATCAGCACTATAACAAATAGGGAAATTTATGTCCGAGATGCCAAAAGATATCACCATTTTAAGGATGGGAATTGTTCTTGCCATGACTTCTGGTGACCTAAGAATTCTGATTTAAATTTCCACTAATTTAGGACATATTTGTTTGCAAGTCGAAGACTTGCATGTATGAAGATTGTCAGGTCAAACATCAAAACATAGAAAAACAAAGAAGTTAGAGTTTGTTGCTTCCTGATTGACCAGGATCGATTTTCATAGCGCTAAACAAAGCATGCCGATAATGCTTTTTAGGCCATAAGGTAATCTTTGTCTATTACCAGTTATTTCAACGCCACTGGGCCTGTAACCTGCTACTTAACGATGAGTAAGTTGAATTTTGGAGTTTTGAAAGGCATAACAGCTATTTGAGTTGGCACCCATCAGTTAAAACAAAATCATTTTAAGCATTAAATTTAAATGCAACTGAATAGCATTATCCATTCTTGTGCTGTGAGAATATTTAATAACAAGAATTGGCATATTAACTTTTAATGAAACAAACAGTATTCTACGTTCTGTAAGAGGTGAAAGAATTGTCACCACTGTTTTAAGGATTTTCCTACTTTCCATATACAGTAAAACCCATACGTCAGCATTAGGAACTAAATTTTTACTTGTATAGATTCTCTATTTGGTCCCTGTATTGAGCCACAACTTTATCCCTTCGAATTTTCATGGTGGGTGTCATAAGCCCGTTATCAATCTGTCATGGTAGTAAACGTTAATCAGGTACGTTCATTTAGCACGTAAATAATATATAGATATGACTTATTCATTTAGCACGAAAATAATATATAGATATGACTTTGAAGTTTAATCTAACCGTGAAGGGGTCATTTACGAGAAGGACTGGTCCAATTTGAAATGGAGACTCCGATGTCCTGCATGAAAGAGAGGAAAAAAGGAGGGTGAAGGATCAAAACAAGTTAAGGGACAATAAAGAAACAGGAGTTTTAAGAAAGAAAACTACTTTTTCTTTCTCAGTAAAAGTAAAGTGTACAAAGACATCACTATACAAGACTGTAACCCCAACCAAGTTGGCACCTATCAATCATTTGCACCACACCAAAATATCATTAAAAATAAAGCAAACAAAACAGAGTTGATAGACCAAACTAAACCGACTAAAACTTAAGAAAATCTATAGTTCAACTACTTAAGAAAGAAAATTACTTCGTTAAAGCCAAATACTTATTTCTTTCCCTTGTTGGTTCTGAAAGAACAGAACTATGTCAACCATTTTGACTTTTCAAGGAATCTAAGTTACGCGAAGTCTAAAAACCTTGCATCCTTCGTAAAAAATTACACAGAAAAAGCTGCATCAATTTTCATATAGCAGCATAATTGTGTTCATCTGTTCCTCATCTATTGTCGCGTGCCATGGAAAAAAGAAATTCACGTTGTACACATTTGAACAATTAAGAAAGTGTGTGAGAGATCACGGCTAGTGTTTGAGAACACAAGATGGAACCACAACAGATTTTTCTGTAACCATGAGAGTGCACCAAAATCAACTGAGCCCTTATCTCTTTACCTTAGTCTTGGAAGCACTTATTGATCACATCCAAGAGCCGGTTACATAATACACGCTCTTTACAGATGATGATATAGTTCTAGTTGAAAAATGAACAGAGGTGAAATCCCCTATCCATGGGATAGGTATAATAACATAATAATATTTTTGTATATGAAAAATCCTAGAGATGTTGAGAGAAGCTTTGAAGCTTATGTCTCTTGCTTAAATAAAAGTATGACGGTATATAGAATATAAGTTTAGGGTGCAACAACCCTAACGTACGCCGTTAAACTAGGAGAAAATGTTTTACCAAATGTCACCCATGTATCCAGGATTCGTCATACAAAATGGTGGAGAAATAAAGGGACATCTAAAAAAAGATTCAAGCGGAATGGGCAAATAGAGAAGTGTTCCAGGTATTAACTGCGACAAACAGCTGTCACTCAAGCTTAAAGAAAAAAATTATGATACAGTTATATGACTTGCGATGTTGTATGAAACTAATTGTTGAGCTGTAAAAGCCCAACAAAAGAAATAAATTCAATTTGTCTGAAATGAAAATGTGGCTTTGAATGAGTAGACATACCAGGCAAAATAGGACTAGAAATAGAGGCTTACGAGAAAAAGGGTATAGATAGCACTTTAGTAAAATATATGGTAAAAACTCACCTTCAGTGGTTTGGGCACGTATGGAGAAGACCCATAGGAATCTCCATAAAGAGAGTAGGTCAAGTGGAGGGTAGCATAATTGCTAGAGGCAGAAAGAGATTGAGAAAAAATACGGATGAAACCATGAAGAGGAATTAGAGTCAATAATTTGTATAATTTACGATTCAGTAAAGCGATATTATTTGATTTTGCACCTAGAAAGTTAAACCTCTAACAATTCCCTTCTCATAAACCTAAACTAAAGTTAATTATAACTGTTTTATAGTTTAAAAGTGTCCTTGTAAACAGATAAACATTAATACGCCATTGCAATATAAAGGCATAAAATTTCTTTGGAACTCTTACAACAAGCAGAAGTGAGACACGATCTTACCATGTCCTTAATTCTTTATATATTAGGCTGGTCACGTTTTCCTGACCGACATCTGAACTGTTGGAATCTATAATTGATGACTCCCTTGCTGCATTTAGGACTTCTTCTTTGTTAGGAACAATGACAGCCCCTAGACGTCGCTTATCCTATTTGTTACAGAAGTCAAACAAGTAAAATTATTGCATTTTGTAATACCTGGAGATGTATTGCATATTTAAAGTCTTGAGTCATAAAGTGTAGATAGCAAGATGTAAATTCACCTGTCCAATAATAACAATTTGATGTATGAGGCTACTCCTCATGGCAGCTTCTTCAAGCTCTCCCGGTTCAACATTTTCACCTTCTCTTGTTGAAACATGTGATTAGTATGGGAAAAACTGATGACCAGCAAACATTTTATGCAGTGTGAAAAATCAAAGTTGCAGTTAAGTAAAAATTGGAAAATAATCTTTAAAGCCTCGCAGCAAACGTATGACAACTAAGAAAGCCAATACTTGATTACAAAAAGAACAAAATCATAAAAGTTAACAAGTGGCTAATTTCCCTCCTGGGCAGGAACATTGATTTAGAGGTTTAGACAAAGCAAATAATACAATATAGAAAATTAAAAAACAAAGTTACCAAACTATTTAGTAACTTTTTGTTGATAAAAAAATATTGATTAGCTGAAATCTTTTAAATGTGATATGATCATCAATTCTTTGGTAGTTTTGAACTAAGCTCAAACGCGTAAGAACTCATGTTGAACTAGATCGAAGTATAATTAAAGTAGTTGGCACACATAAATACATAATATAAAATAGATATCTTGTGTGAAACAGAGCTATTAACGTCTCTTATAATCTGCTAAACTCTAATTTGAACACAAATATGCACAAAAAAGGAGAAAAGATAAAATATAATAACTTTATCAACATAAAGAGGTTTAATTCGAATAAAGCATGAAGTATGTAGCGAATAAATATAATAACAAAATGTAATATGTATTGCTCTTAACATTCTATATCCTATAGCCAAATTATGTTCCTTATTGACAACTGTAGCTATTACAATGTGTGGCAATATCACTAAATAATATCTTCTTAGGTACACCTTCTAGTACAGGAACCTAAAATAAATGTTTGTTCTAAAAAATGAATCAGTGACCGTATATTTGGTTACTCTTCAATTTTTTCTTCATGTTATGAACAATTTCATATAATCCAAGAATTCATACTATATTTGTTCAGTTACTATATTTGTATGAAGAATGCATACTATATTTGTTCAGTTACAAATAGACGGAAAAGTGCACCTTGAATCTGTTCAGTTACAAATGCCAAGTTTACATTTACTAATAGAGTAACAGTGTCCATTATTCACATCCAATAATCAATAGAATCATAAAATTAATAGAAAGCACATCTAAGTTATTAAACACATGCAAACACACGGGAAAAGAGGAAACTCTTATTTATAGAATCCAAAGATCAATATACACAAACTTCTGTTCTACCTGTAGAAAGCACAATGGTGTCTTTAGCACGACCATCCACAACAATTACTCCGCCAGAATTACGACTCCGCCCAGTTGAATGATGGGGAACGATCCAACCAATATCACCAGTATTCAGCCAGCCATCCCTATCTAAGACCTGATTTGTAGCTGAAGGATTCTGATAACAAGAATAAGACATGTAACTGACACAATTTGATCCAGCATATGTCAACAAAGATCACGTTCCATGCTAGTGATTGTAAACTTTTAAGTAAGCAACACTACTTGATTGCTGACCATTCCACAAGTTACTGGTACATCATGGGAAATGTACTTCATGATAAAACAGAATTCTTCATCTGAAGAATACTTACAGAGCGCTCAATAGAGAGCCTTGTATAAGTCCTTGCTTTGATCTTTAAGTTTGGGAGACAATCAAATATTTACAAACGAATAAATCTAAAAGCCTACAACTCCGGTATAAAAAGAGGTAGAAACAAGAAAGCCTGAGATGTAATAAGATATGCATATTTTTATATCCAGACATGCCCAACAAATTGTTATATTTTCGTCAACAAGTTCTCTCTCTCTCTTTTTCTGTCTCAGATGCACAAACACACATGTCAACCCAAGACACAACTCTGAATTTTGATAGAGTATATTACCTTGAAGTATCCCTTCATCAATTGTGGACCTCGGACTTTCAAAATTCCCTTTGAACCAGGTGGGAGAACTTCATCAGTCTCAGAATCTATAACTTTGAATTCTGTATGCTTAATTGGATGCCCAACAGACCCAATAACCTTCAAAAGATTGCATTGATAACATTTTCAGATATAAGCACAAGTCTTTGCTACAAAATACAAACTAATTACAGGAATGAAAATTGTGTAATTATTATAAATATCCGGCTATAGATGGACTATTGACAAAAGCAAAATGTTACAAACATGTTTCCTATTAACAGATTAAGTAGAACACGGGTATATAAAAATAAATAAATAAATAAATATAAACATTAAAAATAATTATAAACAAAAAGATACGCTGATTTAGTGGGCATGTCTACACCTCATTTAGTAGAACTCTCATTTTTACCCTTTTTTGACAAACCCAAAAGATTGTTCTCAATGTATTGCTTTACTTTTTGAGAGACAGCGAGAGAAACAGTTATGTACTAAGGTAGAGAGAGAGAAAGCAGTAGGAGTTCAAATAATTAAGATATAAAATGACGTGCTTAATCATTCATTTAAGGTAGAGTAACAAGTTTTGGTATCAGAAGGGAAAAACGACATGTTAAAATGACAATCCTTGTCTTGCACAATATTAATGCAGTTGATAAATCTACTGCTTACATTACAACTAAGACGTCGAGCAGCAATAACCGGTGAAGTTTCTGTTAAACCATATCCATTCTGCACAGTCACACCAATAGCCTGCATATTATTTAAAAAAATGTGAGAATAATTTCAAAAAGAAAACCCTGCCTAACAGTTACATGTTTGAAGTATCAGACCTCAAAAAATCTATCCACGTGAGAAGATAGGCTACCACCACCACTTATTCCAGCCTGCAGAGTGCCAGAGGGTATATCTTATCATGAGTAGAAAGTAATCCATTTCCAAAATCATGAATAAATACAATATATTGCTAGACAAATAATTTATAACACGAAATGGGTGATACTGTGGGACAATCCCTAATATACAGGAGGTATAGGAACAAGATCTGGCTAAAAAGGGGAAGGAAGGATTATAGTAACTATAACCAAGAAGAGGAAACTAAACTGAAAGATCCCGATATCAACAAAAGGATTTGTAGCTCTCTTGCAAAGGTAGAATTAACACAGTTTTGTATAAGCACCTCCCAAGAAATTTCTTTGCATTTATCTAACCAAAGGTGTTCAGATATAGGGTTAAGACACATATAATAATCTCTCTGTGTCTCAATTATACCAAAGGAACATGCATATATACAAGTGTCTTAAAACAAAGAAATACAAAGAAACGGGCCAAGGCCCATATATTTAATTACATCTAACACCCCCCCTTAAGATAGTGCATATGAACCAAAATTGTTACAAATATAATCAATTTTAGAATCCTACAAAGATTTGGTGAAGATATTTGTCAACTAATCATGAGTTAACAAATTGAGTGACACTTTCTTTAGATACAATTTTTTCTCAGATAAAGCGATAATCTATCTCAATATGTGTAGTCCTTTCATGAAATCCTGGATATGAGGAAATAAGATAGCATGGTAATCATGTGTAAAGTCTCCAAATCTCAATTCTTTAAGCAACTATTTGAGCTAAATAAGTGTGTAGGTGACAGAGGCCTTAGTTCTATATTCTATCTGCATTAGATCTTGTCACTATGGTATGTGTCTTGCTATTCCAGGAAATCAAATTGTTCCCAATAAAGACACAATATCCAAAAGTGAATCTCCAGTTAGAAAGAGATTCATTTCTATATACATCTGAATAACCCACAACATGAGTGTGACCATCATGACCATATAACAAACCTTTTCTAGGGGTAGCTTTAATATACTTTAAAATGTGAATAATGCGATTCATTTCTATATACATCTGAATAACCCACAACATGAGTGTGACCATCATGACCATATAACAAACCTTTTCTAGGGGTAGCTTTAATATACTTTAAAATGTGAATAATGCATTCCAATGTTTTGTACGTGAAGAGTTAAGAAACTGTCTCACCACACTGACTGCAAAGAAATGTCAAGACGAGTAACTATGAGTTAGCTCAATTTTCCAACTAATCTCATGTATTTCTTAGGATCAAAAAGTGGTCTCCCCTAACTACGTAGAAGTTTGGTATTGGGATCTGTTGAAGAGCCTACATCAACTAGAAATAAGGCCAAATTATAGTTTATAAGTGAATGCAAATTTTATCTTACAAGCCAGTTTTGTAGAGTTGAATTAGGCTTAAATTCTACTATCTTAAGATGGTATCAGAGTCATTCAGAGTCTATTCTAGCAAGGTGTTGGACACGGTGTCACTCGCTATTGAGTTACCCCCTTTACCCACGCTTAAGATGTCCAATCCTTGACGTGACGAGGGTGTTGAAAAGCTCACATCGACCAAAAATAAGGCCAAATTATAGTTTATAAGTGAATGCAAACCTTACCTTACAAGCCGATTTTGTAGGGCTTGAGTTAGACTTAAATTCCACTACCTTAAGACCATGGGTGAATCAATGAGCTTGGAATTCATTAGTCTAATTTCCTCTAAAATATCTAGTGCATACTTCATTTGAGAAATGAAGATTCCATTCTTGGATTGTGCTACGTCAATTCTCAAGAAATATTTGAGTTTGTCAAGGTCTTTTGTTCGAAAATAACGACACAAGTGTTGTTTTATTTGTAAAATGTCATGATGATCACTACATGTAAGAACAATGTCCTCAACATACACTACCAAGTAGATACACCCAACGGTTGTGTGAAGATAAAACACCAAATGATCAACCTTGCATCGAGTCATATCAAATTGTTGGATAACTTCACTGAATCTACCAAACCATGCATTGGGAAACTGCTTGAAATCATATAAAGATTTGCAGAGACGACATACCAATCTGGAAGACTCCCCCTAAGCAACAAAACCAAGAGGTTGCTTCATATAAATTTCGTCCAACAAATCATCATGAAGGAAGACATTTTTTATATCCAATTGATATAAGGGTCAACGATGAAGTGCAGCCATGGAAAGAAATAATCGGACTAAAGCCATCTTGACGACGGGAGAGAATGTGTCACTATAGTTCAATTTGAATATCTAAGTATAACTTTTGGCTACCAAGCAAGCTTTAAGCCAATCAATAATGTCATCAAGACCAACTTTAACAGCAAAGATCCACCTACAACCAACAATAGATTTTCCAGAAAGTAAAAGAATGAGATTTCAAGTTTCACTACTTTGAAGAACACACAGTTCAATAGATTCTTCAGTCAAGGTGGACTAACACATCACCTACAATTAGGAATTGATACACAAAAAAAATAGAAGAAAAATAAGTATAAATGGATGGAGACAATTGATGATAACTGATAGAAATATAATGAGGTGAAAAATCACAAGTGGAGTGTATGCATACCTTTACGAAGAGCAATGGAAAGATTATGCTCAAGTGATGGGGCGGAGGGGACGAAGGAGGTGTCACTAAGGAAGAGTTAGTAGGTAGCCTAGTTAAAGGATGCAAATGCTACCGACATTAGTACACTTGAAGAGGAGACAACAACAGTGGATCAAGTGGTATATCAGACACAACTATGGTATCAAAGGCAGGAGGATTGGTGGTGGTGGTAGTTTGACTATCAGAAGGGAGAGAAGACTCAAAGAAAGTAACATCAACTGAGATAACATAACAATGAAGGGAAGGTGAGAAACACTTATACCTTTTTTGAGACTGAGAGAAACCTAAAGACACATTTGTGAGATTTAGCAGACAACTTATCAAGGCTAAGAGTAAGAATATGAAGAAAGCATGTAGACTTGAAGACCTGAGGGGGCAATGGTGAAGAGGTTGACGAGGAAATAAGATATTGGTTATCTATAATGGTTATCTATATCCAAGGATGGCAAGTGATTGATGAGATAGGTCATACGAGTGACCAGTGTTATGCATTGCATGGTCGTCCTCGGTCTGCTGCTGTTGTCCAGACTACTCCATCTCCATTGTAAGGAACTGTTACACTATTCTTTCTCAATACATAAATGCTAACGATACACTCTTTGACACACTATATTTAGTTGAACTAAATCATGTTGGTCACACTCCATATATAGTCGTACCACATGAATTTCACTTAACAATAAAGAGCGTGTTGCTAGCATTTCTATTCTTAATTTCCTTCTTACTTGGACCCTTTTTTTAAATTGGAGTGTAAACTGTGAACCTTGAGTTAAAACCCCTGCTATAAGGCCAAAATATAGAGATAAATGTAACTGCATTGCTCCCAATTATCGTCCTACAAAAGTTATGTTTCGGAATATACCCTTCATTTAAAAACATAATTTACAAAGAGAATCATGACTAGGATCATAGTGTAAAATAGTAATAGAGGTAAAGAATTGATAGAAAAATTATTATGAACAAACTTTCATAAAAATACAAAAGATTCTGAGAAAGTATTTTCAATTCAAGAATAATTACCGAGGGAGATTAATTAAATTCATAAGAAATTACTCATTAAGAGCTCTTAAACTTCTTTGACCAAGTAAGTGGTCACTTAGTGCTAAACTGGAATTATTTTCCCCAAACTTTTTGCAAGAGGCAATCAGTCAGTATGGCACTCCATAAAAAGAGGCAGAATAAAATGACTGCAAATTGTTTCATTATAAAGCATATTTAAGAATAAAATACCTTTGAAATTCCAATAGCTGAATGAATTTTACTGTAGACCAGTTTCTTCGCCAGCAAATGAACTGGAAATAATATAGTGGCAATAATTCTAGCCCATAACCAATCCAACATCGAACGCAGATATGAGGGTGGCTCTGGATCCTTCGTTAGACATTTACCCTACAAATATTCAAAATTTATTCAAACCAATATGTTAGGGCAGAATTAGAACTACTTCCGCTTATCAATTTAATCTAATTTGACAAGTTCTATTGATGGAATAATTGTCAAGAGTAAATCCAGGACGAGGTGTGACAGTGATCAGAAATAAATTTGAGAGCAAGCCCCTAAATTTGTCCTTGAGAAATATGACAGAACATATTATCCGTAAGAATATAAAAATCCCATTCTCGTCCCTTGGTAGAAAGCACAAAATTTAGGTCATATGGGTCCTTGTTTTAGGGACCAGTGAGTGATTTTGTATTATTTCTGATTAAGGTGACCACCCTAAATTTCTCAAGGATAAATTCAAGGGTTCACTCCAAAATTTGAATGTGAGAGTAAGATAGGATTAGGCAATTGAAGGGTAGGGCCTATTCCTTTGGGGTATGACCCATCTTACCAGACAAATCCAATTTGTTGTGACACAATGGTAGCCCAAATCGTTATATCAACAAAATGCCATTTAATCCATATTCTTTCTCATTATTTGGACTCATTTACAGCCCATACTTTTTATCTTCTTCTATGAAAAAAATTGGGTGAAATAAGTCTTTACTAATGCATAGAAAACAGATTTCAAGGTAGAGATAGAAGATTTTGGGAGACCTACTAAAAGAGCAGATGACCATACCTCATAGATACGCTTGCATTCCATGTACCTTAAGCTGGCCGTTATGAATGTGAGTGCGACAAGCTTTCTAACAAGGGAGCTTGTAGATATCTGCTTCTGAATCCCACTAGAGGAATCAAGAATAAATATAATTTCACTCACAATTGACATTAAATACTCTTACAAGGTGGGTTTAACCTAACTCAACTTTATATAATTAACTTTGTAAGATGGTATCATAGTGATATGTTAAAGATATGATTTATTACATTAAATAGAAAAATGTGATATAATTTGATTACATCAAATATGGAAATGTCTCTCACTCTTAATTATTTTTTATTAATGTATCTCTTCTTTATTATAAATAAGAATGCCTATGTGTGTACACCACAGAATTACAAGCAATCCTTTCAATAAATATAATGGATTATCTTCATACAATTCCTGGAAAAGGATTTACCTGTATAAAGTTTCATAAACTAAAGGAACAGAAATCAAGTAATGCGGCTGATAGCGTCTCAAATCATCCTATAAAAAACAAAATATAGGATATTAATACGAGACAATGCATTGTCTTTTTATGACAAACCATAGATGAAACATATTATTCAAGTAATAATACCTTCAACTTTCTCACAGTTGTGTATACTTGTTCAACACCGCAGGAGAAAATGAAATATTCACAAGCTCTTTCATATGCATGCCAGGAAGGCAACATGCTTAGAAATCTATCCCCCACTTCAGCAGGTACAATATCCCCCAAGTTTTCTATCTTGAAATTCATTAAAAATGATAAACAGCTTCGATGATCAGTTAAAAACCAAGAATTATCTTTAAAAACCAATTTAAAACCTGGAAAACTTCATAAACAAAAGAAAATAAAACCAGACAAATTAACAAAAGGTGACTGTGAGCAGAAAAGGAGGCCCACATTTCCAATGTGCTCTCTCTCTCTTTACCCGTACAAATGTTGTAACAAACATTAAGAGGGTGTTTTATCCGCTCCTGGTTATATACTTCAGTTTTCTTCAAATAAAATTTTATTATAAAATTGAAAGTATAGGAATTAAGTAAGGAATATATGGAAGAGAGACGGAGACAATATGCAGTTATTGTACAATGAATGTTAATTACCCCCAGCCTAGACATCAACTTAAACATCAATTAAGAAAAGAAGCCACGCGAGAGAGACGGAGACAATATGCAATGAGTGTTGGTTGAAGCACCATGGCTGTTAATTACCCCTAGCCTACACATCAACTCAACCCCCAGCCTACACATCAACTCAACCAATATGCAGAGGAATATTACAAAAATATTTTGTCAACTAGTCAAGCTCCAATAAGTCCACCTAGAAATGGAATAATCTACAATTACTAACAATTGATTCAAATACATTTTATTAATTTATAACCTCGACATAGTTTTCTATACTCTTAACAAAAATCAACACATCCAGTCTAAAACCATTGCCACAATAAACTCTATAAAGGTTAGCCATCAAACCTGATGCAAAAGATTCTGATGGGTTAGCATAACACCTTTTGGATTTCCAGTAGTTCCACTAGTGTATACAAGAGTAGCAATGTCATCAGATTTGATTGCTTCATACAAGTAGTGCTTCCCTGCAATCATAAACAAAGTTTTAGAGAATCGGATAACTGCTCCTCTAGATGATAAATAGAAGGTTAATATGTCGCTTCTATTGCAAAATAAACAAACACATAATTTCCTATAGTAAAATAAGAACAGTATTAAACATAACTCTATTGGGAAGGAGCAACATTTTTGGCTTCTCCGTGGTCATTACTATCTCAGATGTGCATAGAGATTTGGAAGCCTTGCTGTATTGTTTAGTTCCCAGCTCACCCCACCCCAATTTTTCTTTTTGATGTTCAACTTTTATTATATTTAGTCTTATCTGTTATGGAGGATTTCTTAGACCCACAAGCAGTACTTTCAATCTTTTCACTTAAGTGTGTGCATGTGTGAATTCTCGTACTTTCCCTATGAACAAAAGATAATACAGTTGAATGATAAATATATTTAATCTACATTTGCAGAGCAAGACCCAGGTGACATACTATTATCAAGAGAATCAAACAATACTCTGCGACTCTCTTGTCCCAAACGTATGACTTCCGTGAAAGTATAGACAGGCACCTCCTTGTCTCTTTCACTGACTAGGCCTGATTTTTCTCCCCAAAGCAGAATAATAAATCTCATTGAAGTCTTCAAATAAAACAGTCTTGAAATCCGATTAAACATTTCAGGATTGTCCACAGCTAGTGCAACACTGAATAGCAATAGCAGCAGTTAGCAACATTCTATTGAATAATCAATAGAGAATGCATTTAAAAATATGAAAATGCGCCAGCATAGTCAAGGAACATGTAAGTATAAACATTATTACTTTTATTCAACAAACTCAACCTCTACTACTACTGTGAAATACTACTACTACTATTATTGTTGCTGCTGCATCTGTTTTAAATGCAATTCAATTACTATTGATTAAATCTTTTAACGCTCAGGTGAATGGTCTTTCTTTCCCAAACTCTACCACTCTAGTAAAGGCAAAACTCAATCCTAGCATTTGCTGACTAGATATGTTATTATCTAAAACCAATTCACATTATCTCCTGATATTATTTTTTTACATCAGTTTTAGTAACATTTCTTGCAGCACATTTTTAAAAGCGAAATTTTTTCACTGTTATATACTGTGGCTGTACATATGTGTGTTTCTGAAATAAAAAAAAAAGCTATATTAATTTGTATACGCATGTTGAGCTTAAGAGGAACAAGAGGGGTGGACTATAAATAAAAATTTTAATTAAAGAAAAGAAAGCGATCAAAATGGAGAGTGCTTCAAGAACACACATAAAAGATAAATATTAAACCTTTAATCACTCTTATAAACCATAACAGGCTCAAACAAATCTAGATGCATTTCTCGTCAGTTCTAAGAACTTGTCAATATGAAGGTGACCCGTCCCAAATTTTCAGTTTTCAGTGCATATAAATATCTAACAAAATCAAATGGACAATATAATGCTCAAAAAAGCTGGAAGGCATAGTGAAGACGCCCAGTGCATTTATTTAAATGTAAATGTCGTATGATTGAGTTTGCATTAATTTTAATAACTCAAACATCTGACAAGTCTCAAAATTGGACCGCATGACATATATAAATGAAGTAATAATCATACAGAAAAATGATATTTCAAATTAAGGTAGATGCAGACTAAGTTATGAAGTGGCCAAATATACGATAATAGCAACAATCTGTTTGACCAAAAGTATTAATTAAACCTTTCAGAGTGGTTGTATATTTGCAGCAGTTCTTCAATGGATGACCTCGAACCCCGTACCACGTTGATTGCCCCACATGCCATCATACCTAAACTAAAATCATAAAATCGATGTGATTAAAAGAAAATAACTACTATTGTAGGGGTATAGGTATTACACAACACTCAAGCTTGTGAATACTATAAAACAAGTAATATTTAAACAAGGGCGATACTTTCTACAAAACAGAACTGCAAATATAGTTTTTGTTTACAATATATTGACACCATCTCATATTTTGCTTACGTTATTCTTGTGCTATAAAATATCTAAAAATGTAAATTTTAATTTTTGTTTGTTTTGAAAAGCTTGAGCACATATGAGTTGTGCAGCTAGCATTTTCCTAAACCCAGCACAGTGAGAACAGATAAAGAAAATAAACTCTGTTCTACACACCTTGATCTGCTATAAGCCAGCGACAAGAATTATCAGCAAAGAGTGCAAGTTTTTCATAGGGCCTTACTCCAATAACTCTCAACCCTTCAGCAAAGTCCAATATGGCATCCTCCAACTGAAATTGTGATTAGAGAGACATAGAGAATCAGAACAGCATGTAATTCAACAACATTAATTTTATGTGTCAAGCTCATAAAAGTTTATAATAATTTGAAATCGATTTGCATTCTCTCAATAAATTTTTATATTAAAATAAAACACTATTTTGAATCACATATTTAATATTGTGCAGTATATGGCATCAGCACGATAACATAATTCAACAATCATTCAAAATAACCACACTCATTCCGTAACAAGTTACTTAATGGTGTGAAATGAATTGAAATGAGAAAAGGGTAAATGAGGAAAATGAGGTGACAGCTAGCAAGGACCACATGACAACCAACCCATAAGGCACAGTAATAAGGTAGAGCTTGAGACCCAAAAATAACGAAAATTCGGCTCAAGGACTATGTGCAGAGGGGAAAATAGTAGTGTATAGCTCACACAGTTATAGAGAGAGAAGTCATGGATGACATTGTATGGGCTGAACATCCTTCTTTCTTGGACTCTTTCTTTTCTTCAAAATCTCTGTAAATCGCTATACTAGCAATACTTCTTCCATTGTAAGAAACACACAGCAGAAATAATACATCGCAGAGTTCATTTCCCTTAATCCCTTAATTGTTATATATTTTTTGTAATCCTCAACCATTACATGGTGTTAAGAGTGTGAAGTCTTGAAACAGTTTCAGTTGATCTCCACGTATGTTATTATGCTCATTGCTATCCTATGTCACGTGTCCATGGTCATTTGGGGTATAGATATCCAGGTAGAGGTGTCCCAACATCCATAGAACTCACCCATAGTTCTTAGAGTAAAAAGTAAAATATAGTTGAAAACATATTGAATCATAGCCCTTCATTTTTTTTTCTAATGAATTTCCTCCACAATGACGTCTACTTTGAAATAAAGCCCACAGTAATCATACCCAATTCCAACAATGGCGCTAATAACCATTTACCATGCCCTCAAGCCACTGTCAGACACAAAATCTTTCTGATGAATGAGTGTATGGGATTAAGTCACATATTAGAACAAATGATCACAACATTACAGCTCCAGTTAGTGGAGACAATGATTAATAAAACTAACTGGAAAAAAGAGACATGCAACACTAAAAACAATCAAAGCACTTTCTTGATAGGTAAGTTGGTTACACGGATCATACGCTTTGAGTTTTGTGAAAAACTAGTTCTTCATATAAGCTATTCAGATCTGAATCTCTTTTTATGGATTCACTTTGAGTTTTCCTTGGCTTTCCTCTACATTACATACGGATATCTCCTGTACAATCTATTCTTCTAACTAGTGCCTCCTCACATGTCTAGACCGTCTAGGCCAAAAAGGAGATACAACATTAAAAAAAATAGACCTGTTTATATGTCATAGTTGAAGGAGGATCATGATACGGATCTACTAATGCTATTTTGTCGCCATACTTCTCGGCAGAAGATCTCCAAATATCAGGAACAGCTTTCCACTCGTCCGAGGCCACAACATTAGCAGAGAGTAATGAACTTTCTAGAAAGGGGGAGCACCTTCTTGTGAGCGGTTTCTCTGTCTACATGCAAAAGTCAGTGGTTGAAGTTCGGAAGAATTAAAATAAAAATGTCATTAACAACAAAAATCATTCATATCCAACATCCTCTAGACACACAAAAATACGAACAGTGAGGGCCTGGTTATCATAGTTATACAAAAGACAACAACAGTGATACTAGCTAATAGTAATTCATAGCATAACAAGTTAAACAATAAGCAAGTAAAACCGATTCTTCTAAAAGAAAAAGTATCAGGAAAATGCAGTTTTAACACCAAAATTTAAAAACTCCAGACATAACAAGCTTATATGCCAAATTTCATTGACTTTGAACCTCAAACATTTGCCCCTAAAATTTGACCTGACAAAAAAATTAAAAAAAAAGGACAGATAAAAATAACGAGCAAGAGCAAAGTCGGAATGAATTATGTGAGGAGGTGAAGCGAATTTGTAGTATGCTGGGGCAGCGAAGAACAAAAAATACCTTAGATTGAAATTGACAAAAGACAGGTGAATGAAGATTGATCCTGGCGAAGTTGTTGCGAGCGAAGAAGAAAGGAAAGACATGAGCAGAGTAAGAGAAGGTGGAAGCATAGCTGGAGCTTACAGGAATCGGTGGCGACATTGGATTTCGCAGAAGAATGGAGACTTTACTTACGGATATATGCATCCATATGTATGAAGGAAGTATGATATTATTATAAAATATGAGCGTGAGAGTGAGTGAGAGAATTTCTTTGGAGAAAGAGAAAGGAGAGTGGTGGTGGTTGGGGGCCGGTCAACTCAGGCGAGTTTGACCATTGCCTTTTCTGGTTGGTGCCAACAACAAACAAGAAAATCATTATTAATTATCAACTTGGATTGCCATAATGGAGTTTTAGGAATGTATATATTAAATGCATTTCATTTTAAATACTAAATTATCACAATTACTATTATTTTCCTTCTTTGGTTACATGGGACTACTAACATCTAATGATGTCCTAAATAAATTTTACATATATTATTAATCACAATTTTTATTTAATAAATGTAATTCTAAAATTCTCAGTAAGTCTCTCAACTCAAGTATGTATATAGGAACATTTTTCATCACTTTGTATAGATTAAAGTATAGTCTGATCACCTGATAATTTGTATTATTTAAAAATTTTATTATTATGTATTAATATGTGTGCTGAATTAAATTAAATATTTTTTATTATTTTATTAATATTATATGTTTATAAAAACAAAAATAAATTTTATTTTATATTTATGTTAATATAGGTTTTTTATACTATAAATAATTATATGAAACGAATAAAACTTTTTAACCCGAAAATCTTATAAAATCAGTTTGTCCGACCTATAATCTTCAAAATAATGACACTCTTTAAATATTTTTTAAATGTTAAATATTCATTAGTATTTTGTTATGTTAATGTGCTGTATATTAGCGCTCAGAACAAATTGAATAGTTTTTCAATATTTAAAATATTTTCTAAAATTTTAAAAGTATTTCTACAATATTATAACAATTTTAATTTCTATTAAATATATAAATAACTTTGGTATTTTTAATCACCAAAAATGAAAAATATTATTTTCTATGTATATTTTATTAACGCATAATTTAAAATTGACTTGGTTCTCCTCTAATTTATTAAATGTCATTATTGTATTATTTTAGCCTTTTGATTTGTTTTATAAATTAATGGTTGAAATATAATAGATCTATACTTGTATTACTATAATGCTTGAACTATCTATAACAAGAAGTTTGTTATTAAATGATACTGTTAATATAACTCTGTATTTGTAAACAAGAATTTATATATAGCAATGGTTCATAATCCTAGTGATCTATGTGGAACCACCTTATGAAGTTATAGTTATCCCAATGGAAACTAAACCAAACCAAACCAAACCAAAACCACACGTTACATTTTCTACGTTTTTGTCCTTTTCACACAAAAAAACAAGTTTCCTAGGGCTTCTTATATTTAAAATTATTTTTCTACTAAATAAATTTCAATTTCTTAGAATACACAATTATATTAATTAAAATAATAATTATTAATGAATGTGTTTTAACTTTTGTTAACCACACCACAATAACAATGATAGTAATTAAACTATTTAAGGTACATAGCTAAAGTATTTAATGCCATTATCATGCTCTTTGTGGAATTTAACAATTTTCCTTTAGTTTTTGTTTTTTTCTTCATATTATGGTTTTTTGATTAATCATTTAATAAGTGATGTTTGATTGACGTGAAGAGAAGGAGATGATGTAACATGTTACTTTTTGAAAAAATTAGGAAAATAATATAATATAACATGTTTCATTCATGATAATGGTCTCTTGATATTCTTTTTAAATATTTAAGTTTCTTTTTAAATTTATTAATTTTGGTCCTTTTGTTAGTTTTTTTTTAAATGATGATATTTCCTTTTTTCTAATAAAAATATTTATAAATTCAATTGATTTTTTTCCACGTAACATTTTATACGAAGTAATTTAGAAGGTCTTTTGCATTAATTTTATTTTTGACAAAAATGTCTTTCTCTGTGAGTCGTTTTCCTAGTTTAATGAATAATAAAGAAAATGCATTAACATTCTAGCTTCACTTTTAAACAAATCTAACTTTGTCTAGTACCAAAGATAATTGCTATATTTACTTATAAAGGATAAATTACTAATTGTTTTATTATTTATTTAATTAATTGACGTTTTACCATTAAAAACTAAAAACAATTACTGATTTAAAACTTTTTACCAACCAATACATATATTTTTTAAAACTTTTATACGTGCAACTATGATGAGTATTAGAAAATAAAATTTAGAGTTGTTTTAGAAACAATAATAATGCTTTAATTTTAAAAATTATCTATAAAAAGTAAAATAGTTTCATTCTCCACTTCTTATAAAATTATGCTCTGTACAAATTTAAATTTATTTGCTCTTTAATTGATTTTTATTCTTTTTTTAAACACTTAATAATTCTCTTTTCTTTTGTCCTCTAATGAAAAATGGAATTAGGGGACACTCAGAGAGAGTAGATACAACTTTAAAAAAACCCTAATTGGGATAAGTTTCTTCTCTTTTTTGGATTTGACATTTAGCTTTTCTTTATGTATACGTATGTGGTTCTATGTTTGTTGGATTGAAAACAAATGAATCATTGTTACTATACAGTAGAATGTTTGTTTGTTGTGTTTAATTTCTGTGTTACTAACTCTTTTATTTAGGACTGTATTTCATGAAAAACAAGACACTTTCAAATAAAAGAAACTAATATTTGTTTCAATTAGATTATGAAAGTAGAGAAACTAATATTTATTTCAATTTTTGAAAAAACTCAATCATTATTTTATTTTATTTTATTTAAGAACTGTTTCATTTTTTTAAAATGAGAGACCAAAGAAGGAAAAAATAATTAAGAAGAGAATAAATAAGAGAATAGAGTGTAGTTATTTGGATAAAAAATAAAAATTAAGAAAAGTAAAGGAAAAAATTGTAGAAATTTACAATGCTCTTAATATATAATAATTTTATAAAACAACTAAATATGAAAAATATATAAAAAAAATATTTTATATATTATTATAAATATTTATCTTAAAATATATTAATAATAAAATAGAAATACGAAAAGGGAATGAAAAAAATTCTCCAGATAATAACATAAACTTAGTAATATATAATTATGATTACGATAATGTAATATTCTTTAGTACACAAATATATATATATATATATATATATATATATATATTATTTTAAATTATTATTATTATTATTATTATTTGTAATATATAAAGAATATTTTTATTTTTGTTGTTTGTACTATTAATATATTTTAAAATTAAAACAAAATAAATTATTTAAAATTTAAAGACAATTATACATATTTTTAAGATGTAATTATTTTTTATGTAAGCTAAGCTCTCAACTTATTTAAAATAAAAATATATAATTATATATAAAAATAATTCTTTTTTATATATATTTTTATATTTCTATTTTATTCTTAATATATTTTAAAATAAAAATAAAAATGAATTATTTAATATTTAAAAATACTTTAAACATCCACTTTTACATCTAGCCATTACTATCAAGTTATTCAAAATAAAAAAAATATTTAAATCCTAGAAATAATTGTAACTGCTTAAAAAAAATTTAAGTACTTATTTTTTTACCCATTATTAATTTTTTAAAATATATACAAACACAAAGCTTTTCTTCACTAATATTATATAATATAAAATAACATAACAACATAGATTTACTAATATAATTATGATTATGGTAGTGATATGTTTGGGACATACAAAAATATATTTTTAAGTATAATTCTCTATACGAAATATCAAAATGCATACTAAGTCATGATCAAATAAATGCAGAAAACAAGCACAGTGGTAAACAAAATCCATCACTCTTCCATTTGCCTGAACAGGAAATTAGTGTAAACAAATAAAACTTAATTGATTATACATCTCAATTCAATGTAAAAATTTTATTTACTGAGGTGAGATTGATGAATAAAAAATGTGGTGAAATAAAAAGTTGCAGAAGGTTGTGAGTGGCTGATGTGGCTGGGGTTATCATTTTCAGTAGGGTACATGAATTCCCACAATCACGAATTTAATGGAAGCATTCCTTGGAATAATTGAGGACTGGGTAGGGAATCATTAGCCTACGCTGTCCCTAAACACACTCCAAGGGCTCACATTCCCACACTGCCCTGCCACACAATTAAGTAATAAAAAATTATAAACTTCAATGCAGATGCAGTGGGTGGGGTGCTCTGCAGAGGAAGAGAGATCCACAAAACAAAGAGATAAAGTAATAAATTTGACATGTGATACAATATGGGTGAGATAAAAATAAAAATGGGGTTAATGGAAAGAGGTAAGAGAGTGGGTGTTGATAAATAAATAGACTTGATATTTCACAGACTTTCTGTTCTGCACACTCATGGCATTGCCAATGGTGTCATTTGCTTCTGTCATCTTTCATTCCTTCAACTGCACTTCCCTTCCAATCCCACACACTCCACATTTTGTTCGCCCCCTTCCATGTCACTGCTCTCTCCCTCCCCACCCTTCTTCACATTCCCTGCGGTATGTTCACCAACTACTACTGTCTCAGACTCTCATTTCATTTTTCTGAAAAATAATGTTGCCTGTAATGCAATTTTCTGCATTTTCATTCTGTTATAGTAGTGCTGCAAGCAAAACAGCATTGAAATCATCATATGTTTGTTAAAAGATTAGGTAAATGTAAAACAAATTGATTTCCAGTGCATCGTCTGCATTTTCCTTTTAATTATTTATCTCTTCTAGTTCAATCAGCCGTTGTCCATTGACTGATTTTTTTTTCTTTTTCTTTGTGTTAATAAGTTTACCATGGGGGAGAGAGTCACCAAGCTCCGGGATATGTGCTTCAGTTACAGGTTCACACTCGAGCTAATTACTTATATGCACATAGGACTGCATTCTTGTAACTGCAGAAAGAAGGTATGGAAATGAGAATGGTGAATAACAATATAGTGTGTGTTTTTCTTTGTTTACTGGCAGATGTTTCAGTGGATGTAGCTGTAGAGGAAAAACGGCTTCCCAAAGGAGAAACCTGGTCTGTTCACAAGTTTGGTGGAACCTGTGTGGGAAACTCATCGAGAATAAAGAATGTTGCAGACATAATTATTAATGATGATTCTGAGAGAAAGTTCGTTGTGGTCTCTGCTATGTCAAAAGTGACAGATATGATGTATGATCTTATCTACAAGGCTCAATCCCGTGACGAGTCTTATGTTTCTGCCCTGGATGTTGTTTTAGAGAAGCACAGCTCAACTGCACGTGACCTAATTGCTGGAGAAGATCTAGCTACTTTCTTATCACAGTTGCATCAAGACATCAGTGACCTCAAAGCAATGCTTCAGGCCATATACATAGGTACCCCCTATTCTCTATCAGTTCTGCCCTTTTACTCCCCTTTGAACTGAAAAGTCATGTAACATGCTTCGTATCATGCAGCTGGTCATGCCACAGAATCCTTTACTGAGTTTGTCGTGGGACACGGAGAGTTATGGTCTGCACAGATATTGTCTTTAGTAATTAAGAAAGTATGCTGTTCTATTCAGAAATGTATGCATTTTCTTTTTATCTGAATTGTGCTGATTGCAGCTGCTTTCCTCGTATTCTGCAGCAAGGGACTGACTGCAAATGGATGGATGCGAGGGAAGTCCTTATTGTAAAACCTACTCCTTCTGATCAAGTTGATCCGGATTACTTGGAATCTGAACGAAGACTTGAGAAATGGTACTCTCTAAATCCATCTAATGTAATCGTTGCCACAGGATTTATTGCATGCACACCTCAGAATATTCCTACTACACTCAAGAGAGATGGAAGTGACTTCTCGGCAGCTATTATGGGTGCCCTCTTTAAGGCTCGTCAGGTCACAATTTGGACAGATGTAGACGGCGTGTATAGTGCAGATCCTAGAAAAGGTTCGTTCTGCACACTATTGACACGGTGATGATGATTTTGTTTTGTTGTGTCTTATAATTGACAGCCTCAGTGTGTTTAATTTAGTATAGACGTGTTCTGCAGTTGGTGATGCTGTGATTTTGAAGACATTGTCTTATCAAGAAGCATGGGAAATGGTTAGTTGCACTCTCGAAAGTGGTAAAGCTTATCGTGTCTATAAAATTCAGGAAACTAACTTTCGAACAACATCTTGCGCAGTCTTATTTTGGTGCCAATGTCTTACATCCACGCACAATAACTCCAGTTATTCGATATGGCATACCCATTATAATAAGGAACATTTTCAACCTTTCTTCTCCTGGAACCATGATCTGCCATCCTTCTATTATTGGTGAAGATAGGCTGATACTAAAAAATTATGTCAAAGGCTTTGCAACAATAGACAACGTGGCACTTGTAAATGTTGAGGGGTGAGTCATGAATTGCAGCCATTTTGCGCTTGACGCCTCAAAATTGTAGACAATAATGTTTTTCTCATTGTTTCCTTTCGCAGAACCGGAATGGCTGGTGTTCCAGGAACTGCTAGCGCTATTTTTGCTGCAGTAAAAGATGTTGGAGCGAATGTTATTATGATATCACAGGTGCAATGACCATCCTTTGCTGTTTTTCCCCTTAATTTTCCATAGCTATATATATATGAAACTTCTATGGTAATTATGTAGGCTAGCAGTGAGCATTCTGTGTGCTTTGCTGTTCCTGAGAAAGAAGTAAAAGCTGTTGCTGAGGTGTTGCAGTCTTTATTTCATGGCGCTTTGAATGTTGGTCGTCTTTCTCAGGTGCCAAATTTAATTCTGATACAACCACGCGCTAATTTTAATTTGATTGCAGTCAAATTCTTCTGTTCAGTGGTGACTTCATATCACGATTAAAGTGTCAAGACTAAGAATATTTATCATGTATTTGTAGATGATTAACGTTATAAAGCTGAAGATTGATATCGTATAACTTTTCCTTGTTTCTTTTTGTTTGTCCTCATTAGAGGCAGACTAGGCATACAACAAATGTTCAAAATATAGGTCATCCCCACTTAACGTGGTTTGGAGAAAAGAAATCAAATATTAGATATATATTAGCAATTGAGACTGAGAAAGTGCTGGCTGACGCAGGGACGATGAAATAATTTCATAATATCTCAAGGACTATGATCTAACTTTGAATTATTTGAAGTTTCTGAGAGTGAATTAGGGATCTACTTCATTTACGTTGAATTAATTTCTCGCATTGCTGGATAATAATCAATATCAACAATGGTTTTTTGGCTCCCTTATAAGTTTGCATGTGGTTTTATATTTTATTTTGTTGAAATATACTACTCATTAAATAAAACATTGTCTAAATAATGTACTCACCTCTCAGGTTGCAGTCCTTCCAAATTGTAGTATTTTGGCAGCTGTCGGCCAGAAAATGGCAAGTACTCCTGGAGTTAGTGCCACCCTTTTCGATGCATTGGCAAAGGTCAGGAAATTATGGTTGATTTTAGTTAGTATTGTGATACTTATTGTTGTGCTGCTATAATTTATTTGTTTGCAATTTATTTCAGTAAGCATTTATTTGCTTAAGATGCCTTTTGCGTAGATGAATTAGTAATAACTTTCATGGGTGTTCAAACTAACTAAATTAATGCTATACATCTTTTAAAAGAATTTTGTATGATAGTGTGTTGGGTCAAACTGATTCGTTAAAGTTACTTCTGTATTTTGTTCATGAAAATAATATAGAAAAATTGATCCAACCATTCAAATGTCAAGAGTAAAGATATCTCTCTTAAGAACTAATAAATATAAAATTGTGCAATCTATTTAGAAAATATACACCAATAATGTATGAAAGAGATAAGTAATTGAGATACATCCATCAAACTTGAATGTTACATTGAATTAACGAATTATTTACCTTCTACTTTCCTCTTTTCGTTTGCAAATCGTTGGTATATATTATTTTTTGGTTTAACTTGTGTATAGTCAAACATGTTCTTGCAATTTAACACAGGCCAACATAAATGTACGTGCTGTAGCACAAGGTTGTTCTGAGTACAACATCACCGTAGTTGTAAAGCGGGAGGATTCTATAAAGGCTTTGCGGGCTGTTCATTCCAGATTTTATCTCTCAAGAACCACCATAGCAATGGGCATTGTTGGGCCTGGGTTAATTGGAAGCACACTGCTTGACCAGCTAAGCGATCAGGTAAAGTTTTAGCAGATAATTTTGCAGGAATGCTGGTAAGAAATCATAGCTATAAATATAGATTATTATAGATCATATTTAAACATAACCTTAATAAATAGTCATTTGACCATTATATTTATAGAGAATTTGCTTTATTTTGTGATTTATGTTTGAAAACATAAATAACAATTGTCAAACTTATTTGTTGAAAACATGACCTTATGCCGGCATGCATATAGGCACGTACGTATACAGGACACATGAAATGATGAAGCAACAACACTAGTTTCTTGGTCCATTTTAAACTTTCAACACCCTTGAAGGTTTCTTGAGGTTTATCCCGAATTTATGTAACATTTATTTATGCAGGCTGCAATTCTGAAAGAGGAACTTAACATTGATTTGCGTGTAATGGGGATCATGGGTTCTAAGTTGATGCTCCTTGGTGATGATAAGTAAGTCAAATTGTTCAGTTTTATTATTTGAACATCAAATAGTTGACATAATATTGAGACCTTATAAATAATAATCGACCCCAAAGTGAAAAAATAAAGGCCTCCATAAGGATAATGTTTAAACCCAGAATCTCATGAGCCTTCAGTTCCAATACTACAAAACAGCATAATAGAAGCGTGAGCCATCACATCCCTAGTTTAATCCACAGTTAATTAAGACTCAAGCTCTGTGAGCAACTGATTAACGAAGATGTGTAATGTTGTCAAACATATGATTCTGTTGTCAATTCATTTCTTTTTCCTGAAGAAGGAAATTTCACCGATGATGTCTTCCCTATTGATCAAGTTCATTTGGTTCTCATTTCATTCACTAAATTACAATGAACTATAATTTATGATTTCAGGGGCATTAACTTAGACAAATGGAGAGAACTTCGAGAAGAAAAAGGAGAAGTGGCTAATTTGGAAAAACTTGTTCAAAATGTGCATGGAAATCATTTTATTCCAAACACTGTGTTAGTGGACTGCACAGCCGACTCCGTCATTGCAAGCAATTACCATGATTGGCTGCGCAAAGGAATACATGTGATCACTCCCAATAAGAAGGCAAATTCAGGACCACTTAATGAGGTAAAATGCTACAATCTACCTCATTGTCCTTTTTTATAGCATATACCGTTTTTTGTGATGTAACTTGTGCATTATTCCCTAGTTTTGGATACTCTATAGCCATTTTTAATTCATTTTATTTTGTTATAGAACCCATCTCGTGTATTGTCCCTGTAGATTTTGGGTACTTATAATATTCTGCTGCAACTGGAAATTCCTATACCAATTGATTTAAGATGTTGTTTTGATAAATGTTTAAGAATACTAAGAAGGTAGAACAAGTTAAGCTAAGCTAATATCAACTCATGTTTCTTTCTTTCAATTTTTCTATAAAAGTTATGCAGGATGCAGTGGTGGGTTGGCGATCTTACCCTTTTAATTGAATAACAACATTGAAGTTTTTTTCCCTTCAAATTCATACGGAAAAGTTGTATTTATGAAAGTCCTCCCTTTCTATAATCTCCAATTGCTATACTATTATTCTTTTACTCTTTGCTTCATAGTTAAGTTACTGCTTTTGCGGCTTCTCACCTTCTTTGCATCCATGGCCAGTATTTGAGGTTAAGAGCTCTTCAGAGGCAATCATACACACATTACTTCTATGAAGCTACTGTTGGGGCTGGTCTTCCAATTATCAGCACTTTACGGGGACTTCTTGAGACTGGTGACAGAATATTGCAAATTGAAGGTATCTTCAGGTTCGTTATGAAGCTATTTTTCTATCTCCACTTCTCTCTAATTTGTGGATTAGAAAGCCTAACATATCAGACTTTTGGATTTTCTGTTCTTGCACTCAGTATTATTGTCCACCCTGTGGCCGTTTTTGCTCCCCCGGGAGCAAAATAGAAAGAAAGGACATCACTTCAGGGATCACTAATGTTTGATCTTACGCTTTATTCCTTTGATCTTACGCTTTCAACCTAAGGTCCTGCTTTGGTTTTTCAGTGGGACTTTGAGTTACATCTTTAACAACTTCAAAGATGGCCGGCTTTTTAGTGAGGTAGTAGCTGAAGCAAGGGATGCAGGTTATACTGAGCCTGATCCAAGGGATGACCTGTCAGGAACTGATGTTGCTAGAAAGGTACAATATATAGTATTTAACATATCTAAGGGATGCAGGCTGCAGCATTTTATTGTCACCTCTATAAAGTATAAAATGGCTTCTTGAGGTTGATATCTCACGGCTTTCGATGGAGATGCTTTCAAGTTCCATTTCTTCAAATTAAACTAAGTCTCAAAATTATACATAAGCTTGATTTCGAATTTCGTATGTATTATGTACAGTTATCATGCATTTGATTTCAAGCTCAAACTTGAAGTAAATTTTGAGATACTAAAAAGCATTGAAATATTTAAAACACACAAGTTCAGCCAAACTAATATTACTTTAAAGAGCATAAAAAATGTGTTGCTAGTTGACCTTAGAATATCGTGTAAATAAGCACTTTTCCAATTTTTTTGCCCTGTCTATAATTTATATGGATAATATAAATCTCAAAATTTATACTTTGTATTTATAAAATAAAGTTATGACTAACTACTATATTGGTGTATATATACATACTTCAGGTCGGAATGATATATATTGTACGGTAGGCACATGACGTCATGATGCCAATGAGAACTAGTTAGACCATTTGGGATAATGAAAATGCTATTTTTGTTCAACATAGCTTTTTTATGCTTAATTAACTCAATCCTCTTTAATTTTTTTGTGATTATTATTTGATTTTAATTTTCCTCTGGTTCTACAGGTGATAATTCTTGCAAGGGAATCTGGTTTGAAGCTAGAGCTTTCTGATATTCCCGTTAAAAATCTCGTGCCAGAACCATTAAGAGTAAGAACCTATTTCTATTAATTATACAGTTCTGTTTTATTGTGTACTATTACAGCACTTAATATGAATATTTTTTAGGACTTGCAGGTTAGTGCATCAGCTCAAGAGTTTATGCAACAATTGCCAAAATTTGATCAGGAATTAACAGAGAAATTAAAAGATGCAGAGAGTGCTGGAGAAGTGAGTAACTAGACATTATTCTGGAATCTTGATTAGGAAAAAAATAGCTACATTAATTGCTTCACCCACATTATCTATTCAAAATTATTTAATCAAAGCTAGGCTAGCTACATGCTAAAACTGTCACGTTTACAACTTTTTGTGTTAGAAATTAAAAAATGGATGGTAAAGGTGTAGCACTATGTAAAGTCGGGGAGCTTATATTTGTTATAAAATGTACTTTTGTAGTTTAGTGACATGAAAAACATGAAATGAAAGGGTTTGTTAGTATTTCCCATAATAGCATTTTATGATGTTATGTTTGAAGGTGTTGAGATACGTGGGAGTGGTGGACGTGAGAAATAGCAAAGGAGTAGTGGAGCTGAGAAGATACAAGAAGGATGATCCATTTGCACAAGTATCAGGATCAGATAATATGATTGCCTTCACAACAAGAAGGTACAAAACCCAGCCTCTCATTGTTCGTGGACCTGGTGCTGGTGCCCAAGTCACTGCTGCTGGAATATTCAGTGACATCTTACGACTTGCCTCATATCTTGGTGCTCCATCATAATCTCATACACTCTTCTCTACCATCATTTATCTCTCCTTTGGCTCTTCTCTTCCAACTTTCGGTGCCTGTGATGTATGAAACAAAAACTGCTGTAATAAATAACTAGGGTTTAATGTAAGCATTATAGTTAGAATAGAGTAAAGTTTGGTCCAGTGGAGTGTGTAGTCTATAAGACTGTCGTCATTATATGTCTTAACTAATTGTATTAATGTAAAAAAAAAGTGTACCACGTTTATTTATGTTTTCTTTATTTATATATATAAACACCTGAGGTAAAACATGTGGATGTGAGTTGTCGTTAAGTGTGAGGCTGTATTATATTTTGTAAGAAGAGAAACATTGGATTTGTAATTTCTACAGTTGTAAAAGAAACTTGTTTCATATTGCTATAAGGTGGATTAGAGTATGTCAGTACCTTAATTTTTCATACGTTTTTCTTTTCTTACTTTTTATCATTCATATATTTATAATTTATTTTTCCCTTATTTTTTGTTATTGTTTTTCAGTTAGTTGTAGTATGTGTATTTTTTATGTGAAAAATGTTATCTTATAGTTTGCATCGTTATCTAAAGATGATTTTAATTTATAACATTCTCTGTTTCTGGTAAAATATACAAATGGCTTTTGTCTACAATGCTTGGTGTAGATAAAATCCTTGACCCACTAATGCAAGACACTCTTACTTATGGACATTATATTTTTTTATAGCGGTTCATTGATGAACTTTGAAAATCAATTATGGGAATGGTATAGTAGAAAGGAAGTGTCATGTGTTGACATAATGGTATGTTAATCTTGGTTGTTCCTTAAAAGGTTAGGTGTTATTATAACCGGTGTTTTAGTTAAGTATATGGATCTGCTGGGTAGAGAAATTCCCAAGAAAGGAACAATATTTTCTTAAAGGTGCTAGAGCATGTTCAAAGAGTTATGGAGCTTAGAGGATATCTGAAGGAGGGGTTATGAGTGTGATAGCTAAGGCCGAGAACTGTCTAACAAGAATACATGGATATAATGTGAGTCAACTATGGATCTTTGTGTACTAAGCTGTGGTTGATTTTAGTTTTTGGTGTTGTGGTTGAGTCTCTTTATTCCCTGTTTCTTGTATACAGCTACATCAAACTCTTTATGGATGGGATGAGTGGCTTTGTTACTGTTTAATATTGGTTGTATTTTACCTTCCATTCAGTACAAATGATATAACCTCAAATAATTGAAACAAACCTGTGAGCAATCACAAATTGAATTAATTTGGTGATGAACACAGCTTCATCTCATGATCTTCTATGGATGTGGATTGATGCAATTAACTATGATCTTGTCACTCAATAATTTTATCATGAATTACTTCTAAATTGTTTTTAAGATTAGAACAATAGGATCTCTATGTTAAAACAAACAAAGATACTTCATTTCTTCTTTACATGTTGGATTTTTATTTTTTGTACACTTAATTTTCAAAGTTTAAGAAATAACATTAATTATTCTTTTATAAATATAATTTTTACATTCTGCAAAATCTTCAATTGATTATATATATAAAACATAAAAAGAAAATAATGAAATAGTCAATCTCATAATTAAATATTTTATAAAGATAAAAGAATATTATACTTATTCATTTTTATATAAAAAACTTAAAAGAGGAATGAGAAAGAATAAATAGAGTTGTACATTTTCTTTCTGTTTTATTTGTCTTCTCAGATTTTTAAGTAGAAATTAACAGACATAATAAATTTTCTCTATCTAAATAAAATAATGATGTGATCCATGTCCTGGTTTGGTATTTTTTTTCATTTCTCCATAACCATAAATAATACGTATTAAATTCTTTCATTTTCATTTTATCAATAAATATAACTAATTAAAGTTATGAGAAGTGAGAATATTCTCAATAAAAATTAATTATAATTAATGGTTTCTCCCATTAATTAACATTTATCTCTTTCCTTTCATTACTTCAGAACAATTACAAAAGAAGGTAAATTCTTATTTTTAAGGATATTACAAATTAAGTCATCTTTGATAATTTGTTAACAACCCCTTAGGTGTTTGATAATTCTTTGTTTATTAATTAGTGATAATGAATCATTAAAGGCTTGCTCAATTGTTAATAAGGGTTTCACACATATTGAAGAATATGTCACTCTCACTAGTTGGAACTTAATAAATAATATCAACAAATCTACCAAATTATATGTAAAATAACATATGAAAAATATACTAATATTCATTTTAATTTTGTCACACGCCTAAAAAGGATTGGTCATGACCATCAAGTCATATGCATGCATGAGGCTTAGGGTTTCAAGATATACATGATGCAGTATATGAATAGATAATTGATGACTTAATCAAAGTTGATTATATGTTAGCCCTCCACTTTTTAAAATATAATTATTTAATAAGTGTCTTTTTAATATAATAATAATAATACATATAAATATATATTAAAATTTAAATATTATTATTATATATTAATAAAAAAATTGTTAAGTGATTGTACTTCTATGTAGAGTTATTAAATTGTATTTTCTTTTTTAAATGAGATTGTTAATATATTACTGTTTAACCTTAAAATACAGGGACAGTACTGTATGCACAAACTTGTAGACTCCTCAAGTTCAGCGGTCAGCGCCAACCACAATCATAGGCACAATCATAGGAAAAGTTCTTATAACTACAAAACATGACAACAATAGTTAAACCTTTAAAAAATGAATAAATCCTATGTACGGGTGAGTGATGGATCTAGGATTTAGGATTTTGAATAAAAGAAGTTTACAAATTCTGAATGTTTTGCAGGACTGAATGCTTCTTGTTTTCAAACAATAAAAACATGCAAGAGAAAAAAAACAATAAATTCCCTCTAAACTGTATCCATATGCAGTCATGAAATTTCCATTATTTTGTCTTGAAATACAAATAGTCTTCATTATAATCCCAGTTAAAATTACAAGAGATATCAAATTTAAAAGTGGTTAATCTTAGCGACCTGATAGAATTTCCGAGATGGTCATGTCATAGTTTCCTTCATAGATCATATCACAACCTTCTTCTACATGGCTGCAGGTAGGGTTCCATTGCTCCACCAGAGGAACCAAGACATTCACTGCATGCCCCATATCAGGCCTTTTATGTGGTTCAGGAGCAGTGCAATGGCCTGCCAGCTCAGCCACTTTACATATGCTCTCCATGGTTTCATTGTCAAGGTTGAGAGTTTGATCAGTTGCCTGTGGGATGTTTTCCATGTTATCTAGAGTCCTACGGAACCATGAAACCAAGTGACAAGTTTCTTCAGGAAGACTACTGTCCAATGCCTTTCTACCGCTAATTAGTTCCATCAAAACTACTCCGAATGCGTACACATCCACTTTGGTAGTCACTCTTCCAGTAGCTGCCATGAACAATATCACATTAATTCATTTCAAACCAAAGGAATAGGCTTTGCATTACCTAAATATTAAATGAGAAAATACTTAGTATATCAGTATGTATGTGTGACTCTGTGTATGAATATATAACCGAAAAGGAAATAAATAAAAAGTAAAATAATAAAGAGAAAGATGTATTTGTATACCTGCATATTCAGGTTCCAGATATCCTAATGTTCCAGCCACTCGTGTCCATACAGAATCCTTTCCACCTGGCGCAATAATTTTAACCAAACCAAAATCTGCAACCTTGGCTCTCATGTCATCTCCCAATAATATGTTTGAGGGTTTTAAGTCCCTATGAATGAAGCTTTGCCGAGCTAGGCCGTGCAAATATTCTACTCCTCGTGCTACGTCCAAAGCTATTGCAACCCTTTGTTTCCAAGTCAAAGGAGCACTGCCATTTTCACGCCAAGAGAACAAATGTTCAGTTAATGTCCCTTGAGCCATATACTCGTACACCAAAATCCTTTCCTGCTCGTTAATACAATGTCCTAAAAAAGCCACCAAGTGCCTGTGCCTCACTTTACTCAGAACTGCAATTTCTGCTTCGAACTCTTTCATCCCCTTACTTCCCATTTCACATTTCATCCTCTTCACAGCAATTTTAGTTCCATCCTGCAATTCTCCTTTATAAACGACTCCAAATCCTCCCCTACCCAAAATGTTATCTTCACTGAAATTATTCGTTACTTGCCGAAGAAATTGAATTGGCATGGTAACACATTCACACTCAATACTCGAAACAACTTCTTTTTCAATTTCTAGATAACTAAGCTTTCCCGATTTCCCATTCCTGTTTTTGATGTGGCGCATGCAAAAGACAAACACAACAAAAAACGCAGCAATAACCACAATACCTGCTATCCAAGCAGGACGAGACACTGTCAAACCAACTGACGCTGCATTTGGACTTCCACTTGGGGCATCACCAGAACCGTTTGACGGAGTAGTTCCACTGCCGCCACCACCTCCAGAATGCCCAAGCAGAGCATTACCTGCAGAACTGAACTTCACCTTGGTTGGGAACTTTGGAATATCACCAGATAGATTGTTATTAGAGACATCCAGAACCTCAAGCTGAGCCAAATTAGTCAAGCCTCCCGGTATTGAACCGCCCAAATTATTGCTATTGAGATAGAGGTTTCTCAAATCAGTTAAATTGGCAAATGCAGGTGAAATGGTTCCCGTCAAATTCTGCTTCGCCAAATTCACCGTAACAATCTTCCCCGAAGCACACACGACGAAACTCCAATCGCCACATGGATCATTCCCGGACCAGGAACGCGCCAACTGAAGGGGATAGCCGAAATCTTTAGCAATATCAAGCAAAGTGGTGACGCGAGAATCGCAGGGTCCAGAATCTTTCTTACAAAAACTATTCACCCCATCCAGAGTGACCTTCACACCTTTCCCAAACGAAGGAACAGGACCCTGAAGCACATTGTTGTCTAAAGAAACGTTCAGCAAACTAGAAAGGGACATCAGAGACGGTGGAACCACACCGGTTAACTGGTTGTCTCTCAGCTGCAGATCAAACAAAGCGGTGCAATTTGATAAATCCGGAATGGGACCCGTGAAAAGGTTCTTCTGAAGCCAGACCTGAGACAAATGGGTCATGGAAGGAAGCACCTCAATGGTACCCGAAAATCCGAACCCGTCTTTCTGAGAGTCGAGCCACAGATTCTGAATCCCAGATCCCGCGAAGGTCTTTGGCAAACTCCCAGTGAGGTTGTTGTAAGAGAGACGAAGCTCCTGCAAGCTGACAAAGGAGTCAAACACATCAGGCAAGGTACCAACGAGATTTGCGCTTCCGAGATCGAGTTTGACGAGGTTGGAGGACTGAGTGAACTCTGTGGGAATCGCCCACGGAGCGAGGTTGAAGCTGTCTGCCATGCTGAGGCTCTGTAAGCTAGTGAGACCCTGGAAGCAACCGTCAGGGATGGAGGTGAAGTTGTTGCCGCCGAGGAACACCGTTTCCAGCATGGAGAGGTTGGCGAGGGAAGGCAAGGCGCCGGAGAGCGCGTTGTTCTGGAGGGAGAGGGAGGTGAGTTGGGAGAGGGTGTTCAGATCCGGAGGCAGCGTTCCGGAGAGTGACTGCGAAGCGATGTTGATTGAGGTGACGCGATTGGCGCTGCACCTGACGCCCTTCCAGTCACAGAAGCTGGTTCCCGACCAGCCGGACGGCGTGGGACTGAGGGCTTTGACGAGGTTGGACATGAAAGCGGCATCGTTGGCAATGACAATGGCAGTGCAGAGTAGAGTGTAACAGAAGAAGAGCTTAGAGAGGGAAGGTAGAATCTGGGAGTTTAGCATTATGGATGATGCAATATGTTGTTACGTTGTGCGAGACAGGCACTCACAAAGAAAAGAAGAATAAAAGCATGAGAATAAATTTTGATTCGCCAACAAAGATCCCATCATTGATGGAAAGCTTTCAGTTATTTTAACTAAAAATAAAAATAATTATTTTAATAAAACCTCAAATGTTGTTCTAAAATTGGAGGGAAACTATGGATCTTCATCTATCAAGAAGACAAGAAGACCCTTCATTAATATCATTTTTAGTGTGCTTAGGGAAATGTTCCTTGCACCGCAAAACTAAGTCTCACTAGCACCAATGTTTAGTTTTGATTTTTACTAGGTAATGATGTACATCTAACTTGTTTAACATACCAGTATATTCTTATATTTAATAAAAATTATTTATATTATTTTTAGTAAATATATATATATATATATATATATATCATTTAATAATTTGTATAAATAGTTATAAAATTTATATATTTTAATTAAAATAATTTATCATCATATAAAAATATAATTAATTTTTTTTATAGTGTACCACAAATGTATTAATTAATTTATTTATAATTATATTATTAATTGATTTTAAATCGTTTAATTGAGGAGAAATATTTAATTCGTTTTTATTAATTATATTATTAGTTGATATAAATTTTTAATGTTTAATTTAAAATCTATAATAATTTATTTCAAAATATATTTTGTATTGAAGTTTTTAAATATGATATAAAATTATCTTTAAATGAACTAATTTTCAAATTTTTAATGTATTTCAAAATACTTAACATCTAAAAATAAAGTAAAATTGATTATAGTTAAGAATTTCTTTTTAATATGTATTAATTTTTTAAATAAATTTTTATTAGAATTACTCCATTTTATAAATAAATACATTATTTTTATTGGAATGAAAATTAGGTCGGAATGTTGGATAATTTTGTGTTCAATTTGATTAATTCAGCCTAAAATGAATTTAATATCTTAAAATCCACGTCTAACCATTTAATTCATCACTTAATGGGATATGGGTTGTTCGGGTTCTGGGTTAATTTGGGTGGGATATTTGGTTTGAATTAAAATTAAATATAAATTTAATAAAAAATTATGAAACTTTTTATTTATTTTAATTTTAATTATAAATATATTGGATTTTCAATAAAATAAATATTTATATAAAAAATAAAACTTAAAATTAATATATATATATACGACAAAAACATTACATAAATTTAGACAAGCTTGCACATTTATTATTATTAATTATAAATTTAAACATTAGTATTTCATTATCAAAATAAAACATTAGTATTTCATTACCAAGTTAAAGGTGTTTGAATTTACTTATAATAGAGGTGTACCAAAATATGCGAAATATATTTTTCCTTCTCTTCTCAAACTATTAGTTAGCTGCATGTTGATGAGTTTTGCTTTGGTTGTATGTTTGTGAATTAACTGTATTACGCTATTTTATACTTCTAGCAACGTTTTTAATTATATTTATGAAAAATGTTATTACAGAATTTTTTACATAATATAATAATATTTTTAGAATAAATATAACTATAAATAATATAAACATAATATTATTATATTTTTTAAATAAATTTATTATGAATAAAACTAAATAATTATATATCATTAGTTTTAAAATGTTACTAAAAAGTAACTTAAAAAATGTGACTAATTTTTTTATTAATCACATTTTAATTATGTTTAGAAAAAATATTGAATCATATTTTTTATTTTGAGTGTTGAAACAAAAGTAATGTATTATAAAAAAATATTACTTTTCTTATAAATTTTTTCTTAAAAATTATATGTTTTAGTGAAAAAATTAAAAATTTAGAAGTAAAAAATAAATTAAATAAGTAATATATAAAAATAGTTTAAATTCATCATTTTAAGATTTTAGTTCTAAATGAAAAGATAGTTTTAGTGATATTTTTATAACGTTATTTTTTTATTAAAATATATTATTAAATAATTTAACAATATTTTAAATTATTTCTCTTTTATCAGGAAAACATATTAAAAGGATTTAATAATATTTTTTAAATATCTTTATTAATATATAAAAATGTTACTAAAGTGATTAGTAATATACACTATATATATAATATTTGATAAAATATGATTAAATTATATTATTAATATTTCTATATTTTAATAATATTTGTATATATACATACATTTGTGAATGTTATTCATGATGAATAACAGCATGAACTCACTCACCACAACTGTTGGTTCAAATTTATTTTCTAAAATAAATTCTTCTCACTTTATTGACTTACTTTTAAAATATGAATCATGTTTCTTTAAAATCAAATTTAGAAATGCACACTCAAACCCAACCAGAGAATGTTACTGTGTATGAATATCACATCTCTAATCAATTTAAAAATACTTTAATTCCTATATAGACACATTATCTAGGTACAATAACAAATGTGTGGAATTAAAGTATATCATTTCCTAATTCTTATATTTAATGTAAAGATAAAATAAATGGTGAAATCATATGATTGATGATTAATATTTTTTAAACATACTGTAAGAAATTATAAGAATGATATAACTACATGTAAATAATATGTTATGTGGATATTAAGTTAGAGAATTTAATAAGATATCCATATTTTAATAATATTTTAAATTAAATAAAAAAAATTATCATGTGCTACAAACTTATATTGATGAGTTTTTAACATTTAGGTAAACAAAATAAACAATCTCTAATCTCTAATGCTAAAAGGTTATTAGATAAAATTTATATCAGAATCATTTAATTCAAACTTGATATTATTTTTTTAAGTAGTAAACAATCATTATATATTTAGTGTAAATAAAATATATGGTTTTAGACTTAATATGTGATTAAATACATATATAGATTATATTTACTTATTTAAATGTATTAGATTATATTATATTAAATGAATTGTTAATTTGCGCTTTAATTTCTGTTTATAGTTATGATTCTATATTGTATTTGGACAAAGATAAGTGATTCTTTTAGTGATTGAAAAAAGAAACTATAGTTAGTTTTTTATATTTATATATTTATGTCATTTTATTTTGAAAGTATATATTAGAGAATGAAATATATCACTTTTATATGTTTTAATAAACTTAAAAATGCATATGTTGGAGTAGATGATCAACCCCAAATCTCTATGAAAAGATTTACAAGAAATAAAAGTTGGATATTGATAGAGGTATCTATATTACTTATATTGTATTTAGTAACTTTTAAAAAACATATTATTTAGTTTAAATGTCAAGTAATTTAAATTAAAATAATAATTTAGAAGTAACTAAAATATAAATGATTTTTATTTTTGTATATTATTTGAGTTAAAGTATAATTACTAATTTAATATATAATTTATTTAAAAGTGTACATAAATTAAAATTATAAAATTGACGTGACGAATTGGGTGAGTGTGGGAATCTAACGAAAGTCAGAAAAGGCAGAATAAAACGTGTCTACAATCTACGGGTTGCCATGTCTTTCCACCATTGAAATTACTCTGTCTCTTCCAAATATTCGAATCATTAATGATTTGGATAAAGTAGCATTCAAATTAGTTTGATCTGCACTTGTTAATCCACCATAAACTGCCCACAATTTAATTTTAATAATTATTGAATATTCTCTTTCATTTTCATGCAATCACATCTCAATCTCAATCACCTTCTGCCAATTATTTTCAAATACCCCAGTTACCTTAAACTTTAGTTCAGCTAAAAATCAATTGCAAAGTTTAAATAAATTAAAACTAATTGAAGAAACTTCAACTATAATTATATAAGCACAAATGAAATATCATTCAAAGTTATTCACATTTGTTGATAAAAAAACAACATTAAAAAGTAAATACAAACAAATTTATGTCAATCTATAAATAATGAATCGTCTTAATATTTATTTTCCAGGAAAATATTTCCACCATTTTATTGTGTTTTTACTAATGTTATGAATGGTTAGAAGAGTATAATCATTGTGTGAAGTTGTAAACTCTAATAAGAACAACTCTAAATAAGAGCAATGGAGATCTACTTATAAAAGACTATGGTCAAGTAAAAAAGAGATTAATAAACCATAACAAGTATAAAATATGAATCTCCATTGGATAAAAATGTTATTGTATAATCTTCAATAGAACCATTATTAATATGATAAAAGATACATATTTTTTTAAATAGAATTTGTTAGATGTTAACCATTGAGTAGCATTCAGACTTAACCTTTTGAACACTTTCTCACTCAAAAAAATAATCCTCGAAAAGAATAACAGTCACATTGATTTTTCCATTGAATATAAATAACGGATGAAAGATAATATTTGTTTATTTAACTCGTGTCAGTGAGACATGTATGCACAATATTTTTTACCATATGCATTACTATCAGCAGAGAATAGGAGGAGAAATAGGCAAACAAGAGAGGAATAGAGGTTCCACTACGTCTATAGGCTTAGGGTGTAGAATCACGGCATGTGGTAATGGAGCCCACAGCATGTTCTTTCTCACCAAAGTCACCAATCTTGTTAGCATACTTTACCAAGTCCACACTTCAAATACCGTAATCTGCGCAAACGTGTAGGCTCCTCAACTCAAATTAAGGTCTGATGCCACCATCAACACCAAATTTTGGTGTTTACAAACACTCTCCACACGTTCTAATTTCTTTTGTTTTCCATTCAAATCAATCGCTCTGTTGTTTATGCCGCAGAAACCGGGCCCAAAGGAGTGGATAAACACGGAAAATGATTGCAGAATAAAATATCAACCAGAAACATGTAAAGACAGAAATTTAGAAGATGCTAAAGGGACCTCTTTATGCCGATGCTACATACTTGACTTCGTATTCTTCATACTATAGCTTTCATTTGTTTAGAATCCCCCATCTGGCTCATCGTTCATTGCTGTTGATTTACGCGGCTTTGGTTTGGCAATGAAAGTGAAACATTAGAATTTACAATTGCTTGGTCAAAAAACATGGTACACGCGCAGCAACTTGGCTACGAAACAACTAAATGCAATAATTTTTTTTTTGATTCAGAAAATAATGAAAAATATCATACAATTAACATTTCTATAATACTTCTCATCTAAGAAACCAACCAGCCACTAAACCAATCTGTTAGCTTTAAAAAAATTAATAAAGAACATCAAACTCGTGCAGAAGGAGAATGCAAGAACATTAAAAAAATTAACATTTAAAAAATAAATAAATAAATAGTGATACAGTTCGGTGATGCTGCGAGATCAAAACATCGTTCTCATCGGTTTATCATTTTTGTCATCGGCAATCCATTGAATCAAAAGAGTCTGCAAATCCTGAAGGTTTTGCAGGAATGCTTGATTGAGTTTGTGAGATGGACATGTCAAACATTGTGGAAGTGCCTTCATTAGCTTGCCATCTTTGCAGAGCCTGAGGAAGGCTCAAGTGAACGTCAATCCCATAACCTTCTTCTTCTTCATGGCTGGTAGGCTTCCATTGCTCTACAAGAGGAACCAAGACATTCACTGCATGACCCATATCTGGCCTTTGGTATGGTTCACGAGCAGTGCAATGACCTGCCAGCTCGGCCACTTTATATATGCTCTCCATGGTTTCCTCATCGGGATCCAGAGTTTGATCAATTGCCTTCGGGATGTTCTCTTTGTTAATTAGTACCCTACGGAACCAGGAAACCAAGTGAGACCTTTCATCAGGCACAGTATCGTCCAATGCCCTTCTACCGGTGATCAGTTCCATCAAAACTACTCCAAATGCGTACACGTCTACTTTGGTAGTAACTCTTCCAGTAGCTGGCAAGAAACAATATCCCATTAATTACAAGTAAAGGAACATGTTAAAGGAACATGCTAGCATAAAGCTAACGCAACCAATTGTGTGTGAGTCAACAATAATCTAGCTTAGCCAAGACTATACAGTTCTACGAAACTAAAACAAAACAAAACAAATTCTTGAAATTGCAAAGCAGTGGAAACGAAGAAAATCTTAGGACGTGCTTTTAAAGATGCACAAATGTATCGTCGTGGCAAAATGTCCAGTTCACAATGGACTGATTTTGTAACAAAAGAATCTCAGGGCACTGGGGAACCCAATAGTAAACGTATTCAAAATTGCTTCGGTAAAAATAATTTCATATAATCAGAGTATTAATTCATCGCATAAACGGGTAAATTGGGAGCCTGCCACTTAATTGTAGTCATTTGTCTATAAATGCCATGCGCAGATCCACAGGAAAACAAAATTTTACTAGAAAACAAATCACGAAACACGAAAAATAATGCAAATAACTGAGAATTATGATGAGAAAAATATCACAGTTGCCAGTTCAAAAAATATAATGAATTGAAGTAGTAAGGTATAGACAGTTATAACCAGAAAAGGAAATAAATAAAAAGTTCAGAAAACTTAAGACAAGCTTGGGTTCAAAGGCTTTCTGAATATACCTGCATATTCAGGTGCCAGATATCCAAACGTTCCAGCCAACCTTGTCTCGACAGAATATTTCCCATCTGGAGCATTTTTTACCAAACCAAAATCTGCAACCTTGGCTCTCATGTCCTCACCCAATAATATGTTGGAGGGTTTCAAGTCCCTATGAATGAAGCTTTGCTGAGCTAAGCTGTGCAGGTATTCCACTCCCCGAGCTACATCCAGAGCTATTGCCACCCTTTGTTTCCAAGTCAACGGAGCACATCCATTTTCACGCCAATCAAACAGGTGTTGTGTTAACGTCCCTTGAGGCATATACTCGTACACCAAAAGCCTTTCGTTACCGTTCATGCAATATCCTAAAAGAGCAACCAAATGTCTGTGTCTGACTTTACTGAGAACTGCAATCTCTGCTTGGAACTCATTCATTCCCTTACTCCCCGTTGCGGCAGATTCCATTCTCTTCACAGCAATTTGACTTCCATCATGTAATTCCCCTTTATAAACAACCCCAAACCCTCCCCTACCTAAAATGTTACTCTCACTGAAATTATCAGTTACTTGCCGAAGAACCTGGATTGAAATAGTAGCATTCCCACCCTCAAAAACATGAATGTCACTGCGCTCACTGCCCTGGCTTTGCAACTCGCTCGGGAGACCACCATATCCATTGGAATTGGTAACGCTCATCATATCAATCTTAACCTCTCCTTTGCCATTTTCCGGATTATTAACCCTTCCAAACTTCCCGTGGCGGTTTTTAGCATGACACTTGCAAAAGACAAACACCACCACCGCAACAAAAAACACAGCAATAACAACAATACCTCCGATCCAACCAGGAGAAAGTGAAGAAGCGCCTGACGCCGCATTTGGACTTCCACTTGGGGCATCACCAGAACCGTTTGACGGAGTAGTTCCACTGCCACCACCACCTCCAGAATGCCCAAGCAGAGCATTACCTGCAGCACTGAACTTCACCTTGGTTGGGAACTTTGGAATATCACCAGATAGATTGTTATTAGAGACATCCAGAACCTCAAGCTGAGCCAAATTAGTCAAGCCTCCCGGTATTGAACCGTCCAAATTATTGCTATTGAGATAGAGGTTTCTCAAATCAGTTAAATTGGCAAATGCAGGTGAAATGGTTCCCGTCAAATTCTGCTTCCCCAAATTCACCGTAACAATCTTCCCCGAAGCACACACGACGAAACTCCAATCGCCACATGGATCATTCCCGGACCAGGAACGCGCCAACTGAAGGGGATAGCCGAAATCTTTAGCAATATCAAGCAAAGTGGTGACGCGAGAATCGCAGGGTCCAGAATCTTTCTTACAAAAACTATTCACCCCATCCAGAGAGACCTTCACACCTTTCCCAAACGAAGGAACAGGACCCTGAAGCACATTGTTGTCTAAAGAAACGTTCAGCAAACTAGAAAGGGACATCAGAGACGGTGGAACCACACCGGTTAACTGGTTGTCTCTCAGCTGCAGATCAAACAAAGTGGTGCAATTTGATAAATCCGGAATGGGACCGGTGAAAAGGTTTTTCTGAAGCCAGACCTGAGACAAATGGGTCATGGAAGCAAGCACCTCAATGGTACCAGAAAACCCGAACCCGTCTTTCTGATTGTTGAGCCACAGATTCTGAATCCCAGATCCCGCGAAGGTCTTTGGCAAACTCCCAGTGAGGTTGTTGTAAGAGAGACGAAGCTCCTGCAAGCTCACAAAGGAGTCAAACACATCAGGCAAGGTACCAACGAGATTTGCGCTTCCGAGATCGAGTTTGACGAGGTTGGAGGACTGAGTGAACTCTGAGGGAATCGCCCACGGAGCGAGGTTGAAGCTGTCTGCCATGCTGAGGCTCTGTAAGCTAGTGAGACCCTGGAAGCAACCGTCGGGGATGGAGGTGAAGTTGTTGCCGCCGAGGAAAACCGTTTCCAGCATGGAGAGGTTGGCGAGGGAAGGCAAGGCGCCGGAGAGCGCGTTGTTCTGGAGGGAGAGGGAGGTGAGGTGGGAGAGGGTGTTCAGATCCGGAGGCAGCGTTCCGGAGAGTGACTGCGAAGCGATGCTGATTGAGGTGACGCGATTGGCGCTGCACCTGACGCCCTTCCAGTCACAGAAGCTGGTTACCGACCAGCCGGACGGCGTGGGACTGAGGGCTTTGAAGAGGTTGGACATGAACGCGGCATCGTCGGCAATGGCGGTGGAGGAGAGAGCGAAAAAGAGAAGAAAGAGCTTACAGAGGGAATGCAGGGTTTTCCGTTTTAATTTGGAGGTAGCCATTGAAGATTAGATTAGGGAGAAGGAGGGAGAGGAGATGCGTAGAGTGTTGGTTGCGTGTGATAATAATAGGTATTTGTACAGAGCAGGAAGAAGAGAATGGAAGGAGAAGAGCAGAGAAGAGAAGATGAAAACTGCGTGAACCTCATGTGCCAGTAGTTATGCTTGTTTCTTTCTTTTTTTAAATCAATACTTAACGCTGAATAATGTCAGAAGTTTGTAATGTAACTAAAGAATTTCATAAATAAATAATTCTGTGTATTTTGTACATTATTAAGTATTAGTATTTATACGGGAATAAGGTGATTTTTAAAATTGTTGGAAATGTTTTTTATAAGGAAGGAAAAAGAGCGTGGGGGCAATGACAGTGGGAGGGAAGGGCCCACATCCAGAGTAGTAGAGTGGAGAATGAATACCAAAAGACAGAGAAAGCGCTGTATCAGGTAACCACCACAACATCTATTAAAAATATCCAAAATGAATAATATAAAATAATAAATCTTAAAAATGTTATTAATGCATCACATAAAAACTGAAGTGAGAAGATCTAAGAGATAATTCGATATAATAAAAAATAAAAATAAAAATAAAAATAAAAAAAAAAAAATAAAGTAAAAAATAAGGAAGAAAGAAAAGAGGTGATGGAGGGAGGTGCATGGTGTGGTCCTGTCAATGCCAACTGTTGCTTACTAGATTTGGCGTCCATTGTTTTGTCTGAAGCTGAGATTTGAAAACTAGTAAAAATAAAATAAAATTGAGGAGGCAAGAGTAAGAATTATTAATTGAGTTATTAAAAGTAATCAATCACAATAATAATATACCAAACACTGTCTTCTTTATCCTTTTTTTCAATTACTTTTCATACTGTCTTAACTTTTTTTTATCACTTTCCACGGAAGCTTCCTCCATCCACCCCATTATCTCCCCATGTTAACTACAATTTTCTATCAAACTATTCAATAAAGCCCAAGATCAAGTCTGTGTGTGTGGGCAACTGCAACGTATCATCCACCTTTCCAAACCTTTTTAGCCATTAGATCTATTTTATTTTAACTCACGGTTCTGATGCTATCGTGCGAACTAGTAAACATAACACAAACTTTAGATGTTTTGAATTTTTGGAACTGGGCCTAATTATGTTTTCTGGGTCTGGACACGATGATAAACGCACCCCCAACGTTGATGGACCCAAAAAGAACCCAATGTTTATGTTGCGGATATTTGGTGTAAGAAATCTGTGACCATATAGGAGTATATATACACCTAAAAATAGTATTAATATATGTAATAATAGACAATATTAAAATTGTTTTGATTTGTATTTGGATAATTTTAATTTTAGTATCACTTTAAATATACAATTTACTCGTATTTAAGATTGTATTCTGATTATATGTATTATATCGTCTGCATTGTAATTTACTTTTCAATTTGAGCGACTTTATAATTGTACATATCATATTGTGGTCGATGAATATTTTAGAATTGTTAGAAATGTTATAATTGAATTTTTAAGGTGAGATATTGTATTTATATTCATAATCTCACATTATGTGTAGTAGTCGGTATAAGTTTTGTATTTTTAAATTTTACTTTAATTTTTAATTTCTTAAAATAAATCTTTGATTAAAAATAAAATAAAATAAAATAAACATAGTATGCCCTAATATTTTATATATATATAATGATTTTGATTTGATGTTCCCATAGTAGAAGAAATTAATACACAATTCTTAATGTTTTTAAGGTTGTGATTTTAACTCGAAAGTCTTGTATGTCTTTATTAGGTGGAAAGATATAGCATGTGATTAAAGGATATATAAGAATGTTCTTATTAATTAGGGAAGATCAACTTGAAATGTGAATTAATGCCCTTGTTAACTGTAATTAGGACAAATTATTACACTTTATCAAGACATTAATACTACTTTAAAGAAAATTGGTAGAAAGGTTTATAAAATAGATAAAATTGTTTAATTATTTTCATTTATAACTTTTAAATATTTTAAGTCTAAATATTGGTCGAGGTTTAGGTGGTGTTAACCAAATAATTTATAAATAAAACAAAGAACTCCTTGAAATAAATTTTTATTTATTTTTATTTTTGTATTTTTAGTTTGGATTATTTATATTTACTAGGATAATTATGTCAACTTCAACATTATACTTTCATAACCTTTAATTTATACTGATTAAAGTGTGAGTTGACATAATCATTTATAGTTAAGTTGTATGTTGTATAATCCTTATTATTTGTTTTAATTTTTTTTTTATTATAATATATATATATATATCAAATTTAATTAAATATTTTTATTTATTATTTTATTAATATTATATTTTAGAAGTATAAATCTAAATCTTATTTTATATTTTATTTTAGTACACTTATTTTCATATTATACTCTCTTTTTTTATAGTAAATAATAAATTATCAATTTTTAATTTTTTAACTGTTATACTTGTATTATATTTTTATTTATATATTATACTTAAATTTAAGATTAAGAAATATAAATAATTTTTAATTTTTATTTATTTGTATATATATGATAACTTAAAGATTTACAGATTCAAAGTTGTACGAGAGTCCAACTTTTTAAAATTAATATTTTTTTCTCTATGCCAACACTTTTTAACTTTTTAAAGGATAAAGGAGAATGAATTAAAATGAGATAAGTTGTTCTGAATTCTCTTCTTCAAATTTTATATGTTTACTTATTTTTTTTAGACATGATTAAAGTTCTTATTCATTTTAATTGTGATTTATAATATATTTCAATCATTTTTTTATGTATCCTTATTTTAGGTATATAGTTGACACTATTATATGAATTGAACTTTATTATTTAAAGCAATACAATTATATTAATTTATTAAACATTAAATTAATTAATTTAAATTCAGCTACATGGAAAGATAATTTTTTTATTTTTCCAAATTATTAGTTGTACTTATATTTTATATTCAAATTTTATTTTTTATTTTACTTTATAACAAATTTCAACTTTAATTCACAATGTGTAATTTTTTAAAATAATATTATTGTATAAAATTAAGCACTTCTACATACATTAAATAATCAATTATTATGTTATATGCAAAAGATATTTTGATTATTATTGATGGAAAAATTTTGTTTGTAAAAGAAATTTACAACTATTTTGACAAGATAAAGGGAAAAAAAATAATACTTATTTAAAAGAGAAAGACATTTAAAAAAATGTTATACATGTATAAATAAAAGTAATTGCAAATACACAACAATTGTTATTATAGATGTATATACGAGTAATAACACTTACAATCTTTTGTTTCATTACTTATAGAGTACAATGTAGTCTATGGTCTATGTTAATAATTCTAGAAAGTTTAATTCTGAAAATAAACATATTAGAGTTGATGTTATATGAGACTATATATGTTTATTAACTTATCTCAATGATTAACTTATATTTGTATTCAAATTTTATTTTTTATTTTACTTTATAAAAAATTTCAACTTTAATTCACAACGTGTAATTTTTTTAAATAATATTATTTTATAAAATTAAGCAGTTTTACACACATTAAATAATCAATCATTATTCTATAAGCAAAAGATATATTTGATTAAAAAATCTTTTTAACCTCTACGGGAATAGTAAATATTCAAATGTTTATTAATATTTTATTTTTAATACAGAGATATTTGATGATTTTGTAAATATTTTAATTTATAGTATATTTATATTATTTATCACATTAATCAATTTCACGAGCAACATCACTTTAATTATCTTTCATTTCACACTTTTTCTTTTCACTCATCTAAAGCTAAATGGTGAGAATCTAACTTTTTAAAATAAAATAAAAAAACAGCATTACTAAGTGCATAATTACTCCTTAAATAAATTTAGAAAGGTTTGTGATTTAAAAAGTTGATCTGGTGCATGCACCTGACTTTTATTTTGACTAAACCAGTAAACAAGGCTTACAAGAAAGCTGATTTGAAATATTGTGGCTTTCCTTTCTGCTTATCAGCAACACAATCCAACAAGAGTGTTACATCAGACAATCCTGTCCAAAATTTGCCACATTATCCAGAAAGCTCCTCGTGTTCCTATCGGAAGACCCTCCTTCCTTCACGGCTTCCCGGGCCAAACCTTTCCACTTTTCAGCGTTCCTTCTCAGCTCCTCTCCTTTTCCTCCTCTCCCCATCACCACTTCCAAACACTTCCTCATCTCCGCCGCCTCCACTATCCCCTCCTCATTCGCCTTATCATCCACTCTCACCCCCGTCTTCCATACATCTTCCACCAACTTTGCATTTGTCCCTTGGTCTGTCCACTGCGGAAAAGCCACCATTGGAACCCCCGAACCCAAACTTTCCATTGTTGAATTCCATCCACAGTGCGTCACGAAACAGCCCAACGAACCATGCGACAGAACCTCCACCTGAAAATCATACTTCCAAATTTCCTCATCTTTATATTACGTACTCAAAAATCCTATCCAATAATTTGTCCCAACCATGCATATACATACACACTACCGGTGTTAGTGTATCTAATAATTCCTTACCTGAGAACACCATTCGACAATCTTCCCCCTCTGCTCCAACTCCTTTCTGCGGCTCTGTTCTTGCAACTTTTCTTGTTTTCCATTAGTTTCTCTAATGACCCACAAGAAGGGATACCCGGAATCTAGCAACGCACGTGCTATCTCCTCCATCTGTCTCTGACCCAACACAGCAAGGGTACCAAACGAAACGAAACCACAGACAACGCGGGCTTTGAGTCCAGCCATTCAACGTAATCGTTTGACCCGTGGAAGATGTCACCGCCAAAGGAAGTATCACCCGGGTCTTTACCGTCCAAGAAGGCGGAGGGAATCAACGGCCCAATTGGAATCATGGTTACCTTATCCAGAGCTCTCAAGGCCTCGGGTTCCAAGTCCTGAAAGGTGTTGACTAGAACTCTTGTGTCGGTTTCTTCGTCGAAAAGTTTAAACTGTTCTTCGAACGAAGGAAGGGCGAAAGTGTAGATGTTGGAGGGTAAGAGGAAAGAGGGAATGTCACGTATTGCGAGCGAAAAGGGCACACCCGGAAACTCGATGGTGGGGTCCTCTGATTTGTGGAAGATGTTAAGGTAGTCCCTATGTTCGTGAAAGTAGTGATAGTAGATATCGAAAACCGTGGCAGGTTGAATCCACAGGAGCACCCCCGGGATACGAAACTCGCGCGCCACCTTTGCGACCCAGGGAAGCATGAGTGTGTAGGTGATGCAGGTGAAAGGTTTACCTTCCTGTTTAGAGGAGGTTATCATGTTTCCTAAAAACTCAGAACCACGGCGCTTGAGCTCAGCCATGTAGGAGACCACGAGGGAGTCGTCGGTGGCTTTGTAACCTTCGTCGTAGCCATCGGAGAAGGTGGCGAAGGAGAGGCCGGGGATGGCGGGTTTGTTTAGCATGCGACGGTGAAGGTAGACGCTGGTTGCGAAAGTGACGTGGACGCCGATGGCACTGAGTCGCTTTGCAAACTGGATGGTGGGGTTTATGTGGCCTTGGATAGGGTAGGTTATGAGGAGGAAGCGGTGTTGGACCATGGTAACGGTGGCGCGTGAAAATGCGGACTAGATATTACTAATTAGGAAAAGGTGGAAGGAGCAGTGAGAAGTAGCTAGAGAAGTAAAATGGGGTGGGTTGTTTGAATTTGTTTTTGTCATGTTGTTGTGTGAAGGTAATGGTGAGTGTGGTGACGTTTGCGGTGACGAAAAGGGTAAGAATAGGTTGGTAGGGAGACCTAACAGTCATCTCCATTAAAATAATATAACAAATTATAACAAATCAAAAACATGGATAAGCAGAATACATGACCCACTGCATCTTGAAAGTCACTTACCATCATTGAGTAGGACCTATCATTTTCCTAAAAATATATAAATTTTTAATTCTAATATTATGTTTGTAATGAATATTTATTTATTTTTTTAACTGAGTTTTAAATTTTAGAAAAATGTGCATCTCACTAAAGTTGAAGTTTGTTTATAAACATGTATATATCTTTTATTTGGTATTAGTAATGTTCTTCAAATGAAGACTTAAATGTTTTTACAATTTTTGGTTTACAAAAAGAATTAAATTATCATATTAATGTGTAGAAAATGTTCCTCCGCATATTAACTTTCCTTCATTAGGAATTATTTTGCAGGGAGGATACGTGATTTAAAATTTGACCAAAAAGATTATTTTAATTATATCATTTTTATTTATGTTTAATTATTATATTAGTATGATAACTTTTTATTTCTTTAATTAAGATTGAAAAATGTTTTAAACTTAGACAACTGCGAATGACATATTACATTAATATTAGAAATAGACTGATTTTAATTAGAAATTTTGAAAAACTATTTTCTATGATAAACAATTGATTATTAGTTGATGTAGCCCATAAGTTTATCTGAAATTCATCTCAAATATTTTCATGTTACATTTTTATCGCATTGTATTATTTTAATCTATTTGTTATAACAATATTTTTAATTCGAATTTTGATTTGTTTTGTCTTTATTTTTTTTATATCTTATGACTTGTATTTTATCTATATTTCTACATCTTTCGATATTTATTTAAAAATAAAAATATTTAGTTTAATAGAAATTAACAAACAAGTATTTTATAAAAAAAATTAATATAAAATATTTTAGAATTTTAATAATTTGTTTTTTTATATATTTATATTAATTATATAATTATTTGTGTTAATAGTATTAAAATTAAACAATTAATTAATAAAAAATAATATACAATAAATTATGTTTTTTGGAGAGAGATATGTTTAATTGAACTTCTTCCTAATTAATTTTAGAAGAATAAAATATGAAAAAAATTAGTTTAATTGGTTTATATATAAAAGTTAATTTCTAAAATTTGTTTAGTATTAATTTCTCTAAATTTATATTTTTAATTTATGTATGTATCATTTTTAATTTATGAAAAATATTATTTATCTTTTTCTATTTTTCTATTTTAAAAATATTTATGGAAAAATTTACTCCAAGAGAATCTGAATCTATACTCTGTATCTCGAAAAAAATTGAAAGAATAGCAAGCCTTACGTATAACTTGCTCTCACTGTCACTTTTTCTGTTGATATTTTATTAAAAATTTGTTAATAAAACCTCAATTCCTTTCTTTCACATGTATTTGTTAATTTTATATGTCTCAAAATGATCCACTAATATATATTATATATAGATTAATAAAAAAATTAAAGCTTATTAGTTTTATCACCGCATACTAAGATAACAATTTTTTTTATCAGCAGTAACTCGAGAAGAAAGACAATATTCAATAAAAGAAGGGTTTATGAAAAATTCAAAAAGATTTTAAAAAATATTAAAAAAAGATAAAAATAAAATAAAATTTAGGAAAAAAAAGAAAATTTAAGAAAAAAAAATATAAGAAAAAATAATTTTTGAAGAATAATTTAATAAAAAAGTATTAGCGAAGATAAAGAAAATTCACGAACAAGAAAATTTAAGAAAAAAATATTCATAAAAAAATTAAAAAAACAAGATTTAAGAAAATTAAATTTAAATAAATGAAAATTCAAGATGAAAATATTAAAAAAATAAAATTCAATAAAAATAAAATTCATGAAAAAAAATTCAAAAAAAAATATAAGAATAGAAGATTCATGTAAAAAGTTTGAAGAAAATAACATCAATAAAAAAGATTAAAAAGAAAAATAAAAGAAGAAGAAATAAAAGATTCAATAAATCTTGAAAATAAAAGATTTATTTTAAAAAAATCAATAAAAAGAAGATCTGATTTGAGTAACCTGATTATTAATGTTATAATATTACAGGTTTTTCTTATATATGTGTGATACATATTTTTACAAATTTTTGTTGTGTATCAACTGTGTTTGAGTGTGGTAATACTTTTCTTCTTCAATCACCAGACTAGATATTATACAAGAAATTATTTCAACATTTTATTTATAATAATATATAAAATATTTTTTTTGAACTATTTTTTGGTATATATACTTTAATATTTTTATTTTATCCTTCCAAAAATTATTTTTAAACAATAAATTTAATTAAAAAATATATTTATTGAATAAAAGAAATAATTAATTAACTTTTTTTATTTTAAATAACTAAATAACTTCTTTTTCTTTTTAAATTCAACTTTAAATTTAAAAATCATAAATATAGTACAAACTTATTTTCTTTTTTAAATTAAATTAACTAAAGAATTATAAAAGCAGATAAAAAGATTCAACTTGTTTTCTAATTTTTTTCTACAAAATAGTTTTTTTTTCTTTAATGAATAATATAATAAAATAAAAAATATAAATAATTAAAAACCATCAATATTTAATGTTTTCTAACTTTGTCTTTCAAAATAGTTTTTTCTTTCTCTTTTAATCAATAATATAATAAAATAAAAAATATAAATAATTCAAAAATAAAAAATATAAATAATTCAAAACTATAAATATAAGAAACATACAAATTTCATATAACTAAATTTATAAATTTTTTAATTTTTACTATTTTTATATTATTATGTTTGTATATTTTTTAATTTACAATATTATTATCTTTATTTTAATATTTTTTTAAAATTATATATTAATTTATAAATATCTTTATATAAAATAATTAATACATTAAAATAAGATAAGATGTGGACACATACACACTTTAGATGAAAATTGCAAGTCTGTTTTCAAAATATTAAAAAATATAATTTTAATTTGAATATAAGTAATTTGCAGTTATAATAGAATACACATAATATATTATTAGGGTAGAGATGTAATCATGGATAAATAGCCTATTGCAAGTGACAAAAAATGTACACAAATATATATATATATATATATATATATATATATATATATATATATATATATATATATATATATATATATAAAATGGGAATAAGGTATAAAGTATATGAAGATGGGATAACACAGAAAACTAATGGAAACAAGAGAACAAAAGCTTATTAATATGATAGTTGTTTTTGTGCATATGACATTTAACATTAGATAGATAGAGCAGAGAGAAAATTCACCAAAGATTTACTACTGCATTTATATGATACTATTACAAACTTGTTGGTAACTTACCGAAAATAAATTTGAGTAATCTTATATATTATCATATTTTTGTTTTAGATTGTTAGTTTTACATGTATTTTTGTTTTAGAATGTTTGTGTTAAAATGTTTATTAATGCTGATTTTTTTCCTCTTATTTTTTCTCTAAATTTTTGTTTGGGAAAACAATTTATCTCAAGTTCATAATGAATTAGTATCATAGTAATTCTCAACTAACTCTTCAATAAGACTAGTGAAAGTATCTATTTAATTGTTAACAAAAATGATTACTTTCATTTTTTTTATATAAAATTAGAAATATAATATTACAAGAACTTAACAATATTATTCTGGTTAATAATTTTTTTTCCCTTAAACCTAACAAAATAATGGTGTTATTGAATTTCAAATTTGTTTGAAAATCCTATTGATTGTTTCATATAAACATTCTTTATTTTATAATATAGTATCTTTTATTTTATGAATAATTTACATACATTATCCTTAATTTATAATTAAATCATTTACTTTTGTGATTAACAAATTTAACATATTTTTAATTTTAATAAAATATAATATATGTATTCTATTAATCAAACTAAAATTTACCATACTTTTAATTTTAATAAAATATAATAGACACATGTTTGTATTAACCATTAACCATACTAAAGTTTTTTATTGATTTTTTTAATTTACATATCATTATTTGTTTTATTGAGAGTCCTATTGATTGGTTCATATAAAAATTCTTTATTTTATAATATAACATCTTTTATTTTATAAATAATTTACATACATTATCCTTAATTTATAATTAAATAATATTTAAATTTCTTCACTTTTATATCTAACAAATTTAGCATATATTTTTAATTCTAATAAAATATAATAGACACATGTTGTATTAATCATTAACCGTACTAAATTTTTTATTGATTTTTTTAATTTATATATCATTATTTGTTTTATTGAGAGTCCTATTGATTTCATATAAACATTCTTTATTTCATAACATAAGTAATTTACATATATTATCCTTAATTTATAATTAAATAACATTTAAATTTGGTTACTTCACTAACAAATTCAATGTATTTTTAATTCTAATAAAATATAACAGTCACATGTCTTGAGACAAAAAATTCTTCCATAAGAGTTGAGGCACTTATATCCCTTGTGAGGTTTGTTGTATCCCAGGAACACACTGTGTAATGTGGAATTGAAGTATGTGTTGATTGTATGGTTTGAGGCAAGGATAGCAGGCACAACCAAAAGGCTTTAAGGCATCATAGTCAGGTTTCTTTCCAAGCAATAATGAATATGGAATTTCATTTGGATTAACTGATGAAGGCAATCTATTGATGAAATAAACTGAGATGGAGAAAGCTTCCCACCAGTAATGTAAAGGCATTTTGGCCTGTGTATGTTTTCTTTCTGTACTACCATTTTGCTGAGGTATATAGGCAAGACATTCTCCATTGGATTCCTGACTCGATGGCTATTTTTTGGACCGGTTTATACTCACCTCCACCATCACATTGAAGAGCTTTTATTTTCTTGTTAAACTGGTTTTCAACCATGCTTTTGAATTGAGTGAAAACATGTATTATTTCTGATTTTTGTTTTAAGGGAAAAATCCAAACTATGAATTAATTCTAAACATGAGAGGAAGAGGATTTAAATGGTAACAAGTGAAGTTTTCCAAATTGACAAGCTTCACAGAATGAAAACTGATCATTTGATGAAGTCTTCACATTGCAATTCTTCAATACCTTTTCCAGGATTTTATTGTTAGGGTGTCCAAGCTTTCGATTCCAATTCTCCTTGACTGACATGTAGGTGCATGGATCTTTATTGACTTGAGAGTTGGTACTTGAAAGTTGGTATAAACCATCTCTAAGTTTCCCTTTTAGTAGTGTCTTCCCTATCAGTTTGTCCTTTGCATCAAATTCAACAAGAGCATTATTATCGGCGGTTAGTTTAGATACACTCAAAAGGTTTTTGGTTATTTCTGGAACATACAGGACATTATGCAGGTTGAGGGTATTTAATTTAGTTGAGCCTGAGGCCAGTATTCTCAATCTTTCACCATTGCCAATTAGGAGAGAATTCTTACCATTGCTTTCATTGAGATCTTGGAGTTTCTCATTTTGATGAGTCACATGATTGATAGCTCCACTATCAAAATACCATTCATAGCCCTGATCGTGGTAGGGGAAGCTATGAAGGCACTGTGATTTTCTCGCTTGTTATTTTCAGCATTGGAATTTGAGCCTGTATATGACTTATCATAACTATAGAAACAATTCACTGCAGTGTGACCAATCTTGTTACATACCTGACATGTAGGTTTTGGGCTTCATCCCAAACTTCCTTACAGGTTTCACAGTGCAACAACTGTGTTGCAATGTCAATGGCCATTGAATTTCTTAGCCACCCTAGAGAGCTTGGTCACGTGAAATCCACTCTTCATAATTAGGATTCTCTTTCTTAATTTTGTCACTTTTGGTGACAAACTGTTCTGTACATTCTTTTGTTCCTAATATGTAACTATCAAGTTTGCAACCTCTAATCAATGGAAGAACTAGTGACTTCCATAGCAGAAAATTATCTCTATCCAGCCTGACAGAGACAATTGTGAGTAGGTCATTTTTCTGATATGGGTTGGCTGCGGAAGACATGATTGGATTGAGAGCCTTCAAGCTTAAGTGCTCTGACACCAAGAAAAAAAAATGTGGGTAGATCATTTTTCTGATTTGGGTTGGCTGAGGAAGACACATGATTGAATCGAGAGCCTTCAAGCTTGAGTGCTCTGACACCAAGAAACAGAAACGTGTAGAAAAAATAACTTAATTATTCATATTAAAGATTGATTGTGTTTATATATACACAGTACAATTGTGATCCTAAATTAAACCTAGAAATAATTACAATAAACAAATAAAGTAAGGAATTGATTAGGATATGTACAGGTTACATAGACCTGGACGTGGCATAATATAAGTGATATTAATGACCAAATATCAACGTTTAATTATTAGAATCATAAATTTGTAATTTATCTAATTGTAAATACAATCCATAATTCAATGTTCAAATGTGAAAGGAATTTTATTTTATGTTCCGACTTAGTTTACAGATTTATACGTATAAAACGGCTTTGGCATATCATTTTGGTTAGAAACAGCTACAAATGCTGTGATTGTTGAAGCAGATGCCTTCAAGAAGAGAAGAGTGACTCACTTTTCGTGAACACTTTGTCCGTAGGTTACCATGTTGACATGCTCGAGGGTGCTGAACTGGTATGCTTTCTAGTGAACACTTTCGTGTTATTATTGTCAATTCTTCTTCTTTCTGTAAATGATATCCAATTATATAATAATAATTCTTTTCCTTTTCTGTTTTGTTCTTCTGTTTGGGTCATGACTTCCACGTATGTATAAACTTGTGATGTGAAGTGAAGTATCCAATCTATTCCTTTCTTTTGTGACGTGTGTATAAACTTAGTTTTTACAAATTTTCCTCGATAAATAACTGAGTCGAGAACTGTCAATTGTGTAGCATTAATCAGAATAGATATTATATAAGGGATTGATTTCAACACTTTATCTGTAGAATGTGTATATTGTCAACTCTGCTTTCATTCACATTTCGTCAAACAGTTTAAGATTATGTTGACTTCTGAATTGTTTAGAATACGAAAATTCTAACCAAGATGCAAATGAACCTCAAATTAGGAAATTATAGAAAGGTTTATTTTATTTTGTTTTATTTCTCAATTACAATATATAATTGATAGTATTATTTTCATTTTTTTCCCAATTCTCATGAAACTAAACAACGTATCAATGTGAATAATAATTGTAAATTTTATTTCCGAACTACTTTTTCTTTTTCTTTTATTAAGTAACATTTATTACTTTTTAGAACCTACATTTTAATACTATTAAAATAATTTAATGAAAAAGGTAGGAAAACGAATTTGATTTATTTTGATTATGATTATGAATATCATACATAAAGCATAAACTTGAAAAAAAGGCAAAATAGCGAGGAAAACATAAAATTAAAGAATTCGACACATAATAATATAACATATTTTACAAAAAATAACAACACTTTCTCAGCGCTTGCACTCGGCAGGAAGGCCTTGCGGGAATCGCTTAATGTCGTTGCAGTAGTTATAGATCATGAAGTACTTCTGAACCCATCTCAGTCTTCTTCTGCCATAGGCATCAAGTTCGGTGCTCTGCAATGCAGAATCAGAGAACGAATTGGAAGTCACGGAGAACTCTGTGGCTTTGAAATTGCGATAGTATGCTGTAAATGGTGCCTTGGACCAATCAGTTTTCACCAAACCGCCTCTTGTTGCCCAGTCATCAGCATTCCACAGGCTAGAATAGATTCTCATGGGTTGGTTCTTTGGGAAAGGAACACCAGCAGCCTCAGCATTCTTGAACACCCTTATGGGAATGTTATCCACCAAGAAGCTGCACAACGGATAAATGAGTTGGTTTAGTTTTGTTCTATGTCAATTAATAAGGCGAGAGACAGTACACCATGGAAAGTGAGAGATGAAGAAAAGATAAATGTTCTGTTTTCACTCACATAATGTGTTGGGGCTTCCAGATGATGGAGTAAGTGTGGAAGTTTCTGGTGGGGTCGAACCAGAGGTAGAACTGTTGCTCTCTGTTCCCTTGGCCTTGGGTAAACACGTTTGTGTGGAGAATGTAGGGGTCACCACTAACGTTTCCCAAGAATTCAAAATCAATCTCATCATGAGTTGGTCCCTGAGATGACAACTGCATCACAATACCGTTATGAGCATATCACAAAAAGAAATGCTATGTTCTTAAATATAAAAAAAAAATGAGGTTCTGTGCTTGTTTTCCTCAGTGAATAAAGCATCATGAAATGAATAATAAATATTCAGCCGTGGAGAAAAGTAGAAATGCTCTGGCGAGCATAATAACGAATGAACTGGTGCGTAAGTTGATGCCAAAAGTGTGCAAGCGTGGTAATAATGGTTGGATTCTAAGATTGAGCAACGTAAGTTATATTGCACGAAGAAGTGATACTAAAGTTGCTTTTGAAAAAGATAGAATATATAGCGTGAGGAGGAGAAGGAAGGAATCAAATTAGACGAGTCTAATTTTGTGGTGATAAAACATACGTAGTAAGCTGTGACAGTGCCGGCAGAGTTGCCAGCGACGAGTTTGAGCTGCATATCGATCCTCCCAAATAAGTACTCTTTCTTGGATTGGAAGCCAGAGCCAGAGACTTTGTCCAGCGAAAGAGATAGAAGCTGGCCACCATTGAAAATCTTGGCACGGTGGTCACCCCATGTTAGATCAAAGTCTTGGTAGAAGTTAGCACCACATTTAGCCACCATGGAGCTAACCACCACCATTAGCACAAGCGCATAAAACTCATTGCTAGCAGAAGCCATATTGGAGAAGGAGAGAGATGTAAATGTTTAGTTTTGTGTTGTGTTATGATGATGTGAAGGGATGTGTTGGAAGGAGGTGTGTATATATATATGCGATAAAGAAGGGACGGGTGAGGGAAATAAGACTTGGAATATGGATTGTGTCGAGTATGGTGGGAATGGGATGATGGGACGCGTGAGAATTGATTACTGGTGCCAGCTTTGCAAGTTTTGAAAGCTGGAAGCTTTTGTTTGAAAGTTAGATTATTAATTACGCTAGTATTTGGAGGTTTGGGTGATGTAGGAGTTCAGTGAAGAGCCAAATCATGATTGTGTGGTGTCCAAAGTGTGTGTAGATATATGCCTAGGTCCCATTTTAGTATGATTAGGGAAAGTAAAATGAAATTAGGAGGAAAATTAGGCGGTGGATGCCAACTGGATGTGCTATCACGGAAGGAATCAAAGGGGAATAGAGCAAAAAGTAGTATTTTACTTGTCCATTGGTCTTGTAATAATGCATTATGAATCCTCTGAGATGATGCCATGTGGCGGGCCAAATGCATCAGTCACACACCCTCAAATTTATCAGTTTCGCAAATTAATGAATTTAAAGGTTCTGACATTAGTCAGAGCTTCACGAGACCAACAATGGTATTATGACATGGTTATCCCTTAGCTCATACTTGTACTCTTTTCAGCTACTTAGCTTCAGGCTTAGCTTTGTTTTTGTCTGTTGTAATATTGAGTTCTGACAACGATTTTTCAATGTGAAATAAAGAAGAGAACCAAGAAAAAGAACACTGTTTACATAAACGTATAAACATATTTTTCTCTATAGCACTGTTTTTCATATCCTCAATTAATTAATGAAAATTTTTGTAACATGAATATGAGCTATCTCCAGCTGGGTCTGACCAATGTTTCAATAGTCGGATAACTCGACCACACATTGGATAAGATCACACAAGCTAGCTCTCCAAGAACATAGCATTGGAACCAGAACTATCCATTGCCGTAGAGTGTCAGAGATTGTGGTAATGATCACAGAGCAGATTGTTGCTGAAAAAAATTGTATTATTTAAAATTATTTTGGCTTTTTTCCAATTATTCTTCTATCTTTATGATAAATATTGAATTTGTTTTTGTGTATTTTAAAATATTAAGTACAAATACTTTTTACAATGACAGAGCAGATTGTGTGCAGTTTTTTACTGTCAACTGGCCAACCAGGTTGCAAACAGAAGAAGCACACACACATTAAGCATTGCCCTAGATATTTCTCAAGAGTTTTTGAAAGTTCGTTTCTATTAAAAATAGAGTTATAAAAATTTCGGAATAGCATAAGATAGGTTAAATAAACCTATATTTAAGGGAATCCAGCTAGCAATAGACAGAATCTTGGACATTTCCTGCGAAATAACCTCTAAAATGCTGCTACCTTACTTAAATGTCTTTTAATTCCTATATTATACAGCAGTTTGAAGGCAATGGAGCAGATTCTAATGAACATACGGTTGTTGGGAAATTAAATTACCTCTTCCTTTTTTCCTTTTTTCCTTTTTAATTTCTTTATCCTCCAACGGGAAGCATGCGCGTTTCTTAATTTATTTTGGTGTTTTTATTTTATGGGGAAACAAGAATGTGAGTACAAAGCTGGTCTTGCATATGATTGATGCTTTCGGCAATAATGTTTTGGTTTCCTTTTTAATAAAGAAAGTTTGGGGGTGGAGGAATGAGAAGCAGTCTCTCTACAATGGATAAAGGCTATTATATTATTGAAGCATTGGCCTTTTGGGTGGCTTGAGGTTGTTCGTGAAACAATTGATTATACAATGACATGATAGTGTAGAATTAGCAGATAGTGATATTGCTGGATGCAACTAAATTTGTTGATAATGATGAAGCTACAAATGGTTGAGACACATTTCTCTCACCAAAAGACACATTTCTTCCTAATTGAAAACCAGCATATCATAAAAATCTACCATTTCATTGCTTCAGCAGTGATGAGACCCTCTTTCTCAATCACTTAATTATAGCATGTGCCTATGATGCTATTCATAATATTAATGCATGAAATTAGTATTATGGAATTAAACATAATAGTACAATTTAATTTGTAAGCACCGTGCTATGATTAGAGAAGAATGACACGTTTGAAACAAGCACATAAAACCATTTTTGTCTTCTGTAGGCTAGTATTCTTGTCTTCTACCATTTTTGCTTTCATCTTTCTTTCACACAATTTTTAGTTGTTCTAACTTTAGGAATTACCATTGTTGCATTAGTTGTTTGATCAAATAAAGAAGAGTGGAGAGAAAAGTAGACAATTTAATAAAAAGACAAAGATTGTGAAAAAATTCTTAATGTTCTCAAATCACCAACTTTTGGTGGACATAGCCACATATTTAGCCTTTTTTCAAGGACAAAGCACAAAAGAGTGCACCCAACAATTTTCTCATTTTTGCCTGTTAAGATAAAATAAAAAAATTTTGAATTTTTTTTTAGTCTCCGCAAATTTAACTAGTTTTAATATTTTTTACAAAGTGAGAACGGATGAGGAACTAAATTAGAGAAAAAGGTGAAGTAATATGATTTGTTTCTGAAAGAAATTTGATAAATTTCTTATAACCTCTAAGTTATATCTTTAATTTATTTTTCTAATTTTTTTTATTTTAAATTATTTTAAATTATTCAATAAAAAGAATAAATTATATACTATTATGAGTGTTGAATAAAAATACAGAAATTTGAGTGACATGCATATCATCATTTTTTGTTTTTATTAAATTTTCTTATTCAAAGACTCAGCTTTTTTTAAGTAATGTAATGTGATTTGTTTTAGTGATAGATTTTGATAAAATTTTATTCTATTAAAAATAATTTATTCAATCCAAGTAAAATAAATATATTTTGGATTATATTATAAAAAAATATAACATTTTAAATTAAATAAAATTTAATAATAGCATATAAAAATAATAAAATTTAAATTAAATTGGATTTGAAGATGGAAACAGTAATGCAGGGCTCTAATCAACATATTAAAAGTGATATAAGTAGTCTTTGTTCTTCTATCCAAATATTTAATTCTAGATTTAAGATAATAAATATATTTATTTAATTAATTAAGTTTTATGAAATAAAAAATAGTTTTTAGTTGGAGAACATAGCAGGATACAGCTGAATGAATAATTTTGAAAAGTATTGATGAATGGGCAGCACAGGCACAATGTGCACCCAACACCTAATTGAAACCCACGCACCAACCTTATCTAACTCTTCAAATCAAGAAAAAAAAGTATTTAAACTTTCTATTATTTCATTAAAGAGGACTATAGAATAATATTAAAATTAAAATTCAACTTATTATAAAATATTGAAATAAAATTTCATTTCACAAAATAGAATAATTACTAGGGCGCACCGAAAACCTAATGAAAACCCATGGAGCAAGTAAGCGCGGCGGCGCATCCGGAAACCGGCTCAACGACAACATTATCGAACTCCTCAATGGTAGTAAGACATCATCCCAGAAAAATATCAGAAACTTCTTTATTTAATTAAACAGAAAATAATACATAATATTAAAAGATAATTTATTATCTTAAATAATATTTTTATTAAATAAATTAAAATAAAAGTATATACAAGAGAATTAAAATAAGACAGCTTGCTGGAATAGTGTATTGAATCATTATAAAATTAAGTAAATATAATATTAAAATTAGGGATAAGAACAAAATTTTACTCTCACATACATATATATATATATATATATATATATAATATAAAAATTTATAATGAGTATTAAATAACTTTCTTTAATAAATGTTGATATATATATAACATATATAATTAACAAAAATGACTATCTTAATTATTTATTTGGTAATAGAATAAGTAGGAGAGTATATAAGTTACATACTAAATATTGTTAAATTTTATTTGAATATTTATTCAAAGAATTAAAATAATTAAAATAAATTTTGCTAAAACATATTAAACATTGAAAAATTATTTAAAATTTAATTTTATGTATATATTTTTTTATTTGAACTTATGTAAATAAAGTTGTTTTAAAAAAATAATTTTTTTAAATTCATATTTTATAATTCAATTTATTTTAACAAATTATTTTCTTAAATGATTTTATTTAAAATTAAAAAGGTGAAAATAAAAACATTTACGAATACCTAAATATATAAAAAGATTGTGAGGTATGTTTTTAAGATAAATAAGAGATAATATTTTCTAGACATGCCTAATTGTAAGTAAATATTATAGGGTTTATAGGGTTTTCTAGACGTGACTGGTTGTAAGTAGATATTATACACTTTTAGTGTTTATATTTTAAATAAAATATTTTCATATATATAGAACATTATGTATTTCAAATTATTGTTAATTATAATAAGGAATATTGTCATTATATAATTGTTAAAGATACAGGTTTAAGGTTTAATTTGGAATACATAGTGACAATTATAGTCCAGAATTGTAATTTTATCATTAATTATTTAATTTTGTCTACCAAACAAGTAAATTATAGAAATGATTTTCCTTTTCTCTTGTACTCATTCATTATTAATGCCTGTTAAATTAATCCAATCTTAATTTATATGTATATTCTATAATTATAATTATCATTTATAAATTGTCTAAATACATGTAAATCTCACTTATTAAAGATGTGACTCTATTGAAGTCAAAAAGTTATCTTTACATTCATTCGAATGACTACAATTTAGATGCTAATAATAGTTGAATAGAGAAAATTTTATTAAGTAAGAAAAAGATATAAGTAATCCGTGTTGGGTTTTTTTGTAAATCTTTTTGTCATGAATCTCACCTTATATTTTTGTGTGAATTCATTAAAACTTTACATTTCTTAAAAATTTACTACAGCCAATGAATTTTTCTTCTTAAGGAAATATACTAAAATTCAAATATTATTTTTCTTAATAGAATGACTTCTAATGAATTTATGCCAAAGTTTTTGATTAAATACTTATTGAATAATTTTTTATTGAACCATTGTAGAAGTCATCTCTAAAATAATTATCTTTTCTTTATTTTTTACTTTTTCTTAAGTGTTTCCACGTAACTTCTATCTGCTCAAGTACACCAAATATACAGTTAACCTTTAAAACAAGTATATTCTCAAAGAACTCAACACTTTTAGTCCACACGTATATTCAATTAAATCATTTTTAATAACAAGAAACCCATAAACAATAATACTATGTTATACATAACCTAAAAAGTTATAATAAAAACCCATTTCCTTTTCTTTGAATTAATTAACATTATTTTAGCTAGGCACTATTTGATATTAGGTTGACAATTTCTGTAAAACTTATATGATGTTGGGCTACTCTTATGTAGTATCCTATTTTGTAAAAATCTCTTTTCTCCCTAAAACTTATAACTGTAGAATTGGTGTAGATTTACACAGTATCGTATAGTAAAATGTGATTAATCAAAATAATAACACTTTTAATATATAAGTAACACATTGTGTGTGTATATATATATATATATATATATGAGTGAATTAGACAACGTGACATTTTTACCATATTCTACATAAAACACATACAATGATAACTGCATTATTTTGTAGATATATTTTAAGAATTTAAAGAACATGATAGAATTATTCTATTTTATTACTATATTATATAAAGGCCTTCATCATTAGGATTTTGCAACCGTAAGAGTATTAAAAGCAGAAAAGTCGTTAGAGGAGTGGTGTGACCGTTGTGAGAAGAGACCAGAATAAGTATTCAGTGGAATGAAGAATGACGATTACGTTTTTCACAGTCCTTATGTTATATTAGTTAGTTGTTTCTGTTAAAAAATGTTATATCTGTTATTACTTGTTCGTATTTTTTGTCTTCTTTGTTACATGGTCTTACTATGGGAGATGGATAATAGAGATCAAAGAGGAACTCAGGCACAAACTCAGCAAGGTACTTCTTCTTGAAGTTTGAACGTGTATCTCTCTTTTCCTTTCCATGCCATGCATGTACAGTCATTCTTTTAATGGGTTTTGTTGGTTTGGTGTCTTTCTTGTTTCTTTGGTTGAAAAGTCTCTCTCTTTTTTGGTTTCTTTTTAAACTATCCGAGGGGAAGATTTGATGGTGCTTTCTTGAAATCAGGACACGATGGTGATCATGGAGTTCATGCATGTCGCAATTGTGGACAGCCTTTCCCTGTTCGACACTCGAGTTCCAAACAAAGGCGTGTTAACAACAGTAGCCGTGGAACCGTTGAAGGTTCCAATCCTTTAGATGATGATCCTCACTCACAAGGTAATAAGTCTCCTACTTTTTTACAGATTGCCTTTTCCAAGTGAGAATGTTTTCCATTTCTGTCTTTACGGGATGTCGAAGTGCATTACAAAAACACAGGTTTGCTAATCTGACAACCTTTTATGGGTTGGGTTGTGTCAGGTCGAAACTCCTTGGACACAGAAAACCAGCACAAAGAAAATCACGGAGTCAAAGAAGATTTAACTAGATCATACGATGAGTTGTTTCTGGATGCAATTGCAAACTTTTCAGACAGTGCACCAATGTCAGGAAGTATGGAACTTTTACAAGATAGCTTCTACTCGGCTACTGATGTGGAAATAGGTAATATAAATTTTAGAGACTAGAACTTCATACGTAATTGTCAAGAATGCTCTTATATTGAGAAACAAGTATCCATTATATGCTAGAGGAATTGATTTTTTTGGTAGTATTCTTTAAATCCAGTGATAATAGAATACATATTTTTTGTGTTGTTCTAACCTGTTCTTGTAATATGTTTCACAACTGAAGATGTAAATCAGTTGATTGTAAAATCAACAGACGATGGCCAAATGCAAGATCCTAGTATTTTGCAAGGAAAAAGTGTCCAGGAAGGAAACATGCTGGAGTTGCAAGCTCAACGGCCATACTCTCAAATGGAGTCTGCACGTGGGATACAGTTTGCTACGTCCGATGACGTCAAGACGTCGCAGGAAATCGGAGAAGGAAATGTTAAAGTGTTAATAGATTCTGTGTGTGATAATAGAGCTGATGATGAGGCGTTTCCCCAAAATGAATGTGAAGATTTCAAAGATCATGAACGACTTACACCACAAAATTCTTTAAGCATACCCTCACGTGATCCATTAAAGACAAACTCGAAGGATTCTGATTCTGATGTGGACAATCATGTACTCTTCAACCAAAGTCAATTGAATGAAAAGAGAGAGGTCCTCCCTCCAGATGAACCTGTTCCGGATTGTACGATGGAGTGGTTGGAAAGTTGGGAGCTTGTGGATGAAGCGAGTATCGAAAGTTCTTTTGGCACGTTAATGATTGAAAGTGATGAACCAGATGAAATTGGAGGCGGTTGGTATGGTTTGAAATTTAATATTGATTGGGATTATATCGGTGGCTTTTCCAAAGAAAGGGGATCCGACGATGCTCGTGAAACTTCACAGCATATCACTGAAACAACTGTTGGAATAAGCTCGGACAATAATGAGTGCGCAGATAAAAGTCCACTATCAGGTGCGGAAGAAGACAATGAAATGAATAGAAGTTGCAGAGTAAACAAAGAATGTGACATTAGTACTTCTTCTGATAATGTGTCAGGAAATACTGATGTGCCACCTTCATCTGTAACTCAAATTTGTATTGGTGATGATATCAATTGTGGAAATTTGGAAGGGGGCTATGTTTCAGGTATATGCATTCATTGTTTTATAATAGAATTCATTCATGATGCACCCTTTACCATAGAAAAGTTATCTGTGGACAAATTACATGTATAAATCATGAAAGCTAAAATAACTCGAATCACACTTTGAGTTTGGTTTACATTTTTATACTCCTAACAATTATATCCATGCAATTTGATCAGGTTTACCTTCCAACTTGAAGGGTCTGTACCAACAGCATTCCAGTTCAAGCTCTTCACAGGCTGGTGGGTTTCTCACTTTAACTCCATCTCAAGGTACTAACAAATCTCAAGGTGAAATTACGGTTGAAGAAATAATTGCAGAAATGAGAGACTCCATTATCAGTCAACCGCATTGGCCTGTACAGAGTTTGTTGAGTGAAAGTGCCTATAGCAGCAACGAGTCTGAATCATCTGCAGATGAAGCTGCTGCGGGAGAAGGTGGAAATGATTCGAACTCTCCGGCTGACATCAACTCAGAAAATAAGAAAGTGAAGAGAAGACTCCACTGGTCATCATATATATGTTGCTGTTTCGGTGTAGATTGATAACAAGTTGCTCTCCTCTCTGACTCTGATTTTTTACATTGAGACTGTTTGCGCTGATTAACTGTTCTCTTTAGCCAGTCTTTTGTAGAATCTTGGTACATATATCTTGAGGATCTTCGGTTATTACTTTACATATGAATCTTACGTTCCACTCTGAACAAATTTAGTAACCAAGTATACATTTGATGTCATGCTACTGAATATTACTTTTTTACGTTTCAAGGCTTGTTTATCTATTTTCTTATAACTCAACCATATACAAATGACAACTTTTAATAAATTGCGAAAAGAATAAATTATTGTTCTTGTTATAACGATTAGTAATATATAGATAGAAGAAATGTGATAATATATTTAGAGAGATATTGCTAATTTCAAGAACGAGAGATGATTTTATTTATGAACAGTTTAATAAATAAAAGTAAATTTACATAATATCGTACAAAACTATATTCTTTTCTAATAAAATCTTTAGAAACAAGTATAGCTTTATAATAATATTATTCTGGTTAATAATATTTTATTTTCTTTAAATTTAACAAAAAATAATGACATTATTCAACTTATGAATTTATTAGAATGGTAGTTGCTTTTATGGATTTGACATTACATTTGTAATATATCACAGTTAAAATCACACTGAAGATTTGCTGCTGCATATACTGCAAGCTTTTTGGTAATTCACCGATAACGATCTTTTCTTTCACATTGTCATATTTTTGTTTTAGCATGTTTGTGTTAAAATGTTTATGTATAAATCATGAAAGCTAAAATAACTCGAATCACACTTTGAGTTTGGTTTACATTTTATACTCTTAACCATTATATCCATGCAATTTCCAGTTCAAGCTCTTCACTGGTGGGTTTCTCACTTTAACTCCATCTCAAGGTACTAACAAGTCTCAAGGTGAAATTACGGTTGAAGAAATAATTGCAGAGATGAGAGATTCCATTATCAGTCAACCGCACTCGTCTGTACAGAGTTCGTTGAGTGAAGGTGCCTATAACAGCAACGAGTCTTAGTCATCTGCAAATGAAGCTGTGGGAGAAGGTGGAAATGGTTCGAATTCTCCGGCTGACATCAATTCAGAAAATAAGAAAGTGAAGAGAAGACTTCACTGGGTGTCATATATATGTTGCTGCTTCGGTGTAGATTGATAACTCTCCTCTCTGATTCTGATTTTTGACATTGACACTGTTTGCGCTTATTAACGTTTTCTTTAGCCAGTCTTTTGTAAAATCTTGGTACATATATCTCTTGAAGATCTTCGGTTATTACTTTATACATGAATCTTACGTTCCACTTTGAACAAATTTAGTAACCAAGTATACATTTGATGTCATGCTACTGAATATTACTTTCTTAAGTTTCAAGACTTGTTTATCTCTTCTCTTATATACAAATAAGATCTTTTAATAAATTGTGAAAAGAATAAATTACGCAATTAAATAGATGACATATAAGAAGAGTAAGTGGTGTGCAAATTACAACTTTAATTACATGTAATAAACTTAAAATCGCTGGTAATCAACACAAATCATATTATCAAGTAATACACATACTCACAACATTCATTCTCATTAACACACATAAGTAGATTATGGGTACAAATTCCAGTCTCTACTCGGCCCCACACAAACATATCGGTAGATTATGGGCACCAACTTCAGGCTCTACTCGGCCCCACACAAACATATCGGTAGATTATGGGCACCAACTCCAGGCTCTACTCGGCCCCACACAAACATATCGGTAGATTATGGGCACCAATCCCAGGCTCTACTCGGCCCCATACAAACATATCGGTAGATTATGGGCACCAATCCCAGGCTCTACTCGGTCCCACACAAACATATCGGTAGATTATGGGCACCAACCCCAAGCTCTACTCGGTTCCACACAAACATATCGGTACATTATGGGCACCAACCCCAGGCTCTACTCGGCTCCACACAAACATATCGGTAGATTATGGGCACCAACCCTTGGCTCTACTCGGCCCCACACAAACATATCAGTAGATTATGGGCACCAACCTCAGGTTTTACTCGGCCCCACACACAAACATCATAAACAATACAGAAACACAAGGTTTTTCACACATTACACTCAATACAATAATAATATACAAAACATACTAATTTTATATATATAACATTAATTTTCTTGATATCAATTTATATAAACATTAACTTCTCTAACCTGGATTTTTGTTTATTCCTTACTCGGATAGAAAAATTGTAATCCTAATCCTTAGCTCAAAAAGCATAAACTTTACAAAATAAAATTCTTAAGAATAAACGGACTTAGATTTACCCGTTCACAAAACTAATCGGATAGAACTCTTTCTTATATTGTTAGCCTCCTATTGCTTCTTCTGGATCTAGAAAATCATCAGGATTTCAGTATCTAAACCTTAGGGAGAGTGTAGAGAGGGAATAGAGAGAATAGAAAGAATAGAGGTATGTGAAAACAAACTACCCAACTAGCCCCTTTTTATTTTATATCGTATTATTTTTATAATATGATATCTTTATAATATATAATATATAATATATAATATCTTTATAATAATCTCATATCTGTATAATCAAATATCTTTATAACTGAATATTTTTATAACATAATATCTTTATGATCTAATATCTTTATAACTAAATATATTTATAATCTAATATTTTTATCATTGAACATCTTTATAATATAATATCTTTATGATATAATATTTTTATAACTAAATATCTTTATAATCTAATATTTTTATAACTCGAACATCTTTATAATATAATATTTTTATGATATAATATTTTTATAATCGAATATCTTTATAACTGAATATTTTTATTAATCTAATATCTTTATAATAAAATATCTTTATAATATAATATGTTTATATTCTAATATCTTTATAATTTAAAATATTGTATTGTTACACCCTATATTTTTTAGTTATATATTTGTTACAATATGATTTATTAATTATTATTTTAAAAAAATAAATTATCTCTTCATCATCATCATTTTCATTAATATTATTACTAGTATTATCACTATAATTACAAGATATATTTTGTTTTTATTAATTTTTTTAGTTTCATTTAAAAATATGTTCACACATTCTAGAAAAATATTTATGAAATATTTTCAAAATTAATAATTTCAAAATGTATTTTGAAATAACTTGTAAAAATTACATTAATAAAAATATAGTATTTAAGAATTCAAATTAATGATTTTCTATATATTATTTGAGATGAATGGGAAATTATATATTTTTATCTTACATTTAATTTTAGACGAGCAAATAACATTCCATTCAAGATAGAAAAAATCTTTAAGATAGAAAGTTGTTAAAAGTTATGCTTTCAAATTTACAGATTTTCTTTTACCAAAAGTTTCTACTCGATAATAAAATAAAAAATAAAATGTTGAAACAAGTTAAATCATAAAATGTTCAAAAGGCCAAATTCATGTAGACATTATCATTATTTGAAGGAAAAAAAAGTTCTATATTACTGGCCATTTCTACTATATCCCTTTTCTATTAATCAATTATGTTATATCTAAATAAATTGCATGTATACCACCCCCTTCTCTAATTCCCTCTCGAAAATGTAAAGTTATAAACTATCCTCCATTAGCCTCCTTGAGCACGGACTACTTTTGAAAAGTCAAATACGTTTAACTATTATGAAAACTGACTTTCTATATTGAAAATTTTCTATAACCCTTCAAAAATACTAATAACCAAGCAATGTATTATTTCCTACACTATCCGAATCAAACATTCAAACATTCAATACCATTTTAAAATACAGTCAAACAAAATCAATACTTTCTAATTTCACTTTACAAACAATTTTACGGAAATGCGTTCTTTCGACATCATACCATTCAAAATAATTTTGATTATTAATATTTAAAACATAACAATCTTTACCATTTAACACAACCTTTCAAATTAATTTCAATTATAAATATCAATTAAATGTAAAACAAAGATAACAATAGTACAAGAAATCGGCCACACTCACGTCCACCAAACACCATGCATACATCGTACTTCCTATTAACATTCATGAGGCTTACCTGACATAGAACAACATTACACTTGTGCTACTACATTATCATTTAACCTTCACAAAGTCAGAAAGTGGCATCGAAGGGTAAGGGTATGGCGAATAGTAGATGAAGAAATGTATTACTTTGTTAACTTCAATAGCTGAAGACCGACCAGATTGTCACAGGCAACACTAGAAATACCGGTAATGCCAACTTAAACAAGAGTCATTACCTTATCAGCTAACTTTACCTTCTTTAATGATTAATTTACTGCAAAGATGTGAAACGTCCTAGTTAAAGTAACAGCAATGCATCGCAAAGAAAAAAGTGACAGCAACACAAGGATTGCGGCAAATTAAACAATCAAAACCAAGATACATATACAAGGCAAAATTAATTCTCATGGAATAACCCCCAAAATGGAAAGTGAAATGCACAAAATCTATCAATCTTGCAACTCATTGAGATTTGACATGCTGCAGAACAACGTTATAGGCTTCATGCTCCTCACCGAAATCCTGCGAGAGGGGAATACATAAATAACGATAATGCATGAAAAACACTATCAACAAACATTTTCATTTCTACATAGTGAATACCTTGACAACCACACAGGAGCAACCAGTGACCTTCCTAGCTTTTCCTTCAGAATCAATCTTGCACAGCTGCATGGAGAAAGTACACCAGAATCAATACACAAACAATGACATACAACTAATCAGTTTCGAAGACAAACGTCCAAATTAAATCAAATTAACAATGTTTACTATCAAGAACACTTACACCAGCCCATTCTCCAAGGGTCTTTGCACTAGGAACCGTCAGCAGGCTAACATTGTGCTCCGCACAGAGGGCCTTGACAAGTTTAAGGTAGTCAGGCTGGTCACAGTCTTCTGCCAAAACACAGAGCTGTGCAACATGCTTCTCAATCACTTTTGCAGACTCATGAAGGCCTCGTGCAAGACCACCATAAGCAAGAGATTTTCTGAGCACAAGTTGTAAGGCAGTCATGATATCCATGGGCTCCCCTGGAACGGAAGCAGCTGGCTCAGCTGCAACAACACCCTCTTCACTGCAGGACAAAAAATCATGAACAAAACAACCATTCAAGTATTAAAAATTGGATAATGAAAAATTATTTTTAATATAAATACACTATTATGACACACTATCAGAATAACGGGGACAACTTTGCAGCCCATAATAGCATCATTTTTCAATCCATCCTAAATATGCTCTTCCTGAAAATATGAACAGAGCATCCCATGCAAAAATTGATACTTGGATGAGGGGAAGCTATTCTCGATACACTGTCATAATAATGAAGACAAGTTTTTTATAGAGCCCCGCCAAACAATAATTTTTCATTCATTCCTAAATATATAACATATAACAATGGTTTGGCAGTTTGGTTTTCAAAATCAATTATCTAACCAAACAATGAAGATAATATATGCGAATTTTCAGAACACAACGATTTCAAATTTAAAGGAACAAACAAAAGCAATAACTACATCCACAGGCCCCAATTAACAGGGTAATCAACAACCAAGACAAAATATCCTAGCTAACAAAATTCCCCTTCAGATATACGTCTAAGAGCAAGCAAAGCCAATGATCATTACTATAACATACGATCACATGCGAAAGCAAAATTACCATACCCTGACATTTTTCTCGTTGATAGATAAAAACAAAATCTCCTACCTGCACAACGACAAAAAAAGGAATCAGATATTGTGAGCATCTACTGTAATTTTGGTAATTAAAAAGTTTATATTTTTTCATACTGTGCTGTGAAGCAGCATTCAGATCATACTTTAATTAACGCAGCATTCAGATATTTTAGTAATGCCTTGTAAGTAAAATATTTTACATAGATTGTTTGTTTGGTGTAAGGAATAACATCTTAAGCATTCAGTCATTCATGCATTCTGCAAGTACCAGTGCTTTACCTTATATAAAAGGTGCATAAACACAACAATTTAAAAACAAGAAAAAAAAAGGATTTAGCACGATTTAAAGCAGAAACAAACTACTCGAAACTATACAGTAATGCTTAAACCCAGAGTTGAACAGATGGAGAAAGTGAGAGAAACCTTGAAGCTGAACCAGGAGTTGCCGGGAACGAAACCTGTCACCAAACGATCTTATAACCAGAGAGAGAAACCCTAGCAATTAACTCACATCTTATTTACTAAAATTTCCCTTTAAGTCTAAAATTGGATTCTATTGGGCCCGTACAGACCTACTGCTTGAATTGGGCCTCGTATGAAGAGTTGGGCTCAAACTGACATTCGTAAACCTAGACCAGAAATATATTAAGAAGAAAAAGACAGTTACTAAACATACCTCCCCTGATTATTAAATTAAAAGATGACTAAAATTTATTAGAAAACAATAACACAAAAGATTAGTAAATGAAAAATTAGACTTACCAAAATTTGTAATTTATCCTATAAATTTTAATCAATATCAGCATGTGTATTTTGGTCCACCAAGTTACGGAAAATCAAATCTCCAAACAAGTGGTAAGACAGATTATGTGTGTTCAAGTTCTCTAACAATTGACTTATATTATAAGTTAAATATTATAAAAATAAATAAATAAATATGATAAAATAATTAATTCTATCTTTGTATAAAATTCATAAACCTATACATTTTAAAAAATCACTCAATCTAAAATTAAATTGATCGATATAATTCACACCAAATAATTAACTGATTTAATATTATATAAAAGGCTTAAATATAGTTTTTAATCTCTATAAAATTAAGGATTTTTTATTTTCATTGGCATAAATGTGTGATTTTCATGTTGTATTTTCTTAAAATATCTTCCTTTATTTTTAATTCTCCAAAAAATAAAATGACTGTTTTTAGTCCATAATATTTATTTTGCATATTCTGATATGATGGAAAAGATGAAACACGTTGAAGTTAGTTTGTAAGAGAATGGATTGAGAAGCGTGTAACACATTTTAAATGTTTGGCTATGAAATATCTTATCCCACATCAAGAAGTTGAGCAAGTCTCCTTTTTCACAAGAAGACACTTAGTTCAATAATGCAATAGCTAAATAAAAGACCTTTTGGGCGACAAAAATTTTAACCCTTCATATTTGGAGAATATTAAAATGCTATTTTCTCCATGAATTTTAAGTATCACTATAACTATATATTTTAAAAATAGAAACCATATACAAATGACAACTTTTAATAAAGTGTGAACAGAATAAATTATTGCTTTTGTTATAACGATTAGGAATATATAGATTGAAGAAATGTGATAATATATTTAGAGAGATATTGCTAATTTTAAGGACGAAAGAAAATTGATTTTATTTATGAACAGTATAACAAATAAAAATAAATTTATATAATATCGTACAAAATTATATTACTAGAAATATAATATCTGAATAACAATATCTTCCTTAAACATAAAAAAAATATTATTGAACTTTAAATATTATTGAAGAAAAACTTACTTAAGTTTTTACATTAATTTTATCAAGGTCATAATTAATTAGTATCATAATAATTTTCAAACAACTCTTTTATGATAATAGTGAAAATGTATCTATTTATAATTAATATCATATTCTTCTTTAATAAAATATTTAGAAACAAATATGTTCTTATAATAACCTTATTCTGGTTAATAATATTTTATTTTCTTTAAATTTAACAAAAAATAATAACATTATTGAACTTGTGAATTTATTAAAATGGTAGTTGATTTTATGAATTTGACATTTAACATTTGTAATATATAAAGAAAACTATACTAACAAATAAAAGAGTGAGAGTAAATTCACACTTAAAATCACACCACCAAAGATTTGCTGCTGCATTTATACGATACTGCAAGCTTTTTGGTAATTCACCAATAACGATCTTTTCTTTTACATTGTCATATTTTTGTTTTAGTATGTTTGTGTTAAAATGTTTATTTATGCTGATTTTCTTACTATTGGTTGGTCCATATGAATATTTTTTTCTAAATTTTTGTTTGGGAAAACAATTTATCTCAAGCTCATAATGAATTAGTATCATAATAATTCTCAACTAACTCTTTAATGAGACTAGTGAAAACTATCTCTTTAATTGTTAACAAAAAGAATTACTTCCATTTTTTTTGTTTATACAAAATTAGAAATATAATATTAAAAGAACTTAACAATATTATTCTTATTAAAATAATATTTAAATTTGTTCACTTCACTAACAAATTTATCATACTTTTAATTTTAATAAAATATAATATATACATGTTGTATTAACTATTAATAATACTAAAGTTTTTGTATTAATTTTTTTAATTTACATATATTTTTTGTTTTATTGAGAGTCTTATTGATTAGTTCATATAAACATTCTTTATTTTATAATATAACATATTTTATTTTATGAATAATTTACATACATTATCTTTAATTTATAATTAAATAACATTTAAATTTTTTCATTTTTGTGACTAACAAATTTAGCATATATTTTTAATTCTAATAAAATATAATAGACACATGTTGTATTAACCATTAACTATACTAAAGTATTTTTATTGATTTTTTTAATTTACATATCATTATTTGTATTGAGAGTCTATTGATTAGTTCATATAAAAATTCTTTATTTTATATATAGCATCTTTTATTTTATGAGTAACTTACATACATTATTCTTAATTTATAATTAAATAACATTTAAATTTCTTTATTTTTGTAACTAACAAATTTAGCATATACTTTTAATTCTAGTAAAATATAATAGATACATGTTGTATTAACCATTAGCCATAATAAAGTTTTTGTATTGATTTTTTAATTTATACATCATTATTTATTTAGTTGAGAGTCCTATTGATTTCATATAAACATTTTTTATTTTATAAAATAGTATTTTTTATTTTATGAGTAATTTATATATATTATCCTTAATTTATAATTAAATAACATTTAAATTTGGTTATTTGACTAACAAATTTAACATATTTTTAATTCTAATCAAATATAATATTAACCATTAAACATACTTAACAAATGTCTATTATATATATAATTAATTTTTTTTTCAATTTAATTAAATTAAAATTTAATTTTGTACACATTGTTGAAAAATTCCAACACAAGCTATACTGAATATGTGATTTGTCCACACTTAAATCATTAGGATTTTTCATATAGCTTAGAATTACAGTAAGAAAACAATATAACTTATCAATTAAATAAAAATATATATATAGAATTTAAGTACTCTTTCTTGGATTGGAAATCACATACTTTAATAAAGATTTAGTAGTAACATAAGAGAATAAGTTAACAGAATTTTTATAAATTACTCGAGATAATCTTGGTAGGGACAAAATATATTTTTTTATAATTTTTTTAATCTTGTTGTAATGGGAAGAATAATTTATAAAAAAAATTGCTAGTAACTTCTCTTTCTTATTTTAATCGCGTTATAGTTTTGATCACTCTTTTTAAATAAGAAGATTTGTTTTTGTTATTATATATAGAGTTAAATATGATTTTTGTCCCTATACAATACATAATATATTAAAATAATTCTGTAAAAGTTTTTGGATTTGTTTGGTATTTATAAAATTTAAACCTGTTATTTTAGTTCAATTTTTTAACGTGACAAAAATTGACATGACAAACGGAGTGGTGACGTATGAAGTGTTTACATTGACACGTGTAGGACGTGGACGCCCATAGACTTTAGTTTTTACGTTGTTTAACATGTTCAAAACGGCGTCGTTCCCTTCTTCCTCTCCGGTCACCGTAACGGTGTCATCCGGAGGACGACGCAGAATCATGGTGTCTCAACAGAAGCAGAGGAAGAAGGGAGGAAGAGGAAACAGTGCGCACCTTAGCATGAATTCCTCTCCGTCGTCTTCTCTCTCCTTGCTCGCTTCGTCCCCACGGCATCATCCACTCTCCAATTGAGAAAGGCACCGATTCCCATTCCCATCCCCACTCTGCCTCGCATAAACCCAACCCTACCTTCCATCTTCTCCCTTCTCACCCATTTCAATTCCAGCCACCTACAACACCAAAACCAAGACACAAGGGGTTCCGCCGCGTTAAGATGTTGTGGCTCATGAGATTCTCGGAGTTTTTCTACGCCGCAATGCTCCTCATTCTCCTCTCCCCCTCCCTCCAATCCTTCCACCCCGCCGAAGCCATCCGCTCCTCCCATTTCGTCGGCCTCCTCCGCCTCCCGCTCCAGACGCAGCCACTCTCCTTTCGCCGTGACAAATGCGCCTCCAATCGGACCTCCATTCCGGAGAACACCAGCGTCTGGATCCCTCCATTCCATGATTCTGCGTCGTTGACGACGCCGTTTTGACCATTAAGTCACGTGCAAACTAAAATCTTCGGAGCGTCCACATCACGACGTGTGTCAATGTAAACACCTAACACATCACAACTCCGTTTGCCAAGTCAACTTCCGTCATGTCCCGTTAAAAAATTAGACTAAAATATCATATTTAAATTTTATAGATATCAAACAAATTCAAAAAATTTTACAAAATTATTTTAACATATTAAATATTTTATAAAGACGAATATTATATTTAATCTTTATATATATTTATTTAATATTTATATATTAATATATTTATTTTCAAGATTTTAAATTGAGAATGGGACTAAAGGAATTAGTTCCTGATATAAAAAAGAGAGAATAGGGATTGGGTTGAAAATTGAAATAAAGAAAGAGAAATGATGAACGCTGTGACTTACAATCAGAATCAGTGTGTGTTGGTGTTGAAGCTAAGTCCCAATTGCAGAGGGAGCAAAGGCAGTAGCAGCAGCGTCTTCCCAAAACCCTTTTCCACATTGCCATCACTCACCACTCAAATTTGTCACGCCTCTTCCCATCGATTACCATCATTTGCTGACACAGTTTCAGACTCAAAGCACCGAATCCTTCTGGTTGAGACTTACCATCACCATGACAGCCTCAGAGCCCTACTTGTAAAGCTTGAGAGGGAGGATTCGAACCCACTCCACATACTCGCCCAAGATGGAGATTGGTCCAAAGACCATTTTTGGGCCGCTGTCAGGTTCCTTAAAAATGCCTCAAGGTTCGCTGAAATCCTTCAGGTAGGGACCCTTATGCCTGTGTTTAATTTTTGGGACAAATTTGATAACTTTGCCTGAAAGTGTCTTAATTGCTCCGAGAGTAGAATTTATTGTTGCTTTTGTTCCAAATAAACCATCAATTTCATTGTAAATATCGGCCTTTCTCTTAATTGGTTTTAAAGTAAAAGAAAAAACTATAAATAATCCCCAAGTTTTAGGAATTATGCTGAGTAGTCTTCCAAATATTGGAAAACCCTTCATTGCTCCCTGAACGGTAGTAAAATATTTCAAAGGCGAAACTGGTAGATATTCAATACTTTGATAATTACTTATATAGCTTTGGTACTTTGGGAATTACTTAGAAGAGAGAGTAATACTTTGGGACGAAATTTATGGTTTATTCCATTCGATTCTGTTTTATGGCATTTTTTTATTATCATTTCTTCCTTTGTGAATTTTGAGTCCTTACTTTCTTAGCACGTTGCATTAATAGGTGTTTGATATGTGGAAGAACATTGAAAAATCGCGGATTAGTGAGTTAAACTATAACAAGATCATAGGCTTGCTATGTGAAGATGAAATGATGGAGGATGCGTTATCTGCATTGCAAGAGATGAAAGTTCAAGGTATCAAGCCTTCTTTGGACGCTTACAATCCAATAATTCATGGATTATCCAGAGCTGGGAAGTTCAGTGATGCTTTACGGCTTTTTAATGAGATGAAAGAATCTGGGTTAGAGCCAGATTCTGAAACCTATGATGGTTTGATTGGAGCCTATGGGAAATTTCAAATGTATGATGAGATGGGTGAGTGTGTGAAAAGGATGGAGTTGGATGGATGTTCTCCTGATCATGTCACTTATAATATACTTATCCAAGAGTATGCTCGTGGTGGGTTACTCCAGAGAATGGAAAAGCTATACCAGAGAATGCTTTCAAAGAGAATGAAGTTGCAATCTTCTACTTTTGTTGCAATGCTAAAGGCTTATACCACATTTGAGATTGTTGAAAAGATGGAAAAATTTTACAGAAAAGTGTTGAACTCAAAAACATGTCTAGAGGATGATTTCATTAGAAAAATGGCTGAAGTTTATATCAAGAACTACATGTTTTCTCGATTAGAGGACCTTGCACTAGATTTATGTTCAGCATTTGGTGAGAGTGACCTTGTCTGGTGTCTTCGCCTCCTTTCTTATGCGTGTCTTTTGAGTAAAAAAGGTATGGATATAGTTGTTCAAGAAATGCGAGATGCCAAGGTTAATTGGAATGTAGCTGTTGCAAATATTATCATGTTGGCTTATGTGAAGATGAAAGATTTTAGGCATTTGAGAATTTTACTGTCTCAATTGCCAACCCATCGGGTGCGGCCTGATATTGTCACTGTTGGAATTGTATTGGATGCCAGTAGAATTGGTTTTGATGGTAGAGGAGCTTTAGAATCATGGAGAAGAATGGGGTATCTGGACAGAGTAGTAGAATTGAAAACAGATTCGCTGGTCTTTATTGCATTTGGGAAAGGTCATTTTCTTAAAAGCTGTGAGGATGTGTACTCTTCCCTTCACCTTGAGGACGGAGAAAGGAGAAAATTGACTTATACTGATCTCATCGCTTTATTGTCACAAAACATACTAAGAAATCAAGATAGCTAGTTATCCCATCTTAGCTTTCACGAAAGTAAAAAATATGAAAAGAAATTGTGACATCTCACTTTCCAGTTGATCTCATGAGATTAGATATTTGTAGTAGGTTTGAGAGACGACTTATAATGAGTGATGAAATTTAATTCTAATTCTATCTCATAACTTATGTGAGACTTACATCCCACTGATTTTATCATATCAATTAGTGATAAGAAAATTTTATTAATATAAAATATTGTTAACATTATTTTAGTTATATATTCATGCAATTGGTTTCATATTAAATAATTGATTTTAAGTTTTGAATAAATTTTGAGTAATTTGGGTATTGATAAAAAATATATCAACATTCATTAATAATTTTAGAATAAAAATACCTAAATATAATTTACATTATTTTAAAATTAATTTTATTTCAAAAAATAATTTTGTCTAATGTTTACAGAAACATTCTTAGTTCCCATGGATTAGATGAAGCACCAGAGCTACTTACAACCACCATAATCTGCAGACAAGGTACTGTAAAACGTCTCTATTTCTTTTAAGAAGTTTTTAGTACCCGTATGAAATCCCCATGAAACCGTATCTATGTACGCCTCTGATGTCATTAAATCAATGAGAAACTCACAAATGTCTCCCGTATCATACGATGCGGTGAGGACCGTCTTTATCGCCTCATTTGGGAGATCCTCTTGAGCATTGTAAGTGTACATGCGCTTTCTGCATTCCTGTAAATATCAGGGAAAAAAATTTAACGAACAGTTGAGCAACACGGCCATGGAATTTTTATTATTATTTTTTCAATATTTTACCCATGATTTGTGTTCATTGTCAGGTATGGGATAGGGACCATGTATCACTTCCCAAATATTTAAATGTGATATAACTACGAGATATATATTATTTGGACGGTGATACACATACTGCTAAAGTACGTGTATACTAATTCAACGTCATATTTTTTGTCACATAAAATATATAAAACATTTAAAATAATTAAAATTTAAAATTCAAGTGTAGTGTGGACGTGCAGCAGTGATTCATTTTTTATAATTTAAATAACCTTGAGTTTTTCACGTTCTAACTTCTATACTCATTTTTCACTTCATTTCTTTCTGTTTCCTTCTTATCTTTCTTCTCTTCCCTACGAAGGTATTCACATTCCCATGAATGTAAAAAAAAGAAAACTTTTTCATATTATTCTTTTTCTGAATCATCATTTTGTCAGTATCTATGAACCTTATAAAATAGATACGCTTGAAAGAATTGTATGTGCTTTACAAAATACAAGGAAAAAATGGTATGCATGGTGCAAACACGGATAAAGCATAAAGTAACTATGGAAACCTAATAGAAGACAAGGAAGGAGTTACCTGGACAATTTGATTTATAGTTTCAATTTGCTCTGTGCTTAAGAAGTTAGATTTCAGTAGTTCTCGAAATAAAACCAAAATCTCCGAACTCAAGTTACTTGCAGTGAGGTTATCCAGTATGCCAGATATACTTGAACTATCAAACACAGATCTCATCCACTGAGGGATTTTACGTAGTTTCAGCAAAGCTATGGCTATAAGTACTTGAGGACTTTGTTTGTGCATGAATGATTGCGATGCTAAGGCAGGATCTGCAAAAGATACTGTCATCTCCTCAATAATCAATCTACACCAGCTACTCTCTTCTAAGAGCTTTGTTACGATACTCAGATTTTCCCATCCCAGAATCATTGAGAGGCAGAGGCAACAATTTGTAGCCACTCTCAGATCATTATAGAAAACCATCCCTTCCAATATACTCCTTGTGGACATTAAGTACCCAACAGTACATCTCAACTCTTCATGATTACTGTTTATTTGATCTGATATTCTGTTAAATAACTCTAACAGGCTATAAGAAGCGGCAATCTTGATTACAGGAGAACCAAAATGCAGAAGTCTGCACAAGTCATGGCAACGAATGCCGATGAAGGCTAGTGGCTCCGATGGTTTCATTGAAACAAGGAAGCTTTGCCAATCACCAAACCCTGGTAGGATAGCATGCAAGCTGGAATCGAAGATTTAGGATTTAAAACCCATTTTCTTAAATATTTAGAAAAGAGCATTAAGGGATGTTAAATATAATTTTCTGACGTTAATATGCCACAATTAATTTGCCAGAAAGTGAAGAAGATAAAATATACTTTTTCTTTTTATTACTGATGTGGACCGGCTTACCTTTTAACGGCGAAGTAATGAAGCAAAAGCACAAATATTAAAGTCTCTCCGGTGCTAGTTCCCTCGTCGTGGTCTACCAAAGCAGGTCCCTTCGAAGAAGCAGCACAGACTACCGTGTTAACCATTGAGATTATAGAAGTATTAAAAAGAATGGCCTTTGAAGACTCTTCAAGTGTTTTGTTGGTGGAACGATGCAAAATTAAGGAAAGAATGCCAATAACGAAGAGACTCTCGTCACTTAAGATATCAACCTTTTCGGATGGAATTGAATACTCCATCATCTGTAGAAGTGCTAACGTGGTGTGAGAACAATCATTAACTAAATCATTGCGTTTTCTAGTTAGTTTAGGGATAGTTGGTCGGTTATAGAATTTTTGTAACATCAGATCACAGTATTTTTCCACCTCATCTCTGACAATGGTTCTACTGTAATCTACTTCCATTTGGTCCTTGTACTTAAAATATACCTATTTATTTCTAATATTTTCGTGATAATTATTGTAACACATCTCCAAATAGTTGTGGCCTGTTATCCATTATAATGTACTACAGATGTTTTTGCATGCATGGGCGCTGTATTCCACAATCCTCACATCAGTTATGTTTATCCGTACAGAGTACGGTCTGCTCTGCCTAAAATCTTGTTACTAACATCCTCCGGCATATTCAAATTTGAAAATCGGGCTTAATGACAAAAGTACTAACAAAAGTCAATAATGTGCCATGATAAAAAATGGCTCTAACCAGATAAAAAACAAAGGTCAGTAGGCCACTCTAAGAGGAAGATAGGACCTAAATGGGAGTTTCTATTTTCTAATCATGATAATGATTGAATTTATACGGGATGCAATGTGAATAAATAGAAGTTCAGCTACTCCCACCTTCATAGTTACCGCAACCCAACTTTGATCAGCAGACAGTCTTTCAGGATGCACTGAACTCAAAGTGTTAAAAACCAAAATCAAGATGGACATGTAAGTTGTTGTCGACAAGGAATTACTCAAATAAAACCAACTCCTGATTGTTGTCGCTATTCCATGCAAAGATAATTGCTCAGAAGCAGTTGGGCAGACATGGACCATGGTTGCCATGATATTCAGAACACATACTACGTCATGTTCATGACTTTCTTCCTCCAAGAGCTGTGCTAATAGGCACACGAAAATTCTGGCTGCGTAGTTATCTTCAGTTGATACTAACTCTGCTAGCGTCTGTACGTTTATAGTTTGATTATAGTTTCCGATAATTATGTCAGTCTCTTCTAAGTTATAGCTTCTGCAAAATTTCAAAATCTGATGGCATAATGAGTTGATTATGTTATCTTGTTGAAACAACCATTTCAATGATACTGTGTGAATTCTTGCTGAAAGTAAGTTCCATTCATCATTGTTTATGAGCTGGAATATTATCTCCTCCGCTTCTCGACTGTAGTGAATTTGGTAGTTCTTATTGCCAAGACCCCTTAATAAACTGTAAAGATTCACCAGTCGTGTCAAGGTCTTATTATCGGTGGTCCGATAATGAAAATCGCTCCTATTGAGAAGAATATATTGTTCAAGAGAAGCTAAAATCAACTTCTCATCTGCAAGTCTGGTAATTAAAGTCAGAAAACTGTTAGGGAAAATAGTTGTCGATGAATTGCTAATCAGGGAACAGGAGTACGAATTTTGGTAATGTAAGTACCTTTCATCGTATAGCGAACTGCTGTACAAAATCAGCAAAACAGCAGACTGACAAGAGGGCAAATCCAAACTGTTAGTACTCCTTTGCCCAAGCAAAAAGAGTAAATCGATAGGATCGCGAGACAGGTGTAAAGCAGCCTCTCTAATTGGTTGTCCAGAATCATTCCCTAGTAGAGAATCCATGAGTGAACTTAGCAACAAATATATTCTATTTTTCATCCTATCTCCTGTGAACAAACCCAGGCATTCAAATGAAAAACTGAACCAACCGACTGAAATCAAAGTCTCTGCATATTCCGTGGCATTCATACTAGACTGCAGAAGCAGTATCGAATGAAAAGTTTCCAGCAATCCCAGGGCAATGTCCTCTTCCATTTCATTGACTCCCATTACAAGCCAAGGCAGTAAATAGGCTCTGCATGTATCTAGAATGCTGCTTTTAAGTTCCAGCTTACTAGAGTTACTGGAGTTTCCATCATGACTGTATGCATAGGCCTCTTTAAGTAGGTACAAGCATTGCAAAATTTGGCTGGTATTCCTTTCAGAGACTGAGAGACAAGCTAAAATGGCATGTCTTGTTGCTTCCCCGACTGATTTTGACAGATCTAGAGCTCCGTTACAAGATGCAGATCTCATGAGAGCCACAAAGACGGAGCAAACCATTATAAAGGTCTCGGGAATCATACCCATTTCTCCATCAGAATGCCTTCTAAGCATTCTTATCAAAACAAGAATCAGTTCCTCTAGTTGAGAAATTGATACAGATCCAGGGCACTCAGAAATGCATTCATAAATGAGCTTCAGTGTCTGACATTGGACAGGGTGAAAAGGAATTTCCGCCACATAGCGTAATGCTGGAATCAGAGTTGAAATTCCAACAACGAGTCTTAGTTTAAAAGTTTCTTCAGCAGTTGATAAAAGGTCTAGTACCTGAAGGCACATCTTGACTGTTGGGTCCTTATACTCTGTTCATTAATAGAATAATTAGTAAACCTACCTAGGTATAACACTAAGGTCAAAATTAAGTTCTGCATTCACAAGCATATAATGGAAAAAGTTGATGTAAACTAAATTAGATTTAGAATAAAGCCAACTAGATCCAGATAACCAACTTTGAATTCCATTCAATCAGAAATTAATCTATATTAGGGCAAATGTTTTCGTTCTATATTGTGGCAATGAACGGGGCTATAAAGTATGCACAGTATTTAACATAGCAATATCAATATCACTTTCATCTAGGCAATACAAGGGCCTTGTTTGGAAAGTTCAGTACTAAGTTCTCACCTGACAATCTTAATATTTCAAATAGATAATCTGCAATATTTTCTTCCACCAAGACTCGAATCTGATAGTCTGAAGTTTTGACTGAAGATAAATAGTGAAAGAGTAGATCTAGAGTGCCGATTTGAACTTGACTGTTTGACGAAAGTAATGGGCCTTTGATTGCTTCAGCAAACAGATTTACCAGAGATGTGCCCTTCGTTCCATCTTCAGTTTCTTTAGCGTTAACTCCTCCACTGGAAGAGATGTTATAAGTATCATGTGCACATTCATCCTTGAGCAAATGTCTTCGAGCCAGCATAGTCAAAAGTGCTAATTAACAAAAATGTAAACTGTCTATCAAAAAAGAAACAAGAATGACAATTGTGTTGTAAAGTATAGCATCCTACAGTTACTGATATCTATTCTGTAAACTATGGCCATACTGACTTTTAACCAGCCTTGGAATTGCTAACATTAACCACTCGTTCATTAAGCCAACTTTGGTGATTGGAATGTTGTAACCTTTCCATTGAAATTCATGATACAAATGGTCATCAGATGTGATGCATGGCATGTCAGTTCTTTTGTCTTCAAATTGTCAACATGTAACTTCACCTTTAAAAATCTAGTGTTAGATACCACCTCTGTTTGTACCTATTACTATGAGTTGTTCTGTTGACTAGACAAATAACAAAATCATTTTGAGATAACGGCCTAATGTCAATCTCTTGTGTCTACCCGTCCAAAATTTGCTTCACGAAAGGCAAAAGTTAAAACAAACAAGAGAACCAAAAAGAAGTTTCAAATTTTCTTTTCAAGGAACAAAAATATTAAGAACTTGATAACGGACCAACACAATTCAAGCGAACGTCGTCATTTTCAGTCTTCATGAGCACATCGACCAACAGGTACAGGATCTGTGGACAAAAGGGAAGCAGCATATCACTTCCATCTCCCTCTGCTGATGTACTCCGAAGAACAGATAGTTTATAAAGGACAAAGAGAACCTCCCCTCGAATCTCCTCACTGCACCGAGCGAGCAAAGGACTTACCACGTGACAAATTATAAATTCAACGGTACAGCAAGTCGACACTAACAGCATCCAATACATAATATATGTGAACTATACCTCGGCAATTGAAGGCCCGTAACAAGAACAGAAATGAGGCTACAAATGTCCTTTATGTGTTCATGGAGATCATCATCTCTCTTACAATTCAGAAGAGCCCCAAGGCAGTGAAGCTGTCCATTCAGAACAATAGAAACAATCCATAAAAATTTCCATTCATTTTAGAGTTTAATTATAATATAAAGACTTGCAAATAATGTATAATAAGATTATTAACTTCTGCAATAATAACCTTAAAGGTAATCATATCTAGGGTTATTCTTAAGTTATGTCTGGATAAACTAATCTACAAGTATAAACGCATTCAAAAAATGAATTGAACGTTTTAATAAAGTTAGAATAAACTTAAACACTTCAGTTTATGAAATAGTTAATAATATAAATTGATTTTAGCTAACGAAGAAAGCTCAACTTATCTTACTTTATAGTCTTATAAACGGTTACAGAAGAAACTATTCAAACAGTTAATTGATAAGGTAAAAAAAATCTTCATTATGGCGGTGCTAGTATAAATTAAACTCTTCATTTTATAGTAACATCTGCAATGTGAATCTACGTAGAGAAGTTGATCGTGTAAACATATCGAGGAGGTTAAATTAAGAATGCGGAAGGGAATGGAATCACCATATGCAGCTGAGGGGAAGACCAACCGAGAGCACCGGAAGCGATGCGATCGGAAACCATAGTGATGAATTCGCGGGAAACGGAAGGATCGGCGGACGCAGAGAGGGCGAGGATGAGATGCGTGAGCTGAGCGGCGATCGGTTCGTCGTGGAAGGAGGAGAGGGCACTAACGAGAGGCGAAAGGAGAAAGTGAGGGTGGAACGTGAGAAGCGGTTGAAGGAAGCGAGGGATTGAGAGCGAGCGAGAGAGCTGGGAGAGAGCGTAAGAGACATGGACGGTTGGGGAGAGAGGATTGGAGAGGAGGTTGGAGAAGCAGACGAGGCAGATGGAAGCGCCGTCGTGAGTTTGGAGGTTCAACGAAGATCGATGTCCCTGAGAACATGAAACTGAAAATCCCTCGTCGTCAGCGTCAACAACGTCCACATCGTGTGAATCGCTGCACCAGTACATTCTCTTCTCTGTACTCACCGCTCACCAGAACGCTGCTGCTACATCTTTCGCTCTTTTGGCGCCAAACTGATTTTTAAATTGAATAGGTAGTTAGTTAAGCTCTTTCTGTTGAGCTCTTTGGACATACGGCATAATTGGGCCTGCGGAAGACCCAACTTTTGAAAAATATCTGTAAGGTTCGGACTTAAAAATTAAACTACAAGTTAAAAAAAGTTGTAAGTACGAAAACCAGAATAAAAAAAGGTATATACATTGATTATAAAATTATAATTTTCTTCAAAGTCATACGTATAAGTTTTATTAGTGAAACCTTAATTACATGCCTATTATTTATTAAATAATACGTAAAATATAAGACGATAAAATTTTTAATAATTAAAAAATTCTGAAGCAAGAAAATTCAAACAATTTGTTATTTAAAATATTTTATATTATATTAATACAAGTAAATTCATATTAATGAAAGAAAAGAAGCCAATAAGAAAACTCTTATGGTAGTAATATTATCACTTTTTTTCATTATTTTGATAATGAAAATATGTAAAAGGCTTCTAATTTTAAATATTATACAAAAATTATATAAGATTTACTATTTAATTACGTAGTGTTTGAGATAAGATTTTTTCCAAATTTTTTCTTATATTGATGAGCTTTTTAATTATAAGATTTTATTATAGTAACATCAAGTTTTTTTTCTATCTTTAACAATGTTGATAAGATGTATAAAATTATCCTCACCAACTTGAAAGATTTAAAAAATAAGTTAGTATACTAAACATTTATTACCTAAATCGAGTTGTATAATTTTTTATATCAAAATATAATTTTCTCTATGTAAAGAAATATAAGTTTAAAATGTGGAAAAAAAATATATCAAAACCTTGAGATATACAAACATCAAACTCCTATTCTCTATCTCTTTATTAAAGGAAATTTGTGAATATCTAATTTATTAAATAATTAACTATTATCTTATAAAATATTAATTAAATCATTTTTATATATCTATGATTTATGAATAGATATACAAAATAATTGATTACAATAAATATGATAATTCTTTAAAATATCCTCAATCAAATATAAAATGACCTTAGAAACAAAAATATAAATATAAATAAAAAGACATTAGGTAAAAATAAAAATAAAACATTTAAATTATTTATGAGATTATAATAATTATTCATTTTAGTTAACATATTAAAATACTTAATTTTTGTAATGCCTAGATATGTTAATGAATTTGCCGCATTCCCAAAATGTCAATCTAATCAATATTGCTTTCAAATCTAAATATTATGTTATCATTATCAAGATGAAGATTCTATTTACATATCATAAAATAGTTTTATTTTTAAGTACGGGTACAAAAGAGGTAATTGGTGATTCCATATATTTTAAGAAAAAATATTTAATAATGATAATTAAAAAATTGTTGGTTATATTTTTTTAAGTATTTAAAGTTATTTTTAGAATTAAAAAAGTTAAATAATTTGATAGTTACAGTTGATAAATAATTAATTACATATTGAAGTATTTGTAATTATTTTTAAATTTTAAATAATTTATTAAAATAAAATATGAATATGAAAATTGTACATTAAATTTTTTTTTATATTTTTATATTAAATAATTTGTCAATAATAATTACATGAAAAAACTAGTAATTATGTACGAGAATATTTGTAATTATTTTTAAATTTTAAATAATTTATTTTTATTTTTGTTTTAAAATATATTAAAAATAAAATAAAAATATGAAATATGGATATGTATCATATTTAACAGTAAAAATTAAAATAAGAAATAAAAACAAAAACAAAAATAAAATAAAAGCATTTTATATTATGCTTACTTGTTTCTCATTTTATCCATTAATAAAACAATTGGAGAGGGGTTAAAATATATTTGAGGAACAAAAAATAATAAAATAAAATATGACAAAAAAAATATTGAAGTATATTTATTATTGATAATATTCATTATATAAAGATTTAGGAATATTTAATTTACTAAATAATTAACTACTATTTTATAAAATATTAATTAAATAATTTTTATATATTTATTGTTTATAAATAGATATAAACATAAATTGGTTACAACAAATATGTTAATTACTTAAAATATCCTCAATCAAATATAAAGTAGCCTTAAAAATACAAATATAAATTATTAAATATTAGATAATAATAATAATAATAAATTTAAAATAATTTGAGATTGTAATCAATTATTCATCTTAATTAGTTAATTTGAAATTCTTTTAGAATTTATTAGATAATATTTTTTGGAATACATTATCTTTTGATAGTTTAATATTATTGTCTATTTTCTTATCTTTAATCAAGAAAATAATAAATCCGGCCCAACATATATTCAAACTATACATGGAAGATTTTCACATATCACATACACTTTCTTCTTTGCTTTTCACATTCTTTGTTCCAAAAGTTTTACTTATGTGTTTTTTCTATTCTTGAGTTTTCAACACCACCTAGCCATGGCAATGATTTCAAGTAAATTATTTCATATTTTTAGTTATTTGCCAGCAAAATCTCTTTACAGGTACAAAACTTTGGACAAGGGTTTCTACAATCTTTCAGAAGAAACTTTTTTTATAGAGAATCATGTCCATAACTCGTTGAGAAGAGATGACACATGTTTCTTTCTACAACCAGAGACGTTCCAACTGGGCAATGGAAAAGTTGTATTGTACCCATTACCTTCAGAACAAGGATCAGGTGTGTATGGAGATGTTTTGGAATTCTTGTCAAAATCCAGTAAAATCTTATCTTCAACTAAGGGATTGATTATTTGTCGTGCAACAAATAAGACACCTGTTGAGCTTTTCATTTGCAACCCAGCTACAAAGTCTTGGTTGGAAATTCCTTTACCTAGCCATGTTGAAAAAAGATTCAATGTAGATCTTATAATCATGTTGTTGGAGTGTTATGATGACTTTGATGACTACATGGTGGTTCATTTTGAAACTCCAACTGAATGGTCTTCGGATTATGCTTGCAAGATTTTCATGCCTCGGCAAGGATTGTGGAAACCAATGGAAAAGGGTTTCTTTACAGGTGGTAGAAGTATGAAGTTTAACATGCCTGTGCATGACAATGGAGTCATCCACTTCATTTCGGATTGTGGTTGTTACTTCACTCCAGAGAGCCCTTATTTTGAACCCTATATAATGTCCTACTGTCTCAAGAATGGCACCTCGACAATGCTCAAGTTGCCCAAAAAAGCTAGAAGGAACTATGAGAATTGTGAGATGACCATTTTCAACTGGGGTAAGGTGTCAATCACAAGTTCTTCCATTTGCTTGGTGAGACTTAAAGGATCTACTTTTAAAGTTTGGATCCTGACAGACTATGAAACAAGTAGGTGGAGGAGAATTATGAAGGCAACAACAAAAGAAATGGGTTTGAAGGAAGAACACCCTAAAGTCAAAGGGTTCACTGTTATGAATGGTCATCTTCTCATTTTTTCAACCAAAAAATATATCTATAGTTGTGGCTTGTCCGATGGAAACTACATGAAGATCCAAGAAATATGTGAACACAGATGTAAATATAATATTTGTTTTACTCCATACATGGATACTCTTCGTCCATGTGGACCTGGAGCTACAACTTTGCCTTGTTAGGGTGGATGATTCTTTTTGTACTCCTCTCTTTTCTTCCTGATTTTTATATATACAAAAATTTATGTTTTACTCTCGAAAATTTTTCTTCCTACATTGTATAACTAGACTAAATTATCTAATTCAAAAATTGAAATTGGTTTTTCGATTTATGAAGTCAAATTGACTTTTGGATTATGTATTGTGAAACTCAAAACATTCGAATTACATAATTTAAAATTCAGTTGTATAATCTAGAAATCATATTTCTATTAAAAAATAATTAAATTATAAAAAACGCTTTTAAATTGAAAAATGTAAAAGTCAAAATTTAACTTGATTTTTTACAATTTAGTTTATAGAAACATCAAACTCATACTCTCTGCCACCTTATTAAAGAAAATTTGTGAATATCTAATTAATTTATTGTCACCTTACTAAAGAAAATTTATAAATATCTAATTTACTAATTAATTAACTATTATCTTGTAAAATATTATTTAAATCATTTTTATATATTTATGATTTATGAATAGATGTAAAAAGTAATTGGTTACAACAAATATGTTAATTACTTAAAATATCTTCAATCAAATATAAAATAACCTTAAAATATAAATATAAACAATAAAATATTAGGTAAAAATAATAACAAATATAAAATAGTTTGAGATTGTAATCAACTATTATTTTAATTAGTTAATTTGAAATCCTTTCAAAATTTACTAGATAATATTTTTTTAATACATTATCTTATGAGTTTTTCTTATATTTAACTGTGCAAATAAATAAATAAATAAATTTAATTTAATTTTTTTAACCAAAACTAAAATTGTTAAAATTAAAAATAAGTATTAAGAAAATTAAAAATAATCAACAAAAATATATTCACAGTTTCTAAACTTGGCCTAATATATATTCAAATTATAAGATAGAATGTCTTAGAAGAGTTTCACATACATCACGTAATTCCACACTTTTTTCTTTGTTTCTCATATTCTTTGTTCCAAAAATTTTATTTTTGTGCTTTTTCTATTCTTGGTTTTTCAACACCACCAAGTCATCGCAATGATTTCAAGTAAATTATTTCATACTTTTACTTATTTGCCAAAAAAATCACTTTACAGGTACAAAATTTTGGACAAGGGATTCTAGAATCTTTTAGAAGAAACCTCTTCTGTAGAATTATGAAACAAGTAGGTGAAGGAAAATTATGAAGGCAACAACAACAAAAATGAGTTTGAAGGAAGAACACCCTAAAATCAAAGGGTTCACTGTTATGAATGGCGATCTTCTCATTTTTGCAACTAAAAAAGTATATGTACAGTTGTGGCTTGTCCGATGGAAACTATACGAAAATACAAGAAACATGTGAATACAAATATAACGTTTGTTTTATAGATACTCTTTGTCCATGTGGACCTGGAGCTACAACTTTGCCTTGTTAAGGTGGTTGATTCTTTCTAAAGTCACATATTTTCTTCCTGCTTTGTCATATATGTAAAAAAAATTCTTTTACTCTTAAAAGTTTTTTGGATTATATAATCTCTAAGTCAAATTTTGACTTCTGAATTACACTATCCAAAAATCAAAATTGATTTTCAGATTTAGGAAGTCAATTGGATTTCTGGATTATGTAATCTAAAAGTCGATTTTAACATTTAAATTACACAATTTGAAATTCTCGATTTTGACATTTAAATTACACAATTTGAAATTTGCTTTTAAATTATATAATTCAGAAGTCATATTTCTAAAAAAAAAAACTTTCGAATTGTGTAATTCGAAAGATATTTTTTAATTGAACAATCTGAAAGTTATTTTTTTACTTTTTAATTATGCAATTAAGAAGATTTTCCATATCACATAATCCATAAGTCATTTTATCCACCCTTGTGGAGATGCAAATAGAAATAAAAATAAAGGATATGCATATAGAAGTAAAGAGAGTACAAAAAGAATCATGGATTCTTATATTACATTGTTTCAATATATAAATGCTACTGATTTTATTTTTCATTTTGTTTATCCTATCTTGTTATAATTTCTTTACATCAAATAGTAAAATGTTTATAATAGTGAAGATTGCTACAAAGTTTGATAGATTAGATAAGTTTGTTTGTTATTGAATTCACAATACCATACCAATTCAATAATTATACTATATATATATAGAAAGTTATTCTTCTTTTTGCCTCTTTTCATATGGATATTTTAAATTTAAAAAAATCTATAAAGTTTTATTAATTTAATAAATTTTTATAATTTTAATTTACTTTAAAATTTCTTATCTCAATGATATATTATTATAAAATATTTCAAATTAATTATAAAAGTAAATTACCAAATACAATGGAACATAATTATTGGAAGTGTAAAATAATAAATGCGATTGAACAAAAACGTATAAGCAGCAATAAAAAAGTTAAAATATTTTAGGTTTCTATTTAATTAATTTTCAATTTAGGCCTGTTTTACAATTCAGTTATGAACATCTTTACAAATAATTCCTGTTAATCTACTTTATTTTTCATTTTTATTCACATCACTTTCTTGAATATGCAAAAATTTTATAAAAATGTCTCTTCAAAGAACTTTCAATTTCTTTTATTTAAATGTTTCAATTCTTTTGAATTTAAAAGTTCAGAAAATAATTGAACTGCAACTTACTAACGTGGAGACATGTAGGGATGGCAATTAGACCCGCACTCGTGGGGACCGAACCGTTCCCGCCCCGAGTTTGACGGGGAAAAACCGAGTTGATCGGGTTCGGGGTCGGGTTCGGGTTTTCCCCGTTTAAATCAATCGGGTTCGGGGTCGGGGATGGGTAATGCAATCCTTGCCCCGCCCCCGTACTCATCCCCGCCCCATCTTTAAATTTAAACATAAACCCTAAAACTATTCATATTTTTTCTTAGTGTTTCTTTTTATTTTTCATACATAAAGGGATACAGTGTCTTCTCTGAAACCCTATTCTCTATTCCACACTTTTCTCTTTTCTTCTACCTTTCACTCATTCTTTCAACTTTCTCAATCTCTTCAACCAGTTTTAATATACTCTTCTCTTTCTCTCATCCTCTACACATTTACTTTTCTTAGTCCCTTCAACCAATTTGGTGAACGCATAACATAAGGTTAGTTCTTTGTTTCTTTATCAATTTTCTAAATATTGTGCATTGATAATAACATCTATTATTATTTTATTCTCTAAATTTTTTTGTGAGGACTTCATTTGAGGGATTGCTGAGCAATATTTTGTAATCGCATTGTGGCTAATCTATTACATCTATGGTTAGATACATAACATTTTGCACAATTTCTCACATACTTTCTACATTTGTTTTGTATACTTGGTTTGAGTATTCATACTTCTATTTTTATTTTTCATTTTCTAGTATTATTTTATTTCTATTTTGTTTTTTAACATCTTATTTACCATTGATATTTAAATTTTAAAAGTGTATTCATTATAAACTATGTAACCCTATTACCTTTGTTTGTAATCTCTTTGTGATTAATCTATTACATTTATGATTAGATACATAACCTTTTGTACAATTTTGTACAGAGTTGTTATGTTTGTATACTGGTGTTTCTATTTCTATTTTATTTTTATTTTCTAGCATATTTTTATTTTTATTTTCATATTCTTAACTTTGATTTTTCTCAAAATTAAATTTTAAAAGTGTCTTCTTTGTTAACTGTATAATTGTTGTGATTTTTTATTAATTTTGTAGTCTATCTTTATAAGTTTTTTTACAATTTGTAATCTCTTTGTGAGTAATCTGCTATATTTATGATTAGATACATAAACTTTTGTACAATTTTGCACAGATTTGTTATGTTTGTATACTAGTGTTTTTATTTCTATTTTATTTTCATTTTCTAGCATATTTCTATTTCTATTTTAATTGTTTTCATTTTCATGTTCTTAACTTTGATTTTCCTCAAAATTAAATTTTAAAAGTGTCTTATTTGTTAACTATATAATTGTTGTGATTTTTTCTATTAATTTTGTAGTCTATATTTATCAGTTTTTATAATTTGTAATCTTTTTGTGACTAATCTATTACATTTATGATTAGATGCATAACTTTTTTGTACAATTTTGCACATATTTGTTATGTTTGTATACTGGTTTTAAGTGTATCTATTTTTATTTTTATTTAATTTTTATTTTCTAACATGATTTTATTTCTATTTTAATTGTTTTTATTTTCATCTTCTTAACTTTCATTCTCTTCAAAATTAAATTTTAAAAGTGTCTTATTTGTAAACTATATAATTAATTACTTGTGATTTTTATTAAAATTAAAATTTAAAAAATTATTGTTGAGAAATGTAATAAATAAATCATTTTACTTTTGTAATTGCAGAAATTTTATTTGTTGTTATGGAAAATATTGGAATATTACAAGCACATCAACCAATGTTAGAAGAAAATGTAGACCCTTCAATCAATGATCCTACTAAAGTTTCCCCAACAACAGAAGATAATGACCATGAAGAAACTGTACAATAATGAAGAGGACAAGACTCATTACAGTTATTGTAAAAAGCTTTTGGGTGGAAAATCAAAAATGGAACAAATAATTTGTAAATAATTTATACTAAAATATACTTCATCAAGAAAATAATTTAAAATTTATAACATTATAATATATAAAAGAAAAAAATATTTAATATTAAAATACTTAATTTCTATAAATTTATCTTTAATAGTCTATTTATGTAATACGTTACATATATATATATATATTATAGTTATGCTTAAATTTTTAGATTTATTTAAAATATTTTAAGAAAATAAAATGGAACGGAGATGGAGACGAGGCGGAGAAACCCGACCTCCGATGGAGATGGGTGTGAGGACTAAATTATTATCCCCGACAAAAATCGGAGGCAGGGACGGGAATGGTTAAGTGAATCGAGGACGGGGGCGGGGAGGTAAACCCGCCCCCACCCCGTTGCCATGCCTAGAGACATGCATCTAAATAGTAAATATGTCAATCACTACAGCATGACAATATAATCGCTAACACGACATGATAAAGTACATGACATGTTACAACTTGGTATTATAACATGATTTTTAAGATTTTTAAAAATTCAAAAGAACCAAATTAATCTAGAAATTCTTGTAAAACTAAAATAATTTTTATCCATATTTATATAAAGTCAAAGAAAAACGTATTTCAGCATGTCCCTCTTCATGCAGGATTAGAAGTAAGAGAATAATCAAAGGGCACTCAAAGTATGAATTTCACCGAGATGGGTCCTATAGGCTTACTTCACAATATACAATACAAAACAGTATCAAGAGAATGATATCAAACTCAACATGAGAAAATGCCTTTCTTACTTTGCTACCTGGGGAACATAAAAGTAAAAGAACTATATAAATTAATCCAGCTGAGGAACCCAAAAATTCAGATCTGGGTCAAAACAAATAGGAAAAACTGAGTCAAAAATATATCCCTCATTTGCTATGCTGCTGTCGCAGAGGTGGTTTCCTAACTCCTTTTTCTATCCCTTCTTCCAGCACAATACCCAAACTTAACATACTTTCCAACCCTTTATTTTCTCCACAAAAGAAAAATCGACCAGAACCCTAAAGAATCATGTTTCAGGTCTCCCTTATTCTTCAATTCATGTAGGCTCCGACCTTCTCTTTGTTAAAAAACAAAGGAAAGAAAGGAAAAGTATTGAATGCAACAGCACAACGCAGGACACACACATGATTGGCCAATTCCCCAAACCAAAGTCCAGACAGAACCCATAAAATCTCAATCTCTACTATTATCTGTCCTCAAGATTGGACAGCCAACCTCTGCAGATGCTCAAAGAAAACTTGAAGGCTCACATCATCGGTAAATATTACATCAGAACCAGCAGCCATCTCATGCGCATTATTATACGTTGCTGAGGGATTCAGTTTTGCTAATAAAAATCTAGCCTGTTAAACATCAATGAAAACACAGTAAGTTTCAAAACGACTGCAAATCTAAGCTTGGTGAATCAATGAAATGAACAAACAAGCTGTTAATATATTATGTGGTGGAAGGGGAGGAAAAGCAACTGTAACAGTTAATGAAGACAAATAACACTCAAACTGGTCTTGGTAAACTATACTGACCTGGGAACCGTGTTGATCACACACTACCAATCTAGGAACTGGGAACCGTTCTCTAATTATCATTTGGGAATCATCATGTGGAGCTCGTAATAGCTGTGCAAATGCCTGTGTAATGTATTAAAGTTATCAGCAGAGCATGAAAAAAAAGTACCAACAAAGATGGCTCGGAATAAAATAACTTTAAAAAATCCGAAGAAACTATTATAAAATCTAAAGATCACTTTGCGAACATAATTTGCAGGTAACAATGATTTCTTTGGCACGATATGACAAAGAACAAACCTGGTGTTCTGGCTGATTCTGGTATCCCAAGTTGCGCCATTGAGCTATTGTCATCCCATGAAAAATAACCACACTAAAATATGAATCTAGCAACAAAATCCGGTCTGCAGCAATGGAAGCCACATCTAACAATGCTGGTGCAGGCAGTGAATTAAATGAATATGCTATCAGTGACGGCTGAATCATAACAGCAGCATTACTAATATTTTCCCTGTTTAACAACATGCGGAAATATGCAGTCTCGTCTGGACTGTTGTTAAAGACCTGCCAACACATCAACACCAACAAAGTTAAATAAATAAAGTTTGAAAAGCAGGACAGGAAGAAAATTACAACAAAAGCTACCTGTACAAACTGTGAGCGTCGCAGATTGAACATAAACTGAGGGAAAAGTGAAAATGATGGGTTTAATGTAAATGATGAGGGATCATCCTTGCGGTAGTCACCAAACTTAGAACAAAGGCGAATGAGAAACCGATCTAACCACCGTGTAGCATCAAATGTTTCCTGATAAAACAATAATTAATGGTTAGCTAGGATTTGTTTGTAGAAAGTTTTACTAAAGAAATTTTGCCATCGATAATATGACAGAATACCAATTCATAAACTAATATAATTTAATTTCAAAAGTAAAAATCACACTCAATACCGCCACAAATCATTGTCCCAGAAACAGTATATTTTCTCCACAAACTGCAAATTACAACCTAGTTGCCTATTACACCCACTATCACAAGATATATCCTAATCCATAACTTCCCTCAGTTATTTTCTATGAATTACTCTCATGACGAAGTTTCTTATACAGAACTAATATAATTACTAATGCAGGATAAGTGATTTTCTACACGGGCACTCCTAATAGTAAGTGCCACCAATTTACCAATGGGTCCTTCCTAACAAACCTTGGTTCTTGTTCCCATCACAATACATGCCCAACAACCAAGGTTTTGATATTTGATAAAATGATTATTTGCAGCAAGTTGTGAACCAAGCACTTATGCAGGTACACCTTTCATCAAAACATCAATATAAACCTGTTCTCCTAATTTCAGGTTTTCCTAAAAAGCAAACACAAATTTGAATGAAGATATTGTATAAATTACTGAATCTTTGAAAAATAAATCTCGATGGTCTTAAATTATTTTAGAAATACCAAAGAAAGAAACGGGTAATAACACAACTTGTGACATACCTCACTCTCCATTTTTAGAGAAGCAAATCTAGCCATTACAACTGCTGCAGTTTCTTGGTCAAATCCTTGAACCAATTCCTGAACAAAAAAATTATACAAGTAGTTAAAAGCCCTGTATTTATCAATTTAAGAATTTCGTTGTCAATAAATAATTGTCCAACACTGAAAATAATGCATACATACTAAACTAATTCAATTCAGTTTATGACATAGATATACACAATGAACACCCATAAATGTAAAGATATTAGATAGATATCAGCATATGACATAACATGAGAGTCAGACTTGACAATTGACAGCAAGAAACAAGAGTAAAAAGGAAAAACATTAAAGCTTTATTAATATTATGATAATTGTAGGCGCTCCAAATATTACTTTGACAATGACAACGGACAGGCATCCACCAAATATATAAAAAAGGCTGAAACTACCTCAGAGCTAACAGTACTATCTACCCATCTTCTAGTTACTGTTGTGACACGAAGAACCGATTGACCACTTGGGTCCTGGTAGCTGCAACAAGAACATGAGCATTAATATTCAACGCCCAGTGCATAATTACAATTAGATACAAAATAGTACATATATGAGATCATATTAGTTGAAGTTATGTGACATAACCTTGTAAGGAACTGTAGGTACAATTGTGGGTTGACAGCACCTGGGGTGTTTGCTCGATCACTTGATGAAAGATCAAACATCACAGTCACGCACGTACTCTTGTCAAGGCCACACATCTTCCATGCTGTTGTGTTTCCTTCTCCTATAACAGTATCAGCAACAGAAGGCCCTTTCTGCAGTATGATTGTAACCATCAAAATCAAGAAAAATCATCTTGATTCAGTCTTAGTTCTGTTACTTCAATTGACTCGATACCAACTCCAATTCCGGAGTTAATAAGCAACAGAGAATTAAGAATTTCAAACAGAAGAATATCCAACCTTTTCCAAGGAAGTGCAAGGACCAATAACTCCCTGAATTTTGATTTCCTTGGAGCAATTTATCTCCAGGGTTCCACTGAAACATAAATAAAGCTGGTGGTGAGCACATCTGATAACAGATAAGGAAACAAATGTCTGAAGAAAATATGAGATAAGGGGAGAGAAAAATGAAAACACATTCACAAAAAGAAAATGTCAGTATGACATTTAAAGTGAACGAATTCTCACTTGAAACAAAGACCAAGAGATTGTTCCCCGTCCTCAAAAACACGCTTAAAAGAGTCCTTGAAGACTGAATGACCAAAACTTTCAGCCAGGACAACAAGACCACCAGTTCTTTCAACTGCAACTTTAATTTCCGCAACTCCGACCTTCGTATTTAAAGCATCCATGAATCGGCACAGGACAGAAAGAGCATAATTAGATTCTAATTGTTTTTCAATGTAACATTCTGACAAAATTATAAACTCAACTTCATGCATGCCCACTGCATAATATAAACAAGAACTTCCTTGCATACCAACAATAAAATCAATCACAAAAAATAAAATAAAAATTGAAATATTACCAGATTCTCTCTTAAGCAGATAAATAATTGAAAATCATGATGCCATCATACAATCACCCAGATGATATAGCTTTACAGGTCATGTAACCAAGTGTTGCCAGTAATAGGAAAACAGGTAATTTGGAATATCTAATCAAATAAGCCTGTAAAAATTTGTGCATCGTGTAGCCAAGTGTTGCCAGTAATAGGGAAACAAATGTAATTTGGAATATCTAATCAAATAAGCCTCTAAAAAATTGAGCATAACTACACGACTCTAGTTAGTCTGTCAATGTAAGGTAACATATAAGATATTTTATGAAATTAAATTAAGGAAAAAGACACTTGATTAAGGAAAAATCACTTTCTCAAAACTATCAGCAGCACTACAAGCGAAAGAATCCTTGAGGTATAAGCATATTAGTATTCTGGCACAAACCTGATCAAGTGCTGATGCAAAAATATCTAAAACGTGACCCTGGCTAACCAGCTGTTTAGCAAGACCCTCATAAAACTTGACTGCTTTCTTGAAGTATGGTGCCGCATCTTTATCAAGATCTTTATGAGAACGCACTGGGTCAGACAGATCTTTTGACACAATCTGCATAGCAAAGAAAATTGAATTATAAATCTTGGGCACCAGAAACACTCAATATACACAATAGCAAGCATAGCATTAACCACGGTTCACTGAAGCGTATTCAAAGTTTCCCATAAAATCTTTAGTCCTTTCAGCTCTGAATTAAGACAAAGAAACAAGAATTGCACCCATTTTATTCTTGGTACAAAATCCCAATGACACTTGACAAAAGAAATCAAATCTTAGGAATATCCTAATAAACAGCGATAGCAGAATGCCTAATTTCTCACCTCTTTTAAAACAACTATAACCATAGGTTTCAACATCTTTCAAAATACTTCAGCTTCTAGCAAGTGACAAAACACAAATATCAAAATTTTCACACAATAAGCCAATTTTAAGAGCAGTGTCTCCCAAACCAAAGCACCCCCCATGAAATCTACACGCATCGAAGTCAAATAGCATGACAGCAAAACCGCTAACCCTACCCACGGCCACACACTTCTAGCATAAAATTTGATAAATGCGAATACCCCCTCCACAACACCAGCTCAATTCTCATTACCCTAACAATGTCATCCAATTACACAACATAGAAGAACAGCAATTTACCGCCCCAGGTCCTTCCGTGCACGGCCCCCCAACCAAAGCTATGATTCTAGCGCCAGTCCCAGGATTACAAGCACTCAGCAACCCTGCAGCAACACCCAAAGCAACCCCGGTGCAGCGCGCAGGGCGGCGCCCAGGCGGAACCGGCCACTGATCCGTCTGCAATTCATCTAACAGCTGCAAAAAAAGGCGCAAATAACCAATCTGTAAACTGTCTACGGCATTGAAACCACGAGACAGTAAAATCCATGAACAAATACCGCATTGAGAGTATATTCACACTCAGAAGCAGGCAACAAAAAGCGTGTGATGCCGGAACCGGGGAATCCCCCAACACCGGCGCCGGCGATACCAGCGGAGGTCTTATTAGGTCTTCTCCCGGAAGGAGAAAGGCCTAGCTGATCGAGAACCTGATCGGCGTGAATCTCCTTGGAGCCGCGGAAGACATAAACCTTGGACATGTCGGAGAAGCCCAATTCATAAACCTGGACCTGCGTGCCGAAGGAGACAAAGCCGACGAGGGCGTTATCGGGAAGAAGGCCAATGGCGCGACGAAGCGCGGATTTGAGGAACTGGATCTCCTCCTCGATGAGACAGGTATCGAGGAGGAAGAGGAAAACGGGGGAAGGGTTGACGGAATTGGATAGGGGGAGGATGTACTCGACGGTGGTGTATTGTGGGTAGAGTTCGCCGGGGAAGTTTGTTTCGGAGATGGCGCTGTAGTGAGGGGGGAAGTGGTTGCGCTGGTAGCAGAAGGGGCAGATCCAGATCTTGGCGGTGAAGTCGACCCTGGAGCAGGGGTTGAGGGCGGAGGAGCAGGTCTTGCAGCGGAGAGGGGCGTACTGGAGGCGGGGGATGTCAGGGTGGGGGCGGATGAGGGCCACCGTGGCTGCCAGAGGGATGACGCACTTGCTCGATTCAACCTTGGTGCGGGGCCACACGTTCCACGTCATGCGCACTCCGTCCACTCCCTCGGGATCTGGGCTCGCCATCTCCGACATCCTCGATCACTCACCCACGGCACCACCAATTCTCTTTCCCAAAGACACAACAACGCTCTCACCCTCCTTCGCTCCTTCGCTTCTATTGTAAATTCTCACAACAATTATCCAACTCTCCCTGCTTTTCTCTGCATTCAACTCTCTTATTACTTTATTCTTCTTCTTATTAACTTCACACATTCATTTTTTATTTTTTACCCTTTAGGGTTTTTTTAATTTAATTAATAATTTACTTTCTCCATACAAAATATTATTTCCTCCAACAACCCTCGTCTTTTAATTTATACATATAAACCTACTTTTTCGTCATCTTTTTATTTTTTAGTTTTTCGCCGTCACCTTCGCTGCTCTCTCCCCTTTTGACCCCTTCCCTCCCCCCACCCTCATTCTACTTCTCCGGCTCCACCGGTTCGGTGCTCCGGTTTGGGGTTCTGAAAATGGTCTAGCAAAATGGGTTTTCTACAATCTTCACTACTCTTTTTCGTTCAATGAAATTTGATTGGACTCCATGGTCACTTTTAGAAGCTATTTGATTTATAGAATAACAGAGAACCCTTTCAAAATCTTCAGATTTCGTAGCACCTTCTATTTCTCGCTAGAAGCTACATGCTGCCATATATTCGGTGGCTTGAGATATTATCATTCTGGGTCAGAGTGGGGTGAAAATCAGAAATTGAATCCAAAGGAGAAGCCAAACAGGGTGGGGCTTTTCTGGGACTTGGACAATAAACCACCCAATGCCATCCCACCTTATGAAGTTGCCAATAAGCTGAGAATAGCTGCATCTTCCTTTGGGATTGTTCGTTACATGGTGGCTTATGCAAACAGCCACACTTTTAGTCATGTTCCTCAATGTGTACAGGAGAAAAGGAAAGAGAGGGAACTGTTGTATCGTTTAGAGAACAAGGGTGTCATCAAGCCAAATGAACCTTATCGTTGTCGGGTTTGTGGGAGAAAGTTTCATACTAATGACAAGCTTGTCAACCATTTCAAGCAATTGCATGAGCGTGAGCACGGGAAAAGGATGAACCAAATTGAGTCTGCTAGAGGGAGCAGGAAGGTGAAGTTGGTGGCTAAGTATTCTATGAAAATGGAAAAGTATAAGAAGGCTGCAAGTGCTATTCTCACACCCAAAGTGGGGTATGGTTTGGCAGATGAGCTCAAACGGGCCGGGTTTTGGGTTCAAACTGTGTTGGACAAGCCACAGGCTGCAGATCGGGCGTTGCGAAGCCACATGGTGGATGTCATGGATCATAGGCGGGTTGAGTGTGTGGTTCTTGTGTCTGATGATTCTGATTTTGTTGATGTGATAAAGGAAGCAAGGCTCCGATGTCTGAAGACGGTTGTTGTCGGGGATATTGATGACGGTGTGTTGAAGAGGACTGCTGATACTGCCTTTTCTTGGGAAGAAATTCTGATGGGGAAGGCTAAAAAACAAGCTGTTTCGGTTGTGAAAAACTGGAAGGATCGTGATATTTTGAAGAGGTTAGAGTGGACATATAACCCAGATGCTGATAAAAAGAATTTCAATGTGGATGATACCATTGCTGAAGCATCTGAAGATGATAATATTGAAGATACCTGTGATGAAGTTGATGATGTCTATAAGGATGACAGAGGTTCTTGGTGGGAGTTATATTCTGACAATGATATCACAAATTGACAGTCAGGCAAGTTATCCGATTTATCTGTGAATAAGTGAACACTTGACCTTCTACTTGACAAACATTTGAGTTTGGTCATCAAATGTGAGATAACACTATGTTACAAGTTATGAATGGTTGAGGTAACTTTGAAAAGGAAAGTAGTATCCTATTTATTATTTGTCTGGTTTACTTCATAGTCTTTACCAAATGACATTGTTTGATTAATTAGTTTTGCTTCCTGGTTATGGTTGCTTAATTTGATATGTTTCTGGGTTTTCCCTTCAGTAACAGCTACTTACTCTTAAAATCAGGAAAAAGGACTTTGTATTGTATGTAGTATTGAAATATTGTGGTATGGTGCTCCCGTTGTTTATTGTATTCCAAACACTGTAAGAGAACTAGACATCCTCATTTTTAAAATATTAAATTTGGGATATATTGTTTTTTCATTTATGTGTCTTCGCCAATTACTGGTTAAGTTGTAATTGGTTTCTGTTTAGGTAATTTGGCCAACTATTTTAGTTTTGGACTGGGCAAACCCCAAACATTAGTTAAGAGAGAACATAAGAGAAAGATGGAAGTAGAGGGGAGTTAGATATAGTTGAATATGCTTCTCTCATGTTTTGTGCAATTTTCTGTTATATGACCTGCAAACATTATTACAGATTCTTGCTGTTTTTCAAATTAACGCATCTATGCAGTGAGAAGTAGGCAACTTAGATCACATATATTCATCGTATAAAAAACATCCTTACAAGATGCATGAAGACAGACAGCTAGTGATTGTGCTAAGTAGATTACAGTAATCTGGATGTTGCAATAGTAGACAGAGAGCAGAACCCAAATAGCTGCTGCTAAGTACTAACTTTCCGCTTTATTATTAATTATTATTGCCTCGGGCTTTGGCTTTGCTCCTGCACTCTTCCTTAATAGCCAGAAGAGAAAAATAGTTTGGAACAATGGGATATTATCACAAGAATTATTTTGTTGTTTACATGAAATGGAGAATAATCAATGCCAACTTGCTACAGTTTTGTCGTAGTTCTACTTTTTTCATGTTTTGCAGATATGCTGTTGCATTCTCTTGATTCATTTTGTTGGATCCAAGAGAAAAAAATCACATCTCAAATTCTCAGAAAATACCATTATCACCCTTCCAATGCAAGAAAGTCCTTTGCTAAATCAATGTTGGATTTATAAACAGTAGTGTTTTTCTGTGTAAACATTTCCCAGACATGTATTTCATTTGCTTCCACAACAATTTTTTGATTTAGAACTATTTTATATGGTGTTCATACTGGACTGGACTTCAGTCCCCATGCAGGTATCAGCCCACTCTATAGGTCCATTTTCTTTTTCTCATTTCCAAAATTAAAAAAAAATTATTGATTGTGTTTATCAGTTTCTACCTAAATAAATGTTTAGGTTAGAAAAAAAAAACAAAAATGTGATTTCATGGCCGATTAGAATAAACCTGTGATAAAAAAATGATTTGTTTATAAATATTAATAAAAAAATCAGAAAACAAAGACTTGTGCCACAACTCACAAAGAAAAATTAAGTTATTTTAAATATATTTTATTGATTGAAATGTATTAAAAATCATAAAAACATATAATTATATCATATTTAATATTTTATAATTTTTACTAAATTTCTGCTACTGTTATTATTATAAAGATGTAAATGAACTGTCTTGTACCAGCAACTCTTCTTTACAGACTTCTTACCTTTTTTTTATCCATTTCACTCAATATTCTCATCACATCATTTGTTATTTTTTTTCCTTTATTGGCATGGTTTGTCATGATAATCCTCTTCTTTATTCTTCTTATGTTTGTCACTCGTCTTTATACTTAGGTACGTGTTTTAAAATAATAGTCACTTATTTTACAAGAGTTTTACTTGTGTGTTTAAGAAATAAACCATTTTCCTAAACATAAGCACGCATGATAAAAGAGTATTACCTTTCAATCATATATACCACTTTTTTTTAATGGAAACACGAGACAATCAAGTAGATACCAAGTATATAGAAAGATTTAACGGATTATGTTTTTAACATTAATTTTTATTAATGATTACATTTTATATAATAAAAATAATTAAGCTATAATGATCACAGTGACAGAGTGAGACCATAGCTAGGTAGCGGTGCATGCATGCAACCTCCAAACGTGGCAGCCTCTCAAAAACATTGGCTTATCTGTCAGCCTCTCACGAAAACACCAAATTAACAATTACGCATTATGCATGGAGCAGGACCCCGCCATGCATCACAGCAGCAACATGTATATTTTGTCTCTGTCATATCCATGCCTTCACCAGAACCCAATGGGATATAGATAACTCAATTATTCTCTCACAACAACAATTCCAAAAAACCCTCATCCCCCATCAAAATACGCGGCACATCTTTACTCTTACGTGTCCAAACCAAACACATGCACCTTCCCCTCGCCAACCTCACTATATATATCTCTCTCATGTTCGATAAACCTTCATCCTCATTCCTGCTTACTTTTCTACTCCAACCAAGTTCAGTAAACTTTAGAGAAAAGCTCTGACTTCGATGATGGCTGTGACTCTCACGATCCTGGTGACCTTGCTCTCGGTTCTCTCTTCTGCATCGTCTGCTCGATTGGTTGGGGGGAAGACGGAGATCCCTGATGTCAGAACAAACAGGGAAGTGCAAGAGCTTGGGAGGTTCTCGGTGAAGGAGTACAACAGCGGTTTGAAGCTGTGGGCCAACGACAGTGATAATGAGAGAGAGAAGTTGAACTTTTCGGAGGTGGTGGAGGCGCAGCAACAGGTGGTGTCAGGGTTGAAGTACTATTTGAAGATCTCGGCTACTCATAGAGGGATTCAAAAAATGTTCTCCTCGGTGGTTGTGGTAAAGCCCTGGCTTCATTCCAGACAGCTCCTCCACTTTGCACCTGTTTCCACCAGCAACACCAAGCAGTGAAGATTATAATCCAGATATGCTTGCAATAATACAATAATAACTATTGAGGTTAATTTCTTGACTAGATATGCATGGCGGTATTTGTAATTTCCAGTGAGCTTTTCATTCTCTGCTAAGAAATTTTTCTCTTACATATATACTCCTTGCATGGTGTATGTGAGGGAACAGGAAACTTGAACTACAACTTGGAATCTGTACACATGTATAACAATCATGTGTGCCAAAGAAAATATTGAATAATATAACTATATATTATGAGTTTGTGTTCTAAACGTCTTCTGAATATGTTTGTAGTGAATATAGTTGTTTGTAACCTGGATGGATTGTTTTGGTCCATTAATTTGTTATTTGAGGCACCTTGGATTTTAGTCTATGTTTGCCATTTTTTGAAATAACAAGCAAGATTGTGTTTGTTCCTCGTAGGAACCTTATATAATATAACCAGTGCATTTTTTTCTTTTTTCCACTAGTTAATTATATTTTTTAGAGTTTATTTATTTCCACAAACAATTGACATTTGTACTGAGCACCAAATCAGGATGAGACATTACATGTTTAATTTGTTCAAATGCATATCATTTGATAGCTTGTATATAATCTTAGTTTCTGAATCTTTCTAACATCTTTAAGCGTCTGTAGAAAAAACATCTTTGTTTAGCCGAAACTCTGTTCTCCCTTATCTCAAGGATCGGTTTTGAACTTTTCTTTTCTTTATTTTTCTTTAATTTGAGCTCCTTCTCTTTAATTTGAGCTCCTTCTCTTTAATTTGATTAAATAGTTTGATTTTTGGTTCCTATACGCATCTATTGTTTAGAGATCGTTTGGATTTCAAAAAGATTGTTTGACATTTTTTATTCTCAAAATGTATTTACGATGTTTATGAAAAAAAAAAGAAAATGATTTATCTAGGTTTATAGAATACAATATATGATATATGATGTGATAAAAAAGAAAGTAAGAAAATATGATAAAAGAAATAATGGTTTATAGAATATAAGAAAAAATAAATTTTGAATAGATAAAAAAAATAAAGTTTGAAGATTTGATCCAAGTCAAAATATGTGTCTCAAAACATATCACGCAGGAGACAATTCTTACAAAGATATAATTTATAAATTTATTGAAGTGTTTTTAGATAAATGTTATTCACACAATAATAGACTTTTGTGTCTATCTCTTTTTGACAGAAAGTTATACACAAAGTTAGACTCAAAATTATGTCATATAGATGGTTATGTATAAGTTATTAATTTTTAATTGTTCTTTAAGAAATTTAAAGAATTCGAAGTTATCTGAGGAGCTAGTTGAAGATTTATAATTGACGACATAAAACTTGATTTAAGGGTCTGTTTTAATTTTTTCTCATAAAATAATATTAAAAAATTGTTTTATTGGCTAAAAACATTTTTCTTACTAAAATCAGGTTAATATAAAAAGTTATTTTGAAATTTTTTAAAAAATTATTTTATTTTAAGCAGATATAAATCAACGTTTTTTAAATTTGTACAAAATAATTAATAATTTGAATTATTGTATACCACAATAAATTGTAATAAGAGACATTTAAATAAAGTATAAAGCTCTGAATATTTTGGGAAAAGAATAGTTGAGTTTGTAGTAGTACAGTGACTGATGAAAAGTTAAAATTTAAGAGGAAAATTAGAATTTAAGAGGAAAATGTATTTATGCTATCTTCCTTTTTAAAGATAGAACTAGGAAGAAGAAAATTATGAATTTTGAAGACTAAAATTATAGATTTGAAAGAAACAGTGTGATAAGTTTATCAAAATTTAAGAGGAAAATGTATCTATGCTATCATTCTTTTTGAAAATGAGAAAGAATAAAATTATGGATTCGAATGGAATAAGAGTGAAAAGTCTGAGTTTTTTTTTTCAAAGAGAAAGATAATGAAAAGTAATTTGATTGATTAATAGATTAAATTTAATTATATATTAATATATTTAAAAATAATTTATCTAAAAGTAATTTAATATAATTTTTAAAATATAAATTAAAATTAAAAAATAATTTTAATAAAAAATTACTATAAATCTTTAATATATAAAAAATTAATTTTAATTAAATATTAGATTATATTAAAAAAATATTTATTATTATTATTATTATTATATAAATTTAATATTCCACTACACATATACATTATTAAGTGATAAATTACACACAAAGAGTTTACCAAACATAAGTAATTAAAAAGTAACATGTACATAAGAAATTAAAACGTCTCGTGTCTATCTAAAGTATTCAAATTAAATATACCATTAATATATATGACCTAAAATAATTCAATCAAATTTAACATACATAATTCACTACAATTGAACATATATCTATTCAAAAAATATTTAAATAGATTACCCTTATATTAGTTTATTCAAAAGAATGACTTTGTTTCATATGATTTAGGGTAATTCTCAACATTTTATAAAAAGAAAAGTTCATTCAAATTACATCAATGTGAGTGTCATACTAGAATATCACTCCTTTTAATTAAGGAGAGTAACAACTTAATAATATTAGTAATTGTAATCAGGATTTATTCATGTAATTAATTATAATTTAAGATCCTAAACAATTATACATAACTATATATAAAGATAATGGTAAACTATAGCCAAAGATTCTAATGTACAATTATTATTTATTTATTTATTTATTTATTATCTCACATATGTTTGAATTGAGTTAAATCTCAAATTGTGCTTTTAGATAACATTTGTGGATTAATTTATATAATCATAAAATGAAACATCGTGATTGTTGCAAGTATGAGAAATCTCATCTTAGGAATTAAAAACATCTTAAATTATGAAAGAATTAGTTGATCATTACAACTCCTTCTGTAATTTTATCTAAATCTCTATGTCTATTAATTCATTATTTATGCTATGTAGAGAAATAATACAAAAAATAAAAAACATAAACATACAGAATAAAATTATTTAAAAAAAAACTTTTCCACGACAAAATGGTGCGATTTTAAAAAAATATTGATTATAGTTTTTCTAATAATTAATTATAGAAGTAACTAATTTTTTACAAAACCTATGGTTAAAAACCTAATCCATTTGTATCTTTTACATAACCAGTTCTATTAAGCATGGATAACTTTTTAATAATTATGCAATCAATATAATTATATTATAATAAAATAAATAATTGAAATAAAAATACTAAAATAATTAAATGAATAAAGTAAATTGATTTAATATTTCATTAATATATGTTTGTTACAAAAATAAATATTAACTAAAGATACTTAAAATAGGAAATATTACAAAAACAAGTAATCAAAATAAAAAAATAAATAAATAAATAAAATAAAATAATTTAACATTTTATTAGTAATTATGTTTTATATTATAATAAGATAAATAGTAAAAATATTAAATTAAATTAATTAATTTAAATTTTGATATTTAGTAAATTACTTATTTTAATATATATTTTTTAGATGTAAATATTTTATTTATTAAAAATTATATAATAATTTTTTATTTTAATTTAAAAATTATTTTGACATTAATATATTTCTTTAAAATTAATTTTTATGTCAAATAGTTTCAAAATTTTATTTTATAAATTATTTTCTAAATATATTAATATATAAAAATTATATCATTATACCAATCAAATCGACTTCAAATTTTGTAGTCTCTTTTTCCAGTAGAAATATCTCAATGTTTCACTTTTCTTTTTTCATTTCTTTCCTTTTGCATTCTCTCTCCAGTCATTCCTTTTTCATTCTGTCTTCAATCAATTAAGAGAAGAAATCGATTAATAAAAAAGTACTTTTATTACCGACGAAATATAGTTTGTTAAGCATCAATTTATATACATCTTTTCTAAATTATACTTCACTGAATAAAATTAAACATTAAATGATATGAGTTGTGTTGTTTATAAATTTTATTTGCAAAATAATTATAAAGATTTTTTAATCGTAAAAGTAAATATTATTTTTAAAAGCGTAATTAATTTGTTTTACAAAAAACACAATCGATATGTCTTAGGTGAAATTAAAAGGTTATGTATTAAAAGAACATCTATTGTAATTTGATTGACCTTTAATCAATTAATCAAAGTTAATTTTTAAATAACTAAACAGATATTAATGAACCTGAAAATGTTATTTATAAGGGTCAAAATGTTTCATTTTCAAATACTCTAAGAATCCATTTATATCTTTAAACTAAAAATTCATCTCCATTTTAAGGATAAATTTTTTTTGTTTTATCTTTATTTTCATTTGAAATAGATATACCTCTATCGAATAATGAGAATAATAATTATATTTATTTTTTATTGTTGTAAATATTAATTAAATAATTTGTCAAAAAAATAAAAATCACAATGAATAAAACATGATATTATAAAGAATTTAATATCAAAATGATACATATATTATTTTTTTCGATGACAAATATAAAAAAAATTATAATAATATAAATATCAAATTAGAATATCATCAACTAACAATTAAATAAATGTTAAATGATCAAATATATGTTCTAAAAATAAATTGTAAAACTAAAAACTAAATAACAGTTAATATAAATTTTTTAGATTACTTAATAAATTAAATGTGTTTTAGTAATTTAACATACGGATAAGTATTGAAATGAAGACAGTATATTAAGATGAGTGTGGAAATAGAAATGTGGTATTGTACATAAATACTCATCTCCTCATCACCGTACCTAATCTAAAAAATTAACTATTATTCATATCCATATTCAAATTTAATTAATGTGATAATTTTGAAAATTCTTCATGAGAAAAAGTTTAAATAATACCTACATGGATATGTTGATTTACCATCTTAACATAAGTGACACTTAACATTTAGAAAAAAAAAAGAAAAAATTTCATTGAATCTCCTTTATTGAAGTTATATCATTTTAAATATTATACTAAAAGATAATACTTTCTAATTATAACTTAAAAATACTATTAATTATGATGAGGCTTATTCATGTAATTACTTATAATTCAATATCAAGAATGATACATAAAAATAAAGAACAAATATAATAATATAATTTTTTTTTATGTGAATTATTTATTTATTATTTTACATATATATATATGTGAATGAATTCATTATTTCGCATATGGATGTGAATATCATGGGACCTTCAGAAAGACACTCACCAATTAATTCACATAATTATAAAAGGAAATATCTTACTAAAGGAAGGAGATATGTTGACTCATACACTTAAAATAGAAAAAAGTTATTTAATTGTTAGAACTATTCCTCTAAATATATTTTAAAGACACATAATTAAGAAATAAACATTAAAGAACATGGCTTATGTTAGTTATAACTTTCTTTTAAAAAATAAATATAAAAATTTATGTAGTGCCACAACAAATTTTTTTTAAAGTATAATTGATTCGGCTTGAAAGAAACATAATTGATATATCTTATACATATTTCTTAAAAGTTAATAACGATACTTAATTTTAGGAGGTGAGATTAAAAAAAAGTTAAATCATGATTAGATTGAGTTTTAATTTATGAATCAGATAATTTTTAAATAACTAAAAAAAGTATTAATAAAACTGAAAAGATTACTTATAATAATATAACTTTGATTAGTGAAACATACAAAACTAATGAAATGAATATTTAATTGATTAATTATATTGAAATAATTAAATGTTATTATGCATATATGGTTTCATTATTGAAATATTTGAATTTTACAATCAACTTGCATTAATATTAACTTGATGATCTATCAATTATTTAGAAATTTAATAATTAATAAACATAATGATAACTGAGCAGTTTGGTTTTCAATGTCTGCAAGGAAAAAGAAACGGTCCAAGACCCGAGCCCATTCCATCGGATCCTGGTGTTTTCCGGGTGTCCGGATCCACCGAGACGCTCCAGATCCAACACAAATTCAAAAAGTTAATTTCGCTCTCTCTTCTCTTTCTCTCTCATTCTTTTTTTTCTTTCTTCCTTTCTCTGTCAACTCAACTAGTCGCTCCAATAATTCAAATCCCTATCCCTCCAACGGCTCTTTGCGAACTCCATCATCTTTCTTCTAACCTGTCTCCATTTCCTTCGCTCTCTGTGTCCCTCTTCACTGCCCCAAAATGAAGCACTTCATGCTCCCAAGAAACCCTCTCAGGGACGCAGAACTCGCCTGCTCTTCCACCCCAACCCCCTCTCCTAGCTCCGCCAAACCCCGCCACTCTCGCAAGCACAAATCTTCCAAAGAGAATGACCCTCCCTCTGATCCCAATCTTGCCGTCCCTTCCCCTGCCAAGTTCAAGAGCCCCTTGCCTCCTAGACCGCCCTCTTCCAACCCTCTCAAGCGCAAGCTCGCCACCGCCGCCGATGCCCTAACCGACAATTCCCTCCCGGCACCCTCCGATTCCGGCGTCAAGGTTAGTTTCGCTTGTTAGGCTTTTCAACTTCTCAATTTCCAATATCTTCGATCTAACTCTCCCTTTCTCATTCTTGCGATTTTTTGCAGGTTATTGTGAGGATGAGGCCGCTCTGTCCCGACAAGGACGAAGGAGATCCCACTGTTCAGAAGGTTTCCAATGATTCGTTGTCCATCAATGGCCACAACTTCACCTTCGATTCCGTTGCTGACACTGCGGCTACTCAGGCAGGGTTTCTATTTTTAGTTATGCTCAGTACCGTTCTTTTATTTTATCCTTGGTTTGAAATAAATGTTCCCTTAACCCGATTTTTGCCACGAGGACTATGATTAAGCCGCAATTTAAAGCCATGATTTTATCTTCTTCAGACTTATTGATTTCGGTGTTTGATGCGCTTTGGGATCCTGTTTTTCAGCTGGATATTTTCGAACATGTTGGGGTGCCACTGGTGGAGCATTGCTTGGCCGGTTTCAATAGTTCAGTTTTTGCTTATGGACAGGTTTTTCTTCTTCTCGTTGACTTTTAACTTTTAGTTTTGTCCTGTTGCTGCCGCTGCTCTTGTGCTGTTGAGTTTGATGGTGTTGTGTTTTTGAACTTGCTAGACGGGGAGTGGGAAGACTTATACAATGTGGGGTCCTGCCAACTGTTTGTTGGAAGAAAATGATCAGCAAGGACTCGCACCCCGTGTTTTTCAGCAACTATTTGCACGCATAAATGAAGTAAGCATTCAATTTTGGTTTCTCGTAAAATTATTTGAAGAGTGTGCGCTTTGCACTGTTTTTGTGATGTTTACTAACTGTTGCATTTCTTGCACAGGAGCAAACTAAGAATTCTGACAAGCAACTCAACTATCAGTGCAACTGTTCTTTTCTTGAGGTTGACTGACTCTCTAAATTGCTTCTTCCTTGTTTGAAATCTGTTTAACCTTGTCTAGTTAAGTCCATTTGACACAAAGTTTGTTTTTGCAGATATACAACGAGCAAATCATGGATCTATTGGATCCAAATCAGAAAAACCTGCAGGTAAATTCTAAAACACAATTGATGTTAATTATTGCAGATTTGTGCTGGAACTGATATTTTGTTTTTTGTCCAGATTCGAGAAGATGTCAAATCTGGTGTGTATGTTGAAAATCTTACAGAGGAGCCTGTGTCTTCAATTAGGGATGTAACTCAGCTTTTAATAAAGGTATTTGTCACACTTACCCTACCACTGATGTTGTATTAAGACATATGTTCTCTTTCTTCTATGACTCAATTTTGAGCGTAGTCTTAAGGTGCAATATCATTAGCCTCAGTGGAACTAGTTTTAGCCTGCTGTTTTGTAGCAGGTAATCTTTTATGCTTTAAAAGATGAGTAGTGGAAAAAAGCACTCAGGTTGCTTTTTGGTTGCCAGAAGAAAATGGAGAGATTTTATGTCATGCATTCATATATTTTATTTAAAAATTAAACTTTTAGTTTCACTTTTGTAATGTTTTCTGGAAGAGTAAAGATATTCTAAAAACACATTTGTGTAGAAACTCTGCTTCAAATGCTTATTATTATTTTGTTTCAATTAGATAGATTTAATACAATGTAGATCTTATGGAAGTAGAGGTTGCTACAGCATCCCCTTTCATATAACATTTTCACTGTCATCTTCCTTTCATTATGCAGGGATTATCAAATAGGAGAACCGGTGCAACCAGTATAAATTCGGAGAGTTCCCGCTCGCACACTGTTTTAATTTGTGTAGTCGAATCTCGATGCAAGGTGATATACACTATCCTATGACATGGAAATTTTCCAGTAATCTGCTTTTTTAGTAATAGTGAGTGGACTGCTGATATTGTATGACAGAAGAATAGATCATATGCTTGTCCAGACAATTTAAAGTGTTTGATTACGCTAGATTATTATGAAAACCCAGGGTCTTGCAATTGGAAAGCTTAAGAAATCTATTCATCCTGAATTTTTGTTCTTCTCAGCATTTGTTTGCCAAAAGAACTTTTCTGGAAGGCGTTTTGAAGTAAATTCATTTTTGCAGAGTGCAGCAGATGGTGTGAGCAGATTTAAAACAAGTAGGATCAATCTTGTTGATCTAGCTGGGTCAGAACGACAAAAATCAACAGGTGCTGCAGGAGAGCGATTGAAAGAAGCCGGGAATATTAATAGATCACTCTCACAGCTTGGGTATGGTTTAACTTGAGTGTGTATTATATTGAGAGCAAATATCAGTGTTAAAGATAATATGAAATGGTGAATTAAAAGCGTTGAATACCAAGCCAGAAACACAAGAAGAAAATCTTGTCTATGATTTATTGAGGCTTTAATGGAACCGCAGTGCAAGCCACAGGTGCTAGGATAAATGTTAACAAGGACAGTTCAGTACTGAAAGTTACAGTTTATTAACGTTAGGACACTATGAATGTGATTTAGACCAGTAAAATGCAGAAATAACAAAACTAGATTATGGTAGAGAGGCAAGTGTTTTTTGGAATCATGGATTTCTGTAGGTGCTAGTACTTTACCAAGGTTAAATTGTACTGCAGGAATTTGATAAATATTCTTGCGGAAGTCTCTCAAACAGGAAAGCAGCGGCATATACCATATAGAGATTCGAGGTTGACATTTCTGTTGCAGGAGTCTCTTGGAGGAAATGCAAAGTTAGCAATGATTTGTGCTATTTCACCAGCGCAAAGGTAGTATGTGAAGCACTGGTCATTTGAAATATTTTACCTTCTGATCCATCTGTAGTACATAGTTTTTTAAATGGCTTGGTGCTGCAGTTGTAGAAGTGAAACATTCAGTACACTGAGATTTGCACAACGGGCCAAAGCTATTAAGAACAAGGCAGTTGTTAATGAAGTTATGGAAGAAGATGTGAAGCACTTGCGACAAGTGATACGACAACTAAGGGTATATATTGTTTTTCATAATTTAAATCATGTTATGTTTTTCTATTCTTCATTTTTAAGTTGGAATAACTTAGAAGTGTATGATATCAACAGGATGAGCTCCATCGAATTAAAGCAAATGGCTACAACCCAATGGACTCTAGTGGAGGTCATTCAGCGGCTTGGATCCGACGAAGTTTGAATTTATTACAATCCAGCCTCAATCGACCACCACCATTATCCCGTCTTGATGAAGATGGTGATGAGGAGATGGAGATTGACGAGGAAGGTGTTGAGAACCATGATGGAGTTTCCTGCAATGCCAATATGATAAGTAATAGTAATACTGGAGCTGATAATGACAATGAAATGAGCACTGATGATCAGGATTTGGCTCAACCTAGTGAGGAGAAAAATATACCTGACAGTAAAAGTCTTGGTGAAGATCCATCATGTGCAATGGTACAAAACAGTTGCTCTTGTCCTATGGGTGAATCTGACATTGGAAGTTTTGCTGGTTTTTCAGCCCCAGATGTGCCCACTGATTCTCCTAGTGTAGCAATGAATTGTGTCTCACCTGCCAGCCTCAGCATAGTGAAGTGTGATTTATCCCCAACCCTTAAATCCCCAGCTCCTAGTGTTTCACCTAGAATCAGTACCAGCAGAAAAAGTCTGAGGACATCAACAGGGTTGTCTCCTTCTGAAAGCGATGTCCATGTTGAAAAAGATTTGAGCATAAAAACTAGCTATAATAAAAACTCATTTTCTGCCTGTTCTAGTCACACAGCTCCAAATTTCCTTAATAAAACAGAAAATTTAGCAGCAAGCATACGCCATGGTCTTGAAATTATTGATAGTTACCAACGCAATTCAGCTTTGAGGCAGTCAGCATATAGGTTTTCATTACGGCCCAGAGAATCTAGATTAATTTTTCCAGCTGACAAAGTTGACGTGGGCCTACAGACTTCTCTTGGTGATAATGTTGGAGAAGATTCTGTTTTATTCACCTGTAGTAATTGTAAAAGCAGAGCGCAGCTTGATGTCAATGAGACTGACAATAACTCAAACCTACAGTTGGTACCTTTTGATTGCCCTGGATCTGCTAATAAGCCAAAGAAACAAGTGCTCAAAGTAGGTGTAAAAATTCAGTTGCATTCTTTTGTAGAACTTGAATTCATTATATCAATTATAACTCCTTTTACTTTTGTTATTTAGGCAGTAGAAAAGGTTTTGGCAGAATCTATAAGGAGAGAAATGGCACTTGAAGAGTTTTGTGCCAAGCAGACTTCTGAGATAACGCAGCTTAATCGTCTGGTAATTTCTTTCTGTTTTGTCTACAACTGTCCCATTTTTTTGTGTAAGTTGTTGTTAATGATTGTTTCCCTTGTACTTGTAGGTGCAACAGTACAAGCACGAGAGGGAATGCAATGCTATAATTGCACAGACAAGGGAAGATAAAATTATTCGTCTTGAGAGCCTCATGGATGGTGTTTTACCCACTGAAGAGTTCATGGAGGAAGAACTAGTGTCTCTTAACCATGAACACAAGGTAGAAATATGTTCTTTTAGGGTTTCACATTTATGAACAATAGTCTAATATTTTATGCTCATACTGTATAATTAATTACTATCAACAGCTGTTAAAGGAAAAGTACGAGAATCATCCAGAAGTGTTGAAGATGAAGATAGAGTTGAAAACTGTGCAAGATGAATTGGAAAAGTATCAAAATTTCTTCAAATTTGGGGAGAGAGAAGTGCTGATGGAAGAGATACAAAGTTTGAGAAGCCAGCTTCAATTTTATATTGACCATTCATCCACATCAGCAAGGAATCAATACCCGTTATTGCAATTGACATACTCGTCTGATCCCAGTACGGCAGCAACCCTCACTGCCATTCCAGAGTTGACAGATGAGAGAGATGAAACAAATGAAATTCTAGCATCATCCAAGAACGATATTGAAGCAAAAGAAATTCTAGCATCATCCAAGAGCAATAATGAAGCAGGTGAAGTTCTAGCATCATCCAAGAATGATATTGAAGCACAATTTGAACAAGAAAGAATTAAATGGACGGAGGCAGAAAGCAGGTGGATTTCTCTTTCTGAAGAACTTAGAGCTGAGCTTGAAAGTAGCAGGTTGCTCTCTGAAAAGAGGAAGCGGGAATTAGATGCTGAGAGACAGTGTACTCAGGAGCTTCAGGAAGCCATGCACATGGCTATAGAAGGGCACGCAAGACTTTTAGAACAATATGCAGATTTGGAAGAGAAACACATCCATTTGCTTGCAAGGCATAGACAGATTCGAGATGGAATTGAGGATGTCAAGAAAGCGGCTTCCAGAGCAGGAGTAAGAGGTGCAGAGTCTAGGTTCATAAATGCTCTTGCTGCTGAAATTTCAGCTTTAAAAGCAGAAAGAGAAAAGGAGCGAAGAATCTTAAGGGATGAAAATAAAGGGCTCCAGTCCCAGTTGAAGGACACTGCAGAAGCAGTACAAGCTGCTGGTGAACTGCTTTTGCGGCTTAAAGAGGCTGAAGAATCTGTCACTGCTGCACAGGTTAGCAACAAGTCAATTTTACTTCAATTTTGGTTTTATCAACTGAATGACTTTTTATTATGTTTAGTTGATGTGATTATAATTTCACTAGTATTTGATGCTTTCCCCAACATTGCTCTCCGCCTCCATGTTTTTGTCAACATCATTTGCAGCATCGTAATTTTTTATGATAACTATATATAATTTAGTTCCTAAGAATACATCTTGTTTTCCTAATTTGTAACTTCAGGACTAAATTGTTTATTGGCATTTTTCGTGAACATGTCTGCTTGTTCATTCTCAACTTATCAAGAATTTGAGAAAATGATGGTCGTAAGAGGGTTGCTCATAGGTTTCCTACGATTAGCTTTTGACGTTGCAGTCAATTTAATTTACTTGCTGCAGTTGATGATGACTATTTTCTCTAGTAGTGGTGACATTTTTAACCAGCTGGACCAGTACGGTTCACTAACCGAGCCTGACTTTTCAACATGAAATTTGCAGAAACTCTGGCTCCTACGATTAACTTTTGAAATTAAAGTCAATTTATTTGGTGCAGTTGATGAGGAATATTTTCTCTAGTAGTGGTGAAATTTTTAAACAGCTGGGTCAGTTCGGTTCGCTAACTGGGCCTGACTTTTTAACTGTAATCTGCAGAAACGGGCTATGGATGCAGAACAGGAAGCTGCCAAGGCCTACAAACAAATTGACAAGTTGAAGAAGAAACATGAGAAGGAGATTATCACACTTAATGAACTCCTTTCAGAAGCACGTTTGCCGAAAGAATCTGTACGACCGACCTATGATGACGAAGTCGTCATGCCCAGTTATGACGACTCAAAGGAGCCTAACAGTTTGAATGATCAGTTTGAGCCATTTCATAATAATGCAGAGTATGGCGAGCTTGCAAAACTAGCAGAATCATCATGGTTCTCTGGTTACGATAGATGTAACATATAAGTATATCATCACATTACATTGTGTCATTTGTATTAATTTGTTCATATATGATTTGAAGAAATTTGTATTCTTTCGTTCTTACTTTCTGTGAGCATAAACGAGTTTGTCTCCCATTTACCCCCTTACTCTAAAAACTATTTTGAGTTTAGGGTTTCCTGATAGAGATTGTCGGTTGCAAAGTCGATGATGCAGCTCTTCATTCTTTGTTATTCTTAATTCCAATCTATGAAATTATCATTAATATAATTCCATTTCTTTCTCTCAATAGCTGAAATTCAGGTTGGAAAGGAAATAAATTGAATTGAAGAAAATGCTAAACTTAATATCTTCTTTTGCTATTTACTATGTTTAATAGTTTGTACTAATTTGGTAGCTTTCTTTAATTTTTTGTAATTTTTTTAATCAAGAAGATTTCGTATATAAATACATGATCAATTTTGGTTTCTTAAATTTGTGTTGCTTAAAATATTTCTGTGAAGTATATCATGTTATCAGACGAATTTTTAGTACAGGAGTAACATTTAATCTAAAAGTTATTAAAATAAAAGTATATTTTATAATAATTAATCAAAGACTTGACAGTTTTAAAATAAACATTTAATAAAGTATCTGCTTAAAATTTATATTGAAAATAAGTCTATTAATCCTTATTATTACTTTTTAAAAACTTTATTAAAAACAAATATCATATTAAAAAATTCAATAAAAGCATTATACAAAGTATTAGTTATTGTTATAATATAATTTCTAATAATACTTCTATTAAATGTTTATATAAGAATAATGATGTTATCATTTGATAAGAAATTTTTATTAAGTGTGTTTACATGAATAGTAACAAATTGAACTACAACTTAGAAAGTGAATTGGTCACCATTCTTTCTTCAGACATTTACAATATTTTTTTTTCATCTCTTTCGAAAATAAAATTCAGACACTATTTTGCAACTAACATAAATTTTCTCTCTCAACGATTTAACATTATTTTTTTTTGCTTCTGTTTATATATTAATTTGTTAAATTGTCTATATTTTTCAATCCTCGTTCTCTTACTTTTGGTTCTAACTTAAATTTTAATATACTTCATCAATAATTCCCTTTATATATATATATATATATATTATATATTTTATAATAACTGTATATATGAAATAATATTTTAAAGAGTTATTATTCAACAAACATGCTTTCCGGACTTTTTCTCCGATAATAAAATTTTGTAATTTTGTAATCTCTTGTTTTTTCATTTTTTAATTTTTTTTTTATATTTTTACATATTATTAACAGCAGAAAGTTACATTTCATCGTGATATATTTTGTTTACCGTAAATATAAAATATAATTCATATGTTAAAAATATTTATTAAAAAATTATTTTTAATATAAATTATATATTGGAAAGCATTTATTTAATTATAAGTTTGTTATCTTGTGTGGGTAGTTTTATATCATTATCTAAATTATTTTCTATACATTTATATATAATAAACATTTTGTTTGCATGTATTTAAATAATAATTTATATACAAGTTAAAACAACTAAATATAAACAAATTTGAAGGTTTAAGTTGAAAGTATAGCAAAATATCAAAAGCTAAATTATAATACTTTATAACATGGTTTCATTTCAAAGATTTATTTATTTCTCTATAGTTCTTCCTGCTCACAGCTAAATATTTCTTGATATAAGAAGATAATACAACATTCTTATGTTTTTATAATTATAATTAATAGATTATATCTTACTTTACACATTGGACACTTAGTAAAGGAAAATTCTCCATTGTTTTACTCATAATATGTTTTATGATAGTTTTTTTTATCAAACATTTTGTATGTGTATACATGCTCAAAAGTATAATGACATGATAAAAAATATATTAAATAGTATCCCAATCTTGTAAAATTTATTAAATTTCAATAATTTTCTTATACTCTGAAATTAAATATATTTCATAAAACAATCTATATAACCATGATTATACCACCAATCAAATGGGAGTTTGAAAATCATCCACGAACATTTCTTTTATTGAGGACACATTTAAAATAAAATTAATAAATTTAATTTTTTTTAAATTTGAATAAACCGATTCCTAGAAAGAAGACAGCTATAAAATATTCTGTTGCCTTTGTAGAAAATTCATATTAATTGACAATTTTTATGTAAAAGTTCTATAAACATAATTAACAATATTAATAATATATTCAAATCTATTATTTTTTGATTGGAAGAGATTCATGTGACTCTGACAAATGAAAGAAAGAGTTTTAAGAATATATATATATATATATATATATATATATATATATATATATATATATATATATATATATTCTTATATTGTTCTAAAAGATAAAGTAGAAAAGAAAAATGTGTAAATTGATGTGAGAATCAACTAATAATATTTCCATATTTTAATTTTAAAAAAGATTATATTATTCATATATAGATAGTTTTTCTGAACAAATTCACTAACTTATTATGTATTTCGTTAAATTTATTTTATGATGACATTTCTATTAAGTTTTAGAAAATATATAGCATAATTAAAAATATTTTATACTATTTTCAGTTAGCTTTATTAATATTTTGTTATTTAAAATTATTTTATACAGTAGGATGCACAAATTGCTAATCCCCTCCCCTGTTTGAAAAATATACCGATTTTTGTTGTTCATTCTCTCTCTTGGCACAGCTGAAGCAGGGAGAAGTTGAACAGAACGATGGCGCCTCCTATTCCGAAAGTTCTGATGGTCAGATCAATTCAGTCCTCTCATGGATATTGCTTCTTTGTGGTGTTCTTGTTGTTGTTGTGACCTTTTGTTTTGTGGCTTTTCTTTCAGGTCGCAGAGAAGCCCAGCATCGCTCTCTCTATTGCTTCTGTTCTCTCTCGAGCTCAGGTACTCAATTCGCATTTCGCATACACACCGGTTCTCTTCAACACCTGTATAAATGTTTCCTCCATTCAAAACCTAGTAATAGTGCCATTTATTGCTTTGTTTGATTTCCTCCTTATGAAAACAAAACAAAAACAGTTACTAAAAAATGCAGTGTTCCAAAATGCAACCGAGTTCTCATATTACTATGATTATTTTCATATTGCCATGTATGATAAGTTTATTTGCTTTTATAATTCAATTAGAATGCACTGACAGTTTTTACTCTTTGATTTAATCACATATTGTCATGTATGATAAGTTTGTTAACTTATAATAATTACACATGCTTGAGATGATATGTGATTAATTTTCAGCATAAAATTTTTATAGAGAGTATAAAAGTCCTTATATTAGCTGTACATAGAAATTAAACTTCTTGAAGCACATTATGTAAGCAGATGTTTACGAGAAGGGGAAGTACGGAAGTTCATGAATTTGACGGGAAGTTTCTTGGATCGCCTGCACATTTTAAAGTAACATCAGTTATTGGGCACGTGTTCAGGTCTTTTTCTTATCTTTTTTTTCGAGGAGATCACTCATTAAAATTTTCATTTAAGCTTTTATTTTTATTTTTGTACATCTTTTGAATATTATGAGGCATTTGCACTCTTTTTGTCATGTCTCTCCTTCAAATGGAAGCTGTATTAGATTAAATGTTAATGAATACTGTAGAAACTCAGTGAGTGGCATGCAAAACAAGAAATTCTATATTGCATTGCTGTTCCACAACTTCCATATGATTAAAGGAAGGAAAGGATAGTGCATTAGAGATGATTAAATCGCTGGAGTTGTTTGACATGAACCCTTATCTAGTTTGTAATATAATTTTACATTCATTGAAACTGTAGCAAGTGTTTTGTTTCTACTAATTTCTTGAAGTTTGGAACAGTTTATGGTGCAAACCATGCTATTTGATCTCACTGCATCTTATACACGTCTCTAATCCTGAGTGTTTTGAGTGTTCACTATGGGTTTTCTATCTTTTGTTGATAATCTAGTGTAGATTTTCCTGCTAAATATCAAGATTGGACAGCCACAGATCCGTTAGATCTTTTTCAGGCTCAGGTTATAAAGAATGAGTCAAATCCAAAGGTATTCCTTTACAAATATTTCCTTTTCAGTATTCTTTCCTGCTTTTCTTTGAGATCTGTGGTTTGTTGGTGGACATGATTCACAAATGACAATAGAAGAGGCTTAGTTGTTGTTGCTTGGCCCGTCTATGTCTTTTCATAAAATCATTTACACATTGTTTGGAGTTATTGGTTGCAAGATAGATCATTTTTGTCTTTGTTTTCCTAACGAACACTGAAACTGAACCCAATTTCGTGATGTTGTGTATGCTAACGGTTAATATGAAGTTAGACCAGACAATAACATTAAAGTTTTGCTAGTGATCTATCTGTCTATATACATTTCCTAAAGATCGGTAACAGTTTCCTTAATGTTTTCTGAATGTGCTCATAAATTCTCTTAGGGGAAATGTTCAGGAACTTGTTTATAGTTTTCATGTATTTTTTAGTTCTTCTACTTTTGAATACTACAAAGGGGCTGCAGGTGTTAGGCATACAAGGAAACTTTTTCATGCCAATGGGAAGTAGATATAACTTTCTATCACAAATAATTATGTATTTGTAACATGTATTGTTAAAGATTTTTGTAAGTTGTTGGGAAGCGATATTTAGCTCCTAAACTGAATGATGTACTACCCTTATGCACACCAAAAGGATAGAGGTAAGGGCATACATTTTGTGTGCTTCAGATTCCTGAAGTAAAGTTGACACAGTTCATAAACTTTGCAGACACCTTGCTTTTAGATGCGAAGTTGTGGTAGCTTTAAAAAAAAACGAAGCCACTAGTTGCTATAACTCTACAATATCCTAACTTGAAAAGAATTAATTTGAATGAGAGAAGATTTTATTTTATTGAGTTCTTTTGAAACATTACATCAGCCTCTATATATGGAGAGCTCTAACCCTAAAGGAGTAATTACAAAAGAGATCTCTAGAATCTTCTAACAACTTCTAACCACTTCTAATAGTATATTTAATCTTCTAACAACTTTTAACAACTTCTACCAGTACATTTAATATCTTACTATCAGCATTCTATTAAGTGAATACAGTGGCCTTTAAAAATGGATAGTGCACACACTTTTCTGAATTGTGTTGATACTGATTTGCTGTTTTGTATTTAAGTTTACTTATAACAATGAGGGAAATGAGAACTAAGCTTAGGGTGTAGATTACTTGGTCAAAGAAGGTCTGGTATCATTCCAAAGTTTCAATTGATCTTGACTGTTAGCAAGGGTCGAAAATGTTTATTAATTTTGTTTAAGCTATCTTATTGTTTATTTATTTTAGCAGCTTCTGTTTCAGTTGTGTGAGACTTGATACAGTTTTAAATGCTTTTCACAGGGTGTTGTAAAGGCCTGATTATATTGAAATGACTTGAGCTTTTCTTTTGGCCTTCATTCCACCTCCCTACATTTTGAAGAGTGTTAATTCCACTAATGCTTGCAAACTTCTTCCAAATTGAGTTATAATACATGTGGAGATTTGTCGCCTATAGTTGAATTATTTGTGATGATTTCCTGCAGTTACTAACACATTTTTTTGTTTCATTCAGGCACATATTTGTAGACATTTAAGTCAAGAAGCTCGTGGTTGTCGTTATTTGGTATTATGGTTAGATTGTGACCGTGAAGGAGAAAATATATGTTTTGAGGGTAGCTGTATAATTTTTCTTTTTAACTTATATGACACTACTGTTCTTATCTTATCCTTTATTTTTGATACTTTGATGATCATGAACAATCTGTGCTCTGTTATTGGAATGAAAAGTTAGTTGATGTGAGTTTTGATTTGGTTATTTAAAAAAAATGCCCTTTGAACAAACTCAATTCTAGTTGTCTAAGGTAGCTTGCACAAAAAGAAACAAATTGAACATTAAAATGTAAAAACAATGCTGTCACAGTACCCTTGTTATAGGATGAACAGAACTCTTCAGCCCAATCTCTGTCCTTTAGAAAGACTATTAGTCAATAGTCACTAGATTTGTTTAATACTGGCACCTTAGTATTTGCATCTAATTTTTTATCCTTTCTTTGTTTTATTTGCTCCTCTAGGTAGTATGAAGAAAATTACCGGCTATGAGTGGCCTTCTGTGCAATATTTCAAGTTGTTTATGTTAAGGAATTAATTTTTTCTATTTATTTTTTGGTGGTTTGTGTGTATTGCTTACACAGGCAGAGGTTGGCCTTCCTTACATTTCAATTTCCCTTCACCATTTGCAGTGAACATTTAATCTTGCCTTATATTATAACTGGGTATCTCGTTTTATGCAGATCATGCTTTCACATTCAGTATTTCTTGGAATGAGTTAATCAATTTCAAAATTTCAAATCATATTTTGAACCATATAAAATATTGAACGTTGTTGCAGTTATACAGTCTACTGGTTTCAAGACAAATGATACTTACCGTGCACGCTTCTCCTCTGTTACTGAGCAAGATGTTGTGAAGGCTTTAAACAACCTTGTCAGGCCTAATAAGGATGAGGCGTTGGCTGTAGATGCTAGGCAAGAGATAGATTTGAAAGTTGGAGTTGCCTTTACTCGATTTCAAACGGGTTATTTCCAGGGAAAATATGGGAACCTGGATTCCAGGGTCATCTCGTAAGTTTTCTGCTCTGTATTTTATTTTTTATTTTTGTTGTTGTTTTTCTTGTATTGTATTTGCTGTTATGCCATATTTCTAATTATTTCTTTTTTAATTCGTGAAGAATGATAGTCCTTGATTTTTAACTGTGGAATGATGTGGTGTGATCCATGCATTCAATCTCACGTAATGAGATAACACTTTGTTGTTGTTGTTGATGATGAAGAAAAATGATAGTCCTATCTTGTAATTTAGAATTATTTGAAACCAGAGTATGTAACTTGTGCATATCCCAGAGTAGCAACAGGTGAATAGATATTTGCAGTTTAGTGCTTCAACTATTAACCTTGCCATGGAATCATGTCAAAAATTAAAAATTAGCTAGTTGATGTTGATTGCAGTGTGGGTTTACCTAGTTTTAGGCTTGTAAATTGGACCAGAGAAAGGTCAGACGGTTGAGACTACTAAACCACATAGCTAATGTCTTAACTTCACAGTGCTCAAAGCCTCATTCTGTTTCTGCAAATTTGAAAAGAAAGAGACTGATCAACTTCCTATTCTTCTTGCAATGATACTGCTGATCGCAAGATCAGCTTGGTATATATCATGAATCCATTTTCTTTTACTTGAAGCTTTGGGAACAATTAGTAATGTGATATTATATACTAGTTTGATTGTCTTCAATTTTTTATTCAAGTAGCTATTAATCCCTTTGTAATAAATTAATGATTATGTTATCATTATGTCTTTGCGGTGTTTTGTTTTGTTCTGTTTTGCTATTCTTGTTCTTTTATGCATTCAGGACATGAGATTGGTTAGGTTCCTAGGCTTGAATTGCATTGCCACCTGCTTTTGCAAGCTGCGATATCTTCTCTAGATCTACATGCATTTCAACTTTATTCAGAAGCAGGAAATTACATGTCACAATTTCTAATTTATCATCATTATCAAGTGAATAATTTATTTTATTTAAACTTTGATGAAGTTATTGATAGTGCTGATTGCTGTCTATTTCAGTTATGGTCCGTGTCAGACTCCTACCTTAGGATTTTGCGTGCAGCGATATTTACAAATAAACACTTTCAAGCCAGAAAAGTTTTGGAGTTTGCACCCTTACATAATTCAAAACGGCTATGAAATTCAGCTAGAATGGCAACGTGGCAAATTGTTTGACATAAATGTGAACAATTCTATTCTTTTATATCTGTGGTCTTTGTTTGTCTCAAGGCAACAAATGAAGGATATCCTTCAGATACTTTTATGCCATTTCAGGTTGCTATGATGTTTCAAAAGCTGGTTTCTGAAGATGGACTTTTGGAAGTTACGGAAGTATCAGAAAAACAGGAAACCAAAAGTCGCCCTGTTGGTCTAAACACAGTGAATCTTCTAAAGGTTTTTTATACTATAAATAATGGTTTCATTTGAATTGTCTGTATATATTAGATGCAAAATTCCACTATAATCATGTTTTATTCAGGGGAACTCTGTTAATATTTGTACTCAAATCTGCTGTAAAAATTAGACTATTTCTATATTTTATTCAGAATTCAATGTTTATTTCTTTAGTTAACGTAATATAACTTGGGTACAATGTTCTTTCCAGGTTGCTTCAAGTGCTCTAGGATTTGGACCTCAGATGGCTATGCAACTAGCTGAACGGTTATATACTCAAGGTTTCATCAGGTTTTCTCACAATCTCCTATTCTTCTATATCTAATGCTATATTTTCTTAATTTGTAGCATGTACTAATATTTTGATTGGTTTCTGCACAATGTTTCTCAAGCTATCCACGCACGGAAAGCACAGCATACCCTCCTTCCTTTGACTTTCGTGGTGTACTCTCTGCACAAACAAATAATCCTACATGGGGTAATTATGTACAAGGGCTACTTACCACTGGTTATCAAAAACCTCGTCTGGGAACAGATGTAGGTGACCATCCTCCTATTACTCCAATGAGATCAGCAGCAGAAGATATGCTGGGCAATGATGCTTGGAAGCTGTACCAATATATTTGTCAACACTTCATAGGCACAGTGTCTCCGGACTGCAAGTATATAAGGTAAAATATTATACTCTATCAGCATTTCTTGATCGTCACATTATGGTTTTGATTTCATTCAAGTATGCCCTGTGCCTTTTATTTGGATTGTGATATATGAGGCAATCTTGTTAATTTATGATTGTTCTGGTCTCTCCTTGTTATCTATTTAAATATTTAAACATTTTGATAATGTTAGCAAGTACCGGGTACAATTGTCAAACATTTCAATGTAATATCTCTTCATTAATATCTAGCTCTGCAACCTATCAGAATTTTCTCTCTTCGAATTTCTACTTGTCAGATTGTGTCAAAGTGCACATGGTAGAACATTCAGGATATGACTTCCCCCGTATTGTTGTCATAATCATAATAATATAATTTTTAAAGTATATATTGACATTTTGTGCTTCTTTCTTCTAAACTTAATTTTTGTCTAAACCATTGCAAATATTCACATGCCCTTGCTTTATGAACTTGATAACATTTAGTTTTTTCATACATTATTTGTCATCCATCCAGGAGAAAGGTTGAGTTTTCCATTGGCGGAGAGTCCTTTCATTGTACAGGGCAGCATGTTGTCACCAAAGGATTTACTGCAATAATGCCTTGGTTGGCTTTAAATGATAAAAATATTCCATCATTTACAGAAGGGCAGAAAATAGAAGTATCAAAGTTGGACCTCTATGAGGTAACTGTGGTTCCTTACTCAAATTCAGATTCTCTATGCAGTATTTTAGATTTGATCCTAACTTCTAGCCATTTCTAGTCTTTTTTTTTGTTTTTTTTTGTGGTTGTGTAAAGCCATAAAGCCAACTGTTTACTTTCATATTCAAATATAATAAATGTTAGGGATGATTGAATCATATATATAACCATTTATGGGAAGAAGAGAAATGTTGGAACTCATTTCGCATTAGAGTTCTGTATATATCATTGAGAGCTAACACCACAACTTCTACAGGGGAGTACCAGTGCTCCAGATTACCTAACTGAAAGTGAGCTGATATCCCTGATGGAGAAGAATGGAATAGGAACTGATGCATCAATTCCTGTACATATTAACAACATATGTGAGCGGAATTATGTGCAGGTAATGGATATAGACATGTAGCCTATATAGATGCATCATTGTCTGGATATTCATCTAATCAAATTGCAGGTACAAGCAGGCAGAAAGCTTGTCCCAACCCCATTAGGCATAACATTAGTAAGAGGTTATCAAACTATAGATCCAGATCTCTGTCTGCCTGATATTCGTAGCTTCATTGAGCAACAAATTACTCTTATTGCCAAGGGTCAGGTAGATCATCGACATGTGGTGCAGCATGTAATTCAACAATTCATGCAGAAATTTAGTTACTTTGTCAAAAAGGTTGGCTAACTTTGGTTTAGTACTTGTCTACTTGGTAATAATATGATTCTATATGACTGTTTTCACAACACATTAGGTTTTTATTTGTTTATACTAAATCATTTTTCTTGATCTAAGTTTGTTTTCTGCTTGATCCTCCTTCCTCCACCCGTAACCTGGAGATCATGTTCTTTTGAACTTGTTTGGTTAAAAAATTTAAAATTAATTGATACTCTTGTTTTCTTTTGTAATTTGGTCAGGTCACAGTTTATCCCGTATTTCCCTGGTTTAGTTACATCTCTTGCTTTGGTCTTCCCATCTATGCTTACTGTTGTATGTCAAACCTTTTATTAATAACATATGCTTGTGTAAAGCTATGAGGTTTGAACTTCTTTTAATGTATCTGTAAGTTGATGCATGTTAGATTTATTCCACATGCATCCATGAGTAGAAATATTTCACATCTTTTATATTATTTCATTTTCTAATATTGTCCATAATGAGTCACCGTGACATTTGCTACTAAGATGTACATGGATGTATAGGCTACATTGTTCTACTAATTCTGTTGCTTTCTATCTTGCTCAGATTGAAGACATGGATGCATTATTTGAAGCACAGTTTTCTACGCTTACCGATTCAGGGCGAATTCTGAGTAAATGTGGTAAATGCTTGAGATATATGAAGTACATTTCTACTCAGCCTTCACGGTTGTATTGCGGTACATGTGAGGAGGTCTATTATCTTCCACAGAAGGGAACTATCAAGGTAGTATTATATAGCCTGTCTAATAATATGGACTCTGAAAAGCTGTGGAATTTTGTTAAATTGATATTATTGTGAATTGGTTTCAGTCAAAAGTATTTTGTGTGATTGTATTAAGTAGCCCTTTTAACATTTCTCCCGTATCCTTATTCCAAAGAGTAAAGTCTTCCTATCTTTCCCTGTTTACAATTTATCTCTTCCTCTTCCTTCCACTTTCTTGTCCTAAGCTAATTTGTTACTGGGGCTGACATCCTTTCAACCATTTGTGCATTTTTTCCTTGAAAACAATATCATACAAAATCCTACGAATTTCAGCACTCAAGACCTCTGATATGCTGGTATAAAATGTCATTGTTGTCAGAAAACTGTCAAGACATTTCCATTTCATTTTTAGAATCTGTTATATAACTTTCATACTTGGAGTGGTTGCATTGATTTAACAACTACCATATCACTATAGTTGGAGGATGACTATATGAACATTCCTTTTAAGATTATTATGAACCTACACTATGTTGATAAAAGAATTAAGACTTAGATAAATGGAGAGGGGTTGAATTGGTTTTTAGACTTTCTTGAAAACTTTTATCCCCTTTGAAACTCTTTTGAAAACCTTTCAATTGAAAATCATAATACAATTCTTTATTGAATCAAGATTGAACAAGAGTGTATAAGAGACAAAAATATCACTAGCTAAATATTAAAAAGAAAGGAAAAGAAAGGACACACAAGATTTATATTAGTTAAGATCTAATTGATCCTACATCTAGTCTCAACTACTCAACCTTAAAATAACTGGATTCCATTATCTTTGTATGTTTTACAAGCACTCAACACATCCACACATATACAAGATATAAAGCACAAGATCAACTTTTGAACAAGCTCAAGGAGGATATAGAGAGATTAACTTAATCAATTCAAGTAGGATACCACAAATCAACTCCTAATCAATTCAAGAAGGATCTGTTTAGCATATCAACTCTTGAACAAGATCAAGAGGATATACAAAAGATCAACTCTTGACATATTAAGAGGATATAGAGGAAACACTCCCAAAAAGTAGAAGAAACTAGGAAAGAAGTTACTTCTTTACGGCAGAAGCAATCACACAATGATACTTCGCTCAGATCACACAACTTTTAGCTTTCTTAAAAAACCGAAGAGAAAAGATTGGTTTCTTGAACTCTTCTTAGAAACACTCTGGGAGAAAAGTTTATAAGCTCAGAAATACTCTTTGAATGATTTGATATTGTTGATTAAAATTTACAGAATCATTGCCTTTATATAGATTTCAAAAAGATCATTTAAAAACTGATATTGACACTTTTAATCAATTATATAAGTTGGTAATCAATTATCTTAACCGTTTAAGTGTATTTTAGAAAAACAAGCTTTTTGGTTTAATTGATTATTAGTGAGATAATTGATTATTTTGTTCTTTCCCAATTCTAGAAAACCTCAAGAACAAAGTAATCGATTATATTAAGACTTAATCAATTATTTTCAGTAAAATCTGAAAACCACTCTCTGTTTTAACGTGTTATCAAAATGGATAATTGTTTATCTTAACCTGATTTATATAAAACATGTTAAGAACAAATTAATCGATTAGATTAATTGGTAATCAATGAAACAGAGTGAAAAACCTCTTTAAAACATATTCAACTTTTAAAAACTTGTTTGATTTGAGATTTTGAAAAGCATATTTAAATTGTGCTTATAAAATCTTACTTGTATGATGGACTAAGGTACATGTGACTTACCTTGTTGTGAAAGACTCACAATTGCATGCAATGAAAGCTTTTGACACAGAATACAAAATGTTTATGTCTTTATCATCTTCAACATCTTGAAACTTCATTTTCACAACCAAGAAACTTGACTTGGTCTTCAAGTCTAACACACTATGTGTGCGCACCAACGGCTTCACTGTTTATTAGATCATGAGCAAGAGAGCCTTTGATGTACTTTTTTACCATTCAATTCCTTCCTGTCTTGCCTAAACTTGTAATCATCTTTATTATTTGGGCTTCTCTCCCTTCTATACGAGACACAAGTGTAAGAAAGAAAAGAAAAGTAATTGAGAAGGAATCATGGTAATAAGATTTGCAAGAATGATTGATATATTTCACAGTACTACAAAATAAAGAGTCAGCAGCTTATACAAGATACAAGCTGAAAGAAGAAGAAATAACAAAAAAGATAAAGGCAAAGCAGAATATAGTTGTTGTTAGATGTATTTTAGTATATGGGCCTAGACCCATCTCTGTATAATGCTGTGTGTATATAATGTTCCTCTGTCCTGCTTAAGAAGACACACAATGATTCCATCGTATGTCTCTCCATGCTTTTATCTCTACATGGTGTTGCTGCCAACTTTGACAGTAAAATCTATTGACTATCAGCAATAGATTTCCTTGTAGGTAAAGAGTCCTTGAGATGATGAAAATTTAATGTACCACAACACACGTAGTAGCCTGAGGATGATGCCGAAGGATAGAGTCCAATGTGAGATGAAATAGTGAAAATGTATTAGTGATGGGAAACAAATAAAAAATAATAGGAAAGGACAGAAGACAAAGGATAACAAACAATACCAAAAGACTTGATTGTGAAAATCTTTCAAGAAGTCAGGAGCTCTTCGTATTCTAGTTGAGTGACGAAGATTAGGATTGGGTGTGCATTTGGGTTGTGTCTCTGAACTATCAAGAGTCTGCAGATCATGTCATTGTAGCTAGATTGGATTGGATTGGTATGACCGGTGTTTTAGGAATTGATATCATTATGAATGAGCAGGGATGAATGTGTCTGATATCATTATGAATGGGCAGGGACGAATGTGTATGATTCGTGTTGTGAAAATTAAAATCTGGTTGTGGTAAAGGTATGTTAGATCTTGATGTATTAGATGCAATGTATGGAAAAACATGCTTGGGAAAAATAACATTTCTAGATATAAACATCTCTCTAGACGAGAGATAAAAGATGACATATCCTTCAGTCCCTGTTTTGAAACCAAGAAAACACATTTTCTTGATCTAGGATCAAGGTTGGATCTTTTGCTCTCAATATAGCCAGGCAAAACAAGGAGATCCAAAAACCTTCAGTTCGAGGAAAACAGGTGGCTGATTGTATGAAAGGCAAATGGGCTTTTGAAATTAAGAGTGGGTGAAGGTAGCCGCCTATATATGAACTGCACGTGTTACAGTATATGACCAAAAAGATTTTGGCATGTTTGACTGGAAAAGAAGACCGTGTCTGACATTAAGAATATATTGATCCTTTCTTCAGCAAAATTTTGGTTTGATGTTTTTATGCATGAAGTGTGACGCGTTATTCCAAATTTGTTATACAATTCGTTGTAAGAAAACACTCCATTGATATTAGGCAATGGTTCCATGAGAAGAATTCATGTCGTAACATGTGCTGCCCGTTGGATATTTACTGTTTCATTTAATCTTTGTTGCTGTCGTGTTGTTTGGTGTGCTAAATGCCTGTCATTCACATTTGCTTCAACTTTTTTATGCAGTTGTACAAAGAATTGTCTTGTCCTTTAGACAATTTTGAGCTTTTAATTTGCTCCATGCCTGGCCCAGATGGTAAATCATTCCCACTATGCCCATACTGCTACAGTAATCCACCATTTGAAGGCATTGAAGCACTCATCAATACCGCCAAAACCGGTACTGCTGGCAAGATTGGCAAGGGATCTGGCATGCCCTGCAGCCTGTGTCCTCATCCCAGTTGCCCAAATTCACTGGTTTCCCAGGGTGTGTGTGCTTGCCCAGAGTGCAGTGGAACACTTGTCTTAGACCCAATAAGTGCTCCCAGATGGAGACTTTGTTGTAATATGTGCAATTGCCTAGTTTTTCTTGCACAAGGTGCTCACAGAATCTCCACAACTAAAGAGCGGTGCCCTGAATGTGACTCATCAATCATAGAAGTAGACTTCAACAAGAAAACAACTCCTCTGGAAGACGGTGCAACCTTGCACCGTGGTTGCATTCTATGTGATGAGTTGCTTCATTCCCTTGTGGAAATGAAACATGGTAGAAGTTTCAAGCACATGAGCTCAAGAGGAAGAGGTAGAGGAGCAAGGAAAGGTGGAAGGGGCAGAGGACGCGGCGGGGGTGGAAAAATGATGGATCCAAAAATGAGTTTCCGAGATTTCTAAGTAATGCCCCAGTTGTTCATCTTGCTTGTAGCTGTAACTTTATACGTTTCTAAATAGAAAGGATATTTGTTACATAAAATTTGTTCATGGCGTATCTCGTTCACTCGATTTGAAGAACGGATAGCGAATGTTGAAGATTTTTTAATTTTTCAAAAGTAAATGCATACAAATGCGCGAGTGACATTTGCGTTCAACACAATTTTGTTTAAAGAATATTTGTTAGTGTTTTACTGTTACGGTTCTGTTGAAGCAATAATTATTTTTGTACATGGAGTTCTTGAAATCTTTATAGTAGTTGGCAAAGATTTTCAGTGAAGATTTGTTACAAAATTTGATGTAATGTTACACAATATAGGCGATCATAAATATGTAATTGTATGTACTGAGAAGAGAGGTTATTTGTATCAGAACCAGATAAATAAATTTGAGTTAGTTGGTCGTACATGGATTATTAAGACTATTTTTTAAAAATGTCATGTAATTTATTCAAAATTCTTATGATGCTTGTATTTTAATCTAGAAAATTTATGATTAAATGTAATGGTTGGAATCTTTTAAAACATTTTTATTACAAAAATTATATATAGGATCATAAATTTTAAGATCTGTGTTTGTCTTATAAAACTTAAGATCATAAATTAAATTTTAATTATTTATATTAAATATAGTTATATGTGAAAGAATTAGTAAATTAAAATGTGAATAATATATTATTAAATAAGATTTTATAAAATTTTTGTAGACGAAGAAAAATAAACAGCTAATATATATGTGTATGGAGATTAAGTTATATAGAGGTTGTTATATTTCCTTTTGTTATATTTACTTTTACATCTTTAGTAATTCTGTGTTTTGTATAAATGTATTTCTATTAATAGTAAAAATATGATTATATATTATGTATACTATTTTATCAAATAGAGTACTAAGAGTAAAACCAAATTAATTATATATTAAATTTTGATGTAAATAAAGAGATATTGTTTAATTTTGGATTTATTTAATTATTAATTTTGAAATAAAATGATCTTATTAAGTATCTCTACTGCAAAAAATTATACTCAATATCATAAGACTTTGGTATAAATAAGACCCGGAAAAGATTCATGTCAGGTAAGATTGTATTGGAAACCGGAAGAAGTTACACTTTCCAAACCAAACACCCACGTTGTCGCGTTGACGTATCTAACCCAAGAATATATGCATATCCGAATGTTGTGTATTGTGTTGACGAAGGTAAGAAGTAAATAACAGGAGAGGTAAGGGGTATTCTTGTCATTTATGATCTGACTGTATTTTTGTCCTAATTTTTCCCACTTTCCATTCATCCTTAGCTCAGGACAGCAAAATTAATTCTTAAAACACACCACACAACACCCACCCTTTCTCAGCGCTGCGCCTGTGCTCTCTCCACTACTCTCTCTCTTCATCTCTCTGCGATTTCAAGCTTGGTTTGGTATTCAATCTTACTCTTTTCGCTTCTTCAACTTTTTGTTTTTTCTTCCCTTATCAACTTTCAAAGTACAGTTTCATTCACTTTTATCATTCACATGCATCTCTTTCATGCAGACTTTGTTTTATTCATCAATTTTGTGTTCTTTTCTCCAATGGCCGTTTCTGCCTATATATCTGCTGCCAACTTGAATTGCCTTCTTGGCGCCAGAAACCTATCCAATCCAAAGCTGGGTTCTGCAGATGCCACAAGTTCGTTATCGTTTGGTGGGAGCGACTCCATGGGCCTTGCCGTGCGATCCGCTTCAATTCGTGCTCCTAAAAGTAACCACTTCTCTCCTTTGCATGTCGTTTGCGTCGATTATCCACGACCGGAGCTTGAAAACACCGTTAATTTCGTCGAAGCTGCTTACTTGTCTTCCACCTTTCGTGCTTCTCCGCGTCCACTGCAACCATTGAAGATCGTTATTGCCGGTGCAGGTAATAAGCAAGATATGCCTGTGCTTGTACATTTCGTTTATGCGTGGAAATTGTGTGTTTGCTGCCAAATTTTGTGGGTTTTCTTGCTTTAGTTGTTCTGGGTGTTTTCAGATTAGGACCTGTTATGCCCTTTTCATTGCATGCATTGTCTTCTAATGTTGATGTGTGTTACAACTTAGGAGCCTGCTTGGGCAAGGCATTGGGAATTCCTTCATTTGTGATTAAATAGATAAGCTAATCTTTGCACATGATTTTTAATTTCTCTGCCTTTTGTGGCTTGATGCATGTTTCAAATTAATGCAGGATTGGCTGGTTTATCAACTGCAAAATATCTGGCTGATGCTGGGCATAAGCCTATATTGCTGGAAGCAAGAGACGTTCTAGGTGGAAAGGTTTTCCTGCTAATTTAATCCCTTTTGTCAATAATTTATCACCTTTTACAACTTCTGTTCATCATTTTGCGTGTTGTTTAATTAGATAAGAAATTTGTTGTGTTGGCTTTATAGCTTCTTCATCAGGCTTCCACAGTATATACCACATTTATAATAAACCAATTTTAATGTATTGTGTTTTTATACTATTATTCATTTTCTAAGGTTGCTGCATGGAAAGATGAGGATGGAGACTGGTATGAGACAGGTCTACACATCTTCTGTAAGTTCATTAAACCTCAACTCTTTTTTTATTATTTCTGCTTCCAATTTAATAATATCATGCCTTTATTTATAAATTTTTTTCCTTTGATAAAAGAGAATTAGAAAAAGAGTAAAAGGCTGGATGATAAAGGAATATTTTTAGGGCTACAAAAGAAATCATATTATTTGATCAATAAATATAACCTTCTCCCTTCTCCACAGTTGGGGCTTACCCTAATGTGCAGAATCTATTTGGAGAACTTGGCATTAATGATCGGTTGCAATGGAAGGAGCATTCCATGATTTTTGCTATGCCGAGTAAGCCTGGAGAGTTTAGTCGATTTGATTTTCCTGAAGTCCTTCCGTCCCCATTAAATGGTAAGATGTAAGATTTATTATAATTTATATGTGTGCATATTTATATATACCTAACTGAAGTTGGATGTCTTTATAAAAAGTGCATTGAATGTCTTTTATCTTTAGAAAGCCCACTATGCAGAATATGCAGTTGTGTACTACAAAATGTGCAATACTATCTAGCAATTTTGATTTTGAGTATATGTCAATGAGTTTAATAATCATTGAAAGAACATGGGTTAGATTGGTTCCATTTTATGTAAGTTAAAAATTGCAAAGCCAAACAGAGAATAAGCATTTTAGCTTGGTTTCTATATTCTTTTACTCTCTTATTTCTATCTCTTTCTTCACTATTCTGGTTTGCAGGACAGGAACATATTTTCTCTTCTAAAATTAAACAACTGATGCTTAAATTCTCCAATTTTATTTTAATATCATCATTCCCGTTCTAAGATTTTGTTTCATCATACCTTTGTGCTAAATGTTAATCATTATTCTCGAGTTTCATGCCATGAATTTGATAACAGGAATCTGGGCAATATTGAGGAACAATGAGATGCTGACATGGCCAGAGAAAGTCAAATTTGCAATTGGGCTTCTGCCAGCTATGCTTGGTGGACAGGCATATGTTGAGGCTCAAGATGGTCTTTCTGTTAAAGAATGGATGATAAAGCAGGTATAGCACTTGTCTTGATTGTATAACCTTACCAGTAGATTAATAGATTGAAGTAACTTGGCTTGTTTATGTGACCAGTCATGGCCTAATGCGACTTAAAAATTGCAGAGAATAGTCTTGTTTGCTATTGATGGAATCTTGACCATCTAATGACTATTCTGAAATGGGGTGATTTATCATAAGAAATTAATTGGTTAACTCAGATGAATCTCATGTTACTGGCTTAATGCTTTTCATAGTTATCAATTTGAAACTCAAAGTAAGAAGTTTATATTTGTGTGAAATAATGTATTAAGAGATATTTCCTTTGATTCATATGTAGAATTTATAATTCAAATTTTAAATGAGTGTGTTATGCTGGAGTCAGAGACTAGGATTAAGGTGGGTGTCATTTCCCAACTCAAAAGTATAAATGTTGCTCTGGAGGTGATTGAGACAAGGGTAGAATTTGTATTACACAAAGTTTGTCTATTTTATCTCATGGACCAGTCCTCAACCACTTAAGTTGATTATCTCCAAACACTCGTAACCCAAGGCCTACAAAGTGAGGCAAGGGAACAGGTTCAGGATGAGAAGAATAAGAATTCTGTAAAGGGAAGTCATTTTTTGAGATTAGTAGAATGGAATGGTGCATGGGACCTCCTTACAATTGCAGCAGCATTAACACACTACTTTGTGGGAAAAAAATACTGCAGGAAGAATGGAGGAATTCATATTTGTGTTTGACGAGAGAGGATTCAAAGTTAATTTCGGGCTGCAGTCTTTTGGTTGGCTAGGTCATCATTCTTCAAACAACCAGAACACTGATATGGGCTTTATTTGAAGCTGCCATAGTTATTCCCCTCTTTAGGAGGGGGGTGTTGATAGATACCCATTGATACTTAGTTAAGTGTCTGGTAGTGAGAGAGTTAGTTAGGTTAGTTGGTTGAACTATTAAAGAAATAAGGCATATTGTCTATAAATAAGAGGGTTTGAGAGGTAGGGATAGTTCTGTTATTGCTTTACTACTTTTTATGGAATTGATTTATTTCCCCTTCTAAACTTGATTTTATCAATTAAAACTGGTGCTTATAGTCTTTCTGGAAACTTAGGAGGGAAAATAAATTAGCCAAATTGGTTTTTAGGAAAGGGAAGATAAAAGAAGTACTTTCTTTTTCTTCCCCCATTCAAATAAGGAGAATTTTCTATGTCTGCATGCCTTTATTAGTGTAGTTAATTTACTATTAGAAAATTTATATACTGGAGACTTACAGGGACATAGATGAAGTTGTTTTGTCAGGTTAGCCATGTATCTCTGAATTGAAATACTGGTCATTATTGTCCAATGTGAGGTGAAGGGGCTTCTGCGCTACAAGAAAGGAAGAATAAATAAACAAATTTGTATATTGTATTTTTTATCTGTCTCTTATTTTAATGGTGGCAGTTGTAGTAGTTTAGTTCACTGGGAAATATAGAAAGGATATCTATATTATAGTTGTAATTGTTAGATTGTATTACTTGATAATGCTTTAAAATAGATTCCATCTACCATAGGTTGATTTGACTGGGACTGAATGCAACCTTCTTATGGTCAGTGTTGCGAATAATTAGAGTATAACAAATTTGTATATTGTATTTTTTATCTGTCTCTTATTTTAATGGTGGCAGTTGTAGTAGTTTAGTTCACTGGGAAATATAGAAAGGATATCTATATTATAGTTGTAATTGTTAGATTGTATTACTTGATAATGCTTTAAAATAGATTCCATCTACCATAGGTTGATTTGACTGGGACTGAATGCAACCTTCTCATGGTCAGTGTTGCGAATAATTAGAGTATAACAAAATGTTTTCACCTTTTGATAGGGTGTACCTCAACGAGTAACTGACGAGGTGTTCATAGCAATGTCGAAGGCACTAAACTTCATCAATCCTGATGAACTTTCAATGCAATGTATATTGATTGCTTTAAACAGATTTCTTCAGGTGCGATCATTTCCTTTACTTATTAGACACTGTTCCACTAGCATTATTGTGCGATGGACAAGGTCATTTTTTTCCTGTCATAATAGTTTAATGGAATCCGATTAGTAATAAAGTCTAAGATGGCCTTTTATTTCACAAATATGTTTTGTGGAACTTATGATCAAGTTTTTTCTCTTTCAACTAATTATTATACTATTAAATTCTTCAATAGGAAAAACATGGTTCTAAGATGGCATTTTTGGATGGCAATCCCCCTGAAAGACTTTGTATGCCAATAGTTGATCATATTAAGTCCTTGGGTGGGGAAGTTCATCTCAGTTCACGCATTCAAAAAATTGAGCTAAATGATGATGGAACAGTAAAGAACTTCTTACTAAGTAATGGGAAGGTGATGGAGGGGGATGCTTATGTGTTTGCAACTCCAGGTTAATTTTATTCTTATTTTCCCATTGTATTAATTACTTCTTTTTCTTGTTTTCTTAATCTCCATTCCTTAATTTTTTTGAGGATTTCTTTTTCGTGTAAGCAGTGGATATTCTAAAGCTTCTTTTACCCGACCACTGGAAAGGGATTCCGTATTTCCAGAGATTGGATAAATTAGTTGGAGTCCCGGTCATAAATGTTCACATATGGTAAGTAATGGCTTTTGATGTTGAAAACTATGTCCATGCAAATGTTAATTTTAAATCAAATTATTACAGTCATCTTTATTTCAGTTTGCTGTCTAATATATTAAAACTCAAATATTCACTGAAAGTTTGGAATAGAAATCTCTGTGATTACTCTTAAATTGTATCAATAACAATTGGAAATTTATAATTAAATAATTAATATTATTCTTCCAATTGAATGGTTGCAATAGTTTTGGTAAGTGGAACCTTTAAATAGAGTTTTGGTAAAATAATGTCACTATCACTAATTGATTCAGTAATATACTTTTCTAACTTTTTTAAATATATATTTTCCTCACTTTGTCGATTTTTTTTAAAAATTCTGAATAAAAATAGCAAAATTAATTTGTAATATTTGTGGGTGATGATTATATCGTTAGCTCCACTCATATGCATCCTGTTTGCAGGTTTGACAGAAAACTGAAGAACACATATGATCACCTTCTCTTTAGCAGGTCTCCCTCACACTTTGAAACGCTAGTAATGTCTGGAAATGCTGTTCATTTAATGTCTCTTGCGGTTTTACTGATACATAAGTTTATATTACGACCCAACTTTTGTGCTTAATAAATTGGGAAATTAGCCACGTATAACAATCAGAAGACAAACTGAGTACTGTAACATAGAAATAATAAAGAAGATATCATCTCCCTAAATGTGGAAACTCTTATAGTGTGTCGTTTAGTGACAGTGACCATGGACCAATCTATTGAGGTTTATGATATGACCTAATCTTAGATTCAGCTAGTGTGCTATAACTTACTGAAGAAAAAAAGTGACAAAGGGAATAGAAAATTTGTGGCCAAGATCCTTTCTGCTAGATTTCAACCTAAAACTAATTGGTATTAGATGAAGTTGTCTACTAGTATATTAACTCTACTTATGTCATATTCCATTCTTTGCTTAACTTCGTTGAGAGTTTGTTTAAGAATTTATTCAGGGCATTGATGTGGTCTAGCATGTTGTGGTTTATTGTGATTCTGTGTATACGGTAGTGTTTCGTGTACAATTTCCAATTACAAACAATTACATATTTCCTGTCGATTGCAGGAGGACTTTTAATTTTGTTTATGTTCGAAGTATCTGAGGATTTTAGGGATGAAAATCACTTTATTTTTTCGAGTGAAATGAACTCTTTTCTTCTTTGCTTGCTTGATGGTATTTCTGGATTATAAATAAAGTTTTTTCATCACCTCACATTTCGTATATTTTTATATTTTCTTCGTGCAGAAGTCCCCTTCTGAGTGTGTATGCTGACATGTCAGTAACTTGCAAGGTAAACACTTCTTTCATGTCATTAATTTGCACTGATTTATTTCCTCTAACACATGCAAAAGTTGTGTTCTGTATGGGGTCTAGGTTAGCACACCCCCTTGAATATTAATATTAATATGTCAGTAAACACCTATGTGATTGGAGATAGTATAGTGCTTTCCGGACGAACAGTAAACCCTCTCAGCTCAAATTAGTTCAGTTTTCAGATATTTATGCAATTTCTTTTTGGGTTTTGAGGCTGAATTTCTTCTGCATATGTTAGTCTGGTCATCATTAAATGTTGGAACGTTGTTCAGGTGACTCTGTTTCACGATCTAATGCAGGAATATTATGACCCAAACAAGTCTATGTTAGAGTTGGTTTTTGCACCAGCCGAAGAATGGATTTCACGTAGTGATGAAGATATCATTGAAGCCACAATGTCTGAGCTTGCCAAACTCTTTCCTGATGAAATTTCTGCAGACCAAAGCAAAGCAAAGATTGTGAAGTACCATGTTGTTAAAACACCAAGGTTTGACTGCAGATCCACAGAGGTGGATTATTCCTTTTTTTTTTCTTTTTTGTAAACATGGATCGGGAATGTTTTTGTGTTACTGAACTAGCAGTCACATTTATAGTCATTATATTCAGTGTGTTCTGAATCCTTGTTGAACTGGCTACATTGTTTCAGGTCGGTTTACAAAACTGTTCCAAATTGTGAACCTTGCCGTCCGGTACAAAGATCTCCTATTGAAGGTTTCTACTTAGCTGGAGATTACACAAAACAAAAATATTTAGCGTCAATGGAAGGTGCTGTTCTTTCAGGGAAGCTTTGTGCACAAGCTATTGTACAGGTAAAATCTGTCACAAAATTATCTATATAACTCGCACCAAATAATTAGCAAGAAAGTGATAATCTATCTATCTATCTATATATATTATGCTTTGAGTCCATTCAATTTCATGTTTTAGTTGAAACATTTTGTTTAGTTCCATTTATCCTCTAAACTTGTATGTTGTCACGGAATGATTTTGTATGTACCTCCAACGCTCCCTCATTTATATTTTTGAATAATGTTTTTCCTTTGATTATGTTATGTATGACATTGGTGTCACTGAGTGTTGCTAAACAATTGTGCAGGATTGTGAGGTACTTGCTGGTAGGGGCCAGAAAAGAATGGCTCAAGCGAGTGTTGTCTAACAGAAACAAAAATTGAAAATAAATTATGGTAGAAATACAGGAGCAGCATCACTTCAGTCCATAGTAAGAAACCAAGGGAAGAATAATCTACAGGGAACAGATGGCAAGTGTCAACATTGTATTGAAACAAAATTTGTCATTATTTAAACTTTTATATCCACTTTTCTCTTCTTTTCTTTACTTTACATTTGTTACTGAGTTGCAAATTATTTTCAGAAGGGCACATATCCAAGTAAATTAATATTAAGTAGTGGGTAATGCCCGATGTCCTGTTAAACAAATTTAGTCCATCTTACGTAATTGTAGGTGTATGAGTCTGTTAGCCGACTCATAAATTAAAAGAATATAGTTTAATTTTAAACCTGAATATTTATACAAGTAAAGATTCAGTACAAACATAATAATTAAGAAAATTGAAAATTGAATTATTTATTATAAATAATTATGAAAATATAGTATATTAAATTATATTAAATTGAATAATAAAATAATATTAAATTTTTATTTGTAAATATATAAAATTAATGGGAAAAAATATTTAATTATATTTAACATATATAATAATAATAATAATAATTTAAAAGTTAATGTTGGTGGTGGGGCAAGACAAATCTGTCCCACACTTAACCCATGCAGGCTCTATACTAGTTGCTTAAATTTCATATTGATATTCCTAAGATAAATTATATTAATTTATGTAGGTATGTTTGTCTCACTTTTCACCTCACATGTCATTTCTTACATAAACTATATTAATTTTTAAATACTATATAATAATATAACTATATATATTAGGTATAAATGATTTATGTATAGAATATTATCTTAAATATGTTTGTAAAAATTGACTTATAAATTAAAATTAAATAAATAATATTTCATAAATGGTAAGAATAATATTAAAGACAATAAAATTATAAATATTATATTGTAATTAGATATGTCATTACATTTTTTTAACCTTCATTATGTATAAGTTTCTTTTTTTATGCTTTTTTTTCTATGATTTATGATGAAACCTTCTATGTTAAATATGTTTTCGATCTTTTAGTTAATTTTTAAATGTATTTTTCAGTTTAAAAATTAAATACCATATAAATTTAAAACAGAAGTACTAAAGATATTGTTTTTATATAATTTAAAAAATAATTATATAAGAAATTAAAATATGTTAAATTTTTTATTTTTTATGTAAGTGCAACAAAAGGTAAAGTGTCACGCACATTATATAATAGTTTGATATTATTAGATCTATATATATAAGCTGTCTAACAAATTATCTAAAATTAAAAAAAATAAAGAATTAATAATATTTTTAATATGTTTTATTCTTACCACTTGCCTCTAGCTGCAGCTTATCTCATCTATCATATTATCTGAATGTTAAAAATATAAGAGTATTTAATTTGAACTACATTTTAGCAATTTAATTATGGTGAGCAGTGACTTGAAGATTAAAGTACTTTTCCTTGACCAAATCAAACATGGCTTATTATGACAGGAAAACGTATTGTCCAAGAAAAAAAAAATACTTGTTTTATTTAATAAAAAACGTGTTGTCCAAGAAAAAACACTTGACTTATTTTTAGAAAAGTGTTGTTTTTCTTTATGCAGAACCTATGATATCTTTATTTTTTATTTTTAAACGAAAAGAATGTGCATGATTGAATTTTGAAACATAAAAGAGAATATTAAATTATTGAAATTGAAATTGTATATAAATAGTGCAGAAAGCGCGAGATTTCTTGTGGCCTCTGCAGCAGAGCCTCTGTTACTCCATTCTGTTCCTGTGTGATCGAGATTTCCCTTACGCCTCTCAATCTCAATTCTGAGTATGGCTGCGCACGATGGATTCAACACGCTTCAGTACCTGTCACTCCTCTCTGAGGTCTGCACCGGGTTGGAGTCCCACATCGGCACCGCCGACAAGGTCCTCGCCGAGTTCATCATCCACTTGGCCCGTTCATCCGACAACCTTCACCAGTTCAGCGCCAAACTCAAGGACAACAGTGCCCATTTGCCTGATTACCTTGTCCGAAAGCTTTTCACCATTGTTCACGCAGTTCTTGTACCCACTAAGACAGAGTCCAAAGCCAGAGAAGAGGACAGTGGGAGCTCTTCGCGCATACCTCTCAAGAAGAGAATCTCCTCTCCAGAAAAAGGGGAAGCAAAACAGTTCACTACCTCCGGAAACTTGAGTTCTCCGGATAAAGATGAGGACGAAGAAGGTGCTGATGAGGATCTTGAGATTGAGTTGAATGATGATGCACCTGCATTCTTGCTGGGGCAAACCAGACACTCAATGGACATGTCTCCTCTTAAGATTTTCAAGAATCCAGAAGGTTCGCTGCTTCGCAGCGCAGCGCTTCAGTCTGCACTTGCTAAGGAACGAAGGGAACTGCGAGAACAACATCATAGATCAATGTTTGATTCGATTCCAAAGGATCTTAATCGCTCTTGGGAGGACCCTGTGCCGGAGAAAGGTGAAAGACGCCTTGCTCACGAGCTTAGGGGTGTTGGCTTATCTGCCTTTGACATGCCAGAGTGGAAGGACAGCTGCGGAAAAACCATTTCCTTTGGGCCAAAATCAAAGCTTTCTATTCTGGAGCAGAGGCAGAGTTTGCCAATTTATAAATTGAAAAATGAACTGATTCAGGCTGTGCATGATAATCAGGTGTTGGTGGTGATTGGAGAAACTGGTTCTGGGAAGACTACTCAGGTTACCCAGTATCTTGCTGAAGCGGGGTACACCACAAAGGGGAGAATTGGATGTACTCAACCACGGAGGATGGCTGCAGTGTCTGTTGCAAAGAGGGTTGCAGAAGAGTTCGGTTGTCGATTGGGGGAGGAAGTTGGCTATGCCATTCGGTTTGAGGATTGCACTGGATCGGATACTCTCATCAAGTACATGACAGATGGTATGCTTCTTAGGGAAATGTTGCTGGATGAGAATCTGTCACGGTATTCCGTTATTATGCTTGATGAAGCCCACGAAAGAACTGTTTATACTGATGTTCTTTTTGGACTACTGAAGCTGCTTCTGAAGCGTAGGCCTGAATTAAGATTGATTGTCACGTCTGCTACTCTGGATGCTGAGAAGTTTTCACGGTATTTCTTTGACTGTAACATCTTTACAATCCCTGGTAGAACTTTTCCTGTGGACATACTTTATGCTAAACAGCCTGAGAGTGATTACTTGGATTCATCTTTACTCACTGTTCTGCAGATCCACTTGACAGAACCTGAAGGAGACATTCTGCTTTTCTTAACCGGTCAAGAAGAGATTGATTTTGCTTGCCAATCTCTTTTTGAGAGAATGAAGGGATTAGGTAAGAATGCTCCTGAGCTCATCATTTTACCGGTTTATAGTGCTCTTCCTAGTGAAATGCAGTCTAGGATATTTGAACCTGCTCCACCTGGGAAAAGGAAAGTGGTTCTGGCCACTAACATTGCTGAGGCTTCTTTGACTATTGATGGGATATTTTATGTAATTGATCCTGGATTTGCTAAGCAGAATGTTTACAACCCAAAGAAAGGTCTTGACTCTTTGGTCATAACTCCGATTTCACAAGCATCAGCCAAACAAAGAGCAGGACGTGCAGGGCGTACCGGACCTGGGAAGTGTTATCATCTCTATACCGAGAGTGCATATAGGAATGAGATGTCTCCCACTACAATTCCGGAGATTCAAAGGATAAATCTAGGAACAATTACTCTTAGTATGAAAGCTATGGGGATAAACGATCTATTGTCCTTTGATTTTATGGATTCACCTTCACCCCAGACACTTGTTTCTGCTATGGAGCAGCTTTACAGTCTTGGAGCATTGGATGAAGAGGGCCTGTTAACCAAATTGGGGAGGAAAATGGCAGAATTTCCTTTGGATCCGCCATTGTCCAAGATGCTACTTGCCAGTGTGGATCTTGGGTGCAGTGATGAGATTTTGACCATAATTGCCATGATCCAAACCGGCAATATCTTTTACAGGCCAAGGGAAAAGCAAGGCCAAGCAGATCAGAAGAGGGCAAAGTTTTTCCAGCCAGAGGGTGACCATCTTACTCTACTTGCTCTTTATGAGGCTTGGAAAGCTAAGAATTTTTCAGGGCCGTGGTGTTCTGAGAACTTTGTTCAATCCCGATCGTTGAGAAGAGTCCAGGATGTCAGGAAGCAGCTTCTCACCATCATGGATAGGTATGATATCTAGATATTCTTCTAAATACTTTGGTTTCAGTATTAATTTACTTTTGGGGTGTATTCTAAGTTTTCTTTTCGGTTTTAGTTATTATGCTGAGCATAGTCTCATGCATAATCATTTAATTGTATGAAATTGCATTCTAAATCAGCTGTATGAATATTCATAATCCAGGTACAAATTGGATGTTGCGAGTGCTGGAAATAACTTCACGAAAGTCACGAAGGCTATCACTGCAGGATTCTTTTTCCATGCTGCTAGAAAAGACCCTCAGGAAGGTTACAGAACTCTGGTTGAGGACCAGTCTGTATACATCCATCCAAGCTCAGCTTTGTTCCAGAGACAGCCAGACTGGGTTATCTACCACGAGCTTGTGATGACAACGAAGGAATATATGCGTGAGGTCACGGCCATTGACCCTAAATGGCTAATTGAATTGGCTCCAAGATTTTTCAAAGTTGCAGACCCCACAAAGACGAGCAAGCGAAAGCGTATAGAACCACTTTAAAACTATATCCAACGAGCCAAATTCCTGGCGTTTGAGTAAACTCCAATCATGAGATGTAATTTATGTGCTTCCTCTTGATTCAGTGTCTTTTATACTGTAATATATTATTGCATATAGTTCTAAACGTAACTCTGAAATGCTCCTGACATGATGATTTAAATGAAAATTCATAAATATTTTCATTTGTATTATTACTCCAAAAGCTTAAAATACGACATGCCATGCTAAATTCCAAAGGTAATTCGATTGAATACGAATACCTACCGAGGTGGATAATTTCTTTTAGCTTCTTCCGTGATAATGGATTGTAGAATGTTTTTATCGTTACTGAACTAATGGCAGTTATAGTTGTCTTCTGAGTCCTAATGGCACAGACTTTGTTGTTGGAGATGGTTTACAACACTGTTCCAATTGTGAACTTTGTCTTCCCTTGCAAAGATCTGCTATAGAAGGTTTCTTATGACCTAGAAATTCCGCACACCAAAATATTTAGGTTCAACCTGATATGAAAAAGCATATTTTGAAGAAAATAATAATGTTACATTTATCTCTTTCTCCATCACCAAGGACATTCTCTTCCCCTGAAAATTTAATATCTATATTAAATTATTTAATATAGATATTAAAGATAATGCCTGCAAAATATTAAATTTTTTAATATTTTAAATTTAATAAATAGGATGAATGTCTCTGGTACTCCCAATAAATAAATTAATAAGACGTGGGATCAAATAAAATAATTGAAAGAAAATAGCAGAAATAGATTTTTTTACATTTTTCACTATTTTTATAAATTCTAGTTGATAATAAAAAAATGTTTAAAGAATGTGACAGTCAAGTCATAAAGAAAAGAAAACATAATTGTGCGTGTTTATGCGACGACCACAAGTTACTAGTTACTAGGTAGGAGGGGAAGTAGAAGAGATTAGCGGTGCAGGAAACGACACATGGAACATATCCATTAGTTTTGTTGCGATCTATCTATCTATGCCTTATATTACATCCTCCAATCACCAATCCAATCTTCTTTCTTTGAGGTTCAGTGAGACCTGAACTTCTTGAGTTGAAGTTCAAAGAAAACAGCAACAAACAATAATGCCCATTTTCTCTGCAACTGCAACGTTCGGCTCCTTCACTCCCATCTCCTTCCTCTCAGCTTCGCAATCTCAATCACACCCTTCTCCTTTTCTCAATTTCCCCCATAAGTTAACTGTGAAGACACCTTGGCAATGGCAGCACCATCACTATGACGCTGGTAAAGTCTTCATATCTGCCTCTGGCAATACCCAAATTGACCAAAATCTTGAAAGTGGACTTCTTCAACGCCCTACTCCTCCAGACCCACAGGATGACGCTCGTCAGGCTCGGGTCTGTCTTTCTTATTCATATCATTCACGCAATTTTCATTATTATTTATATCACCTAACCAATTTGTAATCACATGCATATTATAGATGTAAAGTACTACTAGTCATTACATTATTCTTCGCATTTAATATAACACAGGATATTCTTCATATTGTTATACCCAAAAGCAATTATTTAAATGGAATATAAACTCCAATCATTATTGCTGCGGCATGTTCTATTTAAATGGTTAATTTTTGGATTAATGCTAATTTCTATTACTGTATGTTGTGTTCTGATACTTTGTTTCTGCAATGAAGTAGAGATCATCTGATTGGAAGGCTGCAAAGGCCTATAAAGATAGTGGACTCATTTATAACGGCAGGGTTGAAGGTTTTAATTCTGGAGGCCTGCGGGTTCGGTTTTATTCTATTCTGGGGTTTCTCCCATTCCCCGAGTTGAGTCCATTGCATACTTGTAAAGGTATCCATCCATCTATACATGTTCATCGTCAATGTTTGTTACATTATTCTTCTTTTCCTTTTTCCTAAAAGTAAAGCAGGGTTGAAGGGTTAAAAATTGGTCCTTAACGTTCTCATTTTGTTCTCCCTCTCTTTGTTTTTATGCTGAAGAGCTCCTCCTCCCCCTTTCCACAGAAGAAACAATCTTATGGCTACTTTAGAAAGTGTAGTTTCAGCTTATGTAAATAAAATAGATTTCCTGTAATATCATAAAATTTGTTATATTGTCAAACACTAGTTAATGATCATATCTTAGAGCCAATCACGTTCATGGCTGCCCTTTTAGCATCCTTTGGTACCCATAATCCGTAATAGTATACAGATAAAAGTTTGCCGGTTTCCTATGGCTTGTTATATGCCATTTGGTCGTGTTTGCCTGTCTAAGCACGCCATTTAATCATCTGTTTGGATATATTTTAGTTGCTCCGTATTGATAATAGCATGTGGAGTTGAAATTGCTGATTTATTGTAGCATTGATTCTTTTGTGTAGAACCAGAGAAACCTATCCAAGAAATTGCAAAAGGCTTAATTGGTTCAATCATATCGGCAAAGGTAAACTTTATTATTTAAATAATGAATACTATATGTTATAATTTTTCATTCTGCTGCTGCCTAAAAGGTCCATTGTCCCCTGAATCTTGAAAACTGTTGTAAATTTTTGCTGCACAAGTCATCTGATTTGAGCTATTTCAACTTTTCAAGCATTTTCTGGACCTTGAAAAATAAAAAAATTCTTACATGTTTTGCATAAGGAAATATATATTTAGTGCTTCCTGCATCAGATTGATATCACAATCTTTTGCTCTACTCTGAATTAGGTTAAGTAGTAATTTTTTTCAAATGCTATGAAGGGTTTGTTTAAAATTTATAAACAATTTCAGTTTCTTCCAATTTTAGGTAATTCTAGCGGACGAGGATAACAAGAAATTGATATTCTCGGAAAAGGAAGGTGCCTGGTCCAAATTTTCAAAACATGTCAATGTAGGGGACATTTTTGAAGGAAAAGTTGGTTATGTTGAGGACTACGGTGCTTTTGTTCATTTGCGCTTCCCTGACGGTAACTACCGTGCATAGCTCATATGTCTACAATTTTCTTTTTTCACTTTATCATGGAAAAGTTACTAGTGACATCACAGAATGATGCAGGTCTTTATCGCCTTACTGGACTAATACACATCTCAGAGGTGTCATGGGATCTAGTTCAGGATGTCAGAGATATCTTAAAAGTAGGTGATCAAGTGAGGGTCAAAGTTATCGGTATTGATTGGTGAGATTCCCAATAGTCATGCTTTTTAAAGGAAATTTTTAAGCAGAATAATCAATTTTGTCTTCGGAAGTGTGTATATGACAATTTTATGTTAGTTTTTTAATTTTAGTAAACTAAGCATAAGTTCTTAAAATTAAATTTCATATTTCACATTTATAATTCTTGTATGTTTCCATTAAAAGGAAATTTAGTCTCTTCATACAAAGAATAAATTGTATATTAATAATGACGGACAAGAATTTACTTAAAATAAATGATGAATTTGAAAGAAGAAAGCTACTTTTAGAACTTCAGGAACCAATTAACCAGTGTCAAAATTTCATTGATATTCTTGTTGGTTGACTAAATCCATGCTTCGAAATTATAAGATTTAACTGTAGTGAAGCTATTTGCTTTGTTATGAACAAACTATTTCAAAAAATTAAGCCATTGAATGAATGCACTTGTGGTTTTATATCTAACATGTCCCTTCATGCATTAGCATTGAGCTCTTTGGACTTGAAGCATGAAAAATGTAAAGAATACACTGCCTTGTGTTAAAATGAACTTTTCTCTAGAAGAAAGAGTACAACAAGGATTGAACTATGAACCTCATGGTTATGAAGGCTTATATACCATGTCATGAATTAACACTATTAAAACTTGATGAACCACATGAATGAATTTCAGATCAAACATTGTTATTTTTCTATTTTGCTACATTTTATCTTCGTTCATGGAAATCAGTTTTGACTTATCTAAGTTGTTGCAGGTTAAAATCAAGGATTACCCTATCAATTAAACAACTAGAAGAAGATCCACTTCTAGAAACTCTGGACAAAGTAATACCTCAGGTTTGTAGTGTTGAGAACTCTCACATTGTCTGCCTTAATTCTTGGAGTGCGGCTTACATATATATTGAGCAACTTTGCTTAACCCGAATTGGATTTAACAAATTTGGCATGGAATCAGAGCTTATAGCTCTAGAAGAATTGCCCTATTCTGGTAGGCTTGCCTGGTTTGGCAGACAAGTGTGGAGTGGGGTGTTGAGAAGTCTTACATTGCCTGTCTCAACTTAATGAAATGTGGTTTATACATAAGTGGGACAAAGCCAATTGGTTTTAAGATGAGATTTGATATGTATAATCATAAAATATACATGCATATGCAGGAGAAAGGCATGGGTGTATAAACGTGCGTGCTTAAGGAAATATTTTGATCAATAATTTCTATATTTCAGGATGATTCAGCTGATCTTGATTCTATGGGCGATGGTGATAGTGGCAGTATTGAACCTCTTCCAGGGCTTGAAACTATCCTTGAAGAACTACAACAGGAAGACGGGTGTGTTTCCAAACTATTTGAAATAGTGGCAATCACGAGCATAGCACGAAAAAGTCCCAAAAAAAAAAACGCTCTTGAAAATACGGTCACAGTGAAGCACAACTTTGACTTGAAAAATTTTGGAGGGGCGAAAGAGAAAATAAATGGTTATTACTAGTCTTCTTGACTAATGTAGGAGAATGAAATGTTGAGGGTACAAACATTTAAAAATAACATATTTAGTAAATTATTAATTCTTTGTGAAGAAAGAAGAAAGAAGAAAGAATATGACTCTGAGTTTGAAGTAAATTACTCCTCGAAGGTTTCTGCATAAAATTACTGGAAGAATCGTGACAAGATTATTACATTAAAAATAAACATTTGCAACATGACATTTGTCATTTTGTTCATAAACGCTTTACGTATTTTCTGCCAAAGCTGCATTTTATATTTTTATTTTAAAAATTATATTCATCCATGTATCCAAATCGTGTATTTCGTGCCCTTCATTTTGTTAATGCTTTTATTTAAATGACAGCAACAATTAGATGACTTTCGAAAAAACGAGTTAGAATGAATGCATTATGACTTTTCTATGGTATGACGACATTCTATCACAGTATATATGATGTAAGGATCAGCCGTCAAGGGTTTGAAAAACGAGTGGTCTCGCAAGACTTGCAACTTTGGCTTTCTAATGTGAGTTTTCATTCAGAATTCTTTACTTGTTTATTTTGGTCATGTTTTTCATTTCTCCCATTTTTGAATCTTAGGCACCTCCCACGAACCAAAGGTTTACTCTACTTGCTCGTGCTGGAAGACAGGTATTTTCCTTTAATTAATTCATATTCACTTTCTATATCAATTGCCATCTCATATTTAACATAAAGTAGCCTTAAAGGAATGTGTAACACGCATTTTGCAATAGGCTTAATCTATGAACCATTTATGTTAAATATTTGTTTTATGGATTGCATGTGACTTTATATTTCTATTTTAGTTTGGAATAATTGAGGAGCAAGTCTGCCAATTACTACTTTTAATTGTGGAGCAAGTTTGTTAGATAATTATATTTCTTAATTTTTATGTTTATTTTTTCTTTTTCAATCATAAAAAAATGGAAACGTTGTTGATCAATAAAATATCAGATTTCTTGCTTTAAGCTCAAAATATTTCAACTTATTTTTTTTCTCCTTCTTTCCTATTTTATTCTTTCTGCTATAATTCCAATAACTGATATATAGAGTCCTCTTCTTATAAGACCTATGAAATGGAATCTAAAACAAGTTTTTCTCAAACTACTCTTTTTGTCTTAAATGAGAAAACTATGATCTTTGGGTAGTGAAAATGAAGTCTTACCTGAATGCATTTAATCTTTTAGAAGTTATGGAAGAGGATTATGAAATACTTTCATTATTATATAATTCTACCATGACCCAAATCAAAAGTAATAAGGATAGAATAACAAGAAGATAGTAGCAAAGTGTGTCTTTTTCTAATGTTTCTTAGACCATCTTTGCTAGAATTATGACTTTAAAATCAATAAAGAAATTTCAATAATATGTTAGAGATGAAAGACTTCAAAGCATGAAAATGCTTACTTTAATGAGGAAAATTGAGTTGCAAAGCATGAAAAAGAATGAGACAATCAAGGAATGATCAAGCAATTATTGGATATTGCTAAAACAAGATAAACTTGTTGGACAGAGATTTTAAGTGTTACATGTCGTGTAGGCCCAAGCACAACAAAGTTTGATGAGACAAGATCAATTTTTTGGAGTTGCTTTGCCAGTCAAGCATCTTGACATTGATAAGAATAAAATGAAAAATTTCAAGCAGAATCAAACATTGAGTAGCACAAAAAAAATCAAATTAAAGGCAACTGTTTACCTTATCAACATTGTGGCAATTCAGATGTTGGAGGAGACCAGCTGCAAAATGCAGCAAATGCAACCAGTGGGGTGTGAAGCTGTAATTTGGCACAGCAAAAATCACCGAAGTGAAGGGGTTTAGATTGTTAATCAAGAGGACAATAACCAATTGTGGCCACTTGTTTTGGCAGCGAATCTAGTGAAAGATGATTGATTGATAGTGGTTGCATCAATTACATGACCTTTGACAAGACATTCGTAAGAGATTTGAGGTCAGCCAATGTCACAAAAGTCAGAATTGACAATGATGATTATATCTTAGTCTAAGCTAAAGGGACAATTGCAATCACAAATTGTGCATAAACAAAACTTACCTTTTGACGTTCTTTTTGTTCCTAAAATTGACCAAAACTTGTTATGTGTGGGGTCAACTTATTGAACGAAGATTTAAAGTTGTATTCAAAGATAAATATTGCTCAATTAAAGATGCAACTGATCAAGATATCTTCAAGGTAGAAATGAAAAGGAGAATTTTTGCTCTAAACCCATTGGAGGAAAAGCAAATTGTTTTCTCAATAAAGGAAATAAATTTGACACAAGAGACTTAAGCATTAACATCATCAAGGGATGCTAGAGTTGAGTGAAAAAGGGTTGGCATTAATGTCCCTAAACTTGAGGGTCAAATTTTCACATGCAAGGGCTTATGACAGAATAAGACAACCTTCTATTAAATATGTTTATCAGAGAAAGAATAAGAAAAATTGTAATATATAATTTTGGGAAGAGTTGTCCCTTAGTTGAGGAGAGTCTATTTGGAAGGTCTAGGTTCCTCTAATTACCTAGAAACAATTCAAGTGAGAACTCTTCTGTTTTAAGAAGGTTTTTAATATCAATATAGAGTTTCTTGTTTTTTTGTTAGTGTTTCTTATTCCTAATCTTATCTAAGTTCTATCATCTTACATGGGAAAAGAATGATAATATGAGAAGTACTTCATGGTACTGTTTTGACTTTCAATCGAGGTTTTTCTTGGAGTTCGAAAAAACATGAAATTGTTGTTCTATCTACAATAGAAGCTGAATTTGTTGTTGTTACCAATGCCATCAATTGAGCATTGTGGTTTAGGAACATTTTAATTGGCAGGATGCATTAATTCTCCTATGGTGGAAGTTAGGTAAACTCAGTCACAATCGAATTACACTCGTAAGTAGTAAGAGTTATGCCTTAGCTATTAGCTATAATTTTTTACGTGGTGCTAAGTGTTGGATCAAGTGCTTACCACTAAACCAAAAATTGTAGACGACATAACTCTTTCTACTTAAAAGATAAATAAGGCAAACCTACATAGAACGACAGTCTTTATGGAAAACAATATGTGTGAAATGTGTAGTAATAGTTCAAACGTCATGATTCGATTATGATTTAGTTCACATAGCCTCTAGCCCATTTGGCCTTTGCCATGGAACAATTGATGCCATCTGCAACAATTTCCCCTAAGCAATTGTTCCGCTGGTAATCAAACTCATGACCTTGGCTCTGATACGAATTGTTAGATCGAACACTTACCACTAAATCAAAAAGTTATAACCATTAGTTAGAACACAACTCTTTCTACTTAAGAGCGTAACAACTCAAATACCACAATTTGATTATGACTTGACCCATATAGTTTTCGCCACATGACAATTGAAGCCACTTGCAACAATCTCCCTCTCAACAATTTCTTTGTTGGGAATTAAACTCGTAACCTTGACTTTGATACCAATTGTTGGATAAGCGTTTATCATTAGTAGATTAAAAGTTGTAATTGTTAGTTAGGACGCAACGCTTTCTACTCAAGAGTGTAACAACCTAAATGTCACGATTCAATTATGACTTTACTTGTATGACCTTTGACCCACTCAACCTTCTCTACGTGGCAATGACAATTGATGCCCCTTCAATAGTAAATACTCAAATCCAATTAATATTAGAGTTTAAGTCACGAATTTGATATTAAAGGACAATTATTAGAAAGGAAATGGTTTTGGATCAATCGATTATCATATATGATGGGTCAAGTTATAAATCAAATTGTGCTTGAATGGTTATACTCTTATATTGTTACGCTTTTCATCCACCATCAAAATACATATATTCTTGTTGAAAACTAAGTTGTAACAACCATATCCCATAATCCCCCATCTTTCATGATTTCACCGTTTAGTTATTTTTCTTAAAAGAAATGCAGCAAGATAGAACTATTGTTCTTTTTTACTTCTTAAAAGAAATGCAGAAATATAGAATTATTATTTTTTTTCACTATAAAGAAGAAAATCAAATGACAGATATTTTCACCACATCGCTGTATGTATATGGCAACACGTTCAAGTTCTTCAGATAAAATTCTTAAGATTTGGAGTGTTAAATGTTTACTTTCTGAATAGCATATGTTCTATATTTTCCGTTTCAATAAATTCATGATAGTCTAACGCTATGGAGCAAGTCTGCCTTATTGATAATTATATCTATGTTTTCACTTAAATCTATTATGAATATCATAGCCTTGGCTTTTTAGCTCAAAATACTCTAAATATTTTTTGTTTCTCTTTCTTCCCTTATATTTCTTCTGACATAATTCCAATACAGTTCCTATATTTATAATATATTCAAAACTGTTTCATATGCTTTCTCTGTGATGCAGGTGCAGGAGATACACTTGACTACATCTCTCGATCAGGAAGGGATCAAGAAGGCATTACAACGAGTGTTGGAGCGTGTCCCCTGAATTTGATTGACTGAGAGCTCTTCACATAATCACTTATTTTGTACAGTTACATCTCACAAATTTTAGACACGCTATTATGGTATTTATAAATCTGATATATATTCTCATTCCTCAACGTATTCGAAAAATGTTCAAGAATTGCTCGGTAAAATAGTTCTCCACTCGATGACGATTTGCTTGAGTTCATCCACTCAGAATTGCCAACACATTTGTGCTATACACCAGACTTTATCAATACATGCAGATTCATTCATTGTAGTAAACACGTACAATATAATATTAAATAGACGATCGAGAATCAGTCACAGAAAACATAGATAATACATTTTTATTATAGTATGACATTAAAACATATTAAATAGTATTACATTGAAACATATTACCCTATATATGTAAAGGGAACGTGTTTAGACAACAGAGGGTGTCCCCCGTATATGTAAGCATAAAACGTTTAGACAACAGGGACCCTGGTGGCAGATGTTGGAGTAGAATCGTTGTTCAGGTCGACCTCCCTGAGGCGAGTCTCAAGACCCTTACCCCCACCATTGGCCAATGGATGAATTCCATGATCTGGCCCTGTCATATATTCCCTGCCTTTTCTTTCTTGCTCATAGTTTATCCCCATACGCTCTGCACAACCTACGTGTGTACCAAAAACAATCTTACAAAAAAACTAATCATAAAGTAAACTTAGCTAGTAATTTAACCATACATGAAATAGAAGCCATCAGTACACGCATGAAGGCCTACACTAAGAATTGCAAAGTAAATATATGCATATAAATGAACCAAATGGATAGAAAGTGGAAGAATATGTATGCATATACTTTTAACTAGGTGATCATAGATCTGGCCATCTCTAGTGAGAGACATCATGAGCTGAGGTATCCCAAATGGGAGGGAGTGACCCTTGTCCACTTGCCAGAAATGGAAAACTTTGCCGTAAGTCTTGCAGACTGTCTCCATGTCTGAGCGCTGAATGGGAGCAGGAACCTTAGGCATGATGAGGAGGCCACTCTTGACCTCGTACAAGTGAGAATGCCAGAGACGCTTCTCCTCGTCGGGCAGTGTTAAGTACAGGTTTTCGGAGATGATGTACTCAAGCCCCATAAGCCTGGCTTTCTTGTCGGGACTGTCGTAGATCAGACACTGCCTCATCTCCTCGTTCTTGTGCGCGCAATAGTGGTGTGCCTCCACTTGTCGGGTCATGTCATGAGAGTAAAAGTGAAATCTGCATTACATAACATACCGTATTAAGCACCTTTGTTTCTTCAGTTGTTGTTTCCACCGTCAACTTTTGGTTAAATATTGAAATATTTTGCTGATGTAGCACCCAATGGCATGTTTATACATCTGTCTGATATAACACCAACCAAATGAGTAAATTGATGGCATGACAATGTCTGACATCAACACCATTAACATGTCAAACGTTATGTTGCATTCCAGTAACATGTCGATGGCACACTTCTCATATCATGAGATGTGACACTGATAACACGTTAATAATAATATGGCACTTCTCCCATTTGTGAGATTGGAGGGAGTGAGATGACACATGTATGCTAATTTAACATATAGTTTACCGTGTCTTAGTCTGTATATTTAGTGTTGTAATTTCACACTTAATATCTGGTATTTTTGTCGTGAGAGATCAAAATTTAGTTAAGTCATCAATACGTATAGTATAATGTCACTGAAATAGGGTCTAAACTCAGACAGTTATGATACAAAATTTAAACATATCTAAAATCTAAATTAGGAGATGAACACGCAGATAAGTCATGTCAATTCATCTGGTGTGATGTTGGCAAAATAGAAAATCTAAAAATGTGCACATAATAATTATGGTAACCAGAAGACTAAAAAGGTAATCAAAGGAAATGTTCGTTAAATTGATTTGCTCACGCGCAAAGATGTTGGTGGATTTTGTTGATGGGATCGAAGTTTTGGATAACAGAAGTAGCAGTGTCACGGAGGTAGGTGGTTGTTTGAGTTGGTTCACCATCAAGAACTTGAGGGTGGGTGTCGTTGGTGGACATTTGTGGGTTGAGAAAGAGCAATTTGGTTGAGATTTGATGTGTTCAATGTTTGAGATGGTTAGAGTTATATAGATAGATTGATGCTGAAGGAAGTGGTACAATAGCAGTTTGACAACATTGGAGGCATGCAGCTTCACACGTGGTTCACAAACTTGACGTGGCGGCCTTCACAAACTTGGTGGCATCACACGTGGCTCTTGTCTACTACTTTTCCTGTTTGACTTTTATACTATGTTGTTACAAAAAAATTATAGTTTCTAAATAAATTTATTGAAATTTCACTTATTTAAACCATACAAAGTACAATAAAAATATACTGAACAGAATTTTAAAAAATTTATGATTTATAAAAGATCCAATCAATAATAAAAACATGCTCAAAAAATGTAGTAATTGACATTTCTCAAATGAACAAAATGGGGAATTATTCGAAATATCTATAAAATTAATAATATTTATACGATTTTATTTGGTAGAATATTTGGACGAAGTCAATAATTAACCTGAATTGATATTAATTAGCAAAGAGGCTTGAAAAGAAAATGTAGAAAAGTTGTAATTGATGTGACCATGATATGCCCAAAGTTATACGTTTGAGTCAGCTGTGAGTTTGATTGCAGCTTGCAAGGTGAGCAGCAATATATATACAATCTATTTCTCTTTTGTTTACAATAACTATCAAATTACTTTAATTTCCTGTCTCCAAATTAAGTCTTTCAAGACCAAATAACCGAATGAGAAAAGCTAAAGCCAGTATAAAACAACACCAAATAATCAATAAATAGAGTCAGCAGTCAAAAGAAAAGGACAATGAAAAAAAATAAGTAAAGAAAAAAAAATTTCGATAGTAAGAGAGAAACTACTTATATGTTTATTTCATTTAAAAATTAAAGTTTTCTTTTTCTTCGTTTTAATGTTTCTCCTTCACATCACATGATTTTAAAGATGTCTTTTAGAGAAAAGTGAGCAAAAATGTCAAAATTGCTTAAATTTACAGAGCAATTATTGTACGTGATCATCACATACAAGGAAAATAAAACTAGTTATTATTATTATTATTATTATTATTATTACTTGTATTCTCATAACATGAAAAAGATAAAATAATATTAAAAAGTAATTACAAATATATGTAATATATATAAGAAAATTAATTAATTAATAATAATATATTATGAATTTAAACAACGGATTAAAAATAACAAAGTACTAAAATTACTTGAGTGAAAAACACTCCTTTATTAGTTTATGCAAAGAAAGTTATTAAAGATGAGAAGAAAATAGCAATAAAGTAGGTAACCTAATTTCAGTCTGGTCAATATTAGCTCAAACTTCTTTAATAAGAGATTTTTTTTCCCCAAAAATAAGAGAGTTTCATCTGGTGAAAATGAAGGTTTCATATATTTCTTTTTGATACTTTGAAAGAAACACACTTATAAAGAATAAATATTAATTAAGCATCACAGTAGGATTAATTAATTCCTATTTTTCTTTACAAAATATCGTTACACTGCATAAATCAAGTCTTGTTTTGCCTTGCTTTTGGGTGTTTTTGTGTTCGATTATATAAATTATTACTTTCCAGTTTGTCATTTTCCTTTTCCGTCATTCACTGCTTGATGTGGCCCAGTTATTTAATTTTGAAAATTTTGATTAAACTTTCTAAATTAAGATATTAACAGTGAACATCACAATGTTAACAGACTTGTACAGTTTTCGTTGACCATTGTGCTTATTTTTTTTTTCTCAGATGAAAATAGTATGTTGAAGTCAATTATAATTTATAAGTATCTTATAATAAAAAATTCTTAATATGATATTAATTAAGTCTTGTGATGTAATAGTGAATATTAATATATTTGGAGTGTTTTAACTAAAATCACTGATTTAAAAAAATGGAGAGCAAGTGTATATAAATGTTGTAGTAAAATGATGATATGATGTAATATTGGGAGAAAGGAGAAGGGGTGGTTGGAAGAAGAGAAGAGTCATCTCATACTCATAGCATGGCTAATTCAAGATTGAAGACCAAAGACTCTATTAAAGTTGTTGACTCTACCTTTTTTTTTTATTCCCTTCTCACACTGCACATTCAAATTCATTGTTTCTTTTATTACAAAAACCAAGGACTGTTTTTTACTTTTAATTAAAAAAATAGATTAATAATTCTATTTTAATTTTATCTTCTTTTACTCGGTCAATGCATTTAATAAAAAAATTAATTGCACAGGTTTAAATTTTAAAGACTAAATATAAATAAAATTAAAATTCAATGGGAACTGTTGATATACTTTTACTCTGTTTCAAACATTATGCTGAATCTTTAAAACTATTTTAAACAAAAGCTAATTGGAATAAATCATGGCTAATAAATACAAATTATAATCACTATTTATTGATATTTAATATTCATGAAAAATAGATCTAATTAATTAATATTATAATTTTTTTATATTAATACTGCATATATATTTTGTTGACAATATTAATAAGAGAGAAACAATGTATAGAAAATGATATCCAGTATGTTTGATTAAAAAAATAAAAAAACATTTTTTAATCACAGAATGTGATGAGATACTTTTATAATCAGACTATAGAAGAGAATGAATCTTTGACCAAAATTAAAAAAAATAAAATACTTATTAATCATGGCATAATTCAATATTATTATCTTTGATTAAAAAAGGTTGTATTTGTTGATTGTTTGGTGCAAAAATAGGAGGATTTTGTGTTGTGTTGTGTTGTGTTGTTTGTGATAGGTGGTGTGGCGGGTACGTACTCTCCTCGGATTAAGTTCAAAACTAATTTTGTCTCCTTCCTGGAACCTTCCTCCCATTTTGCCAATCTCTGGTTTTGTTGTGACATCTTATTTGATTAGATTAAAGCATAGGTTTGAATAATATTTAGAATTGGTAGCATTTTTAGGTTTATGTTGGGATCGTTTTCGTGTTATTAATTGAGTTTGGTTGTTGTTTTAATGTGTTGCAGGAGAGAAGAAGAGTGGTCCAAGGTCAAACCGCCACTGCCATAGCAGTCACGTAGCCAAGGACGACCCATTAATTAAGGCTCATTGCGTTCTTATCGCTGGCTAAGATAAGCCTCACTCACTCGTAATATTATATGATATCTTTGTGAGAATTATAAGGATTTGATTTCACGTTGGTTGTGGTTGGTGGTGATGATGGCCATGGAGAGTGTGTTTCCGAATCCGATAGAGTGTCTGGGAAAAGGGATTGATTTGACAAGTGATTTCCGATTGAAGTTTGCCAAGGGAAAAGGAAGTAGAAGATTGGTGGTTGTTGATGAAGAGAACAAGAGGGACATTACTGTTCCTGCTACTGCTGCTACCATTCCCAATGTTCCACAGGATATTCGCTGTGACAAGGGGGATCGCCTTCGCTTCAAATCCGATGTTCTTCGATTCAGCCAGGTTAATTCCCTTCCTTTTTCCCTCTCTCTCTCTCTCTCTCTCTCTCTCTCTCTCTGTCATTCTACTTCACATTTTCAAATATATTTATTCAAAAAATTCATATAATATAAGAATATGAAATTGCTGTGAGTGGAAAAATGGTTTGTGAATGTGGCAAAGGTTAATATTAATGAAAATTGGCTTGATGCTAGCTAGTTATCCATGCCAGTGATTTCTCAATGAAAATATATCCATGAACATATATGCAGAGATTGATGGATCCTCCCTCGTAACCTCTTCATTTTCTGCTTACAAATTCTGAACTGTAAGCAAGATTTGATTTTTTTTTATTTCATATGTATCTATGAGTTTAGTTTATGAATTGGGCCTTTGTTTTTACGAGTGAAAATGGTCTCTTCTAGCGCACCGCATGAATTTCAATCTATTTGTGAAATTCTGCCAAAACTCATTTCGTGTGTGTGTGTGATGTTTCAGAAACTGCGTCTGTGATGATGCCCATTATTATATGACCTTTTCACACACACACTACTCTAAATTTTTATAATATTATTGTAAACAGTTATATGCGTGTGTGTATACATACAAGCACACACACATATATTTTAATGTCAAATGGTAATCTGTAGTGTATTTTTTTTCAATGAAGTTTTAAAATTTGTTTCTTACTATTTCAATAGATTAGAAAATAATGAACAGATTGACAAAGTTGCTAGAATATTCTTGTAGACTACTCAACAATCCAGAAGATCTATATTAAGTGGTCGTTTTTGACCATTCAACAGATATTGAGGCACAACTATTATACTATTATTTATACATTTTAAATAATGGATATTTGACGAATTAATGTAACCTTTTATAATTTAAAATTAGAAACATTTTTATGTGTAAAATTGATATATACTTATATATATATATATATATCTTTATAAATTTTTTATCGATATTTAATGAAAATTTATTCCAGGGAAAAATATGTGTCTTGTTGTATTTTTAAAAATAAACAAAAAAAATAAAAGAGTGAAAGTGAAGATTAAATAATAAACAGTAAGTAGTTTTATGATGCATTGTTGGAGGAGGTGAGTGATTTGGAGAATATAATTATTGGGAAAGTAGAATAGAAGATACAATCCAAATTAAATAAAAATTAAGACTATTTGAGAAAAATAATAATTTATGTATTTAGAAATAACATAGAATATATAAAAAATGTTTACACTAAAGCATTCCTTTAACAAATAAGTTGCGATTGGATGTCCGTCTAAAAAAAATACTCCTGTGTATATAAATTAAACTCAATTAAAAATTAATTTAAAAGAAAAATATAAAGTTACATTAGGTGATTAATAAAAGACCTGAAACTATATTAAATACGGAGATATGTATACAAAATACAAGAAATTTTATATTATTAGAGTAGAATGATCATAGTTTAATAAAACTCTAATTAATAATATCATGTACAAGTAGCAGCTAATGAGACCGTAAAAACAAGTTTCTAAGTAGGAGTGAATTCAGTCAAGATGAAACTCTTAAGTTTAAACTGATAATTTAAACTCGACTCATTTATTCATTTGAGCTTAGTTAGAAACTTTAACTTTTGTTTAAATTGTTTACTTTATTTGTAACTTAATTAAATTGTTTTGAGAAATTTATTAATATAATATCTAAAAATTATTTTAATACTAATCTATCTAATAATAAAAATATGCATTTCTTTTTTCAGAAAAATCATTCTTATATATATAAAATAAAACCAGTATTTCACATCAATGTAACTCAAGATTAACTAATAAAACTTAAACTTTAAAACAAGTGTATTAACATTTCAATAAAATATAGAATAATGATATATATATATATATATACTATAAAGTATCCATAAATTATATTAATATTATTTTATTAACATTTTATAATTAATTTATTATAAATTTAGTGAAATGATAGAAATTCATTTGATATGTTAAGCTGTAATGATACCTTCGTCTTCTTCTTAAAATATAAATGATCGTATCTTCTATTCTAATTTATATAAATATGTATGTATATATAAACAAAATGAAAAGGAGCTCTTACTATGAAACTTTTAAATTTAAACTTAGTCATTTAAACAATAATTCAGTTTGATGTTTGTAAGAATGGTATTTTGAGAATGACTTGGCTCCTATTTGGTTATGATTCTTTTATCTTTCCTTATAGGTGCAACTATCAAAACTTGCTAGAATTGGTAAGATATCACTTTGAATTAAGTGCTATGCACGACTTGACTCAACTACATGATTCCTTTTTTTAACTAGCAGATGTCTGAGTTGCTAAATCAAAAATCGGCAATACAAGGAAAAATTCCTTCTGGATATTTTAATGCTCTTTTTGATCTGAGTGGTGATTGGTATCGTGATGCTCATGACATCAAGTATCTTGCATTTGATGGTTATTTCATTTCCCTGTACTATTTGCACCTTACTGCATCACACCTCATACTGCAAGAGGAAGTGAAAAAGTCTGTTCCAGCTCAATGGGACCCAGCTTCATTAACCAGGTAAGCACAAAGCCACAACAACAATTCACGGTAGAAAGATAAAACAAGATTCTCTGTATCATGTAAAGGGGGCAGTGAAACATGTTGAGGTTAAGGGGCACAATTTGGGATAAGAATCTTACATGATTTGGGATTATTAAGTAATGTTGCTAATCAGTTTTGTTAAGGCAGGTTCATTCAAACATACGGAACACACATAATAACAGGTATGGCTGTTGGAGGTCAAGACGTAATATGTGTCAAACAAAATCATTCTTCGAAGGTTTCACCTGGTGATCTAAGACGACATTTAGAGAATCTAGGAGATTTTTTGTTTCAAGATTTAAGAAGCCCTTCTCAACAACAGACAAACACCTCCACAGAAGCCAAACAAAAAGTAATGAAGTATATATAGCACTTTATCTTCTATAGTTTTTACATATTTGTTACTTATCTGTTGATATGCAACCTCTCTTATTCGTGTAGGTTCCTGAGGTCTTCAATCGTGTGATGCAATCAAACACAACGCAGTTCACTAGCATTTCAGAAACTTCAAGCAAGGATGTAAGTAACAAAAAGGGAAATATTAGCTATTTGAAATTTGAACTGAATAAAATTTAAATTTCTAAGCTGTTAATGTCTTAATTTTGTGTTGGAACAGGGCCTTTCTATCATTTGTTCAAAAAGAGGAGGAGATGTGTTCAAGCACGGTCACTCAAATTGGCTCCAGACAGTGGCTTCTAATCCTGAAGCAATCCTCTTCAAGTTTGTACCTATTTCCTCACTTCTCACAGGAATTCCTGGAAGTGGCTATCTTAGTCATGCAATCAATTTGTATTTACGCTGTACGCTCTTCTTCTCATATTGACTAATAGTTCTACTTTTATACATATCCACTTTATACTGTTTCAATGATTAACCGTTAGGAGGACAAGCACCAATGTAATTAAACTATTTTGGGCTCAAATTATCATTGCCACTCTCTAGAAAATACATGTGTTTCATTCAAAGCCATAATTTCTTGCACATTGTCATCTACGATTTTTTTACCTTTTAGTGTGCTTTACAGATAAGCCCCCTCCCGAAGATTTAGAATGCTTTTTGGAGTTCCAAATTCCAAGGCAATGGGCACCCATGTTTTATGAGCTACCTCTGAGGCATCAAAGGAAAAAGAGTACTACCCCTTCCATGCAATTTGGTTTCATGTCTCCCAAGCTTTATGTCAGTTCTGCACTGGTACTTCTCTTAGCCAAACCCTTCCTCCTATTTGAGCATGGTTATTCTTATAATTGACATCAATTATGTGTGTATTGATTGAATGTTAATCATGACTTTTTAATTTGTGCAAAACAATATCAGGTAGTGAGTGAAGAAAAGCCTGTGGTAGGCCTCCGTTTGTACTTGGAAGGAAGAAAATGTGATAAACTTGCAATACATGTACAGCATCTTTCAAGCCTCCCAAAAACAATGATCCACACTTCAATCTCATCTTTGTGGCGAGGATCTGATGATAATGAATCCTGTGACACTTTTCTGGAACCAGTAAGGTGGAAGGGATTTGCAAACGTGTGCACTGCAGTGGTTAAACATGACCCTAGCTGGTTGCATGAATCAGGTGGTGGTGTTTACATTGTAACCGGTGCGCAGCTCATTAGCAAAGGGAATTGGCCAAAGAATGTGCTTCACTTGCGCCTCCAATATGCCCACATACCCAATTGCAGTATCAGGAAGTCAGATTGGGGTGGTGCAACTGAAGCTTCAAGAAAATCATCTTTCCTCACAAATTTAAGCACAACATTTTCATTCACACAGCAAAGTGTCACTGCTTCTCCTCTAAAGCAGGCTCCGGCTGCACTTGACTCTGGGGTTTTTCCGGATGGTCCACCTGTGCCAGTTCGTTCTGGAAAACTGCTTAAATACGTGGATACAAGCGAGGTTCTGCGGGGGCCACATGATGCTCCTGGACATTGGTTGGTAACAGCTGCTAAGCTTGTGATTGAGGGTGGTAAGATTGGATTACAGGTGAAGTTTGCATTGTTAGACTACTAGTTATTCATTCCAAGTTAGTTCTTTTTTATGTATGTGTAGAGTAGAGAAACATTGGTGGATTTCATTTGTTGCTTAATTTTTTTGTGAACTTTTATAGATCACATGTACATAGGCATATGCTTTCTGATAACTTTGTACAGTGCAGTATACAAAAATGAGTGGTGGTTAACTTTGGCCAATAGAAAATAAAAAATGTGGCTATACTGTATTATTGGCTTGGTGTTGGGTTTTAATTTGTATTTTCCATTCAACCAACTTGTGAAAAAGTTGAAAGGAAAAAACAAAAAGTAAGGGAACCCCAGGTAATCCAATTCTTTGCAAATGAATTCGGGTATAACATGATGATGGCCCATCATAAAATTTCGTGGTCCAATATATTGCAGCATGATAATGGGGGTTCTGTTCAAGTTTTAGGTGGACGAAACCAAATTGAATGTGCACGAATATACGGAAGAAAACATTCATTTTAATTTCTTTAGGTCAACTAGAACGAACCCATAATTGACTTGACTCATTTATTGGGTTGTGCCATGCAATGTTTGTCAAACCAACTTCCTATGACCATTGATTTGTTTTGTAGTCAAACTCAAACTCAGATTTTGGCTTATTGAAAATTCAAGCACTCCCTCAGCCATTATTTTAAGGAAATAAAATAGAGATAGATGATGTGGGGGCAAACAATAACTTTGTCAACCACAAGCTTATAGGGAAGTGTGCCTTTTAACAATTAAGAAAAATCTAATCCAAATTACACAGCCTTTATGTCCTTTTTTCTGCTTTTACTACCCTGCTTCTCACATTGTCTAACTTTTTTTTTTCTACTAACCATAAAACAATCAATTCTACTCAATTTATAGATCATTGGTGAGGCAAATCACTTCATTTATTTAAAATAAAAAATAAAATTTACTCAATATTCAATTTAATTTGTTTAATTTATTGATCAAATAAGTTCGATATATGAGTTAACATACACCAATTAATTTTTTTACATGATTTATAATTTATTTATGTAAAATGAAAATTACAACCAAATAATTGACCTTCCACATCATTAAGTGCCAACACATTATACTGATAATTGCGGTGCCCTTAATCTCTATGAAAGACGGGATTTCTTGTCTTGATTGTACATAAATAAAACTAATCAAAGTGTATATTATGTAGTGGTAGTAATACTTTTAGAAAAAAGATGCCTATGCTTTTGGTTTCCATAAGGCATCATTCTTATCTTCAATTTGGACAATGCTAAATTATAAAATGTAATGGATTTGTTTGTAATTTGTTTTTTTACATTAATTAATTTATTTTTTTATTCTTAATTTTGCATTTTTCATGTTTCCATTCCTATTCCTCTTAAGAAAGAGATAACTATAAATAATATTTCCTCAATATGTGAAAATAAGGAGTAGAAGTTTAACTTTGGAAAATTAGTTAAATCTACAATTATTTTAAATTTGAGCTTGTATTTATATTTTGAAATAAAATTTATAAAAAAATTCAACTAAATCAGATAATAAAACTCTTAAAATTCAATTAAAACCGATGTTAATTTATAACAACTATTCATTTATAAGTAAGTAGTTAAAATAGTATGCTTAGACTAGTCCATAGGTATAAATTAAATTATTATTTTAAACTAGATTATCGTATTATTTCTTAAGTTAATATCTAATGTGAGCTTGAAACAAAGAAATAGTCGAAGAACGGAGCACATTCCACAAATGTCTCACTTGTAAGTTTAGAAACTTAAGTTTTTTTTTTAATAATTTGAACAATTTTGGACATCTCGAACCTCTGTTCTATAGTTAAAATATAATAATATAATCTTTATCATATCAAAATTCTATTATTAAAAAATAAAAATCTTGTCTCAAAACTAGTTAGTGTCATATGTATGTATCTAGATGATTCTGACAAACACTTGGTAGATGATTATAAACCATGTATAGTGAATTTCATTAATTTTGTTTTCATTGTCAAATAATAATTATGGAAGGAGAATTCTCATGAAAAATTTGTACAATCTTCTAATAATCAAATCTCCGACATAACTATATAAAAAAAATACATAATGAAAAAAAATCATTTATGATAAATGTTTAGAAGAATGATGGAGTTAAAATATCTCAATTTATACAAGAACGTTTATGTTTATCGTTTTTATTTCAATAAGTCATGGTCTTTCTTTTCAATTTGAATAATATTAAACCATAGAATTTGATGAAACCCATTTATTAACAACCTACCATTCTTTTATTATGATGGTGAATTTTATATTATTATATATATATTTTACAATACAAAATTTACTTTACTTGTAATTTACATTTTTTTTCATTAATTTATATGTTCTTTCCTTCTAATTTTGTATCTTTTATATTTCTATTCTCATTAAAAATATCTCTATGAGTAATGATTTCATTAATATGTGAAAAAGTTTAGTTTCAATTTGTGCATAAAGAAAAAAGTTAATTAAATATGAAGAAAGTTAATTAAATATGCAATTGCTCCAAACTTAATCTTGTACTTGGATTTTGAAATAAAATTTTAAAAGCCCAATGAATTCAAATAGTAAAACTCTTAAAATTCTATTACAAACAATATCAATTTACTACAACTAAGTGTAAAGACTAGTTAAGACATTATGCCTAGGCTAACATATACAACAAAAAATAAACCATCAAATAAAAAATTTAATATTATTATTTCAAACTAGATCCTCGTATAATTCCTTGTGCCAATATCTAATGTCAACTTGTAGTAATCAAAGAATTGAATACTAGAGCATATTCCATTTAGAAGCCTGAGTTTTTTTTTATAATAATTTGAATAATCTTATGGTCAAAATAAAATAAAACATAACAATATTAATTTAAAATATCATTTTAAGAAATGAAAATCTTATCTTAAAACTATTTAGTATCATAAGTGTGCAGCTAAATGGTGTGGCAAAGAGTTAGTAGATAGTCATAAACTATATATAATCAACTTACTTGATTTTATTTTATTTTCTCGTAAAAGCATATGTCTCATGATAAATTTGTACAATCTTTCAATAATCAAATCTTTTTGCGTAACTATGTAAAATAAAAATATGTTAGAGAAAATTTACTATAGAAGTTTATAAGAATGATCAAGTTAAAATATTCTAATTTATATAACTAAATATATTTTGTAAAAATAATTAATAAAGATTCTGGAGTTGGTAAGCGAGTTTTACTAATTTTTGTAGTTTGTTAATTTCATATGTTTAAATTTTCATTATTCCATCTTTTGTTTATACCACCTTGAAGTGGTTAATTGATTATTTTTTAATCTTATTTCGCTATAACGATACATAATAAGCATTAGCCGTATGATACAAAAATAAAAATCAATTGTAAGAGCCATGGCGGAAACTCATGAAGGCAATATATCTTGTAATGAATTACCTCTCATTGTACAATTTTGTAATTGTAACTCAATTTATATTTCAAGAACCTTCTTTAATTAGAAAAGTCACTTCAATGGAAGGTGATCACAAAGTGACTCAAACAAGTCAAACTTGAATTTATTTTATTTTAATTGTTTTGTTATTAAAGGAAATTCATTCCAAAATTTCACGGTGAGTAATTATATATAAGACAACAAATGGGCAACATAGAATTTATATGCTTCTAATATTTAAAACTGGGATCATACTAAATTAAAAATCCTTGAAAATTAGAATAATAATTAGTGATAGGTTCACTTTTGTTAGCTTTATTAATATATTTATTTTTAATTTTCATTTTATTGATCTTTGAACAAGTTCATAATCTTTTAATGTTAATTACTTTGTTAATATTCGTGATAGCTAATGTTTCTTAATAAAATAAAAATCAAGTATTTTTTAAAGACAAATCACTCCTATGATAACAACATAATAAGGAGTCAAATCATCAATGACTCACTACCATATCACCCACAACATGATTATAAGAATTTATGAAGCCTTTTTTAGTTAGAAAATTAAAAAAGTCAATTTTTTCGATAGAACAAATCTGGAGGTAAAATTTAAAATCCGTCACTAAATGAGCATTATCAATTAATCAGATTGGAGGAAATAACTTGTGAGTTAAGTAGTGTTGAAAACTGTCCAAGTGGCATTAATTCCTGCATAGTTGTGTGTGTGATTCATGCAATGATTAATGTTAGTAATTACTAGGCAACTTTACTTTGAAAGAAAGTAAGGCTAAAGAATGTCCTTTGCTCAAATTATTCCATACCCGACAACACATTATCAGGCCAATCACAAAAAGATTACCAGTCAATTAACACCATTTCAGTTCCACAGAGCCATCATCAACTACAGGCATGCATGTAATCATAGCACAGTGCACACTACAGAGTAGCATCTATATATTTTGATCAAAGCTCCTCAAAAGTGTTAGTATAATAAGATTATATATGCATTTTAAATCAAGTTAAAAGCTTCTTACATTCTTGCTTTTTTAAAGAAACTAAAAATAATGAAGAATGCGGCTATGAAGTACTTATTTCTGAACTAAGGAATTTACTTTTACAATTTCCTTTTTTTTATATCAAGCTTATTGATCGTGTTCATACTTTGTCAAAAAATATAATACAGCTAGCTACTATTACACTTACGGTTAATAATGGTCAAAATATACATTTAACTGTAATCAACCTCAGAACAGAATATTCTTTTCAGCAACTTATTAAAGAAATTAAATAATAAAATTTTGGAGACTTTTAAAAAAAGTTAAATCAAACAAGACCTTAGATGTATGGCAAGGGAGTAGAGCATCTTGGAGATGTAAAACAGATAGAAAATGGTTTCCAGTGACCCACCCCATGTGTTCAATCATAGCTAGCAATATAGCATTCTGAATTTCCTTAACTCGTAATCATGCTCTTAACCACCATGATTACGTACTGATTCAAAATGAGTTGGCATCGATTTGATTCAACACTATCAGAAGTGTAAGATTGGGAAATGAGAAGCTTGATGATGACAACTGAAAGAACAGCACAGGAACTAACAGTAGTAACTGGTTTAAGTAAACCTATGGTACTGCAATTGATTCCAAACAAAGAGGTCCTTAGCTTTCTATAGTAAGACTTCATGTTGTAATAATATTTGGAACTGGATTTTATCAAAACAATACACGCACAAGCTAATTGAATACGATTAGTACAGTAGCAGAGATATAGGTCTTAAAGATTAGTTCGATCTCCAATCACTCACAAAATGTTATAAAGGTGGTGCATCACATTCAAATTTTGGTCCATCGGTTAGGGGCCCAATTTTAGTTTCATTAGTAGTTCTGCTTTTTCCTTTCTTTTTCTTTTGTTAGTAAAGTGCATGCTTGATACATGTATGTGGGCATTCATATGATGAGAAAAGCTTTTGGCCCACCAAAGAACTTACGGACCTTTAGGCCATTTGCTTAAGAAAGCACATGCAGTCGTTGAGGATACTTATTGAATTTTCATTTGTTTATCTTTCTCCATAAGGGGTCCATTTCTATCCCATCTCTTCAACCTTCATTCACATTCTAATAAATTAACTCTATGGGAATCTTAAGTGAATGAGTGCAACTTAGACAGTAAAAATTGAGTGATTTTATTTGTCACATCTTGGCATTAGAAAAAGCAAAAGGATGTAAGGAACCATAGAAAAACAGGAAAATAAAAGGGGAGAGGTAACACTAGCATATATAGCACGAACGTTTACAATCATGCTAACTGGATTTGATTAACAACTAAAACAAGTTGAGTTCCAATATGTTCCAAAGAGACACACAAAATGCCAAAGGAAGATAATTTTCCAGCAAGTTGCTCAAGGTCAAATCTCATTGAAGTTTTGCCCAATTCTTCTGAATTTCGAAGTAGTAATTGACATCCAAGTAGCATTTTTGATCGTCATCTACAAACTGAAGCAAGAAAATTGAGTTAGTTAGTTCTTCATATTTGTTAGACAAAGTATTTCACTCAAAGGTTAAAAAAAGATTGGCCAGGGTCAACTTTCTAAGTTTGACTGAATGTCTTACCTTGGTTCTTGCTGCATAGGTTCCTCTGACGAACATGCCACAAGGGGTGCTTTCTTCTTCCAATGCATATGTATATGCTTCCTTCTGGGGGCTAAAAGTTCCCAACATCTTTTTTCTGCTGGCCACTGTACAAGAAATGAAAAATACTGTCAACGTTATTCAATCAATTAAAGTAAATTTCACCCAAAAAATAAAAATCAAGTTAAACACTGGGAGTGCTGTCTCACACCTCTAACGCCAGTTTTCCAAATAACATTTGTGTATTTGAGACCAGAAACGATGTTGTTGGAGACAGTGAAGGTGAATTTCATGCAGCATTTGGTTCCTTCCTTAAGGATGAAGAGGCTTTTCTTAGGATCATTTGTAAATGGAATTGGGAGGATGAGGTCAGGCCTGTCTGGGCTTGTAATAGTGAGGCTCAAAATCTTCACATCAGGCTCTTTAGTTGCTGCATTCCAACACAAGAGCTTTCACATTTTCATGGCCTCCAAGCATTAATCATTAGGAGCTTAAATGAAACTTACTGCCACAAACTATGTTTAATTTAATTGTCATCTTCAAAAAAAAAATTGACATTTACCATAAATGTCAAAAAAGGCTAAGGCTTCTCTAATTTTAAGTTTTAGTTAATGTTGCTAAGACAATTTGCTTCTTTTTTTAAAAGAAAAAAAAAGTAAAGCATCCCAACTGTGTCTAGAATTGGTTTAGTGAAATGATGAGAAGAAGAGGACTATCTTCAGCAGTAGCTTTCAATAAAGAGAGGTAATGTTCCAACTTCCAATCAAATTAAATGTCACGTTATCTTAGTGAAATAATAAAGACAAATTGGTCTAGAAGAGTTGAAGAGAAAAACTAAGTACCACCCCCAACGACAGACATATCAACACTTCCCAGAAGCTGCTCCTTCCATTTTCTCAAACTCTCGTCATCCTTTGAACACAAAAGAAAAAACTTTCATCAAAAGACAGCTGCAGAACCAAAGGGTGTGAAGAAACATTTAAAAAACTGAAGGGAAAAGACTCTCTCACTTTATCTTTCTCAAGCTGTTCCTTGAGGGTGATTTGGGGACCAATATCCAGCTCCCTGTCGGATTCCAGCTTGGAGTCATCATCTTCCTCTGGCTCAGTTTCTTCTGCAACATCAGAGTTGGCACCATCACTGTAAGGGGGTTGGTCCGATTCCCCAGCAACGCTGTTGTTGTTGTCTGTTGCTTTGTTTTTGAGCTCACCCTCTAAATGAGAAGTTGTGGAAGACACAGCAGCAGACATTTTGAAGAAAAAGGACACCAATTGTTCAGAGTTGGTTGGTATTGGGTAATGAGTGCCAAATTTAGAACTTTCTTTGCTGAACTGAGGAGGGTGTATCTCTTGGCAATGGACAATGGAATTGAGGTTGAGGGATTGTGAGTTTGAAATGTAATGTGTGTATTAGCAGAGTACTAAAACTTATATAATGAATGAATGAGAGAAGGATTTAGAGGGACACATGCGAATGTGGGTCCGTGAATGTTATAGTAGTCACCAAAAGCAGTTGAGATAAAAACCGGTGATGGTGGAGATCAGATTTCATAGAAACTTGCTCCATTTTCATGAATCAATCATTTACATTTATTTTGTCCGAGGTAAGCTGTTCATAAATCACAATTATATACTCCTGCTACAGTCAATGCAGTGACTGTGATATGAGGAATTTATATATTTTGGTGACATAGGTACTTGATCCTAAGTTACCCACTGTTACCAGTCTACATGATCATCCATGAAAACTACCCTTTAATTACAACCACAATCCCAATCTATAAATTGAACTACCTCTCGGATCCTTGTTATAAGGCTTCATAGATTTATCTTAAGATAAAAAAATTTCATTTAGTTTGTGAAATAAAAAATCTGATAGCATCTCAGCTTATATTCATTCAAGAGTTTAAAGTGTTCCCTTAATAATTTAACATAAAATTTAAGATATTGATCTTAAATAATCTCATGAATTGTAAAAAAAAAAAATCTTTATATTTTAAAACCACCAATAATCAAATAAACATAATTAAAATATGAATTTTATAAGACATTTTGTTAAAATAAAAATTAAAAGAATATCTTACAAGTGACAAAGTAGAATTAAAAAAAAGTTAATTATCACATGTTTTATTGCAATATAGATGGTCTTAATCTATTTGGTAGTAAGTTTGTTCATAAAAGTCTAAATGATCAATTAAAGTTTTCTTAGTCCAAAATAACCCTGGAAGTTAATCTAATTAAAATTTATTAAAAGACTAATAATTTAAGTTAGTTATTTTTTTAAAAAAGTTTACATATATATGTATATGATAATTATTTACCATAATATTTTGCAGTATTTAATATCTTTTATATATATATATATATATTATTTCATACACGCTATAATAATAAAAAAGATAGACACTAAAATAATACTATCTATAATAATGAGAATAAGCTATTCAAATGCTAATCACAAACACTGCAACAACACAACATATCACAAACTACTAAAAAACAAAATATACTATAAATTACTCAATATATTTTGTCTAACTATTATTATTAATTTTATTTTGTAAAGAAATAAAACCACAAAGTACCCGTTGCAACTATATAAATAATTTCCCAATAATATAAATAATAAATGAGTGATATAAATAATTAAAAGCGAGCATTAAATTAGTTTATTTATTTATTTATTATCTCTCTGTGACTCAAATAAAAGTGTTGGTCCGACAACAGAGGTGAAAGAAAGGAAGTACGATGGCAGGCGCAGGGTGTGTTGTGGTGTCTGCCTCTGTCTCTGGGTTTTTCAACTACGCCTCTCGTCGTCCACCCCTTTCTCCTCTCTCTTCTTCCAATTCAATCGCCAGAACAAACCTAAAACATACCTCTCAATGCTTCTCCAATTTCCTTCCTTCCCATTCAAAATCGCCCATTTATGGTCGCCACTTCCTTGTCCGCACTTCAATCAAAGAGACTGAGAGCGAGAAGGAGAAGGAGTTAGGGTTCGTGGGGGAGGACTCTGCCGTCTTTCAATTGGGAGAGCAGAAGATATCTTCCTGGCTTTATTTCACCGCCATTCTGGGAGTGGTTCTCTATGTTCTCAACGTTGCATGGATTGACAATTCAACTGGCTACGGCAAAGCTTTCATTGACGCCGTTTCATCCCTTTCCGATTCTCACGAGGTTACATTTTTTCCAAAAATTTCCACTATTTTCTGATGTGTGTTCGATTTCTACGAATGAGGTTGGTCGCTTACTAGTCACTAGTGTGTTTAGAAATAAAGACGGATATTTTGTTGTTTTCTTTTGAAATTTGGGTATGTTAGCGCGAATGGATGGGTTTAGAATCTATGAAAAGGAAGGGTGAGATGACTTTTCATTTTCAATTATAAAAGTGATGTTAATGTGTATGACAGGCTCTTTCCAGAGTCACAGGGGTCTGAACAAGGTCCACAGTCCCATGTTTTTTGCTTTGATTTGTTGAGAGTTTGACACATGGCCCCAGTGAATAACTTGTACTGGAACTGGATTGAATTCGGAAGCTCTTCCCCCTTGTTAGACGGGTTAGGTTTGTAGGAGCAGCTTTAGAGCCAGTTTGGATAAAAGTCTTTAGCAAGGATGAAAACGAATCAAACTTTCCTATAAGTTAAACTTGTGTTCCTCAAGTTTCTCAGAAGTTCCTTCGTTTAACTTGTTCCTAAGTCGAGGGACATATATTAATTTTAACTTGTGGCAGAAATTTAATTCATTTTATTTTGTTTTCCTACAAGTGTTTGTTAAGTTTATACAGTCTGGCTCTTGTTCTTCGTCCACTGGTAATTTTTGTTTATCCTTGAGAAAAAGTGGAAAACTGATTGTTGAAAAGTACGCCAACTTGCCTGGGAAAAAAAAAGAAGTATAAGTAAAGTCTGTCGGTTAGAGGGGATGAACTTCCCGAAAATCTATAACGTTCTACACGTGAAAAGAGTATGCAGTACAAACTTGACATTATCACTGGACTATAATCATGGCCAAAGGGAAACGACATAGTACCATTCTAGGAACTGAGAGGTGGTCAGGACTAGGACCATGTATAACGTAAAGTAGTAGGTCTGGTTTTTTACATAATGGCTTGAGATCATCACGAAGGTGCTTATTTTGTAGCCACAGACTCTCTTAACAGAATTCATATGCAGATCTTTGCTTTTCTTTTAGTTGTATTGGTTATGTAGTTGTATGTATCATTCAATTAATTTATTTGAAAAATGTAATACTATCTGTTTCATAATAACACATTTGAAGGCTGCTATAGTGCTTGGTTGGTTACTAACTCTTGTCATGGTATTCTGCAGGTGGTAATGTTAATACTAATTCTCATATTTGCCGGTGTCCACAGTGGCTTAGCTAGCTTCCGGAACACCGGCGAGAAACTCATTGGAGAAAGACCTTACCGCGTAATTTTTGCAGGGATATCGCTACCTTTGGCTGTCAGTACTATTGTGAGTGACTGCTCTGTATTCCCCAATAACCGGTGTCCATCTCTTTTTTATTTAATTTAGATTTGTAGCATATTTTTGTAACAAGGGAAGACTTGAAGTTGATTCAAACTAAATTACTTTGCTTGTTTGCCGTCATGATACAGGTGTATTTTATCAACCACAGATATGATGGACTTCAACTCTGGCAGGTCCAGGATGCTCCTGGACTTCATCAACTTCTGTGGCTTTCCAATTTCATTTCTTTCTTTTTCCTATATCCTTCAACTTTCAATCTTTTGGAGGTTGCTGCTGTTGACAAGCCTAAACTACATCTATGGGAAACTGGGATCATGAGAATAACCAGGCATCCACAGGTATAAATCTAATACCGGAACTAGATGTAGTATGACCCTGATATATTCTGTTATCTTCATGATTTTCGTGGTCTTCATAATTTGGATCGATAAAAAATCTGTTTTTGATGCAAATCTTTCTTCTTTCTTTGGTAATGCGTCTCTTTTTTTCTTGCTGCATAAGCTAACATAGTTGGAGTAGCAATACCTTACTAATATCTTCTGAAAACAGCCTCCTAATTCTTTGTCTTGCGCAATGTAAACCCTTGCCCCATTTGCTTTTACTTCAGATGCATTTCCTGCAGTTGACGTTTGTTCTTCAGATGGTTGGGCAGGTTATCTGGTGTCTTGCTCATACGATTTGGATTGGAAACTCTGTGGCTGTGGCAGCCTCATTTGGCTTAATTGCTCACCATCTGTTTGGTGTCTGGAATGGAGACAGGCGACTGGCCATAAAATTTGGGGAGGACTTTGAATTGGTTAAGAGTCGAACAAGTGTTGTCCCTTTTGCAGCAGTTATTGATGGCCGACAGAAGTTACCTAAAGATTTCTACAAGGAGTTTCTTCGACTGCCATACTTGACAATTACTGCACTAACCTTAGGAGCTTACTTTGCACACCCGCTTATGCAGGCTGCTAGTTTCAACCTTCATTGGTAGGTACAACACAACACATCCTGTCCCTTTTATGTAAAATCGACTGCTTATCTATTCATGCGGATGAAGAGATCAAAGATAAAAATAAAAGGATATAAAAGAAATGTACATGTTCGTTAGCAGTGCATACTAGAGTGCTCTTTCAATATTTTTCCACCAAAAATGTCTTGATATTCTCAACGTGCAATCAATCATATTGGAAAATATCTTGACAAAAATACTTTGCAGGCCCACATGCAGGTTTCTTTAACGTATGTAAAAGGAGACTCACAACATAATAACGCTGCATCCACCACTGTGTGTTTTCTTAATTGTTTTAAGGATCATTCTTGTCTGGTTTTTCACTCGTTTCCATTCATTGGTTAGAACTACACTATTACAAAAGGATTTAGTTATCCTCGTCTGGTTTGTATTTTGGTTATTTTCCTGGAACTACGCTTAATATAATTCATTCAAAATAATTTTAAAAAGTGGACCAAGTTGGAAAATAACTACAGTGCTATTTCAAATTATTCACTTCTTAAATAAGTAAACAATAATGTTTACAACTATGTATTGTACCATTTCACGACACCAAAACAAGTTCAAGATCTGAATTGATAGATACATGTTCTTTAAAAATATATGAAGTTAACAAAAGATGACACTCTACAATTCCACATTTCTAAAATTGCATGATTGTTCTTCAATCGGGCTTTTCACTCTATGCGGACAATAAAGCTTTAAAATTGGATTCATGATCAGTCTAAAAGTCGGTATATGTTTTCATGGTTTAAGTATGGTGAATCATATCAATAACATAGTAGTAATTAAATAATACAAAAATGTTTTTAAATAAATATAATTTATAATACTAAAAACTAAAACATTATTTTACAAGTTATTTAATATTTAACATACGTAAATAACAAATCTAGCATAACACAATACTTAGGTTTAAATTTTAATAAAATATAACAATACATAAATATTTATATACAAAATAATAAATTAATATACTATAAAATTATATGAAATCAAGATATAAAACATTATAAGTTGATATAAATGATTGAGGTACAGTGTTGAATCTTAAGGTTGCAATTGTATTAGTTAATGAACTAAAAGAGTAGAATGTTTAAAATCAAAAAAATTATTGACATCATTTCAATCAAATTTATAAATTATTTTTTAAATAAAAACTTTAGTCTTTTTACACCTCAGTATTTATAGCTAGTCCAAAGGAAAAGAACGGTTGTTACAAAATTGATTCTGATATTAAATTTTAGAATCAGTTTTTTCCTAAAACTAACCAATTTCGATCATTAGATATTCCTTTTTACAAAACCCTCAAATTATTATTTTGTATGTAAGAGTTTACAAAATATTTTGAAAATAAAATAATTTTAAGAGTTTATTTAAAAATAGAAATATGAAACTATGATAAATTTGAAGATTTTATCAGAAATAAGATGAAATTTGGTGTTTTAGTTGGAAATTTTTTTAGTAAAATAAGATTTAAAAGAATTTAAATGTTTTAGTTTGGGAAAAGGAATTAAGGTGATGTCTTGAAAGGCACATTAAAGTGTATTTAAAAGTATTTGATATGATATGATAGTGCATAAGAGTTGAGAGAGAGGCATGTTACTGAATGACTTCAATCATTTCAGATTCAAATGGGCTGACTTTTTTTAATAAGCATGTCACAATAACACACCATCACCATCCACTTCAATCATTCCACTTATTATAGCTTTTTTTAATCAACATCACACTTCTACATTTTTATTTTTTATTAAACTTCTTTAAAGTATTTGTTGGGGGAGTTTTGCTTTACACCTATGATAAAATAGTCTGATAAAAGTATGGTTCCATGAATGCAATTCTTGAGATTAATAAATGGATATGTTCGAATTTGTTCCAAAATTTTGAGTGGAGGATCAATTCTGTTTCTAGTGAACATGTGTTGTGTTTATTTTATATTATAAAAAAGAAGCAAGGAAATGTTTTTTCTTTTGAAAACTTTTATTTTCAACGAGAAATTTTGTCAATAATCTTTCTCCCCTAGATTTTGAAATTTACAAAACTTTATTGCAATTGAGAAAGTTGAAAAAAAAATATAATGTACGTAAATACGAGAATAATTTAGAAAGTTATAGCTTGTCATTGCCATTTGATAAGTCAATTAAATCTGGATCACTTATCAATGAGTTTAAAAAAATCACTTGATCCCATCCATCACAGATTACTGAATTTAATAATTCATTCACTTAATTTTTTAAAAATTACAGATTTTTAGTTTTGTCTTTCTTTTCTTCTATCTATTTTTTAATATAAAATTATAACTAAATAATGTATACAAAATAAATATATGTTAATGATAATTTTAAATATCATATTAATATGCATATAATAATCATAACATATTTTAATATTCAACATTAAATTATTAATCTCCATTATCTTTCTATAATATCAGAGTTAAGTTTTGAATGGAAAACATATTCATCACTTGTAACAATACATATTATTATCCAGCATCAAATCATAAATGTTGATTACCCTTCTATAACATCAAAGTTAAGATCTTGAATAATGGAAAAATCTAAAACATATCCCATTTTTTTAAAGTTGTGTTGTATTGTTCTTGGCTTGCATAAACTGAAATAACAGATTTTATATACAGTTATCCTAATCATAACACATAATTAATATCATTAATTACTTTCCCATGGTAATACAAAAAGAAGTTGTTTTCATTATGCAAGAAATGGCATGCAGAGAGTGAACTACAGGTACATATGTGTATATCAAGCACTCCAACAAAGTTGCTCAACTTGAGTGATGCAATTGAAAACTTTTGAGAAGCAACTTTGAGGAGGAAATGGTACCCATAAGAGCAAGAACAATGCCAAATGTGATGAGAAAGAGATTTAGGAGCAAGAGAGGGTTTGATATTTGACCCCAACATATCTTCACGTAGAAAGAACATGGCAGAATTAAACAAACGGCAACACTAACAAGGGAACCACTGAGACTCAGAACATGTTCAAAGTATGGAACCGACAGAGCAAGAGTTAGTATGACCAAAAGTGAAAATGAACCTACGCAACCCCTAATGATCATTTTGGTCCTGCCACTCATGGTACTTGGAAGTGCATGTTCTAGTTGAATTGCGAAAGGTGTGAATTCAAGTGCGTATTTGGTCATTGGTGCCACCACGGTTGCCCACAGAGCAATCTTTGTCACAATTTTCTCTGGCGGCATGCTAAGAGTTATTTGAGACTTTACATCCTTACCAAACATCTTTGCACCCATGAACCCCAATGTCGTGTAAATTGCTGTAACCACTGCGAAACTCGCAACAGAAACCTGAAATTTTCAAACAAGACATCTTATTGGGAGAATGAAGAATGTTCAGACACAACCAAAGAAATTTTCAACCTGCACAAATCCATGCATGCAAATATAATATGTATAGGGTTACATATATTCACTTTACAAATACTTTTTTACAATAAAATATTATATTATGATAATAGTAATAATAATAAATATAAATATAAATAAAATATTATAATCAAACATAATTTATAGAATTGTAAACTAAGTATAAGTATAAGAGAAAGAAAAAAATGTCAAACATATTATAAGTCTTATAAAATCCTTTCGTTTTTATTTCTTTCTTCCCTCTTTTCTAAACCAAATACGAGTCTAAACACATTAAAAGAGAAAAAATATATATATGATATCAGGAGGCTATGTATTAATTTGGATATAACCTTAAAGTTTTGATTAAGTAAACAAATAGAAAAGATATTTTGATAATCTATCTTTTCTTAAGAACAGGATTTAACATATAAGAAGTGGTAACTAATTTTAATATTTTTAAAAAATGTCAAAGTATGAAAACTCTTCAATAAATATGATGTATTATATATGTACCTTGGTAAATTTGGAGGGGTCTTTCATGGCTGTATATAATTCGGGGAAAACAATATGTCCTCCATAGCCGAAGACGTAAAGGCCAGAAACTGATGGAATGTTATGGAGTTGGAGGACAGGTATGGCATGATTGGATGGGACATGCCCTAAAAGTGCAGTGGCTGCTACACACACAAAAATGAGTAGAGACATGAGAATGCCAACTGTTGAAAGGAATGATATGGAAGAAAGGTCTCTGATCCACAAACTAGGGAGGGCAATGAAAACTGCCACCACAGTTAGGAGCTGAGATGAAGAGAATTTAGGGAAGTGCAGCTTCAAATTTGTCCCCAGAAAGACTGTGATCAAATTATCATGTAATGAGATGGTGTAGGAAACAAGGGACAGGAAGATTTCCAAGTATATGATTGTTGCAGCCACCAACCCTCCTTTTGATCCAAATGCATGCTTCCCAATATCCACAAAGCTTCTTAACTTTGGATTCTTTCTAAGGCATGTTCCAAGTATATGAGAACTATAAGCACACATCACCCCTAGTCCTATAAGCAAGAATGCAGACACCCACCCTCCACTTACTACAGCATATGGAGTTGATAGTTGCCCCAAACCTGAAAGATATTGAGTTTAACACACATACTCATTGATTTGGGAACATAAAATATTCAAAACTGCTCAATACTTTTCAATGACTTGTTAGTTTTCTGCTCACAAACTGGAGTTCTTTTTAGGAAGAATTCAAACTGTCACTTAAACCAGATAGGTAAATTTACAAAATTGATTGTGATTATGACTAATTTCAACTTATCATGCTGATAAAAAAAATTCAAGTTATCATTAAACATTAACTTGTTTTTAATTGGTTGGTTGTTACGCCAATTTTCAACATGCCAGTTGGATGCAAAGACAGAAATGGTGATCCTACAAATCTTGGATGCACCACCGAAAGTGTTTGAGAATATATGTTTGTGGTTCTGTTGGGTAATCTAAACATTATTCTCGTAATGAAGTTGGAAAAAAGTAAATCAAGAGAATAGTTTTACACATGAAGGTTACCTTTTAAAACAAACTTACTTAAACATTTTGATATTAGAAAATCTTTATGTTTTGTACTTAGTAAAAAACAAACGTGTTTCAATATAAATTTACAGTTGAAAAGAATTTATAAGCATGCATCTTATAACTATGTTAACAGTTCAAAATTAATTTTATCAATACTGATTCTGTCTAACTTAAAAAATAAACTAGATAATTAAACTCTTATCACGTAAGAAGATTCTTTAAATAAATAAAAAAGAAGGTAGATAAGAAGTTGAAAATCAATTTCATGTGTATTTTTTTCCGTTTCATTTTTGCAATTATCTCTCATTAGAACCGATCAAATTTAATTAAAACTTTGAAAACACAATCATAAAAAAAATCATAGATACATCTTAAGAAAATGAAGTACATAGAATTAGGAACTTTAATGGAATTAATAAAATATATTTTTAAAAACAATTATGACTAAATAAATATTTATAAATTAATTTCACATGTTCCCGCGGAAAGCAGAGTGAAATTATGAGGAAATGAAGTAGTATGCAAATTTTACCTATGAGCATTCCCACCATGTTGATGACAGCATGAGTAAAGGAACTGTTGGCGTTAGCATCACGCTCAGCGACGACATTTGCATCTTCTGCAGCATGAATGTGATCACAATTGCATTGTTTGGTTTCCTCTATGCAACAATTGCAGCACTGCACAGGCACTGACACACTCCTATCAACTTCACTCTTTTTCTTATTCACACACTTATGTTGAAGGCTTATTAGGCTTTTCCTTAAGGATTTGAACATCTTGCCCCACATGCTAATTCAAAAACTTAGGATATATAAAAGTTCCAAGACAACACCAATTAGCAACGCAAGGTGACTTTGCTATAATCAAATGCCATGCAAGACGTGTATTTATAATTGGATTAAGATGGCATGACATCAGCCATTAGTAAGATGCATACGTTGGATTTTATTCTCAGAGAATGAAGGTGAAAAACGTAACTCTAATTTAATTTAAAGTTTGTTCCCGGAATAATATAATTACTGTGTATAGTGGTCACTGGCCAGAGTGAGACATTGGTGCCATTTGTTTTATGTACAAATTTCAACAGAGACACCTCAAAATTTTGGTCCCAAATCAATGGTCTACATTATATTTTATCTGATATTGTTAAAAGGGAGAAAAAACAACGTAAACCTGACGTGTTTTCACTAATCTGGATTCATGTACTCAAGTCTTGGCACGTCAATATTTATGGAACTATATGCACTTTGTATAACACCACATGTTGTGTATATATGCTCTGTAGCTAAATACATAGAGATGATTTGATATAGCAAGAAGTATCATGTTCAATTGTGTGAAAACTGCAAAGTTAATACATATGTTTAAATGAAGTTATAATGATATACATAAAAATGACTTAATGTTTTTAAAAGAGAACGGAAATTTTGGAAAGAAGATTTTGTAAGCAAAATAAAAATATTCACATGAGCTAAAATAAAAGAATTAGATATATGATGGAACATAAACGTGTTGTAGAAAGAGGAGATTTACTAGAGAGGTGGGGGAATTTGAATAAAGTTAGTTGGATGATACAAGGTATTAAATTCTATCTGCTGTTGCTCATTCTATTGCAATATTTGGATGGAATCACATCCTCAACTCAACCTACTCTTCTTCAGACACAAATACAGTACACAACACAAACTTAAGATTACACTATCAATTTTAAAGCATGCATAAATTCAGTACAAAAGTAGAAACTGAGAACAAAGTAGGTTGGGAAGCTGAATGACAGCATTTGAAACAACTTTGTTCTCTGATATGATACACGCAAGTAACAGATCGGTATATTATTATATAAACGCTGTTAGGTTGATCTGCATCTGCTCCATTAATTGGAATATTATGGGATGAGGCATCATAACATAAGTTGGTGCCAAGACCACAATAACTCTTCATTATTCCAAATGACGTATCATATCATATTCTTTCCACTATTTTTGTTGGGCAAATATTCCACAGACAACCGTTGAGAAAGAATTTTTATTTTGTTAATGGAAAATGCACCACTGCTGCTAACACATCACGTCACTAGATACCCATTATCCATACCTTTCTGCATAACTCAAACTATACTTTTAATTCATCTTCTGCACATATCAAATCTAGTTTTTAAAACTCAAACTCACCAAAATAAAATTCTAAAAGTCTTGATGGGTTCAAAAATAACACCGGCTATGTCCAACTCTTTGGTAGGCTTAGCTTTGGTAGAGTAGTAGCATATAATTACGTATGTGGTAGAAGTTTTACGTGAGTATGTAAGTGTATATCCACAGTTACTATATCCAAATACTCATAAACCAACCCTTCAAAGTTTGCTAAAAATATCCATGCTAAGCATCACTTTTTCTTTTCTTTTTTTGCATATGCATCAGAAAACTGTTGAGAAAAATATATATCATTTCTTAAAAAAAAATTGGCTTTTGCTTCCTGCAATCTTATAGTTACTAACTGCAACCTCGTACCAATGCATTTGTTGCATTCACTCATTTGTTCATAGTTTCCTTTCTAGATTATACAATTTTAAAAAAAAGATAGTGTTTATGTAGTGTTTTGAATTGGTCAATTTAAAACAATTTTCTTTATTATCCAATCTAAAACAAAGTTCTGGATTTTGAATTCTGAAAACATGTTTTAAATTGGATAATTCGAAAAACATATCATGTCTTTTTCGAACAAAAAAAGTTATTATGAAAAACTTATTCCAAAAAATTTGTTCTAAAAAGTTTATTCTGAAAGGCTTGTTTTAAAAAAATTTCAGAATACGTGAAAGTCACCATTAAAATAAACAATAAAGGTAAAACTGTTATTTTAAAAGTTATGAAGGTGCAATTAATAATTACGGAGGTGCAGGAAGGAAAAAAAATTAGTTAAGGAAATAAAAAGTACAAGGCCAACAAACATGAGTGTCCAAATGTCCGAAAGGATCCATCTAATTAATACAAAAAACAAAATTGATTCATGATTATTTTTCTGTAGATTTAATTTGTTTATATAAATATTAAACTAATTTAATTTTGTTTATAACATTATCAAGAAATTAATTAATTTGTGTGTATATATTCATGTTTGCAATATTACCATTGAAATAATATGAATACTATTATTATATGCTGATAATCTATAATTTTAAAACTATTTTATTTATTTTTCAGCGATCAATAATTTAATCAGTTATTATATTTTAAGAAATTAAAATGATTGATATAATATTTGGGAGTAAACTAATGATTGTCTTGCTAATTAATTAAGAAAGAGGTTGCTTGAGTAAAAAAAAGGTGACAATTTTTAAGAATAATAAGGTTGGTGGGATTGTGAGTAAGTTTGGAACAATACACATGTAACATGTTCTTCTAGAAGTGAGCTTGTAGAAGAGACTAAACTAAGGTTATTGTAAAATAGATTCTCTTTAAAGTTTTCTGGACATATTATGTTACTTTTTGTGGCAAACATAAAAAGTAACGTTTTTAAGTTAATTTTATAAGGATATAAAATTATTTTTTTTATGTTGCATCATAAAGAAGTAGAATTACTATTTTATAAAATATAATTTTTTTTCTTGTTAAATCATATTTAAAAAAAAAACACAAGTCAATCATAATATATTTAACTAAAAATTTAAATATTAAAATGATTATTTTATCTTATATAACATATTATAAATAAAAACTAAAAGTATTGTTTATTATTATTATCTATATGCACTGGCTACATTAAAATGAAGCTTATTGTTTATTAAATTAAAATTGAAATGAGAAATAAATTAGAAAAAGACATTATAAAATTTATAAATTAATAAATTCATATATGCATTTAAGACATTATTAATCTTAAGAAAATATATTACATTTACTTTCTTATGATCTTTCCACTTAAAATATTTATATTGTTCATGACTCCAATTAAATAAAAATATCATTCTAGGTTAATAATTTAATTTAAAATCAAATGTCTTTGAAAATAATTTAAAATTTACTTGTATAATAAACTTTTTATTTCATTTTTTATCTGCGATAATCATAAAAAAAATTAAATTAATTAATTTCAGAAATTAATAAATTTAAACAATAAAATAACATATTTGACAAATATATATTAGACCATATAAAATATTTTAATCCGTCTCATTCTCGCTCTAAAAGATTTATCTTAAAGATTTTTATTTTAAAAAAATCATGTTTTTAAACAGATTTGACAAAGTCTCATATAATTTTGGTATCATTAAACCAAGACCTCAAATCATCATATACATAATTATTGTCTAATAATTTAAGTAAATAATTAACAGCCTGTCTGAGATAAAATCTAATTATGATCTAGATATCCTAACAAATATGTGATCTATTAACTAATAATTTTTTTTAAGAATTCCTACCATGAATTCTTAAATAAATTATCTTTTATAAGTTTTTGATTTTTTATAACAACCCATCTTGAGTTTGGTGAGTTGGCGATAGATTTTCTTAAAAATGAACAAATCTTATATAAGAAACTGAATCTTAAAAAACAATTTTTTACCTACTTGAAGGCGTAAGAAAGAACATTGAAAGAGGGACAACACGATAGATAATATTAAATATTAAAAAAGAAAAGACTTATTTACACATTCAAAAACATAAAAACATAACTGTAACTAACACCTACAAAATTCAAATATAAGAAAGCAAAGTGAGAAGTGAAATATAATTGGCACATAGTAATAACAAGAGATGTGGACATGTTGGTGTCCCTTTCAGTAGTTAGTGTGATGCCTCCACCACACCATGATCGGAGTTTGATGAGCACTGTCACACTACCACCACACCAGAAATGAGTTTGCAAGTTAAATAAAGAGAAGATTCAAATGGGTTTATAAGGAAAAGATAAGCTTCATTGACATTGGTATTTTGATGGAGTAGTTATAATATTATAACATGTGAAGTTAAATTTTTGAAGTTAAAAAGTAAATGAAACTCTTCATTATTTTATTATTTTGAATTTATGATGGGTGTACCATGCACCTATCACCTATTACCTATGTAATTAGACTCTGCTACAGGTTAGGAGGGTCCAATGGATGTGACATCTTTAAAAGGTAATGCCAAATTTGGAATGAGATGTAGCTCTTATTATTGTTGATGCAGATGTTGTTCTCCTTAAAATGGTAAAGCATCTCACATCTCTATGCATCTATGCCCATGCTGCATTCAACTCTCTCCTTTTTTTCAACTCTCTATCTCTCTACGCCCATTTTTAAATATCAAATAGTAATACTTTTGTTCTGCCTTCAACTATGGAGATACATTCATTTTTATATTTTTTTTTGTACAGATATCAGGTTTTGTTGGAATAACATTTTTATCATTTTTCAAAAATAAAATGAATCAAATATTTACATATTCCTGAAATTTTCTTAGTTTCTACTTTTATTAAACAATGTAGCCCTTCACAACAAAAACTAAAGTGAAAAAGGAATCAAATGAAGATGTTTAAAAGGGAAAAAGCACTCTAGTGCCTTTAAATTCTCCACAACTACAGTGAATACAATTTATATAACTCTCTTTACTATATATCAAAGATGTGGACCTTATACAAAGTTAGTAGGAATTTAGTTTCAAGAAATTCAGTTTGAGAATACATTTTGGATGGTAACGAGTGTATATTAATTATGAAGCACGTTGATTATAGGGTAGAGTAGTGATGTTTGAGCCATGCAGAATGGGAGTGCAGAGTGGTGGGTCACCATGATGTTTGTATCTCGAATTTGGCATCAGACTTTGAGATCGTTCACTTCATTGTTCCTCTACTCAACAACGTACACCAACACTCATCATGCAACAAAAAACACTAAAATAGGATCCACCCTCATAATTAAGTTAAGGAGTAAATATCTGAGGGTCAAAATCCAAAGGGCCCATTCCAATATTCTATCCTTTAAACTCTTTTGCAGATGAAACTAATTGGAACTTATCAGCTCCATATATTACTACAGTCACCAACTTGCAACCATCATCACTTTTGAATATGGCTGAATCATTCTTCTGCTAATCACAACATATACATGACATAGAAAAATAGCAATTAGCGTGGCTTGCTGCTAGCCTAATTGCAATTTTCATGTACACTGATCCATAGAAAGCAAAAATGATTAAAAGGAATGATTATTAATGTCCAAAGCAAAAATGGCTAAAGCTTTCTTACTCGGAGTTAAAAGAGTTATTATTGTAATTGCCTTATGTATACACACACCACACATGCCCTGATAACCTTCTGACAAACGACTAATTTGGCATGTCATGAAGTATTAGAACCATGGATATCATTCTGGTTGCCAAACTTTTCCACAAAACAAGGTGTCAAGAACTATAATCCTAGAAGCGCATGTTTTGACTGCAAGGGTAATATCGTGTCTGGTTGATACCTCATGTGAAACAGAACACCATAGCCATTTTAAGACTTCTTCTAATTCATTAAAATATGCTAATAAATTCCCCTCCCCATGGAAATGCATGCCCCTTCAAAGACAGGGAATGCTGGAATTTAAGGTTTTGTTATTAGAAATTAACAAAACAAAGTTGAGAAGGGTTTCAGAAACCAGAGTTCTTATTTGCTATGAAATTCTTGGATAAAAATTCTGGAAAAAGGTAATTGCGTAATTTTCAGATGATTTTAGCACAGTGCCAACTAGTTTTGTAATATGATGAAATGTGTTATTAAATTTTGAATTTGAAGTAGCGAAAGGGTGTCTACTAAGAGAGGGGTTGAATTGACATTTTCATTTCGAACAAACCATAGCATAGGACAACGCGCAAACCTTAACACATATTTCCCAATCTAGTTTCTTTTCCTGTCTATACAAACAGATTTTGACCATGCTTAATCATTAATCAATATTCTCTAACTCTAATATTTAACCAAACTAATATAAAATTACCCCCAAAAAATCTAAATTTACCGAAATAAATCACTGCTTCTGCTATCAATAAATAATCGCTCACATTTTTTTTCTTATTGTCACATTACATCAATTTCTTCTCAAAATAATTGATTTTCATTTCCATAAATAAGTTGCAATTTAAATATATAATTCTCCATTTATTTTTTCTTTCAAGTATTTAGAGTAGCTAATACGTATAACCTATTATTATCGATCAAGTGATGAAAAGTTCGAATAAAATGTACAAAATCTTAAGTTAAATAAACAAAAAGACTAACTATTGATAAGCTTACCTGCTAAAGTTTTTTTTAATTATTTTGGGATGGTTTGAACTTTTATAAAACATATTTAATGTCCATTAAATGTCTTTCATAAAAATATCTTTTCTTTTCCTTTTTTAGTTATCTATTAGTATTATTGTAAATATCTGTTTCAGTTTGTGAATTATCATAAATTTAGAACGAGACAAATGTACAGGTTCCTGAATTTTTCTTATCAGTAAAAATAAAACATATTTCAAAGGTTTATAGTGAGTGAGTGACACACTCTCAAAGAACTTTTTGACTGTTCCTAACTAAACATACTTAACACTTAGTAATTAAAAAATTGCGAACTTCTTCTAAGATTCTTTCTTTACTTCTAACTGAACACTGTCCTTTTATAATCATTTTTTTTTTTCGTCCATTTTTAACATAATACATTTATATACAGGCCATATACAAGTACTTAATATAAAAAAATAGTATACCACGACAGTTTTTAATGTGAATTATATAATAGAACTTATAGTCCCATTTTTTATTTATTTACTTTTATTATAAACAAAAACTTAATTAAATTCCTCAATTTTAAAAACATAATAATATAACTAGTTTAAATATTTAGCAGTAAAAAATAAAAAAGAAAAATATTTATGGTTTTAATTTGTTTATAATAAAATGAAGGACATTAATTTGGATGGAGAAAAGCGTAGATCTATGAAGCAATAGGGGTAGTTTGGTAAATTTATGATGTAACTTACGAACAACCTTACAACTAGGAGGGTTGAGGTTCTTTAAGGTTAGTTCACATGATTGCCTGAGCACGAAAAAGTCAGCAGAAAATCAAGCACTTTCCCACTTCATCTTTCGACACGTGGCACTGTTGAGATATCGAATACCCATCTTTCTGTTCATTTCAATGACCATTCATCTATTTAGGGTTTCTCCCATTTTTGCTTTGCCTCACTCTTTCACCACCGTCTGATCCGATCCCACTTTTCTATCGACTGCCACAGTTGTATCCACTTTACGTGTTCCACAAAACTGCATTTACTCTCTTACCATACTCACAATAAATCTGAATTTGAGCATTTTCTTTCTTTGGCTGGCTCCTTATCATCAATGAAAGCACAGGCCACAGGTGATGAATGTAGCAAATTAAGCTAAGAGAAAAAGACAGGTAGAGAGAGAACAAGAAAGAAATTTTATTTCGGAATAACCATGCATCCATTGGCATTCCCATTTCTCTTGATAACGATGCTTTTGCTGGGAGAATACAATAATACACGTATCTCTCAGTATATATCACACTTCACAATTTACACCATAATACACACGTATATATACATACGTCTGATAGAGATTTTATATATTCTGAATTTGGTGAGTGGATGTTAATTTGAGCGTGAGAAAGAGAAGTGGAGAGAGTCACAGACACAGAGAGAGAGAGAGAGAGAGAGAGAGAGAGAGATGGGAAGGGGAAGAGTGGAGTTGAAGAGAATTGAGAACAAGATCAACAGGCAAGTGACCTTTGCAAAACGAAGGAACGGGCTTTTGAAGAAAGCTTATGAGCTTTCCGTTCTTTGTGATGCCGAGCTTGCTCTCATCATCTTCTCCACTAGAGGAAAGTTGTACGAGTTTTGCAGCACTTCAAGGTACTTCTATATCTATATCTATATATATTCACCAAAAGTCTTAACAATAACTTAGAATTAATGGACACAAGTAACATAAGCAAACTACTAGAAAAACCGTCTCTCTCTCTCTCTGTCTATGTCTTATAACACATGTGTATTATGTTTGCGCATAAAACATGCTAGCACAGAAAAAGGAACTGCAGGACCTGGCTTTTCTTGTTCTCCACACCTTCCTCTTCTTTCAATTTTGTAAATGAATTTTGCTTCCGAGATTTCAAAACCCTCTTCCTTTGATTTTTGCTGTTTTCAGTGATTCAAGAACACCAGCTAGCCTTTGCCACCTTCTGAATCATACTTTTTTGAAAACAGCATGAATATGAAAAAGTTTATTTTCTTCTCTCACTGTTTCCTGCTTTTCCGTTTCTGTGAATGTCTCGGCGTTTTTAGCATCTTGAGTGTTTCTGCGGCTGTTTTGATGTTAGATCTGCAACTGGAAACGCAAAGAGATATCACTGTTGTATTAACTGTTCTATCTCTGCGTTTTTTTTTCTCTTCCTTGTTCTTTAATTTTGGTTTTCCCCAAGCCTTCACCTTTCTCTTTCTTACCCTCTTTCGGCTCTCAACCCAGCGATGCAAAATTTATTTTTTTGCCTCATTTGGCTTAAGTTTTTAGTAGATCTGGTTCAAAAGCTTTGCCCGAAAGCAATTTCGGGTTTTGCTCAAGCTTCTGTTTCTGTGCAATTAAGTGTTGGGAAAAGAAGCACATCACGAATTAATTATTTTTTCTGCGCCAAGTATTATTTCTATAATAACAAGTTTCATTAGCCAGTGCCTGCTAATTTTGCCTTCAGTGTTTTAAGAATCACTCAAAAAACCCAAATCATGTCAACTTTTTCATTTTCTTCTATCCAAGGCATCTTTCATTTACATCTTTGGGCCTAGCTAGGGTTTATTTTATTTCTACAATTAGTTCTTTGTGTCCTCTATCAATTCTTCTCTTCTCATGTATGATTTAAAACTTTTTGTTATTTGCCTAAGCATTCTATTTTTTTATATTATTCATATTTACTAATCAAGCTTTATAATGGTACTAATTCTCTGCTTCAATTTACTCATCACTTGTTTCTTTGCTCAATAATTTGTCTACACGATCTACATGAAATCAGATGTAGGTTTGATGCTTTGTCAATTCAATTATCATGATGGAGACATGTTTATTACAGGTTGATACATCTATGTTAAATAGGGATCAGAATGGTCTTTTCTCCATCGAGTATAGTGGATAATTAACTATACCTCTATCTCCCTGTCCATTATTATAAGCATAAACTCATTGATACGATTTTCAATTGGTTATATCTGTTTCAATATGTCTAGCAATTTAGACAAACCAAGATTTTCTTTCTAGAATATTATATTGGCTTCTCACAACAAATTAGCTTCTTCCAAAGCTGCTTCTAGTTCTCTGCCTTTCCCTCTCTCTTGAGGCTCTCAAAACAACGGTGGTCATTAAAGATCGAACAATTTCATGTTCCACGTCTGTCTACTTCTAGGTTTAAGAAGATGCATATAGAAGAGCTATAAATCTCATTTATTATCCAAGAGATATACACCTGATTTCTTTTTCTTGCCAAATTTAGTTTCTCACTGGCTCTTACCTAGAGATAAATGAAAGGGGTCTTATATTCACATCTTCAACCACTAACTATCTGTCCATCTCACACATGGTGTATTCCGACTCTTTCCTTTTATTACCGGGTTGGTTTCTCATCACTATATACGTTAACTACAATATTATGGTTGAAAAAACATCTTTTTCTGGGTTGGAATTGGACTTGTAGCAAATTTGAAGTAAAAAAATGTTTCATGAGAAGGCATAATTTTTCCTTATAATACTTTTAAATTCCATTCCCTTACTAAAGAAAGTACGTCAACTAATCAGTAACTTACTGTAGTTTTCCTTCTTTTTTTTCGGATGCACAAGTACTACTTAGTGTTGTGGAAATAGAATCATACATTTGCGCCCCCACATATATATACATACATATATATATGTATATGTATATATATATATGATAATATATATATATATGTATATATATATATGATACATATATATGATCTTCTGAATATGTTTAATCATTATTTGATGTCTACGTCCAGCATGCTGAAAACGCTAGAGAGGTACCAGAAATGTAACTATGGAGCGCCCGAGGCCAATGCATCAACAAAGGAAGCCTTGGTATTGGTGATAATCATACACCCTATCTAATTGAGTAATTGTGCATTTAACTTAATTGAAATGTAAAATATTCTTGGTATTTCCAAGTTGTCGTGGTTTTGGTTTATCCTTGAATTTGATGTGAATTTCAGTTGTTTTCAGGGAATACCAGTTTAATATTAATGCACAATCCACTTATGCTAGTATTTTAGACGAATGTGTTCAGTTAATTTTGTAAAAAATAAATGTAAGTAGTTCCATCTATAAATGCTCACTTAGATGTAATTGAACTTTTATGTAATTTTATATTTTTGAATAATTTTCTCACCAAGTATGCAAGAATCGCTCCTTCATATGTTGATGATGGTTTTGTGCGTTCCAAAGAGGTTAATTGGTTTCATTTACTTCCTTCTCCATTCAACTACATAGGGCATAGTTGTCCACGTACCCCCAAACCGATATATAGATTCATGAATCATTATGTATGACTTCGTATATCTTCCCTTAATTAGGTAACTGCTATGACTTTGCTTCCATTACTATAGGAGTTAAGCAGTCAACAAGAATATTTGAAGCTGAAAGCACGGTATGAAGCTCTACAACGTTTTCAAAGGTAAACATGCTCTATTATATTCTATCTAGTAATTATTACATGCTATAATACGAATCAAGTTAGTAATATATATTTGACTGACACTCATTAGGAACCTTATGGGAGAAGATCTTGGCCCTCTAAGCAGCAATGAGCTTGAATCACTTGAAAGGCAGCTAGATTCGTCTTTGAAGCAAATCCGATCAACAAGGGTACTAATTAAATTTTCTAACTTTGAAAATGATTTAGAAAAAAATATCACATTACCAAACATGAATCACCTCCACATTTAATTCCATTTTGGACACAATAGAAGAAAGTAATATATCTTTCTCAGAAAGTGTATGTACACGATCTCAAAATTACTATTACATATTCCTAATATTGTTTGTTAGTGATTGTTTTGGACCAATGAAAAATCCATATCAATGTCATGATTAAAAATATAAGTCAATGGTCTTTGTCGTATGTGTATTATTTTTGTAACTTCATAACATTCCACAGACTCAATTCATGCTGGATCAGCTTTCTGATAGTCAGCGCAAGGTATGAGAACAATTTTCGATTCTTTTGATAATGTTTAATTGTCATTCTTCCTCATGTTTCCCTTGCTAACCAGTTCAATTATGTCACATGTGAAGGAACACTTGCTAGGTGAGGCAAACACAGCTCTCAGACAAAGGGTAACAAACATTTCAACACACAAGTTGCAGTTCATAGTTCTAATCATGATGTATACATTTGAAAAATAAATTATACAAACTAGATCACCAGTACAATTTGAAGGATAATGTGATTTATCAATCAAATTTGAATGTACAAAGCCCTCCTTAACTACACAGAAATTTTATGAGTGACTTGCTGTGCTGTTTTTGGCAGTTGGAAGAGTATCAAATAAATCAATTTCAACTGAATCCCAGTGGTGAAGAGATGGGGTACGACCGTCATCCAGGTCAACACCAAGGCGATGCTCTCTTTCAACCATTGGAGTGTGAGCCAACGTTACAAATGGGGTATCAATTTCCTCTTCATTAAAATATTGATGCACATATATAGTTGTGGTGTATATACCAGCATGCAAAGAGGAAAATAATATATATGATGAATTAATGATGCAAGAGATTGTGGTGTGCATATATAGTTGTTGGGATTTGATGTAGACTTGAAACTACAAATAATGTAGTGGCTCACTATTGCATGATGATTTATAGTTTGCAATCATGCACGGTGTTGATCAAATGGTGAAGCTAGATGTTTGAATATTTTAATTTGTTTGACTGCAGATATCGACCTGATCCAGTATCAGTGATAACAGGAGGCCCGAGCATGAATAATTACATGGGAGGATGGTTACCATGAAAGAGTTGGAACTGTGAAATCAATTTTATTTGAAAGGAAAATGGAAATTTGTGATAGTATATGTAATGGACTCTACCTTGTAGGAACAATATAAGCAGTGTGAGCTTTCGTAAACACCACCTAACTCTACTTAGCTACCTCCTTGTTTGGATCACCCTTTCTTCCCTTTTATTAATAAAACTATTGTTTGCAACCTCTGAATTTACATTTATTACCTTCTACTATAAACAATTTACCTTCTGCATCACTCTTTAATTTTCTCTTCCACACCTAAATTATTTGTCAAAACATACATTTCACATCTCAACTTATTACATAATAATGCTTAGAGACAACGGGGTGCAACAGCAGTATGGGAGATGGCAGCGTGATGCAGCCAGAGAAGGTGTTTTAGTCGTTTTGGTGCAGGAGATAATCATAAGGTGCAGAAAGCAAAACCCGAATAACATGGGCTCATAGTGCATGGGCCTTCTTCAGGAGAATGGGCCTCAGCAACTTCAGCCACGACCTTCGTCATCATGATGTATTAAATTATAAGACAATTCGTTTATAAACTAATAATTTACAAGTTTATATTAAAATTAAAAATACTTTTTCAATTTAAATCCATGAACAAGTTTTATATCATCAACTTATCAGAAATATATAAAATGAGAAAAATAGCTATATACAATAATATGTAATCAAGTAACGAAATGAAAATCTACATACCTTATCCACAAGAAACATTTTGAGTAACAATAATTATAATTATTGTGGTAGATGAATGATTATTTTAATAGAAAAAAAATGGTTATGGCGACACCGATACCCATACCACCGTAACACGCCAAACGTCTGGACCCAAGCCAAGACATGGCAAAATAAAATTCTTAGAAAATGTAATTAAAATTGAAAGAAGATAAACCCCTACCACGTCACCAAAATCTTATATGCGATGAGAATAATTTTTTTTAATAAAATAAAAATATACTTTTGTACTTATTTTTAATTTCATATTTATTGTGTTTTATTGTAAAAATTCCATTCGTTACCTTTAGACTGCAGTAAAATGTATATATGTAAATAATAGTATCCTTATTATATTGTAGTAAAATATTATTAAAAATTAGTGTAATTGGTTAAATTTTAAACATTAATTTTATTTTTTATTTTTTTTTTATGAAAGAGACAGAGGAGTGTGTTGCAGTTGGATATGGATAGTGTTGAAGTGGAGGATTTACATGTGCATGAGGCGAACGTTGATGATGAAAGAAGAAAACAAGATTGTGAGTTTGGAAGGTTTGTTCGACATAAAGTGGTTCCTTCTCTCTCCTCCTTGGCATTCCTACCCAAATCACTTTTTTCCCTTTTTTAATATTTCTCATCCAAACCCAAACCCCTTTTTCTCTTCTCCATTCATTCTTCATAATTACATAAACACATCACACTCGTCTTTTCTTTATTATCACAACAACCAAATCCTCAACCCAAACCTCATTTCTTTTACGTCAAACCATCATCTTACAGCAACAACAACAACGTTATCCAGTTGCCTCGGTTCTACCAATTTCTCATTACCCTTATAATATTATTATAACTATCAATATTATTCTGTTTCAGCGGATTTTCACCAACAACAGAAAACGTAAACTGAAACAAAAAAACAAGACACGATCATGAGAGGAGGAAGAAGAGGAGGACACGAAGACGAACAGTCTCGCGCTTTGTACGACCTCTCCGCTCTCGTTCTCAACCTCATCCGATCGCCTTCCACGCCGTTTCCCTTCTCCCACGACGTTCCAGCCGTGGCCTCACGGCGCTCGGTTCCAGCTCACATATCGCCGGCGGGGTTCGCGTCGCTTCTGCTCGGAATCTCGCTGGCTCTGATGCTGTGTGGATCGGTGACGTTCTTCATCGGATTCGTGTTGATGCCGTGGGTTCTGGGATTGGTGATGCTTTTCTACGTCGCCGGAATCCTCTCCAGTCTCTCCGTCTTCGGCCGGTCCATTCTCTGCTACGCCACCGCACCACCCTCGGCGCGTAAGGACATTCCCGGTAAGATCACAAGAACTAAATGAAAATTTTTAATTGTGTTTCCAATGAATGATATTAGCATGTGTTATCGGAGATTTCGTCCTTCAACCCATCTTGGTTATCAGACAGACTACGATCAATTTCCTTAAGTTTTATTGTGCTTTTGCTGACCATTTTCAGATTTTTTATCAAAAAATGAAAGCTGGAAATGAAAACAGAGTTAAATTCTTAATATTTATGTTGTTTATGAATTAAAGTTAGGATGCATTGTTTGAGTTGTTCTCCGGTTAGGTTTGTAGCCTTTCTTGACATTTTATTAATGTTCGATACTGTTTTTAAAGTAAAATTTTCAATTTTAATTGAAAAACAGAGTAAACAGTACATTTAAGTTCTATCCTTTTTAGAACTCGTGAATTGTAGGTTTTTTTTGCTTTCATTATTGGGATGAATATGTGTGGAATTTACTTTTCTCTTTATGGTCTGAAACTTTTTTGAAGAAATAGCCAACAGGATGCAAAGTGATGTGTTTTGGAGAAAGCTCAACAACAGAGTTTCTTTTGACCTGTTTTTGTTTGGTTCTAAGAACGTATCTTTAAGAAAGAAAGGATATGCAACATTATTTATTTATCTTTGAAATTATTTCGACTTAGAATATAGACAGAACTGCATCTAGCTAGTTTGTTTTCATGGGGAAATCGTCGTTAATTTGTTATTCAACTTACGAGAAGATTGCTCGATATGCTGAGATGTTCAAAGTAGCTTCAATTGGGTACATTTCTTAAACATGGCTCCTATACAAGACTGTTAGTACTTAGGATTGTGTAATTTCCTTTATAACCACTCATTCAATTACTCAATACTCATCATTTACCTGAACAAAATATACCAAATTATAGAAGATTTGGTTCTCATCCGCAGCCAGAGCTGGCCCTTGTCTCAGCCTAGCCAATTGGTAAATTCTACTTGGCTTGGAGCATTTTTTTAATACGTACTTGCTTTATGTGCATGAATTGGTTTTGCTCCTTACCCTGCATATACTATAGCAGTAGTCTTGAATATCATGTTTTTGTTGAAAACTTTTACAATGGCCCGTTTTAATTAAATTATTATTTCCATTATGAGCCTGATCACTAAATTAATTAAGTTTTTTGGTGATGGATACAGCGTGGTAGCTTAATGAAGCGAGAAATGAAGAATGCAAGATGAGGAGAAGGGTAGTGGGTTTTATGCTACCTCTCGCAACAAGACGTTATTAAAGATTACGAAGCTTCTCCTTTTAGTAGATGCAGGAATGGTGATCTTTGGTGGATATGGCTTCTCTTTGTGCATTGGAAATAGCTTTGTAAATTATGAAGAATTACGTAGTTACTGTTACCTTGTTTTATTTTGGCACGTAGCTTGCTAATTTCTTAACCATAAGCTGTTGAATTTCCCTTTGTTCAGTTAATAGAATAGAAAGAGAAGGGAAATATGATTTGAGTCCTGAGAAACAGGGGTTACACTGTATCAAGAAAAATATCTTTGAATCGGATGGTTGCTGTGTATAGCTGATACCATTGATTTGCAGATGTTATTGCTGTGTGCTTCCGAGGGTAATTGATGAATGATGAAGATTATTATCGCGTCACTAATTCATAACAAATTTAGGTTTTTGTTGCTAAACAAAGTTATAATCCACCCAATGTGTGTAGCTCTGATGGGAACATGATTTTTCTTAGGATAATTCTCCTTAAATAATAGAGAAACACTATAAAAAGCAATTTTTCGAAGCTCAAATGGATTTTAAAGTATTTAACATGATTAGATAGTTAACATTTAAATTATTAATTAATTGACTTCATGTGTTTATTGTAAATTACATTGGTCATCTAAAATCAATTTTATTTATATATCAAAGGAGTTCATAAGACTAGTGAAACTAAATTTGATATATTTAAACGTAAGTAGTGGATAGATGATTAAATAGAGCATAAGCATTGGATAGCTGCATATGATTCCATTTCCATGTTTGTTTTAGTGTCATATAGGTGTCCATTATCCAACAACTACAGTTAAGTGCTCCATTCAGGTGCTTCCGTACTTTTTACAAAGAAAGAAAAAACCAGTAATACTCCAACAGAATAAAAAGTATTTTCCATTAAATATAATTATGCATAGACCCGATTAAAATAAATAGTGTTTTAATCTTAGTCAAGTTCATTTTAACTATGCATAAAGAATGCTTTTTGGTAGCCTTTTATGTACCAAAAAAAAGTGTTTAAAGAAGAAAAGGAAAAGGAAATTTTTGTGGTAATGGAACCACATAGTTGAAAACAATTATCTCCACTCATTATTAAAATATCACCATACTTTGTTCCTTTTTCTTCTGTGCTTTCAACAACACTCAAATGAAAATAGAATATGTAAACACAAAATTATCCATCCATAGTTAAATTGATTGAAGAAAGCGACCATCATGGCATAAAACACCAACCAATATATATATATGATATCAGTGTGTGCAGGTGATTCCATTCTTCTTCATTTGGTGAAATGATGATTCCATTCTATGATTCTACACAAACCAAGGGTGACCCTATCTGGAATCTCAAAAGGCTAGTTAACAGAAGAAGAGTTAATATTCCATGAGGACATGAGAAATGGGAAAACACACTTAAAAGAATAAAAATTAACACCACATAACAAATTTAGACCTTAACCAAAAAGAATAGAACAAATCAGTGGGGTGAGATGATTTGATTAGCCTAGCCAGTGTTGATGTGCACACCAATAGCAATAAGAAATATGGTAATGAGACCAAAGAAGATGATTGCGTGGACCAAGATGGACACTCCACTGGTTTGCATGTTCCCAAACTCCACCACTCTGTTCTTCCCTGGCAATTGAATCAGAAGACCAGGACTTAGCAACACAAACAGCACCACTGCTATCACCACAGGACCCCAATCAGCCATTATATATCAATATTCTAAGTGATTGTTTGCTTGAACCTTAATTTACACCACAGAAAAATGTATTTTACACAATAGAAGCTTGCTGCTAACTAGCTAGCTAGATACAGCCTCATATATACACAATTATATATGTAGACTAGTGCTGAACCGAAGCTAGAAATGAAATAGGAAATTGAAGATGATGATCTTAGAATCAAAACCAAAAATCGATAAATGCAAGTAAGGAATAAATTGAAGAGAGACACCTAGCAGCATGAGCTAAATATAAAAATAGTTAGTTTTGGTTTGGGTGCATGTCATAGTCAGTGATGAACGTTAAGCAAGTAAGCATTGCAATACGTGGTGGCATACGCTAAATCCAAATTTTGGTGTGGCTTTTCTTTAAATGAGATTTGACAGCAAGATGAGACGGAATCAATTATTTTTTGTGGCTAAAGTTCAATAATAATAGCTCATTGATTGGTGTTGTTGAGTGGCTAAACACGTTACCCTTTAGGCTCCCCCACCACCTTAATTAAATTCAATTTTTTGCTTTATAAGGAAAAATTTACACTTCCGTGGTTTGGATACTGCAAATAAAAAATAAAGTGGAATTGGTCAAATATATTCTATTATTTTATCATCTAATAAACTATATAAGGAGAAAGTAAAGATAACACCTTCACAAAAAAATACTCCGACTTAATATCTTAAAATAGTAATATTTTAATTATATTTTTTTACCTTTTAGTGTAAAACATTAATATATATTATTATATTATACCTTTGTATATATTATATGGTGTCAAAATATCATTTCAAATTACACAAACAGTAGGAATTAAGTTATTTTACGTCTTTAAAAAAAGAGTTAATTTTGTTTCCGATGAATGAGTGTTGGCATGTGATTTGAGAGATGTTTATATTGTTTTTCTTCTTCATACATTTATATTGTTTTCTAATCAGGTGAATAAAATGGGCTTGGTGCAGCAAAATGGATAAACTTAAGAAAACTCAAAAAATTAGATGCAAATTTCTTTCAAATTTTGAAAACTTTTTATTATCTTTTCCTGCAGATACAGATTTGCGAAAAAAAGTAAAAAGTAAATTGTGGATTTAAATATACAAAAATAACACAATTTGGCAGTAAAATTCAGTAAAATTCTTGGAAAACATTTGTAGAAAAAACTGTAGGAAATTCATGACTTTCCAGTAGTATTGTGTGTTTAATTAAAAGATTGTGTTGGAGAGTATGTTAATAGTATTTCTCTTGGAATAACTATTTTAATTATAACTTTTGGAGTAGTTACTACAATTTACAAAAATTAACAATATTTCATAACTGATAATTTTCTACAGTGCATCTGCATGTTTTGCAAAGTGATACATTTATTCTGTTCATATTTTGTGTAAGAGTAATTACATCCATTCTCAGATAATATAATATTAAACTAATCATATATCCATATATATCAATACCAAAATCATGCTCAACTGGCATCAATCCAAATTTTACTTATTCTGTAATTAATTTTACGCTTCAAACTAAAATTTTATTCCAAACCAGAAACATCATTCAGTGCACACAGTACATGAATTTTGAAGTGAATGGGATCCTCCAGCGTACAGATGAACCGAAACACGTGTGTAATGTGATTTAGCAGAAATTAAGGTTTGAACTCAGCAAAAAGATACACGTAAACTTTGAAGTGAATACAATAGAAAGGCATGAAAAATAAAGAACAAAGGAAAGAGAATAATACAAGAATTTGAGTGAACCGATGTAATTCTAGCCGATGTAAAAGTGAACCTTAACAGCGAGCAGGAAGAGGCAGATGAGACCAAAGTAGAGAAGGGAATGAACGAGTATGGAAGCAGCACTGGTCTGAAAATTTCCAAACTCCACGCACCTTGAACGCCCTGGTACTTGAAAAAGCAACCCTGGCATTAGCAGAACGTATAGCACCACAGACACAACCACTGCCCCACAGTCCAACATTCTTCTTCCACCTTCAATTCCTACCTCTCTATATGTCTGTGATATATGTTCAGAGATGAACTGAATGAGACAAAATATGCCTATATATATGTGTGTTATGTTTACGTTGGATGGAGTGCCACTGCGCATGCACGTGGTGGTTGTGAATGAGATTTGGATTAAGGATAACTTGTTTGAGATGATATATAATTCTAACTATCTGCTTCACCTTTCACCGATTATTTCATGTTCAAGCAAGGAATTACTTATATTCAATCGCTTGGCTAACATTTCTGCTCTCTGCAACATTATATATAATATTAGGTTCCGACTACATAGCTTTGTTTTGGTGCACACTTCAGAAATCTTCTTAAAACAACTCCACTCATCATTTTTTTAAAATTATGCTGCAAAAGATGGGAATTTCTCGCAAATCTCAAAGTTTATAAGAAATAAATTATTCAGGAAGGTTCTTTTTCCCAGGACTAGGTAATTTGTAAGACATATTTCCTATAAATTTTTCGTGAAAAATCCAGAGCACGATGTATGAAGTACAGCATGCAAACATGTCTGAATATCTGGGAAAATTGTCTAAGACTTTTGACATGACTCCAAATGAGTTCCATGGGTAGAACCACTGAAATTTCTACCATCCTCTAAAATCACTGCACAACAATATGAAGGATCCATATGTAGACTCATCCTTCACATCACACCAAACACAGCACTCCATAGATGGGACACAACAGGGCGCTGCAAAAACAAATGGAATTTTGAGAACTGAATATATCACACAAAAGTAAAGAGAGGCTTCAAAAGTAGAACTGGCATCCCTCTCATTTGGGTTCAAACCATACTTGCTTTTGATAATATTGTTTGCCAATTCCCGATTTATAGAACTTCTGATGAAAAGCTTTGATAACATTTTGAAAGTGAAAATTAATTTTGAAGTGTAAGTGTAATTCAAGATGTTTGATGATATTGGAACGTATAAAATAAATTATTACAAATTAAATTAAATTTACGAATCTCAACTAAAAACAAATTAAAGAAAATGTATAAAATAAAATCATTACAAGAAATAAGAAATAACACATTTTATGGTGAAACATCTCGAATTCTCAGTGCAAATAAATTATTTTCTTAAAATTTCTCTTTAAACAAATTAGTAGATTTAACAAAAAAAGAAAAGCATGTTATTGAGTATGACATGCAGAGAGAGAAAGAGACAGAACAAGAACAATAACAGAGTCTGAGGGTTAGCAGTAGAGTTCGATGTCAGTACTTATTTGAGGCTTTTTCCTTCCTTAGTAGATTATTGATAATGATGATGATATATGTGGTTCCACAGCTATCTTTTCTTATGTGACACTCTTTCTTATTTAGGACTTCAATCTAAAAAGTTTAAATTTTTAATAAGTTTAAAGTAATGGATGAAAATAAAGTGGTAGATTCATAAAATATTTTTGAGAGATGAAGCAGGAAAATAAAGTTGTTTAAAGTGAATTCAAAAAAGTTTTACAAAAGTAAAGGAATAGATACACTATTGATGTAAAATATAATCATAAGAAATATGGTATATTCTAGCAAAAAATCAAACACTCATGAAAATTTCAAACTGTTTATATATAAATGAATATCATATGAATAGATGTTTAACAGAGACTCTTTGCAACTTGATACCATTTAAAATATGAACTGGAAAAAAAAATCTTCATTCAATCATCTTAAATTTCTTTTGGCAAAAGATAATAAAGCTTGAAAAATCAAGTGTGAAATATATTTTTATTCATTATAATTTGATGTCAAAAGTCAGAGACAACACAACTTGGGAAAAATAATTCAATGTAAAACTAAGAATTAAATCCATCATCACTTTGACTTTTACTTCTTCCAGGACAAAATTCCAAACCAAAGAAAATAGTACCAATTTATAAAAGATTCATTAATGCAAAATATAAAAATTTATGATATTTAATGAGAATTAGAAAATAAAAAATTAAAAGCATACAAAAAATTATAAATATTTTTATGGAAAAATAATAATAAATTGTTTTGAAATATGTCTTTTAACAAAAGTGAAGGAAGAAATGTGTATTGATATTAATATATATAAGATATTTGGGAGAAGGGGAGTCGACAATAGAAGTAAGAGCTGTGTGATAATGAGAGACAAGTCTTTCTTCATGGGCATTCCCTCAGTCACCTTGTTCACATGTCACCACACTCTCTTCATCTGTTCACACTTCAATTCTGCTCTTAATTATTGCTACCTTAGAAACCTAACCAAGTTCCTTTTTTCAACTGTTCAAACAAATTTGTCACTACTTGTCTTCCCGTGCTTCCTAATTCAATAATGAAATACTTGAATTTACTTGTGCATACTTCTCTGTTACCAAGTTATTTGACCTTAAATTAATAATTTTTCACATTCCTTAATCAAAAGATAACATAAAAAAAACGACAAAAGGGAAAAAGTGGTGAACAGTGGAAACGTTTATTGGTGATGGTTAATGGTTTGAATTAATTGGGGATGTAAAATATGCTACAAATGAAATCTCACCAAACCTTCATCTAATCTGTGTCAATGGGGCAGTGTTGAAGGAAGGACTTGTGTCTGTGGGGTCTTTAACTCTATATCATCAACATGTTCATTCCTTAGGTTTGTGTCTGTGCCCGTGAAAAATTCTGAACCAGACATGCCCTTATACTTTACACATATCACTTCATAGCGTGTGGTGGGAAATGCGATTTCTCTAATTCTAGTTCAACCTCTTTCCTTCACGCGATTAATTATCATGCCACCTGGTAAAATCTCTCTCTTCCCACTTCTTACTACTCTGCTTGCTTCTGCTTTTTCAAGTTTACTATGGATTAGATATGCTTAATAGAATTTTAACATTGTTTTGTTTGGATTCACGATGATACTCAAATTCGTGGCAAAACGCCTCGCGTGCTCTTATTGTCTTTTGTTTGTGTAAGTTTTGACTTGGTTTTGGTTTTTTGCTGTGTCGGTTTAAGTGCGTGTTAGTTTAAGCTTTGCACATTTTTTGGTGAAAAATTACGGTTGGGATGATAGTACGCTACGGCGCACCCTTTATGACAGCTTTTACTTCTCGAACTTAATTGTTGTCCTTCCAGTCCACATGGAGGAATAATTGTTTGCTATAATACGGATATAGAAAGGAGGATAGTGAGTTCTTACTTCTTAGTCTACGATCAGAATGTAGTGGTCACCATTAATGCCCCAAATTTCTGCATCATTCTCATGTCGCACAAATGAAGAGAGAATGGAAGAGTGAACAATAGGATGAGTTCTGTATTGGTGGACTAATTTGACATGATCATGGCAGGTTTGGAGTACAACATCGATGATTTGTTCCAAGAAGCTAAGAAGCGATGGCTCAAGCCTGTGGAAGTGCTTTACATTCTACGGAATCACGACATGTGCGAGCTTACCCACCAGCCCCCTCGTCAGCCAGCTGGTAACATCCGTTTTCTGTTTGTTGAAATTTGTGAAAGAAATTAACAGTTTTTATAACTCTTGTTTGTTAGTTGATTATGTGTTATTGACTGTCGGAAATGTTACCAATTGACTTCCTTAACAGGTGGATCCCTATATCTGTTTAATAGAAGAGTCACGCGTTTCTTCCGTAAAGATGGTCATAACTGGCGGAAGAAAAGAGATGGAAGAACTGTGGGAGAAGCACATGAACGACTTAAGGTCTTTGAACATTTTGTAGTAGGCTGTCCTTCTATTCTGAGACATTTATTTGTCTTGCTGCAGCTCATGTCAGCCACTACCATCTGCCCACTTTTGGCATGCTTTATGTTTTATGCAAATGCTCCAATTTGGACCAAACTCCTTCCTTTCAGTCTTAGATAAGAACTATGCAGAAAAGAATAGAAGATAAAACATATAAAATTGTACCGTTCTTACTAACAGCTTGAAGTTTTCATACCAATTGTAATTGGAGCTTCTTCTACTTCGTCACTTAACTTTTTATTTATTAGAGAAAATTGAATAATAAACTTTTAGCATTGTTGAGGAAGAAATGTTCGTATCTCACACATGTTGAACAAAGTATTATTTGAAAATAATTAAAGATCTTCATTGGAAATTTCATTTTTAAATCTATCTCCTAATCTGCCCTGTACCATAGATAGCTTCCAAAAAGTTTCAGAAAAAAAAAACAGTATGTATTTAGTTTGTCTAGCACTCTTTATGGGCATGAGCTGTACATGTCATTAGATGTAACCGATTTGTTGTTTAATAGTTTTACAGATATTAGCATTTTTCTCTTTTAAATATAATTCTCTTATTTTTGCTATATTGATGCCTTCAGGCCAACTTTGTTTTGTGATAGAATTCCATGTATTCAGTTTCTCAATCAATTGATCATACTAATCTTCTTGAGTAGGTTGGAAATGTAGAAATCCTAAACTGTTACTATGCACATGGAGAGGAGAACCGTACTTTTCAGAGACGGAGCTATTGGATGTTGGAGCCGTGAGTAAATTTTAACTATTAGTTGGATGCAGACTATATTATGATTACTACTGCTTGATTTTTCTTTTAAGATCCACATACAAACTTATAAAGCTCATAATAGAGGCAACTTTAATTACCTCGAATAAATTATCTTGATTGTGAAATAAATTAACATTCAGTATATGTAAAATACTTTTAAGATGGATCCATTTATATGCCAATTTGTTATTATAGTGCATGTTCATATTTGCTCAGACACTATTGTTTCTTGACAGGGAATATGAGCATATTGTTCTGGTGCATTATAGAGAAACAAGTAAGGTGAGTTTCCGGAACATGATATCAGATAAACATAACATGGTACCTGCGGCTTATTATGAGGGTGAAAAGGCGTGAATCCTTTTAGTGCAACACATCTCATTGTCCTACACTCCTATCCTTATTTTAAGCACATCCTCCCTTTTCGGTGTTCATGATAGAGTGAGACAGGTGGTTAAGTATATATAATATTACTAAGATAAAAAACAGAAAGGGAAAAGAGACAAAAAAATCAATTCATTCTCATTCCTGCCTACACCCAGTGTGCATACCCTTAAATAACTTAATAACATGGATTGGGCAGCTCATTTAGAAAAAATAACAATTTAAAGGAAAAAAATTCAGTTATTACAATCCGTAATTGATGGCCTAATAGGGTGTGATGATGGCACGTTGGGCCCGGTCAAGTTGTGGGCTGGTGGCCCATCATGTCAGGTTTGAAACTTCAATAATTTAGTTTATTTGTTTTTCTTGTGAAATTTTAACCCTTTGTAATATTTCTTATGAATACTTCATTTTGTATTCTTTTAATGTTTTACTTTCTGTAAATGACTTACATGGTAGTCCTTGAGCTGTTTATATTTCTTCCATAAGTTCAATTCTCTCTCATTTTTCTGTCTTAAAATTCTACAATAAATAAGCATTATATGATTCCAAAGAGAATTGAAACTAAATTTGGAAATTAAGAATTAGGGGTTCGAATCAATGGAAAATCGGAAATTGAAAACAAAACAAAGAAACTTGGAAATGAAGACATCACAAATAAGGTTTCATAAGCTAAAAGATGATCGCCGGTTTCATAAGCTAAAGGATGATCGCCGCAAGAATTGATGAATTCTTGATAAGATCACAAGATACAAAGAAGAATCCTATCTTACTTTCTGAATTCCAAAATATTTAAATAAAAATTTAGTTAGGGTTTGCATCGTTTGTAAGTAAATAAAAGAAAAAGAAAATCCTTATATAACAAGCAAAACTAATTTGCCCTGGTGGTTAAGTGAGCCTATTTTAAACTTCTTGTCCTAGGTTCTGTGCCTTTCTAAGCCTTTCTCTAGTCATGGGTCCAACTAACTCTTGAATTGGGCCCCGGTTTTGATTCTTCTCATTTATTTCCAAAGAAAATTATGTTCACCCATTAATTCTTACATTAAACTTCAAATAGGTATATCAAAGAGCTAAAATTGTGATAAATTAGACATTTGCAATATCTTAACTTGAAACTTTGTTTACATCCACTTTTTCAAATGTACTTCTCTTGATATTCAGCGACCCCTTCCCCTCTTCACAGGTTATTTGCCAAAGTGCCTAATTTTATGATTATTATTTAGTGTTGTTATTGAAGACTCATATTCTAATGCACTGTTACTTTCTGGAACTAAATAATTCACTTTCTGATTGTGTATGACCTCAAATGGAGATATATTCAAATCTCATTTAAATCACCATTTTGTTGATCCTCTGAATAGCAATGATCTGGTCCCGTTCACCATTTTCAAGGAGTAGATTGTTTCATTGTACTTCTGTTACTAATGAGAGAGCACTATCTTGGGATCAAACATGGTTTCAAAGGTATATGCCAGGAGGAATAAACTGTACAAAGAAATAGCGGGTCAATTAAAGGAATTACAAAAGCAGTTTGGAGGTTTGTAGTTAAATAGAGGAAACTGTAATGGAAAGGGGGCCATTGTGGAAACTAACAGAAACTGATACATTCTCAGTTTAAAGGGCCATTTTGTTCTTGCGAGAGGAATTCTCCTCTTGTATCTCACTCTTTAGATAACAGTTCACTTTTCCTTTCACATCTGCTCCTATCTTTTCTATTTTCTTATTTTGTTCATTGCTTGGGAATTGTATCAGTAACCCAAGGTTGAGTTGACATTACTGTTTACACTCACATTTTGCAGGGGAAATCCAATTCTGAAACTGTCACGCAATTGTCATCGGGTTCCTCTCTTGTTTTTAGTCAGAGTCATAGCCCTGCTCACAACCCAGGGACAGCATCCATGTTTGGTGATTCATGTGAACCTAATCACAATTTCTCGAGTCCTGGTTCTTTAGAAGTTACATCTGAAGCACAAGCCTTGCGCCAATTGGAAGAACAGCTAAATGAGGACAGCTTCAATGAAAGGGTGATTTATAAGCACGATAAGTCTGCTACTTTGTCTGGACCAAATGATCAAGGAGAACTTTTTCATAGATATAATGAAAGACAAGGTAATTTAGACAAACTTGAGCTGTTAAGAATTACTGTTTTTTTTATTGGAGGGAGTGGATAAAACTAATATATGTTTGAAGTAAGTGAAGCATTTGAGTTATTATCCGTATTTTATGCTCTTACCTTGTATTGTGTTTTGGTTTGTTCAGTTATAGATGATAGTCTTCTACCTATGACTTCTTCCAGTCTCACAACTAATATGTTGTGACTGTTGGATTAAATTTATAACATACATGCTTATTTTTAAGTTGTCCATGGCTTTCCTAGACATATGTATCAGTATGACGTTATCTTCTATCCTTTTAATGTGGCAATGGTACCCTTCCGCATGATAGTTTTTCTTTGGGTAAACCTAATCCCGCAATTGTTATATGCTGGTTGTTTCAAGTGAATCTTAAAAGAGTGTAGGACGATTATTATGAATAAGGTATCCAGAAATAAAAACCTTTCAAACAACAGCCTCACAATTAGGTTTCTTGTATCTCAAATCACTCCAGGAGGAATTCAAGGGATCTTCATATCATGTTAACTGAGCAGAAGATTTTTCAAATATTTAATTCACATAACTCTATATATTGCATAATATGCAAATCTTGTGTATCCTCTTTTGTGCTTGAAAAATTGAATTAAAGAAGTGTTCGGAATTTAAGATATTGATTATTGATATGTGCTAAATATGTACAAGCCTTTATAAATCTGTATTATTCATCAAGTTGGGTTACAACATCTGTACTCATATATGTACACGAAAAAAATGTTATCTAAAGATAAACTACATATCTGATCTTATGTAAAATATAAACCACATATGTGATTGCAATCAACTCTCCCTTTCAAACTTGAGCATGTATGTCTTGTCACATATGCTAGTTATCCTTGGACCCTGTTAGGAGAATTTAGTCAATATGTCTACAAGATGTTCATTAGAATACACAAAGTTTATTCTTGATGATGTCAGAGAGGATTTTTCTCTAGTGAAAGGACAACCAACCTCTATATATTAGTCCTTCTGTGAAAGATTGAATTTGAGGAAAGGTATAAAGTTGATTGGTTATCACAATAGGACCTATCTCACAAGCAAACGCCTTAGCCATGATAGTTTGTGTTCTTACCAAAAAGAGGTTAGAGGATCCTTCCGAGTTGGAAAGTGACATACTGTTGAAATTCGGGCTCTACTCAGTGTCTATGTTATGGATCCAAGTTGGACTTAGTGTTTTCGAGTTGTAGACCAATAGGTGGTTTACCTTCGAAAGATTCTCCAACGCTCCAGTCAGTAAGAATATCAAGTATATAAATATATTTTAGAGAAGAGTAGAATTAATATGATGAATACTTCCTTGAGTATTGATCTCTATTTATAAGCCTTTATGGAGGAGTACAATTTGCAAGTCGTAGCATGATAGCCTGCTTCAATACATGACCTTGCAACCACAGTTTGCTTCTTACTTTTCCTTGAGATCATGTTACCTACAATGAAAAGATAAACTACATATCTAATCTTCTTATCTCATTTAAAAGACACACATGTTTGATTGCAATCAACAAAGATTTTTGTTGTTAATTAGCTATTCCTCCACTCAAACTTTTTTTTCAAAACTGTCACATTCAACTTTAGATCAGATTCTATTTAGTTCACAAGTTCTTTATAGTTGTTTTCGCTACTCCTTATTATAATTAAAAAGAAACTGTAAAAGGAGGAAATCAAAATCTTCTGAAATTAGTGCATTTTCTGTAGATGACTGTGACACCTTCTATCATGACTTACTTGATGATTATCCTCATGGAAATGAAAAAACTGTATACTGGACCGAGGTGCTTGAAGCATGCAAGCCCCTACCTGTGACCAATTTACAAGATCAATATGAATATGAGGCATTTGAAAATGTGAGTATTTCTAAAACATACTTCGTGCTATTAAGAGTTTATAATTGATGCTTGCTGAAGTTTTCAAATAACTTGTGTATTTTTGCATCTCTTGAGACAATTGTATCCTTAAAACTGTCTCTTAAATGCTATTTATTTGTTTATTTTTCTTTTGATACTTACAAAGAAATGAAATCTCTATGCTTAAAACAGGAAGAGTCATTATTTTCTGCAGGAAGGGAAAGGATTGCCAATGTGGAAAACAATCAGTGGCTAAACTCCGACAGTAATAATGTTGAGAACTGTATGACTTATTTCTACCTTAAATTACTTGGCCATCTCCCTTTTTTGCATATAATGAAATTTCCTCCATCTCTCTGATGTCCCGTATCACCAGCTGTTTTTCCATTTCCTCAAGGCGACAGTGGAGTCAAATTTCCTCCATGTTCTCTGGTAGAAACTCCAGTAAGTACCTCTGACTACTTTGAAACATTCTTTGACCAAACCCAAATTCAAGAACTAGATTCAAGCTTGAACGTTGTACAGAAACAGAAATTTTCAATTAGGGCAGTCTCCCCAGAATACTGCTATGCCACTGAGACTACAAAGGTTTGTGTCTTTTAATTTCAATATTTATTATGTCCTATGTAATGATATATGACTTAGTGAATTTCATCTACTGAATGATGGATTGTTATGCTTTTTGGTGTTACTACTCAGCTTTACCTACGTTCCTAAAGACTTCTAAATCAATACACTGCATGGTTCAAATATGTATGCATTTTTGGTATGATGTAATTATATATCTAATAATTGGGAAGTTGTCATACAAACTCTTAGATCTTGATTTCAATACTTAACCTTTTGAGATGTATACTTTATCTCTACTGTCTTTCCTATCGCACTGTTATTGTTTTGCATATGATATGATACAGATACCATTTTTGTTGTATATATTTGAATCCTAAACTCGTAAGTTATGTGTATAGGTTATCATTATTGGGTCATTTCTCTGCCATCACTTGGACTCTACCTGGGCCTGTATGTTTGGTGACATTGAAGTTCCTGCTGAGATTATTCAGGATGGTGTAATCTGTTGTGAAGCCCCATCCAATCTTCTTGGAAAGGTTAATTTGTGCATTACTTCAGGAAACAGGGTGCCTTGCAGTGAAGTGAGTGAGTTTGAGTTTCGAAATAAGACTACTAGTTGCACTCGCTGTAATTCATTGGAAACAGAAGATGGTAGAAGTCCAGAAGATCTGTTATTACTTGTTCGATTTGCAGAGATGCTCCTCTCTGCTTCAACTAAAAAGGGTGACAGCACAGAAACGGGAAGTCATCTTTCAACAGAAGAGAAAGATGGTGATGATTCATGGAGCTATATTATTGACACTCTTCTAGCTGGCACTGGAAAATCATCTGATACTGTTAACTTGCTTCTAGAAGAGCTGCTGAAGGATAAGCTGCAGCTGTGGCTCTCTAACCGATCCCATGAAAGAGATGAAGGGACAGACTGTTCTTTGTCCAAGAAAGAGCAGGGGATTATACACATGGTTTCTGGGTTGGGTTTTGAGTGGGCCTTGAACCCCATTCTCAGTAGTGGTGTGAATATAAATTTCCGTGACATCAATGGGTGGACCGCCCTTCATTGGGCTGCACGGTTTGGGAGGTAATAGAAAACTGACTTGCCGATATGATATGCAATAGAGATATCATCTTTTTTTCAAAATCCTTGAACAAAATATACTTAAAAAAATCTGTTTAGAAACCTGTTCTTCATCTTTGGGAGAAGGGAACATAAATACAAAGAAAGAGAACAAGGACAAATAAAACCCGTATGTAATACCTAGACAATAAAACCCGTATCTAATACCTAGCCGGAAAGTCATATGTTTGAAATTGATGACTGCATTTAAGGTGTGATGACCTCATGTAACAGGCTTTTTCAATCATTCTTGAACATGCATATTAAGCCGTATCAATCAAAGCAAAATGTTTAATTTTTCTTTTTTATTTCAACAAAGAAGCCTTTTCCGACTATCTACCCGATATCAGCTACATTAATTAAATTATCGAGTTGTGCTGGACCAGCAACCGATTTTTCAGAAATGTCCTTTGGAATCAGTGTTTTTAAACGGTCTCTGTTGGAGCTTTATTTTCTCTTTCCCTGTCTATTGATCAGACTGCCCTCCATATAATGAATTCATCTTACCCGGGTCTCCATTGGTCTTCTGACACGATTCAAACCATCATAGGACAAACTCTTTTACAGATTATCATATGAAGATTAAACTCTTGATTTTAGAAGCCTTTATAAATAATCTGCTCAATTATAAGTGTTCTGGATATTGTGTCACAAATATTTCATTCCATGATAGGGAAAAAATGGTTGCTTCACTTATAGCTTCTGGTGCATCTGCTGGAGCGGTGACAGATCCAAGTTCACAAGATCCAGCCGGTAAAACTGCTGCGTCTATTGCAGCCTCCCATGGCCATAAGGGACTGGCAGGTTATCTTTCTGAGGTACACCTAACAAGCCATTTGTCATCCCTCACATTGACAGCGAGTGAGATTTCTAAAGGATCTTCTGAGCTTGAAGCGGAGTTATGTAGTTTCTCTAAAGAAAATCTTGTGGCCAGTGAGGATCAGGTTTCACTAAAAGCTTCCTTGGATGCTGTCAGAAATGCAGCTCAGGCAGCTGCACGCATACAAGATGCTTTTCGGGCACATTCTTTTAGAAAACGGAAAGAAAGAGAATCTGCAGCTGCCGCCGCCGCTGCAGCTGCCTTGTCAATTCAGAAGAGATATCGAGGTTGGAAAGGTCGCAAAGAATTCTTAGCATTTCGCCAGAAAGTAGTTAAGATACAGGTAATTGTAATAGATATTACAGTTTTACCATCATCTAATTCCAAGAATTCTGCATGTACGTAGATATTGGCACTGTAGAAGTATAGATACTTTGTAGGAGATGGGGAGATGAAAGCTATAGCTTGACATGCACATGCATACATAACTGACTTTTGACCGGGGGTGAAAGCTATGACTAGACATACACATCAAGAACTTGCTATTATAACCTTGGCTTTTCTATATTTATTTGAGCAGGCCATTGTGAGGGGTTACCAGGCTCGGAAGCAATACAAACTAATATTATGGGCAGTTGGAATCTTGAATAAGGTTGTGCTACGATGGAGGAGAAAACGAGTTGGTATAAGTAGTGTCCGGCAAGAAATGGATTCAAATGAAGAAGAAAGTGATGATGAAGATTTTCTCAAAGTGTTTCGAAAGGAAAAAGTAAATGCAGCAATTGAGAAGGCTTTGAAGCGGGTGCTTTCCATGGTCCGTTCTGACGATGCTCGTCATCAATACAGGCGCTTGCTTTCATTGTATCGTCAAGCCAAGGTAATTAGTTAGTAAGAGCAAATAATAGATCTGTATGGTATCTGTTTGTTATATCACTTTTTGCAATCAGATTGATCTAATAATAGTGTTATGAATAAAGCTTTCACTGTCCGTTTCTTTACTTGTGAGGATCAGAAATATGATAAATGGAACGCTTGCAAGTAGCAGCACGATTTTCTCTTTCGACACATTATTGCTTGATGAAATCTAATTCTGGTCTCGTAAAAGAATATGATCCCAATCCCATTCTTTTTAGTGGGGATCAGCATCATGAGGTTTTTTAGTCGGACGATAGAAGTGTCTTGCAAAGTGTCAAATAGTGGGATGCTAATACTTCTCAAAATTATTAGGACTTGACTAAACATGCTAAGCTAGCAATTATTAGCAATGTTTTTATATGTGAAGAGAGGTTCCCTGTTTTGTGCAATGCATGACTTGTTGATTCTTTTACAGACTGAACGTGACAGCACAAGTGATGAAGCACCGTTATCAACTTCGGAAGAGGATGCTGCCGATATGGAAGACGATGACTTGAATCAGTTTTTGGAAAAGTTCTGGGGTTCCTAGTTTTATTTCTCTTTGGAGATAAATTTCTGGCTTGGCTTCTTATTTGGTCTTTGTACTTGGATTGGATATGTAGAATATAAGCCTGACTGAGGTTTTAGTTTGTAAATGAGTCTAGGTTGTTTAGTGATAATGGCAGTGGACACATTCTCTTTTCATGTACAAAATGGCCTTTCAATATGCTTTGGCAGAAAAGGATTTCAAATTGAGTGGAGTAAGCTTCTATTTCTTTTTTCTGTTCTTACTTTTCGTCAGTAAAACAAGACAGAAACCATAAATAGATGAAAAAAATTGTTGTATTTTTTATTTTAAATGGTTTAGTATAATTTCCCATTTTGACGTGGATTTCGGATTGTATATCCATTTCACGTTTCGCATTTCGGATTTATATATTATGAAAAAAAAAATAGATACACAGTGGTGATAATAAAGTTTTCAATGCATGCAAGATGTAGCTATAGCTAGTAGCAGCTACTAATAAATATGTTTTTACTTCACTAATTTACATAACTATGCTTCCCCAAATCATTTCATATGTAGAGCTAATAGATAGATAATTTTTCGTTACAATTTTCAAATTCAAAATATAATATTTTGTTTAGGGAATAAGAGAAGATTAAATCAAACGGAATAACATTTATATTTATATAAATTAACTGCAACAAATTACCTTAAAGCTTAATCTCTAATCTTAAGTTCCACTTTTAGATGCTTAACAGCGTCAAATACTAAGAATAAACAATTTTTATCCTAATCAAGAGTCAAAACTACACAAGGATCCCACTTATTGTGTGGTGAGGCAGAGTGTAGACAAGACACGTTTGGCATGAAAAGCTAAGTAGCACTAAATCCACTATTCATTCTACCTGCATATCAGGATTCATCAAACAAAACCATAAGGCCACGTCTCTTGTCTTTTTCATTCAATTAAAATAATGTATTCACTTGGCAGTGACGGTGGAGCATAACTCACAACCCACAACAATCGTTTCTCTCCCGTGACCATGGAACAAGATCGAAGGCTTGAGCTCATCGACAACGCAATTCAGAAGCTTATACATGACCACAACAACAACACCAGCACCGAGAAAGCCCAAGAATCTCACCATAACAACGATGCTCAATACCAAAACGCTCTTTCCCACCTTCTCTCTGTCTCTCAGGTATCCCTCATTAGATTTTCAATTCATGCCTACGCAACAACTAGTTGCAAATTTTATCCTTGGATATGGTGTTTATTAAACTTATAGTTTCTCAATCTTGCTTAAAATTTTATTTTGATATTGATGGTATGTATTGAATATTTTAAATTATTGAGATTGGCAAGACACATGTGCTGAATCTTTTGACAGATGAGTATTTTGAAAGGAGAAGAAATACCTAAGCAAATTGAAGCCTCTAGATCTTCTGAGCCGGTGGCTTCTGTAATTAAGGATACAGAAGGAGAAGATGAGGATGGTGGAGGGAGGAAGGGAAGTGAAAATGATGAGATAATGAAAGAGCTGAAGAAGGTGAAGAGGCAGAACATTGTGACTCATTGTCTTCTTTCAGTGATGATTGTCCTCACCGTGGCTTGGCAACTATCTGAGGTCTCTCTTATTTTGCAACTCAAAGATGGGCTAAGCCACCCTTTTAGATCCTTTGGAAATATGCTCAAAGGTATGGTGAAAGTCCCTGACATGAAAGGCCAGGAAGCCGATGACAGAGAACAACCTCCTGAATCTTCACCACTTCCTTCCATGATGATTCCAGATATGTCTCATCCTGGAAACTAGTCAAAGTTGTCATTTCTTTGTGGGAAATGAAATATCCCTTCTAATGTCCATTCCCACTTCTTGTACCATTTCCAAGGATTGATAGGTGTTGTTTCTTATTTATTATGTGTACATTATCCAAATTGCCATATTTCCTCCAGTAAATTTAAACGATAACAGAGTACGAGCAAGGCATTCATGTCAACGTCACTGCTTTACAACCTTGATCAGATTCTTCGCATGGTAAGAAAAAAAAAATCCCTCAGAATCATATAGGTTTGTATCTTTATTTCACCTAACCTTGATTGTTATTGTTTGTTGGCGAAGTGGGTTTTATATAGACCCTGGCCAAGCAGTTGGAAGGGATAGGGAAAGAGCCTTTGGGATCACAATATTTGAAAATGTCTTATAGTCTGTGTACAGTGTATCTTCACCATCGATACATCAAAGACTTCATTTAGGGATTAAGTTACAGATGAAATTAAGTCTTCGATTATCTATTCAAAGATATCTTTGATATAAAGGAATTGTATCTTCACCATAGTTTTTCACCGTACTACTTACTATGAAGAGGATAGGAACTAGTTGACACTCCGGACGACCTAGCGTGTGCTGCTTTAATTTTCAGAAGTACTTTTTGTGATTTTCAATACAAATTTATACAATGAATGAACTGATAAAGAAAAATGTTTTTATTGTCTTTTTGAAAAAAATTATAAATACTTTCGGAAAAGATTAATTTTTTATAAGTTAAAATTAACTTATTCATAAATTTATAAAAAATCACTTTTTTAATTTTAAGTTAATTTTAACAACGAAAAACTCATTTTATTTTTATTCATTTTCTTTCAAAAATGTTTATAATTTGTTAAATAAGAATCCTACAAAATTCATGTGTTTATGGAAACGTGATAAACCTCGTTGCAAAAAGTACGATAGCTGTAAAGCTACTGGTCTGGTGTTATGGAAAATCACGGTGGAAAACAGTGACTTCTGTCTTCACTGTACATTCAAACGCAGTGAACGTTAACCATCTGGGCAGTGCATTCTGACACTAAATTTAACTCACAACACTAACACCTGGGACGGCAACATTTACATTTGCTCTTTTCTTTTTAAGCTCGGAGATCAGGGGTAATGGAAGAATGTAGATTTGGTCAATAGTTCGAAACGAGTGCTATCCTTAGCATAAATTTCATTACCGAAGAAAAACAAATTGGCTCCTCATTCATCTTAGAAATTAGGCGATAAAATCAGATACAAGACATGCATAAACAAACTTTGAGGTACACCTTATTTGGAATATTCAAAGCAAATATATATCAAAGTTGAGACCCTCCAATTTTTATCAATTTTTAAACAATTTTTTAACCATTTATCCTTGATAGCGTTTTGACCGCAACACAAAAAATTCCAAACAGAAGAAGCACAATTATGCGTTCAACACGAACCAAAAAGAACTCATCCTCAAATGAAAATGTCTGAAGCAAAACAGCTGTAGGCAAAACTAATATGGCCTTTCAAGTCAACATACTCAGCGGTTACCCTCATGCATAGTTCAACCGGAATATGTCATTCAACACATAATAGCTTCCCTGCGGTGTTGGCATCAAATGGAACATCTGAGAACAAAAAGATGAACATGTTTAGTCATCTCGAACAATAATTAATAACATAAATGTTATGACGTAATTGGTAAATTAGCAGACAAACTTAATTGCAGTTCTATCTCTAAGCAATAATAATTGGCAATTGTAATTTGTAATCATATTGAGTCCTTGTCATCCTCCTTACATAATCTCAAACATCTTCATCTATTTCCAAATAACATAGGTTTCATACTATGCCGAACAGACACCCTGATATAATACCTTTTTTTAAGGAACAGTTCAAGAGTCAACAAACACATCGTAGAAACAATAAGTGTTCAGGAACATCAAGTTATCTGACTCAATACTCCAAGTGGACAACCATTGACACAACAATTGTTTACTCTAAATATTCAACTTCATTCAGGCATGACTTCTAACTTCCAGAACGAGATAAACTTGAATCATGCATAAATAATGACTAAATTTATGTAAACAAAACCTAACCCCTTCAACTTTAATACGTTCTTCTCCTATAAAACCGTATAGAGAAATTTATCCGATGAAAACCTAATTCATCTTGGGATAAAGTATAACAGATTAGATCCGTTAGAAAAGCCTAATAATTATATTAGTGGAAAGAGTAAGAGAGCAGAGGACCTGACTGAACTTGAGGGCGTGCTGTTCGCCGGCGAGCTGGAGGTTGCCGCTGACGAAGACGAGCATGCCGGCGTTGACGCCGGAGGGCTGGCAATCGACGGTGGTGATGGAGTGCTGGCACTGGTGGAAGGGAAGGGAAGTGAGCTTGGCGACGATGTTGTGGGCGCCCTGGATCTTCTGGCCCTCGAAGGAGAGCATGGAACCCTCCTGGTAGAGATTGGCCAGATTGGTGCGGTTGGAGTCGAAGGTGGAATAGTAGTGTTCCACGAATGCCTTTGCCACTGCGTCTGGATCCATCTCCTTCAATCTCTGCTTCACTCTCACGCACACTCTCTCTTCTAATCTCTTCTAATAACAACTCTTAAACTCCCCCCTGCTTCATTGGACTGGACTCCTTTCCGGGTTAAACCACTGACCCGCAAGTCCAAACTTAAATACCTATCATTATCATTATTTTTTTTAATACTTTTTTCTTTTTAGCTCTATTCTATCTATTTCTCAAAATATCTAAGACAAAAATTGATACAGCTTTTTTAAATTTACTTAATTCTACCAATAAAATACTTTGTTTCTCGTATCTTCTTCCCCAGTGCATTCTTCTTTTTTTCTACCCTTAAAACCAGCTAGAAGCATTATAACTGAATAAACTGTTCATCATTTCCCTTTTGGTCAGTGTTCATCATCATTTTATTGCTAAGCATAAACAGGTTGCTTGCACCCAATATCTATTATATTTTGGTAATACGAAAAACTATGACCCTTTTATTATGAACCAAATCATGATGTTATGAACAAAAATTGTACATAACTACATAGGACAATGATCTTTCGGAATAAAATATTGTATTCAACTTTTTTTTAGTAAAAAAATTGATACTCTTTAGACTGTCCATAAGTACAGAGCAAAATTATCTTTTTCCGAATAAAACATTGTATTTAACTTTTTTTAGTAAAAAAATTGATACTCAAGACTGCAATGTGAAAGAGCTTTTAGTAACTGTTTTTTTATTGTCTTTGGCCACTCATTAAAAAGACACTGTGTACAAAATTATGCTACAACATGAAAGGATTATTTTCCACAATGCTAATCAAGTGGCCAAATGAGACCATTAGGCTCCCATACATGTTTAAGATATCAGACCAGGTGCAAGAATGAACTTTCATCTAGCGCAAAATCTAGTTTGACACTTAATCTTGAAGTATCCTCTATCATAGGAGGGCGTTATTTCTGGATGAGTGACACCCAAGAGTGTGAATTTGGTTTCACCTGTTTCTCTCAACCTAATTGAGTTATGAATTTAGCAATGAAATTGCTAGCAAGCAACTACATGGATACAATGAATATGAAAACTATTTACTTCCATCTAGAAAACCTGTCAAAGATCCTCTGTCCTCCTCCCCATAGCACACGAACAAAAGAACAAAAGAACAAAAAATTAAACCCATACACTTACTGAAAGCAAAAAGAAACTGCAGTTTTATATCACCTTTTACCAAGGTGTTCCCAGGATGAGGCATTCCCAACAAATGCAAAGTAGTGTTCACATGCCTGAGAGTATGAAAACACATGAATCACAAACCCATATTATTTTTCAACTACTTTGTTAAACCAGCAATGAACATTAGGATTAAGTACACCACCCCAAAAGGCCTACAAATTCCAAAGAACTACAAAGACTGGTGGGGAAAATGAAAGGCCATTGCTGTTAGATAAAAACGAAATCATGCCACCGCGGTCAGGCATGGATGAAATGCAGTACCACATGCTATCCACTGTCGTTTTTTCCCACGGGGCACCACACACCCAGGAACCTTCAGCCATTCTTTCCTTGCTATGTTGTAAGTAACCAATCTATTCATTTGTTTCGATCTCAGGGACAACATGAGCAAGCCTTTGTTCCCCAGGCAAGTCATTCTAACGTGCTTCCCATAAAAGTCCAAGCACCATATGTTTGGCATTCTGTCAACCTCCTTCCACAAGAGTGTCATTTTCTGCAGCTCCCATATGCATACACAGGTAGCTGCATTCTTTGTGAGCAAACCCACAAGCATGATCTGGCCATCACACTCAGCCAGAGTGTGATCAGTCAGATGCAATGGCACTGGGATTATGTATTGTTTCCAAACCCCAGTTGCCATATCGTAAGAAACAATCCCTTCTGGGTCTGATCGCATGAAGTAAAGCATGCTGTCAATAGAGACAGCTTGAGACCTAAAGTTGAGCGACAGTGGCAGCTTCATACCTGCAGGCATGTTTCCAGGACGTATCCAAGAATTTCTGACCGAGTCATAAACTTCATATTCTCCATCACAACCCACCCATAAGATCTTGTAGCCTGAACGAGCTGTGTTTCCATTTATTGTCATCCCTACAGCAACACGAGACCAGACCTTAACAGATCGAGCTGGCAACTCCTTGAAGGATTGAGTCAGTGGGTTACAAACAAAGAAGTTTCGATGACCAATGTCAAGAAAACAAACTAAACCACCGGCAGAAGCCACAGGTAAAACAATCAATTTTGTGGGCGGTGTTGATATAGTTGGGTGGTGCCATTTTTTCAAAGAAGGGTCGTACATAGCTCCCGAATTCACATTTTCATGGGTAATGGTGTAAAACCATGGATTTCCTTGTGTAACTTGAGTACAATGCTGAGTAAAACTTTGAGAAGTCAGCATGGAATTCCACTGCCGGCAGACAGAGCGGAAGCGAAAAAATGTAGCAATTGGAAGTCGTGCAATCACAGCCTCAAATAAGTCTTCCGGAAAATCTTTCCAAATTTCTTGTTCCATAACTTCAGTTGAACAGGATCGTCCAGATGATTTGCCCCTGCTTCTATCTCTACGAGACTTCTTAGTGGGTGGAGGCTTCACAGGCTCTGACATCCTGAAACTGCCAGACTTTCCTGCCTTCACTACAAGGCCACAAAAGTCATCTACAGAGCTATCTTCAATGTCAAGGGAGGTCCATCTGTGAAAAATGCAAACAATTTCATATTTCATATGCTTCCTGACATTAAATGTCAAAATTAATTGAAATGCAATCGCACACACAAATAGCATTTGGGTCGGAGGAGACAAGTTTGAAACGTCTGATTTGTCAGAGTACCAATCACACTAAAGAAGTTATATAGCGGGTAGCAGAATGAAACTTAACTACTGGTGAAACAGTACAGTTAAAGGAGATCAAGAGCATTCAAAAAAAGTATCCGTTCACGCATGTTTTCCACAAAATTGGCACAAGCAAGATTGCCCTGCAGTGCCTATCTTAATGTGTAGGTAACAATAATTAATTAATCTACAACATCACAGTCGATACACTACACTACTCCACTTAGATCCTGCTTGAATAAACTTTTCTGTAAGCATTTATAGGAGCAGAAAATATGAAAGGAAAATGGATTAAACTTCCCTCAAAGATTAAAATCAACTTATGCACTTTCAACTCTCACATCCGACTTCTCCAAAAGCTGAGTACATAAATTGATTTTAAATCTATTCATTTTTCCTTTCATTTAATTTTCCTAAAAGTGCTCAATGGGAAGTTTATCCTAACAAGGTCCTAAATAACAACAACAATAGTTTTATCCAATTAGATGAGGTTGGTTACATTACATGGATCACATGACACCATTGGACTTGGTTAAAAACAAAATTCTCACCCTAGGTGCCAAAACAGACCTTTTCAAAAAAAGCATAACTGTAAAAGCATTGCAAGTTCTGAGGAATCCTACGTTAGTTTCGTTATATAAAATCAATATCTAATAAATATGGTGTCTCTAAGGTGCTATTTGCAAAAGAGTTGATTAAACCTGATAGAAAGGCTCTAACATACAAGTAATCACCCTCACAATTGTCATCTCTTCATTACAACATCCCTTTTTCTAATGATATGCATCCTCAGGTCAGAAGTTTCTAAAGTATAACAAATTGGAAATAAATTGGTCCATTTACTATGTGTGTTTGTCTCCCAAATTTGACAACTGTTCCATGCATTAAAATAAACTCAACGTGACCAGAAGTGTTTGGGGGATTAACATTCATCGGGATTTGGAAGTTTTTCAAATACACCCTATATGTTCATCAGAAAATTTCATATTAATAGTTTTTCAAGGAAATATAATTAAAAAATGTTTTAAATGGAAATCTAAAACAGTTTTGCGTTTTTCTCTTAATCCTTTTCTTACTCTCTTTCAAGGACAAGATCCCGACAGACTTGAATTTTCGCAAAAAAGTTGGCTGAAAATTCCATTCAATTATATCTACTTAAGCATGTAAGGAATGTGATGAGGTGAGAATTGGCAACACAAAACCTTCCTTCGTGTGATGATACTGACACAAAAAATCAGAAAATTGATGTTTATCCCGTAATGACTACCAAGAAACACATTAGAAACAGTAGGTATTCAGATATAAAACATCCAATACTTCGAACAAACAATCAAGTAATCAGACTGTGATCTTTGCAAGGATTGCTTACTGCTAACAGAGCTAGGTATGATATGCAGTACACTAAGACCTTGTTGAGATCCTCGGAAGTAAATTAAAAATAGAAATAAGTTTCTCCCACAAAGTAAAATAACCCATGCATGAATTAATTTATAGAATCTCTCTCCTTTAGCTTATCAAAAAGTTTATCTATTCCATGTCAGTTAGTTCACAAAGGATTTAATGGCGAGATAAGTAGGATGTATACTTGTATTACATGTCTCCTAGATCTCTCTAACTAATTACATACATGAGTGTGTATGCAAGAGAGAGATAAATCACTAAAACCATCCAAATGCAGCTCTTCCGCTTTAACCTAGAAACTACACCCAGAACAAAGGATATTTCCAACAAAAAGAAGACAAGGGAAATTGCAAAGAATGTCAAATTGCATCGAACTTATTTATAAAAAGAGTTATAGAAAAACAAAAGAAAGTAATACAGAAGGGGCGCGTGTGGAAAGAGAAGGCAGGAGCTAAAATCCAAGGCGAGAGAAGAACTAAGCAGCAATAAGAAGAAGAAGAAGAAAAACACACAGAGAAACGATCAAGGGAGAAAAGTTAAAGAGCATACGAATTGGTGCATTTTAGGGTATGTGATTGTGTTGGAGAAGGCACAGGGAAATGAGAGATTGGAGTAAAGTGGTTAATTCCGACACTAACACATTACACAGCAGAAAGGACCTAACTTACCTACCTACCAAGCCGGTTAATTCACTTCAAAGACTAACAACATGGACAACAACAACAACATCAACATAAATAATAATTATATAAGAAAGGAAGAAGAAGAAGAAGAAAAAGGTGCTGGGCCAAAAAAAGAGGGGGAGAGGGGGGTGGGGAGAGAGGGCCTGAAACCTAATTGGGGAAAGAGGGAAGAAATAGCAAAGAGAAAAATAGATCTAAGAGAGGGGAAATGGGGGGACCTGGGGTGTTGATGTTGGAAGAGGAGAGTGTGGTGAGAAGGTTGAAGAATGAGAGTGTGGGAATGGGAAGAGTCCAAGAGTTGCTGAAGCTGACCAATTAGCTGCTTCAGCATGGCCACCCCTTCCATGCCCCAAACACTCCCTCACACGATTCCCCTGATTCCTCTTCCTTCTTCCTCTTCTTCTCCTTCTTCTTCTTCTTCTTCTTCTTCTTTCAACTCCTTCTTTTCTTTCTCTCTCTTATCCTACCCTCCTCCCTCCCTAATTCCTATTCTCACCCACTCTTTTTTTTTTATTTTTCCACGTTGCCACGCAATGCTCTGTTTCTTATGTTGTGCTATTATTCTTCTTTTCTTTTTTATAACAACTACTACTTCTTCTCCTGTCACAGTGCCAAAAAATAGTTATTTGGTGATAACGTAAACCTAAGTTATGACGAATACTAAATGTTTGAACTAGGGTTTCTGAGATTATCCACCAAACTTAAACTGAAACACAAATTATTACAGCGACGAAGTTAATCGAGTGAGAATTGGTTTTAGGTTGAATTTAAGAAGGTGAGGTGGTTTTGGTAGTCCTTTTGAAGGGTATACAAGGGTTGAGTGTGGTAACTGTAAGGAAAAAGATTAAAGTGAAAGAATGAAAATGTTGAAAGTAGGAAGAAGATTTATTGTTATCTTAGTTAATTAATAGCGAAACAGAGTTGATGGTTATCTGGGATTGGAGGATGAGAAGAAGGGTGTGAATGGGTTGGTGCAGATTTAGAAGTTTGCTTGGCACCAAGTTAGGCACCGATTGCACCAAACACTTCTCTTCTCGTGGGAACAATTTGTGTGGATTTTATTTTGTTAGGCTCCAGACCCACTTTTTAGCTACTACTTCCTTTCACCAACATTATCTTATTACCAACTTTTATCCAGTTTGGTCAATCATTCAAACAACTAACCCAAACCCTAATTAACCTCTCTTAATCTCCTCAAATAACTTCTAAGCTCTGGCTTTTTAATTAATAAAATAGTTACCGATTGATAAAAGTTTTAAACTGATCAAGTGTTTAATATTGTGTAAATAAAAATTTTGTTTTTTTAGATAAAAAATATATATTATTATATAGTTAGAATTTTTAAAAGGGGTTGACTTTTTAAAACTCTTTAGTGCTTTATTCTTTTTAAATTGTACATGCTTTTTTTATCAGTCCTTTTGTTTAAACTATTTTATTTAATAGATATTAGTCAAATTTATTTTTTATTTATTTTAAGAAATTTATTTTTTATCTGTTTAAATTATTGTTAGATTAAGTTTTTTTTTTTACAATTTGCATTACATGTAATTTTCGATTAACATTAGTTACTTCAAATTTTTAATTTATAATGTTAGATATTTTTAATTTAAATTACATAAAAATTAAAAAATAAGCCAACAAGTATTCAAAATAGTGTAATAATTAAAATAAATATTCAATGTCTTAAGTGATAAAACCACACTCCAACATCCATAAAAGAAACACTTAATATACTGTATCAAAATATATTGAAAATATGAAAATATAAAAGAGACTAAAGAAAAAAAAATAAGTTGAAAATTTTAAAATAAACAGCTTATAACTTAAAATTTAAAACTCTTAAAATAAACTAATTTCATATATCTTACCAAACATTTTTATACTAGTAAAATTAACTTATAAACCTTTTTTATACAATCATCATAAATTTCACATCTTATATGACATATAAGAATCCACCCAAAATTAATGTAATATCTGAAAATAAGATATCTCACTAAAAATATTTTAACTATGTCGTTAGCATATTTAGAGTGAATAATTAGTAATTGAGTAACATTAAGAAATAAATACTTTGTAATCTCATCACCTAAATATTGACACTAATGGCGATAATATAATTGAGAGAAACGTTTATATCATACAAACTTTATTTTATATCTTTTTTAGATGTAAAATGGCAGTATTATAATTGGAAATTTATTTATAGTCGTGTTTAAAATATGCTTAGTTATTATTTTATTTTAAAGGAGTTTAAATAAACAACATATCTTAGAATGAAAGTTAGAAAAAAATTTGTATGTTAAGATTTTCGGTAAACTCACTTTTAATATAAAATAATCTAAATATAAATAATATAGGATGAGTTTGTTAAGTTTTTTTCTCTAGAAAAAATTATTTCTCAACAGAAAAAAATTCATTATATTTATTATATTTTTATTTAATTAAAAAAAGGTAGAAGCCAAAAATCAATTTGAAAATAACTTATTTTCACAAGTTACTTGGAGTCACTTCTCAAAAAAAAAATCAGTGCGAAATCTCTTTTAAAAAACATGAAGGAATATGTTTCATGACAAAAGAGTATAACTGTAACTAAATATAAATAATTTCTGCTTTGTAAGAATTACTTTTTTTTATTTTTTAGTTTAAACGAACTCATCTTTAATAATGAAAAATTGATAAATCTATAAACTAATTTCATTCAAAATATTTTTGTAAGCACGGATTTAAATAAGCTTAAATTTGATATCTAATTTTTCTTTTATTGGAAATGTGGATACTCCACCACTTATCCTTTTATACGCGCTTTTATAAATAAACTGTAAATCAAACATATTTTAATTAAATAAAATATTATTCAACAAATAAATAAAAGAAAATTATAGAAAATTTAAAAAATAAAATATATTTAATATAAACATATTTTTTTATTTAGTTAATATTTGATCATTAAAATAATGCTCCTGGTATAATTTTGTTATTGAAAAAAACCCAAAGTTTATATTAAATATATAAATTTATTTAAATTGAATTTTGTAGTGATGATAAATAATCATTTTAATTAAGTATTTATGTATCCACCAAATTGATATGTTACCTGCATCATGCATGCCACAATCCATCAAACATGCATATCCACCGTCCCTCTCTATTTCTTTAGCACCTTTCAACCTCCATTCCACACTTTCCCACAATTTTTTTAAGATTCACATTCAAAAATAAAAATTAATAATACACAAAGCTACATGAAAATGTTGGAAATTATTCCCTAAAAGCTTAGCATTTAATTTTATGTCTTTTGTTTAGCAATTATTAGCTGAAAAACTAGCTCTATATATTCTTCAAAATTATGACTTCATAAAAAAATATGAAAAATCCAAGTGCTTATAATTTCACTTTTGAAATCAACGGATGACATTTTCTCTGTGGGCCCTTCTTCCACACACACCGCAAGATGAGTTATGCGGGTTGGCGAAAATACCCCTCCAGAAAAGCTACATTCCATTTTCCATTCAATGGTCACGTAATAAGTAGTAATTATGGATACACACGCTTTCCTTTTCCTTTGTAAATAACTTATCCACTTTTGTTTTTTTCTTTAGCAAATATTTTCATTTTAATTATGGTAATAGTATTTGAAGTTGAGCATTGAAAAGAAAGTTTGCATAGGAGTTGTAAATATAATATTAGATAGTGATGATGAAAGTGTGGTTGAGTGTTGGAAATGTTGCAGAAACAATGAAGTGCAATGAGTTGAGGTGTGGTCTTGTGTAGCTGTCAGTTGAAAGTTAGTGTATGATTATGTCTCAGATCTTTATGTATTATTAATCTGAATTCATTGGAACAAATCATCTATTTTGATGTTGTATGTTATGAAATGTGAAAGTATTTAAAAGAGAATGTAGATAACATAGGTGTAGTAGAGGGTGGAAGATAACCTGCAATTGAAGCATGCAACAAACTCAAAGGTGAAAGAAAGGCTTTGTGTTTGAATTTGAATGATTGAATAATGGGTTTGAGAAAACCAAAGGGAAATGAGATGCATATTTTGCGGTGAGTAATGATTTGGTTTTGCCTAGGGAAAGGAAGAGAGAGAGAGATAATAGTGATGGTTGGTGCCAAAGCCAATCCAATGTAGCACTATCATTACCCTCTCTTACTTATCATCATCATCATCATCTTCTTCTTCTTCTTCTTCTTCTTCTTCTATTCCCTTCTTTTCAAATTCAATAACCTCATCCTTCATGTTTATCTATTATTGCTACAAGAATTTCCTCAGAACCCATATTTTGTTAGTAGCCTAAGTGTCTTTTGAATTGCTACTCCCAATACCCTTTTCTCTCCTTCAAAATACTTAGCCCATTTCTTAAAGTACAAGAATACAAGTTTTTGCTTCCTGCAACCCCATAATTGCTAGCTGCACCGCATGTTGTCTATTTTTATTATTTTATTTTAAACTCTCATCCTTCCTTGAAAGACTTTCAGAACACATATTGCAAAAAAAATACTATTTCAAAATGTTAATTTTGACTTCCACAAAATATGTTTATTTGAAAAGCTACCACAGATCTTGTTTTTAAAAATTTTCAGAATAAATAATTCAGAAGTAACCATTTAAATAGAGTATTAAGGGTTAAAATGGTCGTTTTCAAAAACTTTAAAAAATATGAAGATGCAGTTAGTAATTATTGGAGTGCAGGAAGCAAAACTAAAAAGGCACATCATTTGGATTGCAGAAAACAGTGAGCCCATTATTCTCAGTAATGGTCCAAACCAACAATGATGGTCCATATTATCAAAGCCCGTTATTCAATCCACGTTATACAGTAATACAACTAAACTCAAGATACAGATTGCATAAATCGAATCTTCAATCATTCCGCTCGTATAAAAACATGTGGTTTTTGTTTCTAAATAATTTGTTCTTGTAACAAATTATAATTATAATTATAACAAAAAAATTTGCTTAAAACAAGTAAATTTAAGTCACTGCAACTGCCAATTCAGTTAATCGTTCTGTAAGTGTTTTTAGAAGATAAGATAATTTATAGAAAATTGGTATACGTTATTTTAAATATATATTATCATATTTTTGTATTAAAAACTTCTTGATACTTTTATATTTAATATATATTATTATAAAATATTGGTAACATAATTATTATAATTTTTGTATGTAAAAATAAATAATAAAATAATATTTTTAAAGTTAATCAATAATGTGAACATATCCTCTATTTGTATAGTGAAAAGTTTACTAACATATATACTTCTTATATTTTGTATTTTAAGTTTTATTTTTCGTACTTTCATCTATTTTCCATCTATATGTATACTAAATTACCCGAAACAGATTTAAAGATAATAATTAAATATTATTAAAGCATAATATTCTAATCATGGTTTCGTATCAAAATATTTTAACATTTTTCTTATTTTGTTTTTCTCGAATCAAATAAAATAAAAACAACTCAAATAGAATCTATGATTGTGACTGTCCACTAGTTTCTTTTTCTTTTTTTCATGATTACTTTAATCGATTAGTCACATTTCATGATAAATTTAAATAAATATATATAACATGCAAAATTATATGTAATTCTAATGAATATTATGTCCATATTAATATAGTTTAACATAGATTAAGTAAAGAGTGAATTTATAGTCTATACTGAAATTTTTTTAAATAATTTTTTATTTATTGAGCAAGTAATGGAACACGAGAGTTAGAGACATAGCTACCAATGCTTAAATTTAATCGTGCATAGATCTTTATATATATTACATAGATTATCATATGTAAAATTTAGTTAAATCACACCTTTTATACAATAAAAAAATTTAATTAATCTAATCATTGAAGTTTATTAAATTATTAAAGATATAATTCGACTAAGTTTACGTCTAGTGTGAATAGAATCTTAATATTTTATATTATATACTTATTTATACATATTTCTATAATAACAAAGCGAATTCACCAGCTAAATCCCAACATTTTCATGCACAATCTCTTAGAAAGTTTATTTCAAACCTGCAATAATTGTTAAATATACATTCATGGATACACATATCCCACTAAATCAAAGTCATACATAGTGAAATTGAATGACCCACCACACAACATCATGCTAATCAATAACATAACCCAACAAAGCACATAATTAACCTAGGACCTCCTTTACATTTTATGATCAGATCAATAATTGGTGAATTAAGTGTTCCAAAACAATGGAAAAGGAATCATTTTGACACATTATCCAGAAATTTGTTGTCCTAATTAATGATTCCACATTCATCAAAAAACAAGTGGAGGTTTCTGCATTGTTCAATACATTAATTAATTGATAGTATATTTTATATGTAGTCAAAGTAAAGGGTGATTGACCACTTGTGGTGGCACCAATGTTACTCCAATTCCAATTCACACTAGACTAGACTAGACTAATACTACTTGTCTTCAACCAAAGCAGACACACATAGGGCTCAACAACATCATTTCACACGCATGTCACTCACTCTTGCAATTTGTCATATTCTATCTTCCTTTTTTTCTCTGCCCACCAAGCACCAAGTCTTACTTCGCATTGCAGTTTAGGCTTAATTAAAAAATCATAAAGGCAAATAAGGAAAAAAGAAGAAAGAGAGTGAAACGCATTGCACTCGTTTGACCTAATCTGTCAACTTCTATAAACATTTTCTCATTGAATTTAATAGGTAGTAGAAGGGATCTAATAATTTCCTTGCCATATCATGTCTAACACTAAAACTAAACGGTAAAAGTAAAACCCAATATTAGCATAATGAAACTAGGTTATGATGTTTTAAGTAAGGTTTTTATTGATTTTGTAAATAAAAAAGTGGGAAAATTAGTCCCTCATCGTTATTAGTATATTAACACTTGTGATATGGTAACAAAAATGTAAAAAAAAAATTAACTTTTTGTTAATTACAGTGATTTTTATGAAATTGAAGATGCAGGCAGCTTGCTTGATTGGTTTTGTTTCTCATAAAAATGTGTCTATTCTTATGCTGAGTCTGAGCTGTCCCCTTCTGCAGCAGAAGGAGATATCTTGTTTGTTTCAGAAAAATGATCTTACTATTTGAATAATTCCAATATTTTTATACAATAAAAGATAAAATAATAAATGTAATAAAAGTAAAAATGATTACACAAAAAATATAAGTGTATGTTTAGTCCAGTGCAAAAAAAGAACACACACTGTGGATGTGTGGATGTTGTGTGAGTGCGAGAGACACCAAGAGAGGTGCATGGGTTGTACGAAGAGTGCGTGCTCAGGTTTAGGTGTTTGTGTTTATGTTGCTATTATCGGTAATCAATACTGATGGAATGCTTAGAGTGTGTTTCAAATCAAAATCCAAAGGCTGGATAATTTCAAATTTCTCACCTTTCTTAAGCTTATTCCATTGTTTTGTCAATTTCACTAACCACACCAATTTCTCACTTATTGTGTTTGGTTTAGCTTGGTCTCCTAAATTTGATTTGCAAAACCAAAACGGCACAAGAATCAGAAAAGGAATCAAAGACCACTGGTTTTGAGTTTGTTATTTGCTGCTTTTCCTGATTTAGCTTACAAACACACACCTCGAGCTCTGTGTTGATAGGTAAGGAAACCCTTTTGGTTATTGACTTATTCATTCCACGCCCATTTTTGGGGTTCATCTTCTTCTGTGTAGAGGAAGAACCACCGATCAAGTGGGTGTATCACTGTTCATTGCAGCTTTTCCCATTTCCACTCTTGTGGTTTAAAGATGAGAACTTGGAACAAAAGTGATACCAACATGGAGGTTTTCTTTTTATGGTATTTTTTTAGTGATGGGTATTAATTAGTGGTGTTAATGTTAGGGTGAGGATTATGAGTGCTGCTGCTGTTGTTCCTGTTGTGCTGTTATTGCTTTTTACTGTGATTTCCTTTTGTGGTAGAGTCAGATTGCAACATCCTTTTTCTGAAAGCTTTCACAATGTGAGGCTGGAGTTTTGGCTTAGCCCATGAAAAAAGATGCTTTTTTTGGGGGGTTTCCCGTTTCTTCATCTCTCTTACTCTTTACACTTTTGTGGGTTTATCATTTTCTTGGGAAAGTGGGATTGTTGAAAGCTTGTGATAGATGCCTCTGTTTTTTTTAAATGAAATTGCTCATGCAAAAAACAAGAAAAGGAAGAAAAAACTTGTGCTTTTTGAGGAGAAATGGGGACCAAAGCTTTTTAATGTACTAGCTAAGTCCCAAGAAAAGAGACCCCTCCTATAACCTAATGAATTGACATTGCCTCCTCAATGGCATAGACTTCAGCACCAAACCCAGCATGTATAACGTTAACAATTAGATTGAAAATTCAGAATAACCTTTTTTTTTCTCCACTTTCCTCCTTAGATTTTTTGAGCTAATAGAAAAAGATTCTTTTTTATGGGGTTTATATTGATGGGTGTCTGCACTTATGATTGGATAAAACTTAGCTGCGGTAACATATATGTTTTTGGTGACGTTCTACGATTAAAAGTAGAGTTTCTTGCATTTATGATTTGGAGGTTAGGTTGTTGGCCTTAATTTTTTGTTAACGAAAACAAGGGCCTAAACTGTGGTGTGTTGGCCAGAGTGTTGGAAGTTCTGATAAGTCAAGAAGTCATGATTTGTTGGGTTGTTGCTGTTGTGGGGTCTCATTCAATGACCGACTCCTGACATTGCTGTGATAAATGTGAATTATTGGAATCTGAAGGTTTCCCATGTTGAAAGGGAAGTTTTGGTGGTAAGTACACACTTGTAGGAAGAGTTAAAGAGTTAAACATATCACATCGATAGGGGCAATCCATTGCCTTGCATATCACATCAACAGGGATTGTTACCGTTTTTTGTTATTTCCATGAATGAATAAATCATGAAATGTTCTTGTGAATGTTTACCATGGAGGTTAGATTTTTTGAGGGGGAAGTAAAAATAATGGAGATAAGTAACTATATATAGTTGCACAAATTGACTATGTGGGAAGTTAGTACACACTTTAAGTTTACCGATGCAATAGATAAATGACTCACCCTCTTATTATTATAATAATATTAATAATAATATTATTATTATTATTTATTATTATTATTATTTATTATTATTATTATTATTTATTATTACTATTATTATTATTATTATTATTAATGGTGGGGACTGCTTGATATCAGCCTGAGAAGTCTTGCAACACTAAAATACAGCCACTCATCTGTCTGTAAAGTTATGGACGGGATTTGCAGAACACTGTGGAGTCCACGGATTTGTTTGATTTGTGCAATTAGCTTTTATCTTTTGGTTATTGTGAACAAGATAATTCCCCTAGGGGCATCTCAGGTTAGGAATTCGCCTTTGGTAAAATATATTGTTAAACTAATTTACACTGGCAATATTATACTTACTTGCCACTTGCTATTTGCTAAGTACTTTTTTGCTGCCAAGATATTTTCTTTTCTTGTTTAAGTCTCTGGTTTGCTTCTGCATCTGGTCTAGCTGGAAATCCATCTCGGGCTGGAACAAGTGATTTTAATGTTGTCTTTGAAAGATTGATCGATATGTTTTCCCTTAGGAATTAGCTGTTCAATCATAGGTTTTATAAATTTTATGTTGCTTCACAATTTTTTTATTATTAATATGTGTTTGTTGATCATGCGTCTACTACATTTATTCAGGTATTCGTGGTGCCTTTTGCTTCTGCCAAACACTATTCCAATTTCTGTTCTTTCTTGTACTAGTTGAATCTCTATGATAGGATCTTGTGTGATTTTTCTTTGCTACTGAAGAAACTAAAGCAGTTAACACTTACGTTTGATTTTGAATTGTAGTTTGCAGATCACAGTGACCATTTTTATATGAATTTCTAAGGACTTGTCATGGAGTGGAATGCAAAATCTCTGGGACAATGGGACTGGGAGCACTTATTCTTCTTCAATACAAAAGCAACAGAAAATCCCAGGTTACCACCAACTGATTGTAGCAACGAAGCAGATCGAGAAATCAATGTTGGGCTGTTGTATCCATCAGGTGGTAGTGCTTGTTCTGGCTCTGAACTAGTACACGCTTCTTCATCAAGGAGTTCAAAATCGGCTTCCAACAATTCATTGTCAAATGGGGATAGCAAGGCATCGGTATTGACTCTGGAAGGTTCTCAGGATGATTCCACTGGGAAGAAAGAATTGTGCAATGGAGAGCCAGTTGAAACTTCTCAATCAGCAGTGCCTTCTCCAGTCTCTGGTGAACCCCTGCTCACTCTGAAGCTTGGCAAACGGTTGTACTTTGAGGATGTATGCGCAGGAAGTGATTCCAAGAAACCATCTTCCTTTGAGGTTCCCGTTTCATCAGGAAAGAAATATAAAACCAGTAGTCAGAATTTGCAGCATCCAAGCTGCCAGGTGGAAGGCTGTGGCCTTGACCTCTCATCTGCTAAAGATTACCATCGGAAACACAGAGTTTGTGAAGCTCATTCCAAATCCCCTAAGGTGCTTATAGCTGGTTTGGAGCGCCGATTTTGCCAGCAATGTAGCAGGTAAATCTCGATAAACTTCTGATTGTTCTGATGAAAAGGACACGAGTAAAAAAAACATTTTTCAGAGGCACATACCAGTTAAAATAAAGACTAGTCAGTCGGATTGAGTTTCCTGTCTTTGTCGGTCATACTGGATAAATTGGTTTAAGTTTTTTACTTGAATTATCGTGTTGAAGGTTCCATGGTCTGTCAGAGTTTGATGACAAAAAAAGAAGCTGCAGAAGACGTCTTTCAGATCACAATGCAAGGCGGCGCAAACCCCAGCCTGACTCAATCCAATTAAATCCATCAGCTTTGTCTTCATCACCTTATGGTATAACAAAAACATTCCCTTCCCTTGGAACATACACTGGTTTTGTCTTGCTCCTTGGTTTAGTTTTGCAGCTTAATATTTTGGATGCATAGTAGAACGTATCGTGAAATGATTCTTGGAGGATTCTGAGAATGAAACTTATAATAAAAATATGAATAAATAGAGAAACAAAATGTGGTAAATCTATGCAAAATATGACCCATTTTTCCTTTATCGTAATGATTTCAATCATGTCATCAGAAATCCCATTTTTAGTGATTTACCAATTCCCACTTTTGTATGATCATAACTGGTTCCAGCTAGCGACAGTGGCTTGTTTCCTCTAGTTTTGCTGTCCAGTAAGTTTTTGCGGTTTATTTTAACTTCTGCTTGGAAACTTGTAAGAGAATTCATTTTAAAGTCATATTTTTTCCTAAAAAGTGCTTATAAAAAAAATTAATCTAAATAGGACCATAGTAAAAAAAATTATCAACTATCACTTGGTAAAAGGCACAAACAAAGTAGAGTTTCCAAGTTATAGGAAAGTAGACAGCGCACACTTAATTGAAGCAAAGCTCGTGCTAGGTAAACAAGAGACACCTTTACTCAGGGTCCTTTTGTAACTGAGTGGTGTCAACTCAAGAGCACAATTTACATTTGTGTATGAGTGCAATGCTCCTACATTAAATAAGAAGCAACTTTGAATTCTTTTTTCGTGTCAAAACTCAAACTAATAAATGCAGAGTTATTCAATTTTACAACTTAGGTTGTAGTTTATTGGAATTCATTTATCAATGTTTTTTAACATAATTCTTCAACACTACGCATACATTATTATTACTAAAAAAACCAAGCAGGAACATCCAGTGGTCCTCTGTAATCAAGCAAAAATAATTGTATTCATTTGTGAACTGACAATAAAGTATTAAATACTCACATGTGATTGTAGCACTAAATCTTCATTTTATAAAAAGAGTATCGCTTACTATATCCATCTATCTAATTTATGTATGTATACTTTGCAGATGGGAGGCAAACAATGAGCCCATTTGCATTTTCAAGAACTGCTACTAATTTGGCGTGGCAGGATATGCACAGCAGCAAGCTTCCCCAGACTAAAGATTTTCTTCCGAAGCCTGCAAAAGTCTTCAATAAGATACCCAGTATTCTCTCCATGTTTTCTGATGATTCCACTGGCCTTCTGACATCCAGAACTATAGCAGCGAAGACTATTGTTCCAGGTTGTTGTTGACCTCCTAATAATTGAGCCTTCTAATTTATCGTTAAATTTATATAGTTCATGTATCATGTAGACATACCTGCTTTGATAATTTGAAGTGCTTAGATATCGTTTTAAAGTTATTTATTTTTTTGCTTTGTGTGGTTGGGATTAGGATGCTGATTCAAAAATTACATGTAGTGATTATATCATGAAATCATGTTAAGTAAGTGGGGTGTGAAAATATAAAATGTTCTTGAAACATTTGCCCCTTGGAGTATTTTTATTTCCTCTTTATGTAAACAGTAGGATAGGTAAGTGATGCTTTTGGGATAATATGAACATTTCCATGCTCTTAGGTTAAATGGTGATTATTATATTATCAAGTCCTGAAAGAATTGTTATTGCAGGTTTAGAAGATCCCAATCCCATTACTTCGTGTGATCCAAATGGTGCACAAGATGTTGATCGTGCTCTCTCTCTTCTGTCAAGCAATTCATGGGGTCCATATGAGGCCAAGTCCCTATCCCTGGAACACTCCACTCGAACAAGTGGCATCACTGAGTCTATAACACACTCAATGACGCACCACAACCACCACCACCACCAGCAGCAGCAGCATCGCTTACCACTTGGTTCCTCTTCAGAATATTGGCACGCTGATCATCAACAACAACCATCCCCTTCAACCATGAGCATGTGTATCTCATTCTCAGATTGTGATAGCAACAATCGGTTTCAAGACTTTCAGCTGTTGAGTGCACCCTATGACTCGGGTTTTCCATGCAACCAACTGGATTGAACTACAATAACACTACCATGCAATGCTCATTCAACCTCAACATGCCAGGCTGCTGTCTTTCCTTAATTTGCTTCGTTTTTTTTTTAAATGGGGACTAATTAAATGAACCGGTTGCTCATTGCGGACACTCATTCCATCTTCTGAATTATGTTGATTCCCCCAAGACATTTCATTGTGTACCAGACTGCGCTCATTTAATTTGAACTACAATTTCTACTACACCTACCTCACTTCCAGGATTTTAAGCTTCAATACGAATGTGTTTTTTCCCATTTAACTTAAAAGTTCTCTTTTAATTATTTTGATAATTAATCTTCATATTATAATGATATTCTTATTTTATTAATTAATTAATTCATCGTAGAATCGCATATTAAAAGAACATATATTTAACAAACTCTGAACTATGAATGTAACTACATGTATTTGTATAGAATGTAATATATTTATAACGTCTCCTACCAATTTATACGGCGATAAAATACGCTTAGAGGCTTGTAAGCTTCAGCCACATGGTGGTAGCCTACATGTTCTACGAATTTTTTATTGACAAAAGAGAAAATACGCTCACCCACAGCATTGCACTTCTACTTTCTGTCTCATCTGCTTCGTCTATAAAACCACCCTCGGGACCTTCTGTCAATATAAAAAGTTGACATGAAAGATAACGGGTAAGTTCATCCCAAGAACACTCTCACGTGTAATAGTATTCTCAAATCCGTTTCGTAAATTTTATTATACATTTTTAAAACCTTATACTTTTTATCTTGATGAAAACATCTTATAAAAATATATTTCAATAATTTTTATTTAATTGTCAATAGAAAAAGATGCTTTAAAAAACACTTATTTATTCTTATGACACATCATGTTAAATATTACATCACAATAGTTGTAAATTCCGTTCGTTCAAGTAAAAATATGTATGTAACTTTGTAACGATTTCCTCGAGTTGATATTAATTTCCTCATCATCACGCAACTCGTCCACGTTTCTGAAATCGTACTTTTAGTATAAGCTGCTTCCATGTCCTCTAAAACTGAATAAAAACTAAAGATTTAAATACCTAATTAGTTCCATCATTTAGTTATTTTATTCCACTTAACAATACTCGTAGTTCTTAACAATGAAGTATGACAAATTCAACTTGCACTAAAACCATTAACAATTTTAATTTACAGGACTTGGTAATACCATGGCATTATTAAAAATTTAGAACTTGATTAAACCTTGAAGAAGTCATATCAGTACAATTTTAAAATTAAGGTGCTTGATCGAACCTTTTATTAATATAAAAACTAAATAGAACAAAATAAATAAACAACAAAACAATTAAACCAAAATTAAATTAGATAAAAGGAGGTACTATTGAATGTAATTTAATCAGCCTCATGCAGGTAAAAAGTTATTCGACATTTTAAATTAAGGGTAAAATTTAATCCTAATAACTGAAATTATGGTTATTTTTTAAAAAATACAAAAATGCTGCTAACGTAATGAGACCCATCAATGAAGTGGCCCTACTAGCATACTTTCTACCGAATCGTTCGTTCATCAAAGTTCTCCTTTATCAGCTAATGCCCGACGTGCTCCTTGAATAAAAGCATATTGGAAGCTTCTTGGGAGAACAATATCATATTACTTCATCTCTTTTCCCAATCATCCTCGGCATAGATTTATGGTCCAATTCATACGGAGCAGCACTACGGTGAATACTTAAAATTTATAGACATCTAAGTCCATCCTTGAAATCATACTCTGGTCCTTCTTCGATTTTGTTCATGTAGTCTACTCTTTATATTTACAAAATCCATCTTGGGTATATGGCTAAAGAATGACTACTGCGATGCTAGTTTCATAAAAATTCAGAGACTGACTTGTACACTGATTCGCGAACTATGACGGCAGAGAATAATTCCAAGGGACTAAATTGCCCAATTGACACGATTCATAAAGAAAACCAAATACCCACTTGACATCCACCAGTTAAATGTCAATGGCGGGCAGGTAGCGAAACAAAATATAAGAGTGAGATACTACAAACAAGAAGATCACCACTCAAGATAAATGACCCAATATAATGATTACTTAAAACCCCTAAAATATTATCGAGCTAGGAATGCTTATCTAAATGAAACTAAAATCAAAGAACTAAATAATCTACTGTCAACTTTAATTCAACGACATGACATGAATCATCCATGTAGCTACAAGCAACAACATGAGAGAAAACGCTTATGTAACGAATACTGATGCACACATCCTAAGTGGTATGTTAGGAAGACACTTTCAACAACTACCCAAAACTAAATGCCACCTAATAAATCTAAACTTGGAATTTTCACGTTCTTTTGAGGCATCTAGAGTTATATACTTAAACACAGACATTCATGAACCAAAAGAAATCTTAAAACTGGAAACTGCAATAACCTTTATGCCAGGAAAGTTGGCTGACACATGCATCATAACAATCCACAAAGACCAAAATACCATCTCAGTTAATACAACAACTTGACACATATTGAGAAGGTGAGTGACTTGACAACTGCTGCAACATAGAAGACGACAAGACTGACTGTCAGACACCCAAATTGAGCAATGCTTGATGACAACTCTGGACCTTCTCAACCCTCAAACATGTCCTAGTACTCACTGGAACAGTAAATAATTGCAAATTAAAGATTGCAATGGATAGAGATACGAAGAAACTAAAAAGGTGTAATAAAAAGGTTCCAAATTAAAGGAAGCAAAACTGAAGCTTTTACTCAGAATCCACTTAAAAGACAACTTCACAACAGATTGCCATTTGAAAATGTTCATGTTACAAAGCTGCTCTTGGAAAACCAACAACTGTTGCAACAAGAAATGAAGGTTAACAAAATGAAAACATTTTAGACAACAAACCTGATCATTTTGATCCGCAGATGGTGAAGGAGATTTGTCAGACTCGGCAGGCTTGTCAGCACCACAATTCTGTCTGTTGCACTTGGTTCTGAAAGGATAGTTTATGTTGTTACACTTTTCACACTTCCAGCTTCCCTCAGGCATCTTTTGCTCTGAATGGCAAACACAAATAAACATAATTACCAACTGTTACTCTGGTACAAGGTAATGATATCATTTTAGTAGAGAGATGTGTCATGTGGGAAGATGCTCACTGGAATTTTTGTCGGACTTTGAGGCCTGCACCCAATGATCACATCCAACAATGTTAGTCATCATTGATACAAAAAAGTTAAAATATTAAATTTTCCATGATATAAAAGTTAACCCAAAAAATATGCACAATAGAAACAAAGGCAGCAAACCTGGGATCCAGGTTTGGGTGTGTTGCACTTTCTCATGTTGCAGACAGTTCTGAATGAGAAATTGACATTGCCACATTTTGGACACGCCCAGTCGTTGTCACGAGTTGCATCTACTCAAAAAGTGAGGATGGGAACAATAATACAACATCAATTTCCATTTGAACATAAATAGACACAAGCTAAAAATAACAAACCAGTACCTTTCTTCTGAGCCTTGTCATCGTGAAAAAATCCAGGCCTAGCACCCTGCCCAGGCAAGTATGAAATTACATTCCATTTTGCAACAAAACCCACGAAATTACACAATTTATAAACTATAGCTTCATTAACTTACTAGGGATCAAATCCAACTTTAAAGAGGAAAAAAAACATGTTTTTACAGTAATTTGTTTAAGAGTAAAACATAATTATACGACTCCATGTATGCAGCTGTGACCATGAAAAACTAGATGCAGATTGTTAAGACCGTAATGACTTGTGATTGTAACACAATAGAGAGAAAAATCTAGCTTTAACTATTAGCGATTACAACAAACAAATAACAGCATGGCTTGACATTAGATTCTTCAGTTAACGTCAAACATTAATAAAAAAAGATGTTGGTCCTGGCATTAGAAGTTATGTACAATTGATTTTAATCTTTTAGCTTACGGCCTCATACCATTGTCCCAGGTCCAATAGGCACACCCAGGCCATACCGGTCCAACAGTTGGGGCATCCCATAGATCCCACCTGCAAAAAAATACCCAACCAAAAAAGTAATATTAACAGAAAAATGAGAAAGGCAAAAGAGAGAAAAATAAAATAACAGAAACAAAGAAGCAAGATTTATGTAACATTAACTCAATCATTATCAATACAATGAGAAAATTCCAATTGATTATTCATTTTCACCAATCAAATTGAAGAAACTTCACTGACTTCAATGACAGAAAACAAGAAACAAAACATACCATTTCCCATCACTGGTCCACCAGTGTAGGGTGCAGGTCCAGATAAATGCAATGGTCTATAAGGACTGCCAGCAGAAAGGCGACTGCCATAATTGTAGTGATATGCTGATCCTCCAGAAAATGGCACATCATATGGAGGAACGGATGATCCATTGAACAGAGAAGACCCATATGGTGGGACACTGAGATATATAGAAGAGGGAGCATTAGAACCTAGATAAGGAGCTGCGGATGAATAACCCTGTGGAGCTTGTAGAGGCTTGGCAGCAGATTTCTGGGCAGTGATAAACGAATAGATAAGGAAACTTGACTATGAAAGTAACTCCAGAGGAAGCAAAATAAAAACAACTACATGTCTGTCCTTTGTATGCATGCATGAACGTTTGATTACGATACCCTCTACATTCCCCTTCGTTTGGGAACATAATTTCACGGGACACGAGAGAGAATAGAAAGTATGAATATAAAGAAAGCAACATAAGAAATACAAGTAAAACGAGAGAATAAAAAGAGAGAAAAAATCGAGAGTCTAACAACAATGCTATTAATAAAAAAATTTATAAAATAAACCAGCCTTAAATCATTTGGAGATTCAAACCACATTTCAAAGAATATCACTGTGACGTTACATATAATATCTTACCGAATTATGATCAGCTGGCCTGGGTTGAGTGCAATTACGCATGTTACAAGTTGTCCTGAAAGAGAAATTGACATTGCCACAGCTGGGGCAAGTCCAATCATCTTCCCTACGACTACCTACAAACAAAAACCAATTAAAATGAACCCAAGTTCAGTTTATCACCACACAAACAGATTGCATTATAGAAAGGCAGCATATCATAATGGTGAGTGTGGAAATTAGCAATAGCAGCAACATCTACCAGTGCACAAATTCATAGCAGAAAGTAAAATAGCACGCACGCACGAAATTCCAACTTCAAGTGTAAAGAACACTGTTGAAGTATCCATAAACATCAAAGACTTAAAAACAAAAAACAGCAAAAGCATGACGCACCATCAGTCCTAGCACGCTTGGCGGCTGAGGAATTTCTGTTATCAACCTGCGAAACCACAAAAAGTCTGAGATTCGAATTCACTGCGACGTAGCATAAGCAAACAGAAGCATGACGTAACAACAAATTAAAAAAAAATCCGCCCGAAAACAAAAATAATGTGGAAAAATGAAAGCAATCGAAATTAGAGCAATAATAATGAAGAAACCCCTAAAAATCGACTACATTGAACCGAGATCGATTGGGTTAGGGTTCAAAAAGCGTAGCTAAAGAAGACGATAAAAAAATCGAAGATAATTGCAATAAGTGAAGGAATGAGAGAGGGAGGGAGGGAGGGCGTTTGATTACCCGAGACATGGCGATGAGCAGAGCCTGCGACACGACACAGATCCTTCTTCTCCTTCTCCGGCGGGGCGGTAAATAGTTGAAGCTACTTGAGGAAACAATAACTCGCAAAAACCAAACCCGAAATAACACTAATCTAATATACTTCTTTTTAAAACTGATATGATGAATTTTGAGGCCCAGACACGGTCCAACAGCCCATCCCAGCAAAATATCCAAGGGCTCTGCTATTCCCACCCAATTTTTTTATTTTTATCCCATCTTTTTTTTACGACCAAACATCCTTGACGGATATGCCTTTTCATTGCAAAACATTTTGAATTAAAAACATGTTAGTGTTTGGAGAGTACATACCTAAGACAAATAACAACTTTTCCAATCATTATATTTTTTCAAATTAAATGATAAGCGCACCCTATTAGTCAAAGGAGTGATCTTAATGCACTCTTTTAGACTAAAAGGAGTTAATTCCTTAACACAGGGAACTCACCATTTGTTAAAGTATATTATTAATTCTCCCTAATTGTAGAATGACATAACACTTTTTGGATCCATTGGTTTAGCCTCTGAATATTAAATGACTGGAATAAAACAATTCTACATATATATATATATATATATATATGGATTAAAAAAATAGTTTCTGAGTACATAAAATCAAATGTAAGAATGTACAACATACACAGAAAAAAGATATTTAAATCGATTTTATCGAAAAACAGAAAAAATAAATTCAATGTGTGAGATTCAAAGGTTTTCTCGAGTTATTATGCTTAAGAATGTAAAAAAATATTAGTTAAGCAGATAATTATTTTATTAAACTGCGTAGTACAAATATATTGATAATATTGTAATTTACATTTTCATGTAAAACGGATACTTTTAATTCTTTAACGAATACTTCATTATTTTGTTTTTTTAAAGAATATCTTATTTATATTTATATGCTACCTTTAACTTTCGAAAAGATGTTGATTATGATACTTTAGTTATGCCTTTATTTTATTTAATTCATATATAAAAATAACATGACTATGAAGTTTTCATAAATAAAAAATGCATTAGTATTCGATTATAAATGGTAAGGTGTATTATAGTTAACTTTTTTTCTAGTAATTATTTTTGAGAAATCTAAAATATAAAGAAATACTATTACTTTTAGCAGATGTAACTTGCCCATTTATAATAATAGAACCGTTTATAGCATACAATATAAACGTAAAATCAATAATAAAATATCATAACTTGGAATACAATATCCTATACACATGGCTCACACTAAATTAAAATAAAAGTAGTTATAAAAAAGATAAAATATCCTAGAAAATAGCCAATAATCATTAAACCATTTCCCATGGTTGAAGATTTACCAACGTCTTTTACCATATATATTCTTACATCAAAGTCGGAGTTTGGATATGCTTTCAATAATTTGTGTTAAAAAATGTATGTTATGGCGTGTTTGATCTAAGAGATTAAGTTTAATAATATTAATTTAAACCCTAAACCCTGTTGACATGACCATCAAAGTTGCTTTAGAAAAAAGTTGAGTTACTTATACAAGAAAAAAAATATTATCTTAACAAATATTATTATATATTATATTCAAGTACAAATAAAAAATATGAAACAATGAGTTGATTAGAGCTATTTAAAATTTCTATCGGAACAAAATTAATTGTGGAAAATAATTAAATGTGAATTATCTAAAGATTATATGATATTATAGAATCCACGTTTCTGCTAAAGGGTATAACATATTTTCATAATTTTTTTATTTACAATTAAAAATATTAATGTAATTATTATAATTAACTATTAATTTAGTATTTATGTTACCGAGTAACCTTAAAAATATTTTTTCTATTTTAAAATCAAGAATCTTATACAACACCCATGTTTGGATTCTAAAATATGTACCATATCATAGTAACATATTTGAACGAAAGTTTCTTATAACGTTAAGGTCTTCCTTGTAAGACAAAACAGAAAAAGTAGAGTAGCTATGAAATTCATTTTGTAAGCAAAAGGATCCCAGGATGATGAAAACAATTAAGTTATCCGTCACAATTACTATTGCAATAAGGAAAACCCCAAAAGTGCATGTCTAAAACAATTTTACTTCAAAATATTTTTTTACTCGAAACCTTAACATTTAAGTATTCTTTTTCCACAAAGATTTGGTGAAGTAGGAGGATTGTGAATAAGTTATAGGGCGAAAAAGATGGAAAAGAAAAGAAGAAAAAATAGTGGAGCCCAAAATTATTGTCTCAAACATGGTAAATGTGAGATGAAATTCTCATAGTAATGGACAGAAAATTATCTCTATTCTTTTATAGCTTTGAGTGCAGTATTTTTGAGCATTATCCATATTTGAAGACTCATTAATGCTATAGTGTGGGAAAGCAGAAAAGAAGGAAGTCGAAGTGAAAAGAAGAGAATTAAAGAGAGCGTTACATGGAGGTCCCAGAATTGGAGAAGCCATGGCAGGCCACATATGCAAACAGCAAACCAATTCATTAATTGAAAGTCCTACAGAAAACAAAAACAGCAAACAAAACGACAACTTCCACTGACTACACTCGCTTCATTCATCACACCCTTCAACCTTGCCCCATCATGTATAAATGCTCACAAAAGGCGTTGAAATCGCAGCCACAACAATGGTCAAACTTATCATCACCATACTACTAGGTCTAACCATAATTCCATACGAAGCGTTTTGGCTTTGTGGGGTCGTACTTGCAGCGTTTGATGTTGCAGGAGTTACCTTGGAAGAATTTGTGAAGATTGCAGCATCAGGGGAACTTGGAGATAGACCCAGAAGCTCTGTGCACATTAAAATCATATACCACATAGCATTATTAGTATTAATATAGTTATGGAGAATCCAGCATCAGTTTCACGACATGTGATCAAATTTATTGGTGCAACTACTGACCAATCAAACACTAACAAGTCTCCTTCCATCTTCCATTTTTGTTCCATCAAATACTTTAAAACCCCTATGTACCAGCTGGCTAGTACGAACTCTGGTAGTATTTATGAAAAGTATACACAAAAATAGTATTTATATTTGCATAAATTTATATGTAATAGAAATACTCCTATATAGGTTGAAATGGAACGATGGCAACAAAGTAGTTCAATTTTTTTCACCTATGACTGTCCACAATTATGACTCACGAATAAAGACTGTTACGTTTCCATATGATGAAGGAGACAGGGTTAATATTCTTGAGTTTAAATATGGAATGGATTTAGCTCTTGGTATTGCCCTTTGGCCACATATCAATTTAATTAGCGACAAGAATCAGATTTGTGGTTAATATACGAAATCTTATTGAAAGTAATGGTATTGCCCTCTTAACCAATCTAGATGAGAGGTCTGCAGCTAATTTTGTCCTTCTACCCAAATCTAGATGATGGGTCGCCTCATAAACACACACACATATATATTTTTTAAGATTATTTTAATTTTTTCAATATAACTTTAAATAAATTACCTATTATATTCTGTCTTTTATCTCCAATCAATTTTTAATGCATAATATAAATGAAAATGAGAGCATAATTAAAAAAATATTATCTTTAACCTCTGAAAATGACAATGTGTACACCATTATTAGAACTTAACCTTCAAAGTTTCTCATAGGAAAAAGTCCACCCTAATTAATAAAACTTCAATTTTGATTTCACATGCCCCCAGAATCACCTAAACGACAATTTGTGACCAAAGTTAGAAGTTCACCTCAATAGGGTAATTCTCTCTCGCACACAAAACTTACGTAACATATAAGCCAGTATCAATGGGGCTTCCAGGACACCAAAACTAGAACCTTAACATCGAAGGTCACCACTAAACTAAAAAACTGTTTGGAGAGTACTAAAAAAACGAAACATCCTTAAATTTTGTCAAGAAAAAATGTGAATAGCGTAAAAACATGAACTGGGTTTTTGATTTGAAAAGTTTAAGCAAAGATGGTTAGTTTGGGTTGTGAGGAAGTGAGGCATGGAGGTGAAAGGTGAAGGTTTGAATGGTAAATAAAAGCTTGTGTAACATAAAGATTGAGAAATGATTCTGGAAAGATGGCACAGAGAGGAGGAGGAGGAGGGTGGTTGTTAGAACTTACTGGGACAGTCAGAGATGGAGGCGTTTTTGACGCTACAAAGGGAAGGGAGTTGAAGCAACTTGTCCTCTTGAATGTTATATTGTTTGACCTGTGGGCTACCCTTGTGGATCTGTTGAATGATGTAGCACAAGCACTCTGGGTTGCTCTCCTTTATGCTCACAGTTGCGTCGCAGCATTCCTTTTTCGGCGCCGTTTCCTTCCCCGACACGAAATTCAAACACGGAAAAACCTTCACAAAAACCTGTCCGCACTTGCTCGCCAGATCATCAGCGCCTTCCACCCCCTTCATCCACCCACCCGATGCCATCACCAAAACCAGGCCCAGGCCCAGACCCAACAACTCCCCTCTACTCTGCTGCTTCATCGTCCCAATCCCACTTCTTCAACCAAAACCCTTCTCTTTTGCGCTTCTGTTTGGGAAATGCAATGCCTCCTCTTCTCTATTTAATGTACATAGGTGAGGTGGTGGTGTCCAATTAAGGCTCGCAAGTCCCATATTGGACGGTAGCTTAACGCCGTTAATCTCTTTCTCACCACAATTCAACTACCATTCATTATTTCAATCTAACAACATAACTCCCATCGTCTTTGGTCTAAATTACTATATTACACTTTTTTGTTAAATTACTATATTAATCGTAATAATTTATAAATTTTGTATGATAAAATAATATCTGAGATGAGTTGGTGGTAAAGTTAGTAATATAAAAAAAAGAGGAGTGTAAATAGTAGTAGAAAAAACGTTGATAATGAAGATGGTATGATGGTGGTGAGGAGGAGCATAGGCATGGGAAATAATAAATGAAGGAAGGAAGCAGGTGGTGGTTGGAGTGAAATTAAGAGGGCACAGCTTGAGATTAAGACGTAGGAGTTTGTGGGAAGACAGATACTATAAATGGCGTTGTTCCTCAACCACTACGTGTAGTTTCCACCTCCCAATTTAATTCTCCACGTGGCATGACCATGTAGTAATATGTTACATGCAACATGCTTTCAAGTTTGTTGGCTGTTGAGCTTCACCTTCTTCCTTTTAAGTTTTCAATGCCCATTACCATAAAGATTGTAACGAATTCAGGTTTGGTTTACGTGAGATAAACCGCGCTACAGAGGTCTGAGGTCCAACGTAATCTAACTGCACAACCGCTTTTGGTCGGAAGTCAAACTCATTGATGGTAAATAACTCAAAATATGAGATGTTCTTTTTAATTATCGATGGTTCATTTAAAAATATTGAAATAATAAATCATGTGGTTTTGAAATATGAATATGAATATAATACATATATACAAAAATCAATAATGTATTTTGGGTAAGAGAATCTTATGCGAAGTTATTCTTTAATCACTTACAATTACTGAAATCATCAGCTGAGATCATATATATGTCCGATAAGAGGTTAAAATAAAGTTATGATATATCAAATACAAGTTTTATCAATATGTATACGTAGTCTTATCTTTTACTATAGGTAAGTTTTATTTTAAGAAAGATAAGTGAAATGTTTGTACTTGGTCTTGTCTTTTAGGATATATTTATTTTGCATTAAATTAAAATAGGCCATTTATAATATGATTTTTTTATTTTTTTCACTTTATTAATTATTCAATTTTAATGTTCTTTGTTTGCTCTTATTTGAATATGCACTTTGGATATAATTTTATCATAGTAATAATTATTATTGTTATTATAATAAAAATAATAATAGTAAATTTTTCTTATTTTTTCATTCATGGCAAACTAGAATATATATTTAAGACGTTGTTTGTGAATGTATGTGAACATATATATCAATGTGAACGTAATTGTGAAAGTTTTGCTTAAATATGTGTCTTTTAATTTAGGGTGAATATTATAAATTATATCTGCAAAACTTCAAACTTAATTTGATGTTATGTTACATAAGTTTCAAAACTTTATTGAATTTGATTTAGATTTTTTGTTGCATGCTATTTCTTGAGGTTTTTTTTATTTTATTTTTTTAGAAAACTTTCCAGTGTGTCTTAAAGGCATTGACAAATGAGAACTTTATCTTAAAGTTTGATAAAGATGTATTGGTAGTTATACTTCTTTTAAATACCACAAACATAATGATTTGGGAAAGGGTTTTTCTATGTCTCCCTATCAGCGTCCAATGTTTTTATTGGAAGACATCTTGATTCTTTTAAGATGGAAATGATGATGTCCTCGAGGATCAAAGACGAACTTTTCAAAATAAAGACATCAAACTATTGATAAAAACCAAAGTGAAATTCACTCGGAGAAGATCCTTCAATACTCACATCAATAAAGAGCTATAATATAAAGTAAATATGAGTATTAAATAAAAAATTAAGCTAACATTTCTTGTTGCTTTGACCTGTATTTATAAGCTTTTAGATCACTAAAATAATGTTGAAAAATTTTTAGAAGAAAGATTTAATTCTCATGAGAAAATAGCAATTATATAAGAAAATATGACACAACTTCCAATATAAAATCTTAATACAAATATTCATAGGTTTTTCTTTTCTTATATATACATAAACTTTATTATTTCTACTCAATATGTGACTTTTACTCCCACTCTCATACTTGAATTCTTAACAAATAAAGACTTAGATCGTAAAAAAATACAATTGATTATACAATACTTAAATATCTCACATCTATAAATTAATTACGGATAATAAATAACAACATACTTAAGAAAACAATTGATGTCATCCACAATAATCTCCTTACTAGGAATCGAATCGAGCACTAACTTTTAGACAAAAAATTATAGTAGCTTATTAAAATGTAACTTTTTCTACTCAAGAGGTAACAATTCCGATACCATTATTCGATTCTAACTTGGTGTACATAACCTCTTGTTCACCCAAATTTTACTCAAGACAATTGATGAAATGAAACCTCTAATTCCTTTCACTTTAATGTCATATCTATGTTGTTATTAATTTGATTATGATCCCATACAACCATTTCAATACATATAGTCCTATGTAATAATTTATTTATCTATTATTTCGGTAAATTATTTTTCTTTCTCTGTTACAAAATTCGTCACTCATAAAAGTTGAATATTTGAAAAACAATTACAAAACATTATGAAGATAACTCAAACTCACCTTAATGTGATTTACATATTTTTTAGTAAACTTTTAATTTAATTTAAAAAATCATAAATTAAACAGATTTGATTTATAAATTTTGTAGAATATTCACAATTTGTATTAAAGTAAATTTAACCTAAAGTTTAATATTTTTTATTAATTAAATGATAAATTGTAGATATATAAATAAGTAACAAAAATGTAGAAAAAAGGGAAAATTGAAAACAAGGAAGAAACTATAAATGTTTTATGAATATTTCAAACTCCTTTAATCTTGATGTACTCATCTTAAAAGCTTTTTTGTTGATTAGAAAATCCAAATAACCTTTTGAAAGTGTTTTTCCGTTTAGAGGTGTTTAGCCTCGCCACTCGTCGTGTTAGGTCAAATATATTACATTATAGGTATTACTTTAAGCATTTTGGGCATCAATTTGTTCAAATCTTCTTCTCATTCTCTTTTTAAACCAAATGCTACTACTTTTCATTTGTTTTTTCTTGCAAAACAAATTAAAAGCAAAATTAATGTAATAATGGTATTTTTCATTTACCCGTCTCGAATCACATAAATTTTTCTTATATGTTCTATATGTTTTCTGAACAATAATACTTTGACGTGATAACTCTATTTAATAATATATATAATACTTTAGTATAATAAATGAATAAATACAGTTCAAATATTAATAGAATTAGTTGTTAATGATTCAAGCACATTAGACGTGTTCTCTTATGACGAGTACTTTTTTTTAAGAATGGCACAAGTACGCTATTATTTTAAATTTTATTTTATTTTAATTTCTACTGTTAATAAGTTTCATTGTTATTAAAAGATTGTCATAGCTAGCGGAAACTAAATGATATTTTTTATATTTTTTTACTCCATGAAAAAAATATAATAGAGCAGTTTTAATTTATATAATTATATATAAAAGTATCTACTCCTTATATTTATTGGGATTAAAATACTAGTTTTAATATTATATTTCTAAAAATACGAAATAAACCACAGAAACTAAACAATATATGACAAAAAAACTATTAATAAACTTTAATTTATTAATTAAAATATATTTTGTAAGAGAAAAAAAACCCTTATGTCATTAAATATAATATAATGTTATGCATAAATGATAACACCAATATGCAGTTCTTCAAATTAAAATAATGTTTTTTAAAATTTTGACCATAAAAAATTAAAAATAAAGAATAAAGTGTTACTTGCTTGAGTTTATGATTTGAATATTTTTTTGTGAATTTTGTTTGTTTATATGTTGATGTGTTTAATCCTTTTTAAGTTTTGTAAAAGAGGTGTTTCATTTTTTGTAGGTTTGGTAAAATGATGTTTCATCTCCTGTGATTTTTAAGAGAATTGTTTCAGTGATTTCAAGAAAAATGAATTTAATCTTTTATAGGTTTACAAATGAGATATTTTCATTATCTTTTTTAGATATTAAAGGTTTCACTTGACATCAATAATTGTAATATCTTATTAAATTTAAGGTGATTGGACAAAAAATATATGATTAGTTGTAATCCAAACTAGTATAAAATTATTGTGTGATAATCTCTTTTTCTATTCTTGTTATTTTAAATTTACAAATTAATCTATCATACATTATATAATTTCGTTGTATTATAAATTTATTTTAATCAAGAAAGTTTTAAAAATATATATTTTTCTAATTGAAACCAATTCATTTTTCTTTATTTTGTCCTAATATATATTAGCGAGATGAAAGTTGATGTTATTTTGGAAAACAAGAAAAAAAAGTTAAAAAATGTATTTAAGTTTTAGTCAGAAATTTAGTTCATTCAGATTTTAATATTTTTAATTAATGGAAAGGTAATTTTTTATGAAATAATTTATATTAATGAAATTTTTATAAATAAATGGACTATTATAGTTGTGAAAGGAGTATTATTATTTTTTATATTAGTGAAATACACAAGTTAGTGGACTTAGAAACAAATATTAAGTGGTTAAGAGTGAGTATGCATGGGATGATTTTATGGGATTGGATTGGAGTTTCAACTTTTCTCTGCACTAATTGATTGTCAAGAGAACCACACTTACACCACAAATAAAAATATCAAACTATTCTGAAATAATTTTCTTAAAGGCCGTATCTCAAAATAAGACAATACAATACGCTACTACTTGAAGTATATATACATTTGTTAATTCTTATGTTATCCCTTAAAGTATATACATTTTAGCTGAGAGACACTTGCAGTAGATACACAAGAACACAACATTTTTTTAACACACTTTTGAATAAACTGGAATTCATTGAAAATTGCAAAAGATCAATGTAACCTATTCAATAATAAACAATATATTTTATTCATTAATGAAAAATGCATCTAAAACAAAGTGTTGAAGAGTTCATTTTACAAAAGAAATAAAATTTCTATGATAATTGTTTATAACATTTTTTAAAGAAAGAAGAATTTAATTAAGTGACAAGAAGATGAAAAGAAAAAACATAGGGATTACGAAAACATGATTCTACAACAAGAATAAGACTTCTTCTGAATTCCAAACAGTCTTATGAGTGCCATGTGTCAAATGTGGTTCCCACACTCCTAGTGTACAATTGGAATCTCATTGTCCAAATTAACCCTAAAATTAGTTGAAATCGTATCATTAAAAAAAAGTAAAAATAAAATCTCTTAAATCTCACCTTGCCTTTGATATTGGTTGTGCTGCCAATTCTCCTCATTTGACAAAATCAAACCACCTTTCCTTAAAACACAGAGCAAAACACCATCTTTCAAATCACTGCATACCCACTCCTTCATGCTACATCTTCCACAACATAACAACAGCAACAACACACATTCCTAATCAACACCATATCTTATTATCATATACATGCAACCCAAAGGAGAAGGAATTAAAAGGGTTAGAAAATGAAGAACCGTTATCCGTTACTGGAGAAACGGTGGTTCGTGGGCCTGTCCGTGGTGGGCCTGGTCGTCGCAGGGCTTTTCCTCACAAGCGCAATCCGATCCTCCGAAACCTCGTACCTGTGTCCGGATACGTTTGGGATCCGAACCCGAAATGAATTCAGTTACGACCCGGCACCCATCCAGATGCGCGCGATTCTCCACTACGCGACCTCGCGCGTGGTGCCGCAGCAATCCGTGGCCGAGATCAAGATCAGTCTGGACGTGATAAAGTCACTGGGCGGGCCCTGCAACTTCCTGGTCTTCGGGCTGGGCCACGACTCCCTCATGTGGGCCTCGTTCAACCCGGGTGGCACCACGGTGTTCCTGGAGGAGGATCCGAAGTGGGTCCACTCGATCTTGAAAGACGCGCCGGGCCTTCAGGCCCACACGGTACGTTACCGCACGCAGCTTCGCGACGCCAAGACGCTGCTCACGTCGTACCGCTCCGAAGCGACGTGTTCTCCTGCGAGCGCGTACCTGCGAGGCAACGAAGCGTGCAAGTTGGCGCTGGAGAATCTCCCCGACGTGGTTTACGAGACGGAGTGGGACATGATCATGATTGACGCGCCTAAGGGGTACTTCGCTGAGGCGCCCGGCCGGATGTCGGCGGTGTTCTCTGCCGCTGTGATGGCGCGTAACCGGAAGAAACCCGGTGTGACGCACGTGTTCTTGCACGACGTGGATCGTAAGGTTGAGAAGGTTTACGCGGAAGAGTTTCTGTGTAAGAAGAACTTGGTGAATGGTGCCGGAAGGCTTTGGCACTTCAAGTTACCTCCTTCTAACGACACGCATGGTTCTGATTTCTGCTAGAATCTTTTTCACCATTGCTAACCATTCCCATAATTCTTCATCTTCTTTTGTTTCTTCTTTTCTCTGGTCAGAGTATGATTCAACATCATGTTGCGTGCCTCCACACACAGGAACAGTACATCGGATTCTACATTTATTTTTACTCTCTCTTTGATTATTACTATGTTTTGCAATTTGACTTTTTGTCATTTCCAAACCCAGACAAAAGGAATCCCCGGTTTATAGGATTGTTTTCTCATGTCCACTTTGCCACAGCCTACGTGTAACAGCAAAATGAATGAATGTACTTGCCTATTGAAGAGAAATTATTACATGCTCTTAATCTATCAGTATTAATTAATTGTAGTTTCTCGTTGACTTTTATAGTTAATCTCAGAATCTGTTTTATCTTATAAATTTGAGAAATGGTTAGAGGTTTTAGAAAACCAGGTATGAAGCTGTAATTGAATTTTTATGTTTGGTAGGGATATTTTTAAAATTATTTTTTTTAGAAATTTATTTGTTTTTAATTTCTTACTAAAGCATTTACGTGAGAGACTAATCCAAGATTTTCATAAAAAAGAGACTTTTTCAGATATGCCTAATTTTTTACATTTATTAATCATATCTAACCTGTATATAATATAACTTACAATTTCCAGAAAATGATCCCAGTAGATGAAAAATGAATACCCAACGCTTCTTAAATTCTTTTTGTAACATGATTTGTGTTTGGTTGATATGTCAAAATATTTTAATGTAAAAATTGAACTATCAGTTAAATACCATAAAAAATATTATTTGAATCTTTAAAGAAATATTTTTTTTTACTAAAAAATAATCCATTTTATATTGAAAAAAAACATTATAAATAACACTTTTAAGAATAGAAGTGTAAATAAAACAAAAGGAGGTAATGCGAAATAGAAGTTGCAATTGAAAGAGAAATGGCAAAAGGACAAAAAGAATAAGCAAACAAAATTGCTGGTTAAAGATGCCAATCGTGGCAAAAGAGGAAGGTATAGTACCTATATTTGAAAGTTGAAAGTTACAACAGAGGTCCAATATTATACTTGAAAGTTGGAACACGCCCCTCAGATGTTACTCCCATCCACTTCTTATATACATTCCGCAATGGATTTTCAATTCGTGTCAGAAGCAGAAATGATAGATCACCTAAAAGAGAAATAAGAGAGCCATTTTTAAATTTAAAGCACAGATTATATCATTTTGAGATATTTTTTCTTTAAAATATAGATTACATGGTCATGTAGAAAATTAAACTAACAAATATAACGTATATAATATTATAACTATGGGTAACAAATCATACTAATTACATTATATCTTCGTAAGATACAACAGAGGTCCAATTTGCATAATGATTACATCTGATTCCAATGGTATGATGGGTTAATCAAAGAACAAAATCCGCCAAACCACTTCAAGGCAGACGTGTAAATTCATCCCCTGGAAACACAGCATTCTATACAAAATCTAACACTACAAAAAATATTTCATCCTGTCATCCCTCCTCATGGCATTATATACAGCTTGGACCTGAAAAATTCAACAAAATTCCATATCAAGGTCTATTCACCAAGAAGCATTTGCAGGGAAACACGTCCTAGTATATATAACAAAGGGGGATTTCATGTTCTTTTTTTCCGAATAAATCCATCTTTAGCAGACAAAAACGCTACAAAGTTTACTTCAACAAGAGGAAAAGAGACAAGTAAACAAGACAGAAAGACCTGTTCACTAGAAACAACTTGGACAGGCCCAATGTTTACGGATACATATTTGCCTCTTGCTGATAACTTCTGCTTCACGCGTCCCTGTAACAGACATGTTAACGTTCTTGAAATATGAACATCGGCCACCAAATAGAAGGGTAGATGTATTATATTAAGGAGAATTAATACTGGAATATTCCAAAATCTTCCTGTATCAATCTCGTGAAGGCAATTTCATACATGCAAGGTAAAACATTAATACTAAAAAAAATCAATAACCATATATTTTGAGAGCGTTTGGATAATCATATTTAGAGCTTGTGAAAGCGGCCTATGACCTTCCCCTATTAGCTCGTTTTAATATTTTAATTAGGTTCATAGAGATTGCTATGAAAATACGTTTAGATTTATTTCAATAGGATTCACAATTAAACTCGTGAAGAAACTCCATTTGATAAGAGGTTATCAACAAATGTTAAATCAAGCTGTGTTTACCAGATGCACCGTACATGTGATGAAATAATAGGTTCTAATCTAATGAACTCGGAGACAATCCATTTTGCAAGTCTTACTTATGATGGAGTACTTGATTTTTTCTCAAAGGTCAAAGTGTTAGTGACTTGCCGCAAGACTAAGGTGCAATCAAATTGATGTCACTGACCAGGGCACAATTATCAATTTTTATTAAATGCTTATAGGATCATATTAGCACTGCATTACTATAGTAGGTATTTAGCAGAAATCAGGTAAAAAAGCATTTCCAGCTCTTCCTATTCTAAATTCCCAAACATCTTGAGTAAAAGGAAACTCAAATACAATTGAAGGCTAGTAAAGTTTGCTTATTTTGGGAGAGCAGGTCTTCAACTTCCAAATATTAGAGAATAAAGGCAATTTATATATCCACCACAAGATAACAAGCAAAGCCATCTAACAATTAGCAGTTGCTAACGTCTAGATTTATGCTTTAGATCAACAAAAACTTAGTTTCAGTGTGAGAATGAACACTTACACATGTAAGAAAGAGGAGCAAGATACTTTTCTTCGGCACTATTGCATAGACGATGATTATTTCCCTATCAAGATTTAAATTGTGTGTAGGCATTTACACATGTAAGAGAGAGAGGAGTGAGATGCTTTTCAGGACTCTTCTTGGTGGTGAGAATATGGAGGTTGGACGACATGTCCCAATGATGTGAGTTAACAACTGTGTAAGTTCTAGAGCATATTAGCAGTTATGACTAAGATCTAAGGGCTATCATTGAATACTAATGAATGGAAAAAGCTTAAGCTTGAGGGGAAGCATAGAATGTGAAAGGATTCATACCAAGGGAGAAACTGTTGCAGTGCAAGTGTGAATGTGATGTTTCACATTAAGTGAGAATAGATAGGTCAAGCAACATACAAGTGACAACGACCTACAAACCTAATGTCTTAGGTTTTAGATTGAACATGATATTAAGTTCACTTATGTGGTTCACTCATGATCCATTAGTGCAAATCTCTTTCATATTTCTCTCCCTCAAATTACTAACACATGTTTCAAAGAGTGTTTGTGTGTGTGTTTGCTTTCCCTCCCTTCAGCAACTTCAAATAGAGATTTTAGGGGCAAACACCTCATCTGGAAATTTTGAACACATGCTTGATATAGTGTGTATTTGTGTGTTGAGCACATGCTTAAAAGATTTGAGGGATAATACAGCTCATATTGGAAGCTTTAAACACATACTTGAAAGATTTTACCGGCAATACACCTAATATAAGAAACTCTAAGCACATGCATAAAATTATTTTGATTGCGTTTTCCTTCCCCATGAGCAACATCCGAAAGAGATTTTTTAGGAGGCAACACACCTTATAATGGTAACTATGAGTACATGCTTGAAAGTCTTCTCATTGTGTGAAAGTTGCAGAGAGGCATGCGGCCGCTGTACTGAACGCAAGTTCTACCTTTTCAAATACCTTTTTATTTAGTGCCACCCACCCTTTTTTTTGTGGTGTTTTTTATTTTGATCTTATTGTTATTTGAATTTCTAGACATGATACTATTATTAATTATGATTGTCTTTCATTACTTTTACATTACAATTATATTTCTGCATTTTCTTAAATTATGTACATGCATATACTGTATTTGTCTGTGATGCTTACATCATAACCTATTATGGCTTTTGATATATTTTCATAAAGGATTCTTGGAGTATATGATATTTTCCGTTTTCTGATAAGATTAGTCCCTTTATTTTTTTCAACGCTTATATTATATCTTTATATTGGATGTATCTCAATTCTTAAGCTTCTTAGTTCTTACCTCAATGGTAAAATGTAAAAATGATTTATTTAACAGGTCAATATAGTTAGTAGTATGGTATATAACTATTGGCAACAGCTCTATAAGCTTAAAGCCCAGAGCTATTCTGTAGATAAATGATATATATTCATATATGATCTTTGAATAAGAACGGCAGCAATACTGTGCAATGAAAGGCTGCAGCAGCAATGATCTTCCAAAGTTGGCTGTAAAGATATTGATTGTTAATGTGATAGATTAGATAGTGTTAATACAGATGAAATTTTGCAACAATCATTGCAATTAGCGGGTTTTTATTTATTTCGCAGTTATTTTTAATTGACAATCAAACAGAAGGCAAGAATGTATAATTTCACCTGGGAATGATATTTTACAAGCCTAACAAAACTAGCATTCATCATCAACAATCATCACACGAAGTTCAAGAAACAGGTCATGTTAGACAAAAAAGTTGGACTGAAGCAAAACTAATCACAAAAATAACCTTAAAGTAATTATAGTAACATACAAATCTTAAAAAAAAAATATTAGATATGCTTATGCATATGTTACAGTTTCTATTACCAATACAATTAGATTAGGCTATACTTGCTCGGTATAAGTGTCGGAATTTTGGTAGCTCCCCTAGCTTGTTTTCTATTTGTCTTGGCATAGAATTATTCTAAGGTTGGTCAAGTTAAGTGAACCATAGTCTATATGCCAGGCACGGTCCAAAGAAGTAGTTTAGGTATAGAAATCTAATACACTAGGGATGGTACTTTAGGTATAGAAGGGTATACAATAGTGCTGAGGTATGAATACACACCTGAGGAATAGGCTGCTGGATTACGGATTCCACGGCAACAACCATGGCTTGCACAAAATCCTCACCTCCCGTTCCTATTGCGGTGAATCCTCGAACAGTTGGGTATGAGTTCACCTGTGCAGCACACATTATAACACATAAGTATTGCAATACCAAAGGCACAACAAATATCAAAAGTACCAGAACGTGCAAACAAACACATGAAATGCAAATAAAATAAGCAGCTAAAGCAAACATTAAGCAAAGAGAATAATGAATGAATAAATTGGTGAAATGGTACCTTCTGGTCCAAAGTGAGCCATTCATTGGTAGAATCATCCGACACAGTGCCTCCAATAACCATATTGGTAGTTTGCCCAACCCTCCCTTCCGCCTTAGACACCTCTGTTGCAATGCAACAAATGAAATTAACCATTTTCAGTTCCAATTTTTCTCAATTAAAATGAAGCATACACTAACTTAAACAGTTCAAAAGTGAGAATCAATTACCGGAAATGGCCTTCAACACCGCCTCTTGAGGCGGACCTTGATCGTCCTGAAACGACGGCGTCTCGCTGTGAGAGCAGCGGAGGGTTACTCCTTTGCCTCGGCGAAACGGACCTGCCCTAACGCCTCTGTTATAATTCAAATGAAGATTTTGCAATTGAAACGGTTCTACGAGAATCGATGAACGAAGCATGCTCCTGCACGCCATTTTTTCTGTATAGTTTCCGCAACATACGATAAATTCGTAGTAGAAGTGTATATAATCATCTCCATCACCCTGACCTTCGGAAAACACAGATTTTTTTCGATAAGGACCAATGTGAATTCTCACTAATGCCCCTGTCACAAGCGTTCATTCCAGGATCTTATCGTCTTTTTTGTATTTTAGTAATTTAATTATTTTCTTTAATTAAAAAAATAAAAAACCCTAACGATCCTATTCTGAGTTTTCCCTCTTCCGATGTACGGATCCGAGAATAACCGCGATGATTCGGAGCGAACCGCTTTCAGAAGAGCAGAGAAGAAATACAAGCTCTACTACGACAACAATGCTTCTTCCAAGAACAAAAAGTATTCAACTATTTTGTTTCCTTTGATCGTAGTTTGTTTCAGTTTTGAGTTCTCAAATTCTAATTGCAATTCATTTTCTTCGACAGGAAAAAACAACCTAAACCCGTGGATTTAACGGAGGTTCTTGACTTCAGATCCATTCTAGAATGTTATCTTCGAAACGGTGCGCTTCCGCCGGGTGTTATCGTTTTCCATGAGAACTTAACCTCTCCGGTTTTCTCGTTGCAAAATCGCCCTGGTATTTTCTTTTTCTTTTATTAATAATTTTCCGTTTATCTAATTCTAAAAACGGATTTACACGTGCATTGTGGCTAGCTAGTTCATGTATGAGTAACTAATGAACTCAACGACACGATGATTAATTTGCAGGCTTTTATTTTATTCCTGGGGCATTAACCATAGAGAAACAATGCAGTTTGATAAGGGAGAGTTTGACTGATTTTCCACAGCCACCTAACAGAACAAATCACAATGCCATTTATGGTCCAATTCAGGATGTTTTTGGTGCTGCTAAGGAAGGGAAAATTTTGGTTGGAGACAACTCTCCAATTACTTCATCTGAAACTGGTGCTGATGTAGATCATGGAGATTGTAAGGAATGGAAGTTTGCTACCCAAAAGGAAGCGTCGTCGAGAAAGTGCAAATCCGTCTCTGCTTCTACGTTGCTTCGGAAGTTGCGATGGAGCACTCTGGGCCTGCAGTTCGATTGGTCCAAGGTAAGTTTTGATTCACCACTTTAAGTATTTTTCAGTGAATCAATTTTTCTTCTCTCCAAAATAATTAAAATTTAGTTGTGGGCTTATTTTGTGTTTACCAAAGTATGTTATTAGACATTTTTGTTTTGCTTTGGAGACCTTGTAGCTGGTTATTGCTTGCACATGATCTACTGCTTCGCATACATCTGTTTTTAGCTTGAGAGGAACGATTCTTGTAGTTGTGTGAATGGGGTATAGGACAATTGCTGTAAGAACTAGCCCACATGTTCCTCACCGTGCCTGAATGTCAGTGGAGATGACTTGATTCGTCTTAATCAATAAGTTTCTGTGATTAAAGGTTGTTATCATAAGGTTGCTTGACATGTATCTTAAATTTTGCTAGCCAGTAGAGATTCTTTCTGCCCTGTTCTAAAGATATCAAACTAAACCTTTTTTGCTAAAGCTCTTATGGTTGCATCGCCTATCTGTGCACCAGTGAATCTTTCTAGTTATAATTTAGTTTCAGTTTCCTAAAAGAGTCCTACCTATTGAATGTTCGTTGAAATTACTGAATTATTACGTTTGTGTGCAGCGGAATTACAACGTGTCTCTCCCACATAACAAAATCCCTGAAGCACTGTGTGAACTTGCTAAACAATTGGCCAAGTCTGCTTTGCCTGCTGGTGTTGAATTCAGGCCTGAAGCTGCAATAGTGAATTACTTCGGTTTAGGTATGCTTAAAGCAAATATTTATTATGAATTCAGCCGTGTGATAGTTCCATGTCCTTTTTTATTACTCCCTTTTAGTTTACTCTGATGCTATAGCTACTGGAAGCAAAAATAATTCTTCATACCATTGATAAGCAAGAAATCGTCTTGCATCAATAGACGTTTTCCAGTTCATGAGAAGCAAAAAAACTTTTTAAACATTTTTTTGGAACAGTATGCTTCATATTGTTTCATATTTAGCCTCTCCTGTTATTTTTTGTCATATTCCAGGGGACACACTGGGTGGTCACCTTGATGACATGGAAGCAGATTGGAGCAAGCCTATAGTTAGTTTAAGGTATTATTCTACTTTCTTTTGAATGTTTTTCTGTGTTTTCTAGATAGCAAGAGGTGAAAAGAAAGATTGAACTTGTGTTTGGATCCTTATTCATTTGCTGTCCCCCTTACTCAGTCTGGGTTGCAAGGCTATATTTCTTTTGGGAGGAAAATCCAGAGAGGATTCTCCCCTGGCAATGTTCCTTCGAAGCGGCGATGTTGTTCTTATGGCTGGAGAGGCAAGGGAATGCTTTCATGGTAATCATCACCTTTAAACTTATTTTGTGAAATAGTAATAAGGGTGTGTTTGAATTGTCATTGAGTTCAGTCCGATGCCAATTTTCCTTTATGCTAGACTCATCCACGTTTAATGTGCATCAGAATGTGTATTTAAAGTAAAACAAACATGTATAAATCAGAGTGATTCATATGATCATTTGAAGTTTTACTATCAAGTGATTGGTTTCACTTGAATAAAGATTATCACTGGGAATAAACATGTTTAATTTATAAATGAATTATTATGCTGACTTGTGCAGTTTTAAAATTGTCTAACTACTGGGAATTTGTTTCATCAATGTCGCAGGGGTTCCTCGAATCTTCACAGATGCAGAAAATGCTGAAATAGGCCATCTTGAGACACAGCTGACGCATGAAGATGATCTTTGTTTCTTAAAATACATCCAAACTTCTAGAATCAACATTAATATCAGACAAGTTTTTTGAGTAGTCTTTTCTTTTCTTTCAAAAGTGAAAATGTGTTTTATTAGGCCATGAAACAAAATACAATTTATTAATTATATATAAAGAGATTATTGCTTCGTTTCAATTTTCTAAAAAGTTCTTTCCCTTAAGTTATTTATTTCCTGGCATTGTTGAGTCTAGGGACTTGGTGTTAAGGTAACACTTAATAATAAATACTAACTTTTTAGCAAGCACTCGGCCTCGTATCTTTGGATGACTATTATAATTTTCTTTTATTCAAGACAAGCGTTATCTGAAGTTGTCTTACTTTTTTCGGATTCACAACCAAATTTTTAACGTAAATTGATATGTCTTCAACACAAGAGTTATCTGAAGTTGTTTTACTTTATTCGGATTCACAACCAATTTTTTAACGTAAATTGATATGTCTAAAACTATGATATTTACTATTTAATGTGCTTTCATTGAATTCAACATAAAATTAAACATGTAAGTACGCTTTCCACAGTTAAGTAAAAGATATTTTATGTTACTTTCTTAAGAAACTTTCTGTTTTCGATCTACGTTTTTGTTTTCTAGATGCAGATCCAAAAGCACATTTTGTTTACTTAGCCGAAGGTCAAGCATGCCTTAATCCATTTCTAAGCACTGAAACAAGTGGCTGGGTTTGTATTTGAAATGTACCCAATGCAAAATCTGTTTAGGAATATTAATTTCAAGGAATCATCATAAAAGAATACTAGAATGGGAGCGTACAAAAATTAATCAGTATTCGATGTTCATAACTAATGAGAAACATTGCCTTTCAGGACTTTAAAGAGATGTTTGTTTTTTTTTATTTGGGTCAATAAAATCTCTACAGCATAAAAAAAGTAAAAAAAGAAAACAATTTGTTGAGAGTGGGATTTGAACCCACGCCCTTTCGGACCAGAACCTTAATCTGGCGCCTTAGACCAACTCGGCCATCTCAACTTGATGCATATATATGAGTGCAAATATATTTTATATGTGTTTTCGTTATATCCAATAAATAATTTATCTAACTGAAGTTTATATTTTTAAACAAGATTTTTACATTTAAACTTTTTGTATGATGATATAACAGGAGAAAACTTATTACATTTTTTAGTCCAGTCAGTTACATTTTAATACATGCACTCTTCAATAGAGGCTTCCCCATTTATATTCACAAATGGTGAATATGTGTTGTGCTAATTTAGAATTTTGGATAACCAATTCAAAAAATTGAACATAAATTTAATCATTTACCTTTTTGATACGAAGAAAATGGTCCCAAATTTTATCCACTATTTTGTTCTTTCTCTTCTTCTGCTGTGCTGTTGAATAGCCTCAATATTATTATGCCCAAGTGGGAAGAAAAAAAAATCTTAGTGAAGAGTTTTTTCAAAGTAATCTCCGTCATTCAAACAGCAATTTATAATATTTTTTAAACATGGTGCATGAGGGGAAACTAATGATTTAATATTAAAAATTAATAATATTGACATTTTCAAATGATTATGATAATTCAATAAAGTGAATAAACATGTTCCCTAACAAAATCCAAATTATTGTTACCATAAAATTAAATTAGATAAACAATTTATGAGCATAAATGTTTTATTAAACTTATCTTCTTGGTCTTTTTCTTATGATGTCGGTAACTATTATTCAATAGCTCACTTATGGTAAAGATGAAAATTAAGAACATACATTCACGATAATATCTTTTATATTATTTAATAAATTTTGAATTAATGTTTCACATAATCAAATAGATATAATTTTAACTTATTTATACAAGTTATATTAAATGTTACACGAGTTAATTTATGATTTATTTATAAATTTAGAAACTAAATATCTGGATTTTAAAGTAGAGAGACAAAAATTGCAAATTAGAAAAAACATAGAAGCAAAAGAATTTAGCCAATCATTGAATTTAAACATTAAGTATAAACCTCAGTAAATAATTTATACATTAAAATGAAAACTGTATTGTAGGCCTTATGCAATACTAAAGTTAAAACACCATAAAATATTAAAAAAAATAATGTAATGAAGAAAAAAAAACTGAAGAAGGTTAAAAGTAGAGAGAAAGTAAAAAATGAAATGAATGAAGAAGAGTATTTATAAATTGATGTGAAAAGCAAGAGAAGGTGTGTATGGAGGAGTTGGGGGTTTGGAAAGAGAAAGAGAAAGGAAAGAGAAAAACATCTTCACTACGCTCCAAACACCAAAGCTTCTTGCAGCCACCAAAAGCAGTGTCGTCAACGTGTACAATTCCACAACCACTTTCTTTATTTATTTACGTTTTTTTTTCTCCTTCACCTGTTATTCCCCACTCCACACACCCTTCATAAAATCTTCTTCTTCTTCTTCTTCTCCTTCTCGCGCTCTCTCTCTCTCTCTCTCTCCACCAGAAGCCATGGGTCCGGTGGTGCTCAGCCAATTAGCCACCGGTCTGAGCGTGCTGGCCGGAGCGGTCATCGTGAAGTCGGTCATGGACCAGAAGCCCATGGCCGGCCCATTCACTCGCTGCCCAACCTGCAACGGAACCGGTCGAGTCACCTGCCTCTGTTCGCGTTGGTCCGATGGCGATGTCGGATGCTCCACGTGTTCCGGGTCGGGTCGCATGGCCTGCAGCAGTTGCGGCGGTTCCGGCACCGGTCGACCCTTGCCGGCCAAAATCGCGATTCGCCCTCCCAACCGCCCCTCTTAATTCCCTACCCCTGCTTTTAGCGTTAGTATAACATTTTAATATGATATATATACCTTTTTCAATTTGATTTCATCTCAATCAATTATTATGTACCTATTATTGTTATTATTTACTCACTACTGCCATGTAATATAAAGTGCACGTTGACACTTGTCATCAACACAGAGCCAGATTACTATTAGTATCCCTGTAACTCTCAGATTCTTGTTTCTTATAGAACCATACATTTCTCAGATTCTTCTTGTTGTTTTTGCTCCAACTCTGTATGAATTGAAGAATAGTGCTGTGTTGTTGAATTTGCACACGTGCTTGTAATGTGAATGAATTTTACAGAATCTTAATTAAGATCTAATGAATTATTATTATTGTCATTATAGCATAAAGGAAAGGATTTTAAGAACTAATGATGAGATCCTAATACTTTCGAATCGTAAGTTTTTTTTTTCACTTAAAAAATCTCTTTAGTGAATCACTGCCTTTGAATTGTTGAGTAGTGCCACTCGCAGTGAAGTGTTGAAAAAGTTGAAGTTGCTGCACAGTTGTTAACGAGCTTGACTGGTTAATTTGAATGTGTCTGACGCAAAATGGCTTTTGCAATTTTCTATCACTATGCTTGACCCAATCAACTTGGACCGTTTCAGGGCATTGTCATTTATTTCATTTCTTAGTTTTTAAATTAAACAATGTTGTCTTAGTTTTTTTTTCTAAGCGTGATTTTAAACAATGCCTAACCACCATTTTTTTATTTAAAGATTTAATCACTGTGTATGACATTGATTAGTCGTTATTACCACAACATAAATTTGGTCGAGTCCTGTTGGTATACCTGATGAATAAGTTAACTCTGAGGTGAAAAGTTAGTTTAAAAACTCAAAAGTGAGAGACATTAGAAGATGATAAGAAGTTGTGGTTTTATTTCATGTTGCTGTTGACCACTTGTGCTTGTTTCAGGAGAAGAAACCAGGATACGTGAATTTCATATTGACTTTTGCATTAGAAGTCTTTCTCTGTCATTAGATTAGATGGAAGGCACATTAGGTTTTTTAATTGTTTAGTTGCTTAGTGCGTCTTTGTTATATATATTTGATATTTGATGTAATTTTGTGCATGTTAGCTGGCTTCCAAGCATGGACGGAGCAGCTAATCAGGTCACGTGTTTTATATTTCTTTTTGTTTTCTGGTGGGGGTGTTAAATCTCACACTCCATAAGTGGTGGAAAAGACCATGAAAACAGTCAAAGGAAGAACATCTATGGTTATGTGATATCTTAATGCTATCTTATCTCACATATAGTTAATCAATTCCACCTATCACAACATGTATTTCCTGGACTCCATTCTTTTGGAAGAATTGAATGAAGGGAAAAAATAAGTTTTAAAATATGATCATTAGGCTAAACTTTGAAAATTCTAAGCAAAACTGACATATGATATCTGCTGATGCTTTCACAAGGGAAATACTGAATTCGGCTTTGATTTGGTCCAATAAGATCATCGTGGCTAACATAACAATACACAATCACGTGGTCAAAGACTCAAATATATGGTCCAAAGCAATTGGACATCTTCAACCGCAGACAGGTAAGACCTTCAAAACCACCCTTCTCTGCAAACCCACCATGCTAATATTTCAAAAAGATGTTATTTTAGCATTTATGGTCACTTTCTCACTTACCCGTTTACACCACCAAGATCTAACAAACCAGAAATTTTCACTCCCTCTATAACTCGACATAAAAACATGTTGTCATCTTAAGAATTTCGCACGAGTCAATTTCACGTAGAATTTTCCAAACGTGTCTATTTATTGCCATTCGTTACTAAAACATGTTAACAGTATTCACCAAGTCGACCATGCACGTTTTATATATGTTTTAATTCCTCTTTAGGACCATTGTTCTGCAGATTCTCCCCAGTTGACTTTTACTGTGTTAATCATATTACTAGTGCCCGCTGTTGCAGAATGCAATGCTTATAAACAATGTAGTGTTCACATTGTTCTTTAATTTTCTTGACTCATATTCTTTTCCCTCAAATTATTCTTTTCCGCACGATCAGTATTTGATTAATGTGAGTCTCCCTCCAATGAAGTCTATGTAGGCTGAATTTACAGCAAAACGGTGTCGCCAGAAGGATCTGGAAGGTGGAGATGCAGAACGAGTACATTATTGTATATACTTTTAGATTTTTTGGACCAATAAATAAACCATTCCTTCCAGAACATGGTTTCATTTGGTAAAAAAAAATTGCTTATTGAGTCACTAACTAAGGCTTCTTTTGAATTTTTGTTTTCTATAATTAGAAATACACAAAATGTATGAATTACACTGAATTACGACGACTTAAATCTAAAACTGATTTCAATAATTTGAATTGCATTATAATAAGTAAAATAAATTAAGTTGTTTTCTGTTTTTTATTCTTTTTGTATTAGAGAAGTAATTACTCCACTCATTGACTTTCTCTTGCTGATGCTAAGTTGGACTAGTCACCTGTTCTTTATTTCATCGATGAATAAGGAAAAGACTGATCAGCCCATGTATAATTAAGTTGATTCTGTGCGATTTTTTAAAATTTCTTTTAAGAACTTGAATATCAACCCCAATTTGATGGTTTGTTTAAATAAACTTCTTTACAAAAGTTTATGCATGAAGAAATAAGAAGAAAGAATAAATTTAAATTTTCTTAAGTTAAATTATGCATAGACTAATTTAAATGGTGGAAATTAAGGGAAATTCTTCAAATCAAGGGAAAACGTGGAAATTACCTAGGAAAATATTTTATAGTTTCGTTTCATTCATAATTTTTTTTGGGTTGATTAGATTTTTGGCCAAATTATAGGCTTTTGCTTTTTCATCCCACAATTTTAAAATGATAATTTTACCATCATACTCTATTTGAATGTTGACTTCTGAATTAGTTACTCTAGAAATTTTCCAAAACATACAATATTTTTTTTGAATTATCTAATCCGAAACATGAAAATATTCTAGATTACTTAATACGGAAATATTATAGATGAAGTAATTGAAGAATTTTCTGGGTTAAGCAAAGGGAAAGGTAATGTGTAAACATACCTCCCCTTTCCCAATGTTGCACTGGAGGAGTGGGTGAGTGAAAGTCCAGTAGAGGTAGGGTATTTTACTTTTTTTTACTATTAATATGGATATAGTTAGTAATCAGGAGGTGCAGGAAGCAAAAGCCTAGTTATATTATTCATGCACTGGAAACATACTACTGGGCTTTGCTACTTATAAGCCCTAAACATAACCAACGGACAACAAGTAGGTGGGGTTTTTGTGGATTAAAAAAGACGGTTTCTTTGTGATGTGAGCCCAAAAGGGTAAATATTCAAAATAGAGAATGAATAGCTAAAGGTAGATTTTTTCCCCCTTCAATTTCTCTCACATGTTTTTTTTTTTACTTGTTATTCTCTTATCCTCTGACCTTTTTCACTTCCCATCTTTATATTTATTGAACCCAAGATGGCCCACTCATTTGGTACCTAAAAAAAACGAGTAGACCCTACAATTGCAGCAAATGGAAGGCCCATCTTCATTGACAAATTACGTAAAGACAAGGAACAAGTAAAAAGTAGCATTAAACCTAAGCCACTTTCTGAATTGTGTTATTCTAGCTATCCTTCTTAATTAAGAAATTAAGCAAAGAGGATTAGGAGAGAGGGGCAAATTAAAAGTTTTAAGAGAAAAAAGTTGGCATGAAAATGCAGCAACATGAGTGCATGATATTGGAATGGTAGGGAATGCGGTAAAGATGTGGCACAGTCTCATTCTTATCTTCATGTCTCAGGCAAAATCATAACTTTCATTTTCAACACTATAAAGTGGATAAAGATGGAAGACCAGGCCCACATCCACGTATTTCTTCTCCATTTCCATTTTAGGTTAAATATATTTTTAATTTTAAATTATTTAATAAAATTGTGTTTTATTTTTAGATAAATTTTATATCTATTTGATATTTATACTTTATAAACAAATATAAATAATTTTTAATAAAAAAAAAACATCTTTAAAAAAAATGTGAAAAGAGAAAGAATAAAAGAAATTTAAAAAACAGATGAAAGTAAAGTAAAAAGTTTATAAAAAAAAAAATAAAGAGATAAAAAAGAATTCTGACACATCATAAATAATTATTTACACTTTGTAAAGTATAAAAACAAAATAAATCAAAAATTTATTAAATACAAAACATAATTTAAACAAATAATTTAACGATAAAAAATAAGACCAAAAATTTTAAATCTCTCAAAATATCTACCCATTTTTTCTTTGGTAAATTGAAATTTAGTTTTAGGCGCTGTGAAAGGTGAACACATCTGTAAAAAGGTTTCAATCCAAAAATAATATGATAAGATATGGTGAAACTATAATATATAAAGATTTGAATTCGATTTAAAACTTGCTTTTTAATATGATATATGGGTTTTTATTAAAGTCTTTTGTAACCAAGTTTATTGTAATTTTAATTTTAATTTTAATTTTAAATATACGTGCTTTCGTTAAAATATAGGCGGCAAAAATGTATATATTTTAATAATTGAAACGAATTTAGAGATATATTGGAGAATTAAAAATACAATATAGAGATATTTCTTTTTGAATTTTATTACACTCTCGAGTCTTATTCTGTTATAAAAAGCTTTAAACATAAGAATTGAGTTAATACAATTTATTCTTTATAAAAAGTTATTACATTTGGGTCTCTTTGTTCTACAATATGACATTGTTAAGGTTCAAATGTTGGATACAGTGAAGTGGATTGTCTAGTGCAGCAACCTTTTATTCATAATCAAATGTGTGCTTTAAAACTAGTTGATAATAGATAAATTTTCTGTAAAGTTATGATTTTTAAATGTAAAAGTAAATATATGCTATATTAATTTTTTGGGTTAGCTGATTTGATTCTTAGAATTTGTATTGAAATATGTTTGACTATTATTTAACTTTGCTAAGCATAACATGTTTACTATGACAAAACTTAGTAACTTTGCAATCAACTGATACAAGGAAGGTTTTGTTCCATTTTCAAAGCAAAGACATGAAGGCAAGATAAACAACAAAGTAATAAAGGCAATTCGTAAAAGTTGTGTTAAGAAATCACTCTACTCATATCAAGAAAGTTAATTATAATAACAAACAAATAAAATGGGATTAATTAACTTTTAGGTGCTATTAGTGTATACAAATTAGTTATACTATATTTATCAATAAAAAATAATTATCCCTATATTTCTTAAGACAATTATTATCTGCTATCTCATATTATTTCTTAAATTAGGATAAATAAAATACACAGTTTATTGAATCCAATACTACTTATTCAACCTCAAACTTATTTTTTATATAAGAAAATGCAAATTTAAAGTTTCCATCCATATTCTGAAGTATTTCTAATATTTAAACATATTTCCATTTCAAACATTTCACTAACACTTATCATATAAGTGTACTTGCATTCTTTTTCTACGAATTAAAATTTCAAAACATTATTAACTTTACACTAGTTAATATCTAAACATTTTACACAAGTTCATTTTACTTTATATAAAAGAATTATTTGTTATCTTTATTAGGTTGTGAAATTAGGTTTGAATTGTGTGAGTTATAATTAAAGTTAAACTAAAATTTAAAAATGGTGGTTTAAAGTAATTTTTTAATTTGTCTTATTTAATTTAATGTCTGTACGAGTTAAATTTGATGGATTCACAATCCCAACGAATTAACCTATTTTTTAATTTTAAATTTTATGTTATTAAAAAAATAAACTTTACGATATTTTTTATTCTTTTTATCAATTTTATTCTCATGTATTGATGTAGCTATCACTTCTCTACTCTTGTTAAAAAGACGTACTTAAATCCGTAGTCAACATTTTTCTTCCTTTTTCTAAAATATTATTATTATTATTATTATTATTATTATATAATACATGTTATTTAATGTTAAACTTTAATAATTTTTTAACTTTTAACTAAATAAAAAATAGTTCGTGAATTTATTAGGACTAAATAAAAAATATGGTCCATCAACTAAATTTTTAATCTTTTGTAATTTTGTTAGAAGGACTGCTTGATTCGATAGCCTTAATCTTTATATTAATTGTTTAAAATCTAATAATCAGAATTAGTTACTGGTTAAAATAATTAAATATTATAAAATATCCATTTAAAAGTTATTGTGAAAATGGCTTTATTCTTGTTTATTTTTATAATATAACTCATTCTTGCTAATTTTTTATTTGTTCTAATTAGAGATGTTGCATAATGCAAAGCTCAGTAGGAGGCACAACATCTGCGCAGATCACGTAAAGAAATATTTGAAATGACAACAGATTCTAACAAATCCACCAACAGCTATAATCAGATCTCAATTCTCAATCACACATCCCTTTATCCATCTCTTTCCTACATCAAAAACCCTAATACTTTCTTCAGATTAGATCATAAAAATGAGGGAAAAGAGAAATGACAACAAAATAATAATAAAAAGTTATATTATTTTAATTGAGTAAAACAGAGTAAAAATAAATAAATAAATAAGCTAATATTTTTATTTCATTAGCAATCCAAACACATTGTTAAATTGTAAAACACCGACCAGGATACCTAGTTGGGTGGAAACAAGTTGTTTTAAGGTAGCAAATGTTGGTTAACAATCATATATGTCTATGGCCATGAGTGAGTGTTTGAGGTCTACCAACAGCATCATCTGCTTCATGATAATAACAATAATAATAGATAGGATTTAGCTAGCAACAATTCTCATAAAGAGAACATGATGTTGATTTCTCTGTGTTGCACTGTGATACTTTTCTCATGCAACCATGTGCTGCTATTAATATGGTTATTATGCCTAAAAGGAAATTATGTTTTGACCCTAAACCAATCTCCTGATTATGTCTCTTGTGCTATGAAACCCCTTCACACACACTTTACCTCTAATCAAGATAACCACTGATGTATTGGTGTGGGGTCTCTCAAGTTGCATATCAGTTGCTTACTCTTATGTTTTCTTTGTTAGTTGCGGAGTCAACAAGCCAAGTTGCAGTCTTTTGAATCATTGACTTGTGTGGGAGAAAAGAACAACACAACCTGTGTGTGAGCTATGTGAATCTGAAAGTACTGAATTATGCAACACTAGGTTTCTATCATCAACCATCGCTTACCCAAATGCTCTTAAAAGCTAAGATTATTTTGTCGGCTTCTTGGTGGTTTGGCCCCTCAAAAATATTATCATTCTGTTTTTCAGTTCGTGTTCATTCCACATGGTCACATGCTGGTAGGGGCAATTTTGCTTCTCAAGATTTGTAGCAACTAAGATGTATCCTTGATAACAATTCTAATGCTAATAATGAAACAAATTTGTGGTTAGTGGGTGCAATGCAAGAATGTCGAAATCAGAGCTTAAGATTTTACAAATTGTTCTCCAATTCGTGGACACAATTACTCTCATCTGATTGCCTCTGCCATACCCTAACTGTCACACACCATGTTCGCATGTTTTTGGATGTGGACACAGTTCTTGGTAGCATAAGTAATCAGTGTTCTCTAATAAGTTTAAAATGTCTATTTTCTGGGTAAATACAGATTATTTCTCGTACAGAATCAACTCAAGACTATATACTTCAAAATACATCAATTTATTTAAGCATATAATTTTTCTGTATGTTCTGTGATATAGTCAAACGTGCAAAATATTTCAACTGTTCTTGTACTCTGAAACTAAAAAGTAAAATAGGAGAGAGGGGATCTTTGCATAATCTTGCACAGGTTTGTGATCCTAAATTCTAGCATGGCATTGAGGTAAAAAAGAATAATCCGACAGATTTTTAACTTATCAATTATTGAGATCCAGAACAGCAAGGCTTTTAAATTATTAGCACGATTGCAACTCTTTCCACAACAAGATTTTGGGTCCAACAAAAGAAAACTCAGACGGAAGTGATCTTTCTTGCTCATCAAGCACCCCAGTGCTTTCAATCAAACAATGTTTGAAGTCAAGACTACTAATTACATTCAGGAGAAATTAAACTATTCATCATATCTTTTAATTACATCTTTCATTTTGTTTTAAATTTATTGCATTATAATTAATATTCTGGATTGTATCCCTTCTTGTCAATCATACCACTTGTGAGGGTATAATGGAGAACTTTTCTCAACATCTTTAAGCAAGCTTAATTTCTATACATATTCTTTTATATGTATAGAACTGTTCTTATAAGACAGTTTATTTTGTAAAAAATGAGAGGATGTTTCTTCATATACAGCACCTTAATATTGTCGTTTTACACTTCAATGGTATATTTTGAATGATATAGAAAAATGAATCAGTTGAAAGATGGTGACATATATAGGTGTTTTGGTTATTGCCAGCAAAACATCAACTGTGTATATATAATTGACCATAAAGATCACTAATTAAGATGTTCGGGAATTGATAATATTAGGAAGTGAGAGATGTGTTAAACAAAGGTACTGCTCAACACGTCAATCTCAAAAGTACAATAATATATAGTCAAAGCAGGAACAAGGGTGAAACAGAGTATAAATTGATGTGATTATGTATATACGGAATCACTTTATACTCGGACATTTTTTTAATTATGATGATTGAGAAATTGGGTACAACATTATGGTGCAAAATGGCTACTTAAATGTATAAAACTGACCTGGTTATATGATAGTCCTCATATAGAGTTTTGGAGCAATTTCTGATTGCTAATGACAGGAGTATATATACATAATTAGGATAAGATGCCGACCAAGCATCATAATTTTGTTTCATATATTAGCCAAAATGATGCAACTAAACTGTTTGTGGAAATAAAACCTAACCCTTTTATCTAAATTTGTCTATACAAGGCGTAAAGTCATGGTGGTGTTTTGGACGGCCAGGTATCACCCTCATGCTGATTATGTTATAGTTAAAGTCCACCTTCAAGTTATCATCAGTTACTACCAAATTTGTATTTTTTTTCATTGATGTTGGAAACAAGTTTAGTTGCTGCATACGATATCATATTTTAATTCAAAATGGCAAATGCTTGGAAGTTTGGAGGCGCAATTAGATAGGACGTAGCATTCAGAGATGACGTACCTTGTTCCTGCTCAAGATGCATGCATACATATACCTACGATACAACCCTCATTTCAATAAATAAAATAGCACAAAACATATCCTTGTCCTTTTGAATTCTGATCATGATAAGATGAAAACCAAAAACCCCACAATATTTTCTTTAGTTTTGTGGCCGCCCATTTTTTAGTTTCTTTTTCTTTATCTTTAGGTTGGAAAGCATAGTTTCACAAAACATGGAATTCATAATTGAAAGGTCGAAGTGTTAATAAAATTTGAAGTACTTGCTCACTTGTTTAATTTCAGTTATGGATGAAGAAAAACTTCGAACAATTACTGCCACGGTAAGATTTCTGTTTGCTCAAGCACAAATATTGAACAAAAACCACCACTTAACCTTATATAAAAAGTTCTTTAGTTTTTCTTTTATCTATATACCCATCCATAAAGAGGGAATCTTTGCTAGCATAATTGAAACCCCAGAAGAAATTTTCAGGAGATTTTTCACATCAACTTAAGTGTTGTCACAGTCAAGGTCCTCTATTGTTTTTCCCCTTCATTCATTCATTGCTATGATTTTGAAAACATAAAATGGAGTTGAAATATATGTAATGGAGAGTATCATGTAATTTGTTCAAAACTATAGTAAAACTAAGAGAGAAACAAGGAAAAAAAAGTAATTCTAATGTCGTGGTGCAAGAGATGTGAAAAGCAATTTATAATTACTGATTAAATTTATAATTATTGATTAAATCAAAACAATTCCATATTATTTAATTAACGCGTTAGGTGATATTTTTATGTGTCTGGTTCCAAATTTAAAATATTTTTTTGTTGTGTAAAATTAATTAAAGTGACAAAGGTTTATTTTATTTTTGAAAAGGAATGTTGATTCTATAAATATATAATTTAGTTGGGTTTTTAAAATGGTCGCTGTTAAATGTTAAGAGTTGAATGATGAGAAGATTGAGATGAGGTTAACTTCACTTACCATTCACGTAAAGAGTGTTCCAAGAATTGCCAGCAATAGCAGTTCATCTCAAAACAAAACACATCACATTGGTTTCTCATTTGGAAGACCAAACAACTCCCAAACTTTTTGCTTATACACGTTTGAATAATTTGACACCTCCAAACTAATAGTATAGAATCTCTAGTAAGCCAAATTTGAATGAAATTCTTCAATCAAAATTTTCTTTTCCCCCAAAAAAACTTCATTTTTGCAAGGTTACTTGACTCGGCTATCATTATCTATTGAAGTTTCAGTTGAATACGAATGATGGCTGTTAAAAGAGAAGCATTAGTGGGTGCAGGTAGCCCCCAAAGCCAACTTTCTCTATCTGACTTTTGACCAACTATGCTTCATACAATATATTTTTTTTTTGTACAATCTTTTGGGCTTCATAAAAGTAACAGTAATGGTTTGAAAGCACTGAAAAAAACTGTTAATAGAATATAAAAATTGGGAGAAGTGAAAGAAAAAAAGAGAGAGAAGAGAATGGTAGATAGCTTGAAAATCACTCAAAAATGCGTTAAGCAACATCATCACTCAAACATTGGTTCCCTCTCTTTAATCCCATTTATGGTTCGTTACGCTAAAATCTCACAAATTCCAAATACTTATCCCTTTTTATTGTTCTACATTCAGGAATGAATGAGAATCACATCAATTTACGCTACCTTCACTTCCCATCGCCTTCTAATTTAACCTATTCTTCTTAAAACTTTAATATTTATGTGCTACACACACTCTACTGTTTCACAGGATCCTTCTTTTCCACTGTAAAATTTGATGGCTTTATGTTTCGTCTTGGTTAAAATACAACAACTTGGTATGTCTTCGAGCAAAACTATGTAGTTACATATTCTGAAGTGCGCTCATTTGAAAGAAAAATGCAACAACTTGGCGTTCACAATGAGGCACTTAGTTATACGTGTTGTCGGTAAAAGTAAACTCTTTGAAGAAACAGAATGTGTTCTATTGAAAACGCAAGTAATTCATGCTATGGTTAGGGGAGTAGTAGATGGGAATGGAAGAATAGTGGGAGACAGTGCAGCATAGAAATTATTCCCCAGAAGAAGGTGAAACAATAATTATTGAAAAAAAAAATTAACTAAAAAAAGTTAGACATTTCCATCTCTCGTGCAAATGTCTTTATGGAAAATTTTGTTAAATATGGTTCCAAAAAACATTATTTCATTAAAAAATATTTTTCAAAAGGTAATTTCTTAAAATCTAAAAAGTACGAAAAGAAAAAAGAAATAGCAAATAAAAAGTGCATTAAGAGTGTGATAGCAATCTCTTTATATTTGGTAAGGGTTAGTCACCGACTATGTATGTTTTACAACGCATTTTTTTAAATTGTCAAACTTAATCTACTGGTATGATCTAGCGTAATTACCTCACTCAAAAAACTTATTCATTTTTATTATGTTCATAAATGGACTGCAGCTTTTGTCTGTATAGCTAAATCCAGTTTTGCCAAATCAAATCCCACTTCGTTGTCGCATCAATTATATATTTATGTATATGTATTGCTTAAATAGTTAACTTTTTGAAATTTTAACTATGATTATATCTATAGAAAATTGAGACTTGGAAATGCGTATAAGGACGAAATTTTTTCTTTATGTAAGTAAGCAATAAGGAGCTATGAAGTTGATTGGGTTGGGCGCAAATCTAATTTTGGCACGGTAGTATCTTTTAATTAGCAGGGATAATGTATTAATCAGTAAGTATTATCAGTTATTAGTTATAATGTACTTATTAATCGGTATTTTCAGTGATCATTAATCTATATATATATATATATATATATATATATATATATATATCAACATCATACTCAGAAAAAAAAATTCAAAAAAATGAGGTTCGGGGTCACCTTGTGGGAAAGGGAAGAAAGAGGATGGAAATGCAATGATTTGTGTTCCACCAACTCACTCTCTTAACCCTATCTGATTTTCTTCGGCTAAATTCCTGTTGACCAGTGTGCATCACAACTTTCAGGGATTTGAATGATTTCATGTACAAAAGACATTTCTTGAGTTTTGTAAAATTCAAATACAATGTGAATGTACTGGAACGTGGGCATGAAAAACTGGGCAGAAGAGTCAAAGGGCACTGTTCATCTTTTGAAGGAAAACCGTAAAGTGGTGGGTTGATAATGCGTAGGGGGTTCCATCTTTGGAGTTGGGCTAAACTTGAGGCTTAATTCCCTTTGATTAATGTGGGTGTGTTTAGTGTGTGTAATTATTGATGTGAGTGTTTTTGGAAGTTCCTTGGTGTGGTGCGTGTGTTTGTTTGTAGTGAAAAATGGGGGAGTTCACTTACCATGCACGTAAAGTTGAAGGGAAGCAGGGAGCAGTGGTTTGTCCCAGTACTGGGACGCATCAAACAACTACTCCTTGCTTGCACGCACAACTCAGCCTCTCTCCATAATCTACTTCAATTAATTAACATCTTTTTGCCAAGAAACCCCAAACCCTTTTCCTTTTTTTTACTTATACTACTGCATTAATTCAAGTTGAAGTCTCAGAATTTGAACGGAACTTGTTTGGGCAATTTGAATAGCATCTCTGTGAAGACTGCACAAAATATTGAATATGGTGGGAAAAAGTTGTGCTACTTTACTGCCAAGGAATGAATTGTGTGTGCATGTAAGAAGAGTATTAGGGTGGCGTGCTCATCCAACTTTTGAACACTGGCATTGCCATTGAGATTCACATGGTAATATTTATGGCATAAATAAATTATAGGAGGAGCAGTAAAAAAATGTGGTTTCCCTTCCCTTCCCTTCCATCTCACTCAACACTTTCTTGGGAGAGAAAAGCAGGGTAACCTACAAACCACTACCACTTTCATGTTTTTCATAAATACACACAATTCCATCAAACTAATTCCTCCTAAATTCTTTTTTATATACTCCCTCCATTAATCTTACTTAACATTTCATTATTATCTTACCTTTTTTTTATCTCTTTGATTTGCTTTCATTAAAGTAAGGTTTTTCTCACTCTCATCTCTTTCTGTCTTTACTGTCAACTAAATTAATGGCCAAGTTTTTTAATTTATTCATGAATTTTTAATGAGTTTAATTAATTGCTGGATAAAACTTAAAAGCATTATGTTTCGCTTTTTTTAAGTATGTTATTGATATATATTATTTACTGATTTTTTTCAATGATTAATGTCTATTCTTGTTGATCATTTTTAGTGAAATTTAGAAGCATGAATAACTTGCAGTTTGCCTAGATATAAACTTGTATTTTAATTAGGTGACTTCTTAAATACCAATACTTTAACCTTATTAACAGGTTAAGTTCAATTGAATTTCTGTTTTTGAATACTACCACAGAGTTTCAAGCACATTAATTTTGTGAATAATTTGTTTATTTTTTTACAATTCTTTTGATATTGGACACACACGTTAAATAAAATACCATGCAAATTCATGTATTCGTTATTTTAATCGTGTAGCATTTTTATATTTTTACATTTGGGTGCTAGCTAGTATAGTACACAAGTTTTGAATAATAGATGTAGGATATGACAATCAAGATTCGTTTAAAATGGAGACTATACTGAAGAACATTTTTAGTATAGGCTTAAGCTTGAACTAGTAGAACTAATGGAGTCTCTCCTCTTAATCACGTTTTAACAGCTCAAATCTAAAATCTACTTAAAATGCTTAAATTTAAGATTACAACATTTTAGTGTTTTGACATTATCTTTAAATCACAACTTATTATTGTTGATATTATTTTTGCTGTGCTTATGATAAAAATCGATAAATTTATTATATATGATGATGTGTGAGTAAATGGAATGTAAAACCATTAATACACAGTCTTCTTTATGTTTTAATATATATTTTTATCACCAATAAAATGTTGTTTTCTTACTTCTAAAACTAAATAATTTTATATTTCCCTCGCATTTTAGTCTTTTAATAATCCTATATATATATAGTTAAAGCAGAACATTGTTTTCATTTACCATATTTGAAGATGGAGACTTTATTTAAAGATAGTTTGATTTTAGTTACTTAGTCTTGAACACATTGATACAAACAAAATTAAAATAATTAATAATATATTGTTTTTACTCCAGAAAAAAAACCAGAAAAGATTTTAATATAGTGACTTGTATCCATACCCTGGGCGTGACTGCAGTATCCAGTGATATTATAAATTCTTTACATTTTTATTATTTTAGAGAAAAATTAAATAAAAATAATTACATTAATGTCTTAAAAATATTAAAACACATTTAATACACCCCGTGTAAAATAACTTGAGAATATTATTAAGAAAAAACTATAAGGAGATTTAAAATTATGCTTGAACCGATTAGTAAGAAGATCAGAGCACTTTCCTCATTAATGAAAGGATTATTATGTTTATACATTTATTTGTTTTTATTATCTTATTTTTCTCACCTTTTACTTTCGTTTATATTGTAGTGAGAATATTTTGATTTAGAAGAAAAAAGTTCTTTCTTTCATAAAACATTTCAGCACACCTCTCTAATCTGGGATCAGTGTAATATATTTTCTTCCTTCTGTTTTCTTAATCTTCTTAATTAGTGTATAATTCGTTTGTCTCATCCACATCTATCAAAATTGGGGTAGATGTTTATCATTCTCCGTAATTAATAAATGATACATCGTGTCAATTATACGTAATGCTACCTCAATTGTGACTCTCAGAATTGCACATGAAGTGCCACCTTCAACTACACCACATTCTGATTATTGTAGTTCTAGAATGGTACTTATTACGTATTTAAGTTAATTACAAATAAGAGTGACTTGATTAGTCCATGTTCTGATTTTGGCTTAACTCAAGTCTCAACCTTATTCTTACGAATTCAAAGTAGTTAATAGTTTTTTATAATGACAATAAGATTTAGCACAATTAAGTTAATTAAAGTTGGAAAATCTAACTTAGATCATACTCAACTCAATCTATGATAGATTATATATATGAAGATGATCACGTGCGCGAGGGGCATATAGCAAATACGTTAAGCAACATCCTCTGATCTTGTTTCGTTCAAATTCTTCAGTACCCAGGAATTAAGATTTACATATGAACACGTATATATATAAGGAAAGTAATGGTTGCAGTTTGAGTTAGTTAATGAAATTGATATATTTACACGTAAACCTATGACCTTCGATAAATCTGAAATATCTGAAGCATTCGTGGCAACAACCATGGCACAACATATGTACCCTGTTTTTTATATACACATAACCGACACAAGTTTTATGTCTTATTACAAGTTTGAAGAGAATGCATGCATGCTACGAATGGCAATGATAAGGGCACGTAGTGAAGTATAGTACTTACAAAATCCTATCTGGAACTTCATATATCAAACATCACTTTTCAATTTGCATTCTCAAATTCTACCTTCAATCATATTTTCCTCAGATTCAATTTGCAGATTGACTTAAAGCAGCGTTATAAGATAAGAAATGCAGAGACGTGAGTGGCAAGTCAAGGTTTTTATGAGTCAATATTGTCACAAAAAGATAACTAATTAATTAACCCATCAATCTTTATCTTTCTATATCACACTTTAATTCATGCTTTTGAAATTTCATTTTATTCTTTTTTTCAAAAGCCATCCTTTTATAACCATAAATTCTTTCTTTAATTCTTTTTTAAAACATATTCTTATATATATTCAATTTATAAAATATTTTCTTTTAAGGTTTAATTTCTTAGTATACGTGCTTCCAAAAAAATAACATGGAATCATCTACACTTTTCTTATAACTTGTTTGTCTTTTTATCAGCAAAGAATGAAATATATTAAACAAAGCACAAAAATAGTGTTTCAATCCTTTTAAGAAAAAAAACCTTTTACACACTTATGTGTACATATAATCGGAAACACCCTTTAATTCTTTTTTATATTAATTAATTTTACTTTTTCTTAATTTTTAAATCTATTTTCTTTTATTTTTTTTTAAATATCACACGCATTTAAAAATGATCATAATATATTGAACACCTTTAAATTATAAAATTAAATTCAAACTCCCCTTTAAATAAAGAGTGATGTGTATTTTATCTTCTGTTAAAATATTTTTTTTATTAAAAATAATAGATTGGCCCAAGTTTTATGCCAAATATTCATAGAAGCTCTAGCTAGTGGTATATCGTTAACCAATAATTAATTTAAAACTTCGGCTATTTAGGCAGAATTACGTAAATAGTTTGGTTATCTAACAAACAAGTTTTCTTTTTCTTCAGATAGGGAAATTGAAAATATATTTCCTTTTGTGTATTCATTTTTCTATTTCTGAAAAAAAAATAGTGTCCTTTGAACTCAAGGGCCAAATAACAGCTTTCTTACTATAACCAAAAGATTGAGTACTTGTTTTTTTTTTTTGAGAAAAAAGTTTTCATCTGAGCATTTAATTTAAATACCTTTTTATTTCTTAAGTTTTAATTGAGCGATTTGCTTAAAATTAGGTGGTATTAACATAAAATAATAACATTATACGACACTGACGAATTACATTAACAAGATAACACGACCTTAATGGATGATAAAAAAATATAAGTGAATGAAAATAGGAGATTAAACTATTAATTAGTATTCTTATAATATTATTGTTAAATAATAGATAAATACTAATAAGATTATTAATTTATTACCAGTGATAAACTGGCTAATATTTTAATTTTAATGTGATTAAAAGTATTACCTTGGGGTTTTTATTTATTCTTTGTTAGCATGCACCTAAAAGAATAATCCTTAAAACAATTAAAAAACAAAACATTTTTAAACTATGCAATGATTAAACAACTGCAAGGATTGGCATTATAATTATTCGGTAGATAAATATAGTTATGCATCCTTATCACTGTTTTTATTAAAAGATGAGTTAATGTTGTCCGAATAACAGGAGAATTGCAGATGAATATTTTGCTTATGAAGTTTTGTTTGATTGTTTTGTTCACCAAAAACAGAGCACAGAAATGGTTTCTGCTCTTGCAATGCAAGTTGATATCACTACACACAGGAGATGACACATTATAATCTTTCACAAGCAAAATCAAACCAATCACTCACCACACAATTCTTTACACAGAAATGATTGGTTGGATTTTATAGTGATTTTTAACATTTTATGGGGGAAAAAAACCATATATTCCTTCTCACCACAAGGTATAAATGTGAAAAAAGAAAATCAGTAAATCACTTCACTGAAAATTAATATCATCCGGGTATATTTTTAACTTGTAATAAATATAATAACTTTATGTTTAGAAGTTAAAACTTTCAAATATTTACTATATAAATAAATACAATTTAACATATGTTTGAATGCTAAGTTTTTTTTTAAAATACATATTTTATATTATTTTCAGAAAACCAAGCCATTTAATATTTATAAAAAAATAATTAATACTATGCTAGTTTATTGCTTTACTTTTTACTTTGAAATTATCACATTAATGGAGGGAGTGGGTATATACCACTACAATCTTATGTACTTTTTATTTAATTTTTACATTTTTAGCATACATTTTAACTTATATACAAACCTTATATGTGGAATTCATTTAAAGTTACATTTAATTATTTTTACCAAAAAAACATTTGATTATTAATGACAAGAACCATTCTCACTAGTATAGGATCCCAAGTTCAAACCTTCCAACAAAAGTGGGTCCCACTTAACAGATCTCTTTCAAATATGGGATCACATTCTATCCAAATTCACACGAAATGAAATGCGTATTAAAAAGAAAAGTAAATTACATTCATACTCTCCTACTTTTTCTCTAATTACACTCATCTCTTTTTCTTCTTCTTATTCTTCTTTTTACTTTTACAATGATATTCGTTAAAAGGGTATAAATATAATATTTTTGTTAACTTAGAGGGTGCAATGTAAAAAATGGTAGATGTGTAATGCTGTTAAAACAAATGAGTTGGTGTGTAAGTGTAATTCCGACAAAATTCAAGGGTGTCAGTGCAATTTATCTTAAAAGCATTAGCACATTTAATACTTGTTATTTCTTTTTAGGCATATATTAAAAAAACTAGTGTGAAGATTAGCTAATTTATTATGAAGTTAAATAAGTTTTTGGTGCTTCTAAAGTTAACGTCTTTAGACTAATATCTTAAAAATAATACTTTTTTATATATTCAATAAATATATTAAAGCGATAATTATTATTACTTCTAAATACTATTGACACGTTAATTTTGATACATTATTATAACTCAGTACACCTACCAATTTTAATACGGTAAATTTCAAAGGTACCAAAAATTTATCTAGTCATTTATTACACGTGATAATCTATAATTTGATAAACATTTTTACTCGGAATATATTTTAATTAAAATTTAATTCAGAATCAATTAGAAACTTAAATGTTTATTTAGTCATTCAAATTAAAATTTGTTTTTTGAGCTCCAAAATTTTTTAAAAAAATTGTTTTTTAATGTGTACTTATTATTGACATGATTAGTGACTTTTACATTAGCAATAATTCGGGTAACTGAAATAATGATGTGAAAATATATTTTTTAAATTATTTTGATTAAACTATTATTCAAATTTTAGATAAAATTATATTTTAGTCCGCTAAATTTACAAGTGTTTTTTAGAATCATAAACACATGTTTCATTTGCTTCATTGGATCATGGGAGTTTTAAAATCATAAAAAATTATTTTGAAATATTATTTCTTAATCAATCTCTAAAATTTTAAGATAACATATTTTTAATTATTTAAATTCACTCATACAATACAAAAATACAAAAATGTTGATAGGAATATTACGAGTCAATATTTTCAAATTCTCTCCCTTACCTTTTTTATGCAAAGGAGTTAAGTGAATAATAAAATGTTTCACGTGTGATTTTGGTATGTTAATTTATTATTTTAATTTGAGAGACTTTTCTTAAAATTTAAGGAACTAAAAAAAAATTTAAGATAAACTTTGAAAAATTTAAAATATATTTAGTTATATATGTAACTATAGGTATCAATACAGTTAGAAACGTTAGTAACAAGTATAATACTGTAAAAACATTATTTTTAAATTGCAAAAACAATTTATAATTTAGAAAACTTTAAAATACAATAAAAAAATTGAGATATTAAAGACTTATAAGCCAATAATCTGACATAATTTTGGAAACATGTAACAACCAATAAATGGAAAAAAAATTAAGAAAACTAAACATCGAGAGTTTTACAAACGAGAAAATATATATTAACGAAACATTTCATATTATTAATTTGATATTTCACAAAAGAAATTATTTTTTATATAATATTAATAAACATATTTTAGATGTTAATAAATAAAGTACATATTAATGTATAATTTATGATCAGTAACTTTATGTATAAAATATATTAAATAACTTTGTTTAAATGTATGTTAATATTAAAAAAAAATTAATACAAAAAATGAGAGTAAAAAGCCAAATCCTAAATGTGATGAGATAAAAATTAAATAGTAAATATTATATTAATGAATGCTATAATAACGTTAAATACTGTATTATGACTTGAATTAATCAATATTATTTTGAATTGGTTATTGTAGAATATATTTAATTAATTATTTACAATACGTATATTAACATTAACAGTAAATATTACAAATCAGGTATTATACTGTTATGAAAGGTTAGAGATATTTGAAATTGCAGCACACCATTCTTATAAAGTCTATGATTTTGTCCATAATAACTTGGTTAGACCATTTATTTGCAATCTGTTACTCTATAAAAACATTGATAACACAACATCATGGTTTGTTGATAACCATGGTCAAATGAAAAACTCCTTAACTGAAAGTTTAATTAATATATTAAAAATATTTTCTACATTAATGGGTGTGTAATAAATCATAAACTAATATTTGTTTTTAATATAATTTATATGGTCATATTATATTTTATATTTAAAACAAACACAATAAACACATATATTATATCTTGCTATTTACCTGAGTTCACTCAACCGTGCGACATACTCACTTTATTTGCGTTTTCTCAATCTTTTTTAAAGCAATTTAAATTTATTTTATGTTTTTTTTTTCATTAATTTTATCAGTTTTAGAGAAAAGAAAATTGTTTCGTTATGCACTACTTAAAGCAATAAACTATGAGTAGTTGTTACATCAAGAATTATTATTGATCTTTCTATGTTTTTTAATATTTTGAAGATGTAAAATTACAATCAGACACATGTATGCATTAATTATAAATTCATTTTCCCTGTGTATTCTTAATGGTTGAATATTTCGCAATGCTCACATCTAAATTTTCAATCCCTTATCAAATTAATGAAGAATTTAAAATATATTTTACAAAACAGAAAAATATATTAAACCCATTAATTTTTTCTTGTATCAATTAATATAAAAACCTTGATTCTTTCACTGTTCAACCATTTTGACTGAGATAAAATAGGTAAGTGTTAATTGAGGCTTTGAGTAATTTACTATGCAAATTATGTTAGAAAAAACTTGCTATGTAAATTGTATATGTTCTTCAGTACAGGTGGTGATAGAAGTTTAACCTAATTTTTGTAATGAATTATCTTAGTAATGCTTAGGAATTACATTTTGGGAGACCATCAGAATTAAGAGTTAAATTCAGTACTTTATAAAGTTGGTAAAATAGTTGATAATTAAGTGGGATAGTAGTACATGAAGGCCATAGTTTTTATACTTAAAAAGTTAAATAAGAAAATTGATAATATTTGAAAATTATAATAATGAGCAGTTCCCTTGGAATAGTTTAGCAGTAGCCGCATGTTTGGTTAAACCTAGGAATCTACGTCAGTTATAAAGATGATGTGTTTTGGGGGGTTGGAAATGAAAATCATTACAAGGTGGATTAAAGTTTTGTAATTGTGTGAAGTATGCAATGAGTCAACGCGGTTTGAGCATGTAAACGAGAAGATGAGGGGTTTTTGGTAATTAAGTTTGTAGTTAATGTGGGGATTCTAATTCATTCTCATTCACCACACCACACCACACCACACCACACCCACCCACATAAATAGATTTAACTATCACATATTATGTGAACAAACACACCTCTTTCTTATCTTTCCCTTGCCTTCTGCCATTTCCAACTATGTCTTCAGACATGCCGTTTAGTCCCAAAAGACGAAAAACATGTCCGGAGAAAACCTCCGAATTCTTCGAATCTTTGCCGGACGATCTTCTCCTCTCTATCCTCTGCAAGCTCAGTGCCACAGCATCTTCACCCTCTGATTTTATCAATGTCTTAGTAACGTACGTACCCACTCTTCTCAATCTCTTCAAAAAATTAATAGAAAAAGAAAAAACTAAACCGTTCATGTTTTTAATGGATTTGGTGGAACTGAACAGGTGCAAGAGACTAAACTCCCTGGGCCTTCACTCTCTGGTGTTATCAAAAGCATCCCACAAAACATTCCTGGTCAAACCCCAAAATTGGTGTGATTCTGTTCACCGTTTCCTCAAACACTGTGCCGATGCCGGAAATGTTGAAGCCTGTTACACTCTCGGCATGGTTCGTTAACATTTACCACTAAATAAATCTCATTGTTTTTTCATTTTACTTCAAAATTATCTTTTAAGGAATGTTGAACCAGAGTTTGGGTCTTGGAATGTTACCTGTGTGCAGATTCGGTTTTATTGTCTGCAAAACAGAGGGAGCGGCGCGTCGCTGATGGCGAAGGCGGCGATAAACTCTCACGCGCCGGCCCTGTACTCTCTCGCGGTGATACAGTTTAACGGAAGCGGCGGCACGAAAAACGACAAGGACCTTCGTGCCGGAGTGGCGCTCTGCGCTCGCGCGGCTTTTCTCGGTCACATCGACGCACTGCGTGAGCTTGGTCATTGTTTGCAAGACGGTTACGGCGTTAACCAGAACGTAGCGGAAGGTCGACGTTTTTTGTTGCAAGCCAACGCGCGTGAACTCGCCGCCGTGCTCTCCGCCGCAAACAAAAAGCGTCCCTGGGTGACGTGGAATCTCCCGGTTTCGCACCCGCGTCTCCGTTCGGGAACCGGGTCGGGTTGTCCGTTATTGAGTGATTATGGGTGCAACGTGCCGGCGTTGGAGAGTCATCCAGCGTGTAAGTTTTTGTCGGAGTGGTTTGTTATTCGGAGCGGGTCACTGGGTCCGGGTATGAGACTATGTTCACATTCGGGTTGTGGGCGACCCGAGACGCGGAAGCATGAGTTCCGAAGGTGTTCAGTCTGCGGTGTGGTGAACTATTGCTCACGCGCGTGTCAGGCACTTGATTGGAAATTCCGGCACAAGGCGGAATGTGCTCCCGTTGAGAGGTGGCTCAATGATGACGGGGAAGAAGTCGCCGGCGAGGACGGCGGTGGCGGCGACGCCATAATGATGGCTAATAGTTAGATTTGAATCGTCAGACGAAGAAAGCCTCTTTGGAAGTTTCAATGAAGCGGTAAGAATCTATATTTTGAGTGGGGTAAAATGGGGAGAAAAAAAAATGTCATTTATTACCTTGGAGATGCAAAGTGCAAACTTCAATGAGAGGGTTTTCCTTCGAATTCTGTTCCTTCCTTTTACTTTTACTGTTGTATAGGAGAGTAGCAGTAGAAGCTTAATTATTTCTCCTGAAAAACAAAATGAAGGAGATACCTTTTGGTTTTTTATAACTGGTAAATTAAGATATAACTATATATATATATATATATATATATATATATATATATGTGAATTGGGTTCAATTAATTGTTGTTGGTTTTTACAAACTTATAGTATTGTAACAGCGCGTAATATAATATTGAATATGCTAACTCTCTGCAACTAAAAGGTGGAGAGCTTATTCTGTTTTTGTGTGTGACAACTTACGATGGAAACAATTGTATGAAGGTGGAAATGTGTCGGAAAGAAGAAAAGGGAAGAAGTGAGAAGAATGGGAATGGGTGGTAGAAAAGAGGTCAAAAAGGGTGGACAAGTGGAGTTGGGTTTTACAATCTTGGCTCCCTTGGGACACCCATTTCCACGATTCATCAAAGTGATTATGACAAGTGAGAAAACACTTGATGGCACCGATTCTTTGGTGGTTAAAAGAGTGATCATTCTTCTTTAGGCAAGATTTTGCAGATATTCTTCTATAATTGCACACAGAAAAGAATGTCCAGGAAAGTGCTAACTGCAAAGCAAGAGTGTTGGAATATTAATAATAATAATCGCAGTTGGAATCATAGAATCACTTTTTCTACATATAAAATGTGTTCTTATGCTCTCAGATAATTATAATTTTCTAACAAACAATATTTAATCATGCCCCTCTCTTTTCTGGTGAGGAGTTGAGTTGAGTTGAGTTGAGTTGAGTTGAGTTGAGTTGAGTTGAGTTGAGTTGAGTTGAGTTGAGTTGAGTTGAGTTGAGTTGAGTTGAGTTGAGTTGAGTTGAGTTGAGTTGAGTTGAGTTGAGTTGAGTTGAGTTGAGTTGAGTTGAGTTGAGTCGGGGGTTATGCGTCTTTTCATATACAGTATTTGATGCGCATTCGAGGAAAATAAGTGAATTTATGAGAATTTAATATTGTGGTGTGAGAGTGAGAGATGATGGAAAAAATAGCTTAAAGGTGGGAGCGCCACTTACTCTTTCCGCCACGCTCATTATTCATGGGTGGTCCAAGCCCAGTCCATTAGGCCCATTATTACAATTCCAAATCCAATCTCTCCATTTCCATTTTCAAAAATTAAGACCATGTTTGGATATCTAATAGATGAGATTAAGGTAGAAACCAAATCATGGCACCATCATTTTAGTTATTAAAAGAAAGAAATTGGTGCAGAAAAAAAGTGTCCAAGCCTTTAATTTGTCGGTTATTTTAGTGTATTGGTTAACCAAAGCCAGTTAATGGTAATGGAAAACATTAAAAGCCTCATAAAATGCTAAACTAGACCCACACGTGGCACTTTCTTGTCCATGAAACGTTTTTTTTTTCTTCAACCATTTTCCTTTACAGAAACATCTTGATGATCATACAGAGTTCATGTCTTTTTTGTTGTTGGAAATGGTGCTTTCAACTCCTAATTAAACTAAGAACATTTCATTTTTGTAGGTAACCTAAGTTTAGATTCCTTTCTCTTATTTTAATCTCCACACATATTCCTCTGTGGTTTCTTTCCCTCCCTTTAAATGGAGAAACAATCATCATCATCAACACGTTAAAATTAGGGAACAGGGACATTCATGGAAAATTTCGTAATTACTGTAATAAAGAACAAACACTAAAACAAGAGACATTAAAAGAAGAAATAACGGGGGATTATTAAAAAAATAGAATATTATAAGAAAAAGTTGGTGACTAGCAAGTCCATTGTACCAATAAAACACCATCCAGAAACAAGCCACCGACAAATATGGGTAGAACAATACAAAAATAAAATAAAAAATTGAAAGAAGCATTTTTTTTTTCATTCCCAAAATTTCATACTTGTCTCTCACTACATATTATCTATTTTTTAGAATATTTTTAGAAAAAAAATTATTACTCCGTTGAAATATGTCCGTTAAATATATATATATCTCAATACTGTATTTCTTATGGTAAGGTAATAGCACGTGTTTGACATAGAGAACAGAAATAGATAAATGAGGAAAGAAATAAGTCAAAAAAAAATTAAGAGTAAAAATAGATACGCAAAATTATTAGATCTAGAAGAATACAAAAAGAAAATAGATAATAAATAATTTTTATTTTATTTCACTAGGTTTATGTTTGACATCTTCAAAACTTTTGCCATTTTCTCATTTCTAAAATCGTATTTAAAAATTAGAGTTATCAAACGAGTTTCTTTTTTCAACTTATTCTAAAAAACAGTTCTTCAAAATTGACAACTATTTTTTATCCACAACTTATTCTAAAACCAAACTAAATAAATAAAAAACCCTTCTTTTTATTATTCATTTCCAAAAGAAAGTTTGAATAGTTATATCCACAATTAATTCAAATATTTCCTTTACTTTATTCCTTTCTCTTCTGATTTTTTTCTCATTTTAATTAAGTTTTTGAGTTTTTATGATGGGTATAAAGAAGATAAGAGTTTAAATAAAAATAATAAAAAAAATAGAGAATTGAAATCCAAATTATAGCACCCGTGGTGTGCTTTGTCTCATTTCACACATTATTAGAATTGTTTTTTGAAGTATAAGAGAGTGAGAGGAGAGAATTGGAGAAAAAATATTTTAAAATGGTAAAATGATATAGCTATTTAAAAAAAAAATGAGCACAAAAAACTGCAAATAGCATTTATACAGTGAACAAACTAATTACTCATTCTTTACTAGTTATAAAAGTAGTTTTCTTGTGAACAAATATTTCTAATATACATTTTAGGGATTTCTTTTACATATTTTAGCTCATCTCTATCTCTTAAACTATAGGGTAAGAAAAAAAAAACTAAGAAACTTAATTTTTTTTATCATTAAGAAAAATGTAAGAACTAAAATTAAATTGAAGTCATTAGCACTAAAATTGTATAAAGTGACAGAAGATTTTTTTTATTAGTTTGAAATTAGTGGGTTGCTTTCTTCTATTCCCTCTCTATAGTTGTGTCTACTATAATAACGCCAATGGCAAGTGACATAATTGTAATAACAAATATCAGTTTAACAATTATATAAAACAATTAATAAATTAAAATGTAAATAATATATTATTAAATGAGATTTTATATAACTTTTATACTAAAATAATATAAAAATATTATAACATGATAAATTTCCAAAAATAAATTAAACTACAACCCTTCAAAAATAAATTAAACTACAACCCTCCACACCAAAAGTATCGGAATTTGACAAGAAAACATGTTTCTAAATATGAACCTTTATTCTATAGTTTTTAACAAAATAACAAACCACCTTTTTTTCAGTCTAACAAATTTATTATTTATCTTCTTAGTATTTTGTCACTTATATTTAAAAATAATGCATTAATTAAAATTATAAACATTAAAAAGTTGAAGTTTTAAATATGAGGATTAAAAAAAATTATAGATAAAAATGGAATGATTTAATTTAAAAAAATTTCTCTCATTGGATCTCTCAAATAATATATATTTTTTAATTTTAAAATATATATTCACAATATTGTTAATAAATTAATATTGATATTTCTTTTTTATTAGTATTTACTATTATATTAAAATCATATTCAAATAAAATAAAAGGTTAAAAATGTAGTCATTATCTTATAGTTATTCATTTATTTTTTACTAAAACAATATTTTCTCACAAATATAATTTTTATTTTTTTATAATATATAAAGTGATCATGTAGAATATATTTTTATGACTAAATTAACTTTTACAGAAAAATTGTTTAACTTTATATTTTAAAGTTTTAGTTTTAAACTTCTATAAGTTTTTTAACGTTTAATTAATATGTTAATTAAAAAAACGAATATTTTATTAAAATATATAGGAGGTAGGTGTAATTTTATTGAAAACAAAAGAATGTAGGGTTTGCTAAAAAAATAAGATGCTATTATTATTTTATTAAAAAATTGAAGAAAGGGAATCTATATTTTAAAATGCTATAAAGAATGTGTATTAATTTGAAATTATGGTTGTTCTGAAATAAAAGGTAGTTGATTCAAGAAATTAATATCTAAATGATTCAGGGAAATCGCAGACGAATTAAAGAATCAAATTGAATTAATTGCAATTGTTTATTTGAATGAAACTTATGTTCTTATAAACATATAACAACTTGTTCAAGTGAAGGAAATTCTTAGGAAAAAAAAATCTAACCATATCGGTGATCTTTCAATTTACCATCCATTGAAGATTTTTATAATATATATATATATATATAGAGAGAGAGAGAGAGAGAATATTCAATTACCAAAACTTGATGCCGAGACAGTGACCGCAACAAAGAATTTTCAGGGTCAGTTTTCAGATTATCTTATAAAGCTAAAACAACACGTAACAAATAAAAACAGTGACTTTTTTTTCCTTTAAAATGATTCTTTGACAAAAAAAAAAGAAACGTAAACAAAGGGTCCAACGTACATACAGAGATAGAAATGAGGAACATGTATACGGTTTCTGTTGGTAAAGACAATGAAGAGTTGTTGAGATATATTTATCCTAAGACACATTTTAACGTAAGAATTGATTAGCGAGTCCTGCATGAAATACTAAAAGGGTAAAAACCATTCGAAGGTTTTAGCTATTATGTCAAATTTTGTGGGTCCTCTCGTAGAGAAGCAATGTTGATTTGTGCTTATCCGGTTTGCACCGCCAATAGTAAAAAAACACTAAGCAATATTTTATATGTATATAAAAGGATGAAACACACTTTATGAGCATTATTCGGACCATTTACATAAACCCTATCTTCTACATGGATTAGTTACAGTCTTACCAACTTCAATCTTTCTGGTCACAACCACCACATGGCCTAGAATGTTTCAACCCAAAAAACAAGGTCACTCAAAAGCAAATGTTTTGAAGATGTAAAGTTCAACTTAATCAGAATCAGATGATGATTCTGAGCTCTGTTCAACAGAGGCCGCATCATCTCCTTTCAAGTTCCCCTGACCCTGCTTAAATGCCTTGGCTATCTCATCAATGGGAATCAACGGTAGATACCCAATGAAACAGTAACCCTTTAGAGTCATGGCCTTGATCACATGGTTGTACTTCTCTGACCAGTGAGCAGCAGTGGGAACGGCCATCTCTGCCAATGCATGGAATGGTGGATAGTGGTTCAGTCCATTCCACAACTTCACTGAATTTATCAACACAAAATGCTTTGACTCTGTAGCAACATAATGCACAGCTGCTCTTGGCCCCCCAGATTGAGCTTCACTAGCAACTTTCCCTGCCTCCTGTGTCACTTTCTGAATCAAACCCTTGGCCTGATCCGCGAGATGCTTAGCCACAGGAGGAGCATGCTCATCGAACTTGTGTGTAGCTTCATCTACCTGTTCACATCTTATGCTAATTAGTTTAACCACCATTCCATCAATAAACTAACAATGCGCGTCAAACATTAACATGGAATCTCAAGTGTACAAGGTACAAAGGACAAATAATCCTTTAATCCAAAGCTTTATGATTCAGATTATAGAAGAGAAATCCCAATTCTAATCCAAGAGCATATTAGAAATAACACCTAAGAAAATGCATGTAAGTTGTTCTAAAGAAAAACAGCAACTTACGAAGAGTTGAACTTTTCCAGCATCATTTAAGTCAATCTTCAATTAGCAGGCCAATGAATCATGGAACTTTTCCACCATCAGTGAATCAAAGTTTGGCCAACCAAAATAATTCATTGATTTCCAACGTTTTATTTATATCTTTGTAAGGGAATAACTACCCACCAATACAATATACTTTTTATCTGTAAGCAGTAACCACTTCCTTATCAGCATTCAAGAAACAGATCTTGATGATCAAGATCGAAACTAACAAGCCAATTGATTATTACAAGCTGAGTATGAAGCATCAACAACCATTTTCCCAATTTTGCCATCACCCTTTTCATCAGATCCACGGGAGAAACCAGAAAGGTTATAAAACATTCAAATAAAACCGATTTTTATCCAAACACGTAGATGTAAAAATGTGAAAACGAGGCAAAGGAAGAAAAAAAATTACCTTCTTGTCAACAAAAACAAGGACATCATCAGGGAGGCCCTTGAACTTGTTGCAGACAGGACCAAGAACGGTGGTTACAGTGTTTTCCACCGTTCCAACAGCAGATCTCAAAGGCCCAGAATTTGGCTTTGCGTACGCATACAGATTTGACACAAAGACAAAGGTTTGAATGGCAGCAATCCTCACAAACTCCAGGTGCTTTAGGTCTTTGTTCTTCCCCTCAGCCGTAACATCCAACTGCAGGCAAAAAGTAAAATCACAAATTACTTCACTTCAATATTTACAATCTCCAACTCCAGGTAAGAAAAGAAAAATCAGAGAGAAAATTCTAAGAAAAGCACAAAAAAAAAAAAGAATTTCCCCAACCAACCTCGGTCTTGGCCATTGCTTTGTCTGTGTCAGGGCAGGGTCTGTACTAAAGTTTAAGGAGTGGAGAGTTAAATTAGGTATGAGAGAAAAATGAAACAGCAATAACTGAAAAAGTTGTAAGGTTCAGAGGATGGACAGAAATGAGGGTGTGGGAGGGATAACCTTGAACTATGTTTGATGGCAATTGGTTTAAACGGGTGACGGTAGGGCACCTTGTATTTATTTGCATCTAAATCTCATCACATGCCACAATAGAATAAAAAACACACGTCTCTGTGTTCTTCAAGCAAAGGGTGGGGTCTACGTTCGGACCGACTCCTTGGGATCTTTCTAGGGCAAACTAGCTATTTCCAGAAGCCACGTGGCACTTTCTTGCAAATTGAGAACCTTCTTCGGAGTGGAGCGACCAGGACTCACAGACAGACCACAAACTAGTCAAATCATCTAATAACTTAACTTGGAAATTCATAAAGCCATACGATTGCATTGATATTTACGAAAATTAAAGTTATTTTTTTATGGTTTAAATATTTTTCCACACCTTTAAATTTGGTGTATTTTTTTAAATTTAAAATTATGTTTGAGTTCTATCATTTTTTTTAAAAATTAATTTATCTGCCTTAACGTTATGAGAATAAATACTGTAAAATAGGTTCTTATACACCTATCTGTAATGTCAAGCACAAGAGAAATTTCTAATAATATTAGGATAGACAGATTAATATGCATGTTTTTTTCATATCATAATACTAAGTAGTTCATTATAGACTAAAATAAATTTATCAAAAATAAAAAATAAAAAATGTAATACATTTTAAAGTCGATATTTATCTAACAAAGTCTATGTATGTTAAAATTCATTAGTCACAAATCTGTGGACGGAGTTATGTAAAATCACATATACATGAAATTTGTAACATAAGTTTAATTAACTTAAACATCCATGAAGCCATACGATTGCGCAGCAAAACTTAAAATCAAATTTAAAAGAGTAAAGCATCATCCCCTCATATTTAAGTTTTTTTTAAGAGACATTACATCAAGGTTGTTAACGAACTTATCATTTAAAATAGACACAAAAGAGAAAATCTCAAATTCACAACTTGCACATATTGAAAATTCTACTGTATAATTTATCGAAAATGAAAAAAAATAAAGTTAAAAATGTGAAATTCCTCAATATTAGACTCTAAACCAAATTCAAAACATGAAATGTAATGACTAACCTGACCAACCACTTTTAGAGTTAATAAGGGTGACAAGATGTCACTTGTCATAATTATTAGCATTCAAATTACATATTATATAGTTTGTAACTTATTGCTCCAATTGTATTTTTTTAATCTCAACTTAGTGGCAGTCAATTTTAAGTTCTTATGAGGCCACCATTCCAATCATACCTTCCTAAGATTCCAATGAATTTAATTTTTCTAGGTAGGGATGATAAGTATTTGATAAAAAAAAACATAATCTACACAAATTGTGGCCCTTCGTAATGAAACGGAAAGAGCTAACGACTGAATAAAGATGAGGTAAGATAGTGGAACAACTTTCATCAAATAAAATTTGTTAGAAGTTATAAAACGTACCAATAGCAATAAAAATAATTTATGGGCACATCTCATCTATTTGACATTAAACGAAATAAAGAAATAAATATAATAAGTTCTAGAAATATAAAAATATAAGTTTTTCTTTTGTGATGGAAAGAAGATAAAGAATATGAATTAAGTATTTGTATTGAAAAGTAATTTACACAGCATTACTTCAACAGTAGTACTTGACGTGAGCAAATTATTAAAAACATAGGGCTAGAAGTAAAGCAGGTCACAGGGATTTCTATTGTGTCATTGTCTCTGCTACTGCTGCTGCTACCAAATATTTATTTTATACGCCATGCATGATAGTGCTGAAGGCGTGTACAAGTTTGTTTTTGTAACTGTATTATCCACAAATACTGAGGGGTCTAAAGTAAGGATCACAGGACCTCGGATCTCTGTCGCTTCATATTTTGATGGATAGGCTCCTTCACCTACAGAAGAATAAAATTAGGAAAAGAAGAAAATTACTCTCAGACTACTGGCATCTCCAAATTAAAGAAAGAAAATACAAAATCATTTTAAGGCATAAAGAAGCCACCAACATACCGCGCTAGTTTTCCTTGACCGTTTCTCTTGGGAAGACTTACTGCATATAATTGTATCAACTTCGTCCCCTTGATTTGCAATTCCGTTTGTTCTTCCATTCTCTTTGCCTATCGCGAAACTCTCTCTTGAAATAACAGGCTGTACAATTTCAAAATAGTTTACATCAGTTGTATATATACTCGACTATAAAGAAACTGGAAATTTAATCAATATAACCAGCCTCAACCCTGCTTATGGGGGTGTTTCCGGCCTCTACTGCCTTTGTTGTTTTCTGCCCATTCCCGGAGTCAGTGTAGTTTGTCTCAGATGTCACTTTCATTCGTGTTAAATCTGATCCAATGGAGTGAAGAACCCCACATGTAGACACGTCATGGTTGTTTCCTGATCAATAAGTAAGAACAAGATGGTTTAAGATTCCTCCAAGATAGAAAGCTACAATAATATTTTAGAACTCTAGTTCCAATATCGGATAGCTACAGAGTTGGAATATCAAAATATTACTGGCCTTAATTCATTACCATTTAAACGAAAACCAGTTAATTTGGACTTGATATTTGGTTCACAGTGATCAACTTCCTGCGATATTTACAAACGTGAAATTTGTAAACATGCATTGAAAAAATGGTGATATAAACCACAAATACTCGTTAGTTGTTACCATAGCTTCCGTAGCACTTAGAGCTTTCTGGACTTCAATGAATTTCCTTTCAGTCAACTCAGAATGGATAACACGTTTCCCTGAGGCACAACAGCCCCGAAAAGGAACCCGGAAAAAAACAAAAACAAAACAGAAGGATTATTCTCTAATATGTGTTTGGTTCCACAATAGGAATGCGCCTAAATCACATCAAGTACTCGTTAATGCAGAAATTACTATTTATAGATGTCAAATAAGCACGTCCCCGTATGACATGCAGAACCAAATAGGCAGTTAATTTGATACCTAATCTTTTGTTGCCTTTGGGTTCAACAAACCCATCCCGCACCATTTTATCAATTATCTTTCGAGCTGCTGTCTGGCTTACTTCTCCCTCAAGCAAACTTTGAAGCTTACTGATTGACACGTGTGTCATCGGAAGAGCATGATAGAGAGCCTACGGTATTTACTCCTGGTTAGGATATATTATAACGTAATGATATTATGTCACTTAACTAAACAGCTACTACGGCAAGTAAAAAATTGTGAGGTCCATGATAATATTTCGTGCCGCGTACTCCAGGCTTCAGATGATGCATGGTGTTTTTGAAAACGTCTTTAGTTTTTTTATATGATACTAAATACTAGCAGCATCTTGCACAGTTCATTTCAAATCGGTATTACGAGTGTACTTTACTTAGCCCCAAGAAACATCACTTCTGTACCTGAGGTATAGAGCGTCCATTGTGAACAAACGTTGTACAGATAAAAAGTCAGCAAAGAGCCAAAGATCCTCAGAGGAAACACGAAGAAAAAAGGAAAAATAAAACTCACTTTCATGTATAAGAGATCTTCAACCTGCAAAGCTCTGTCAAAGACTTTAGGAAGTTGCCCGTCGATTTCTTCTTTCACAATCGCGAATTCATATTCCTGGTTCTGACATTGCAATTTCATCAGAAAGGGTTCGAAAACGGAACTGGAGTATTAGAACTAGGGAAAAGGTAAGGGTAAAGGTCAATTGAGCAAAAAATCAACCTTGTCCTTGTTAATGGCGTAGGATTCCTTCCCTATCTTTGACAGCATACCTTCCTCAACAAGCTTATCCATGATCTCTAAAGAGCCAATCAAAATCAAGAAAAAGATAAATAAAGGTTGTAAGTGATAAAATCTGCAGAACAGGTCGAGCATGATTAACGTTCACACCTTCTGTTAGAACCTGAAAGTAAAAAAAATTCACAAAAGATGAGAAAAGAAACTAAAATTGTAGTTTGATGATGATATAAGAATGGGTAACCAAAAACATAATCTGAATAGAAGTGTTATAATATTGAGGAGGGGAAATAGGTACCACGGAGATGTCTGGAAAATTCGATAGAACATCTGTAAGTTCAATTGTGTCACGGTGACAACAGTTGATCCATTCCTTGACTCGGACCTGTTGTTGCTCATCTTCCACCGGGTCCTGTGTATTGTCTGAACACAATATAGATCATTAAATATTCACAGCTACAGGCTAGCAACTGAATTAACAGTTTTAAAGAACTAGAAAAAACAAGAACTTTATTTACATAGTCAACTAACAAAAACGCATAAAATATGATTCCACCGGGTTGAGTTTATATAAACATATCTGCGTACACACTTATCTCCAAGAAAGCAAAATGATAAAATCTACCTTCATCAATCATGCCATTGTCTTCCTGTTCTTGCGGTTTATCTGTTTTCATTGTTTACAAATTAAAAGAACAATGGAGAAAATGGAGTTGTGCAGCAATAAGAAAAATGATACTAGTTACCTATTGGAGCAACTACATATCGATTCCCTTGAGTAAGATCAACCTGAAAGTGGTAAAATCTCATTTAAATTAGACGATTGTTTCAATCGCATCCCAGTTAGCTTCGGCCATATCAAGCACCATTCTCATTTACCTCACTGTCAGTTTCATAATACTCATTCTGTTGCATTGAATCATCGCCATTGCTCATATCGTCCGGGATTCCCTCGTTATCATCCTCACAAGGGTCGAGTACGCTCTTCACCTATAAAATTGAAGAGGAAAAAATGGGCAAAAACATTTGTAGATTTAAAACGTTCTCTGTAAACACGATATCCTTCCATTACCTTCAGAGCTAATACGAAGTGCTTGCTGTTTACATTCCCAACCTCCATTTTCAAAGGATTTTTCTCCCATGGATGATAAGCTTCTTCACCTGTGCAGCCCCGGAAGAAAGGAGGCTCGTAATCAGCAGGCTGCAAGAAAAAAACAGCTATATTGAAACCACCCTGACCCTGTATATAAATAAGTCAGCCCCTTGCTTTGGCATAACAGGGTATAAAAATGTTCACAGTTGCATATATATGACCAACGTCATTAACCATTCTTAATTAAACAACTACCTGGCCAAAATGTAATTCGATTCTGATCGATGCAGAAATTCATAATAGAGATAAAGGAACTGAGATTTGCTATTCACGTTAAAAAACATACCGTCACATCATCATAGTAGAGTAGCTTCATCAGAATGGTACGCTGGGGAAAGAATAAAGAAGTCAGATTTTGCAATAAACGCTTGAGCTTGAAGTTATATTAATGCGAAATCATTAAGCAAAGCATTTGAATTTATTTACTTACCTCTTCTGGCATTTTCTCCAGAGTTCTCATCAACTGAACTAGAGTTCGGATCATTTTACACGCAGAACTCCTAGAGATTATATCTAATACAATTAGTTTGATTGTGATTGAACACGATAAGATCGGTGCAGATCTAAATTATATTTTCTTTTACGATACCAACCTCATCTGTTGAGGAGTAATTTCTGTAGTCGAATTACACTTGAAGGCCCCCCGGTTCTTTTTGTTTCCAGTGCGGTTGATGTTCATTGAAACCTCTTGTTTGTCAGAATCGGAATAGCAGAAGGAAACTGCTCGGTAAAACAAGATTGATGAATCCTCCACAAAATCTCGAGATAAATTAATATAGAATCCGCATTTTGTCACTTGATCATAGCAGTCATCCTTATAGTAACAATTAGGTGCCATTCTCTCTTTTGTTAAAACAAAAGTTACGCGGTATTCATTTAACTGCATTTCCGAATTCAATTATATCCACCTACCAAAACTATAATTAGATGTCGTAAAGACTTAAAGCCTTACATGCATATTCTTCAATCATTGGTCCGTCCACTGCTTCGCACACACAGAACAGAAGCGTCTTCAGATATTTCTTCTGTAAGGCATCGTATACACCTGCAAAAGAAATAGGATAGAACAAATTAAACGCGTATTGCAAGCAACACAAAATCTTCTACTTGAAGTTCAGTTGGACAACAGTTCAAGCGTGCCTTTCTCCATCCAATCAATTAGTCTGCGAGACTCGGCATCCACTGGCATCAATTTTTTTATCTTCATCTCTGTCATTTCACGAATAGATTTAGAAGAAATTCACTTGGCGAAAAATATCAGAAAATTATGTGGAAAAATAAAGGAAAAAGGCTGGAGTGCTAGACAGGTTTTACCTAAAGCAGGAACAGACTTATCATTGAAATACTTCTCAGGAAATAGTCCTCTGATATAACTGATATTGAATATGGCAATTCGAAGCAGATTCCTCGTCTTGCAAATGTAAGTTCAAATTAGATAATGAAAATAAGGTGATATAGACTCCTTATTCATTTACTGAAGCGTATCAATTTAAAGTAAGAGGTGGATCCACAATTTCTCCATATGACTTAATTAAATTAACTTCGCACAGCAAACATTACATATTTGCATTTTCTCAGAGATATTAAAGGCTACTAGGTGCTAAAGTTAATTAACTTTCAGTTTTAGATCTCGTTTGATCCTACTGATAGCAGAGGGAGCTAAAGAGTAAGTTTCCGTCAAGTGGAATCGGAAAATTTTTACTGAACCAAAAACCTTTGAAGACAGACTCTATCGGTAAATGAAAGCCTCTCAGGTGCAGAATTTAATAAAAGAAATATCACTGTTATATAAAATTGCAAACTACATGTACCGAAGAAATCTAAAATACAAGAATGCAGTAAATTATCAAGAGGAAAGGAAATGCAGCATTGGAAGAACAATGAGAAAACTCGAACGAAAAAAGTAAAAGAGTCAGATCCCTATGATTTAAGAAATATTATAGGAAAACGTGTAATTAAGTACGAGAAGAAGTGAATCCTGCTCGGTGATTTCAGCTTCCTTGATTTTCTGTGCAACGACCTGAAAGAACGAAAGGGAAAATTACGGAGCTGACTCAGTGAGAGGAAGAAGATTCGAAGAGGCTTCTCATCTCACCATGGTATCTGAATTCCAGAGAAAAAAAACAGAGAGAAGAGAGTGTTCAGTTATAAAAAAAATTTGAATGTAAAATGTGGCGGGAGGGGATGAAAGCTAAGGGGTGATATTTATAGGCTATTTGATGTGGCTAGGGGGCACGATACGATGCACCGCCACGCAAGTTGGCACTCACTACCGTTAAAGCATTTTCAGATTCTGTTATTTTGGAAGCCGCTATTGAGTTTGATTGTTGTGTCACGCAAGTTCTGTGAGCGAATTGGCACCAAAAGAAAAGGAGAAATTGGGCTTCGTTTGTTTTGATAGCCCTTGAATTTCTTGCAAACGCTAACTTCCTTCCTTCCTTGTCATACTTTGGTTACAGAATTGTACCAGTGACCCAATTGACTATGCTATGCAATGCACTAGATGTCCAACAGTTCAGGCATGGATTGATTCAACTGAACCCCAAATCTGGCCACAGAAATCAGAATTAGTCTGTGACGTAGTTGATGCATTCGTCTTAATATTGAATTAATTGGTCATGAGTAACATTTAAGGAAGTGTGCTTAAAAGAGTGAGGTAGTGTATGCATTTTTCTTGAATTAATGCATGAGCACGAATAAAACTACTATCTGTATCACTCTTACATTATAATTTAATCTTTAACACCTTCATAGTATAATTTAATTATTAGAGATTTTCGAAGCGTTTTTTCACATGGAATACTAGATATAGGATTAGATTTTTCAGTAAACTTAGTTGTAGATTATGATTTTTACAAATAATTCGACAACGGCTCAATAACAAGAGATACCATGAATTAACAAATCTAATATTGACTTTGATTTCATGTTTGAAAGCTATTTAAGTCGAATTAGAAGACATAAAAAATTATTAAAAAGACAAAAAAGGTTTATAGAAATAAAATTTCATGCATCGATTTTACATAATTATTCAAAGTCTATTTAAAGATAATATGTTATCTTGTTTTACTAGAGTGAACAGTAAATGTAATTTAATCTGAGAACGGGTGTTGACATCTTCACACTCTTTTTCAAACATACATTCACTTCATAACTCAAAAAGTTGATATTTTAATTATTTGTTTTCAAAATTTTAATGTAAAATATCAATATGTATTATTATATTATTAAAGTGGACGGTAAAGTAGGAATTTTTTGTCTTATACAGTGTCAAAATAAATTTCTACTGAGAATAGTAATTTTTTTTCATCAATAGTAAATTTGCGAATGGCTAAAATGGAAGTTATACATGTTCAAGAAAAAGGTAATGGGCATGGTTCCTATGACGTTTACTCAGGTTATCACAATAGAGAAAGATGTAATCAAAGAAAATCGCTAGCACCAATTCCATCATTGAAAGAGGATAGTGAAAGTGAATGCGTGTTCATTAAATAAATAACCAAAAAGGTTGAAGATTAAAGGAGAAACAGAATTAAATTGAATGAGGAAAACTTAAAATAGATAAGCTATTGAGAAAAAATAAAATAAAAATTAAAAGACTTTGACAAGACAAATTCATCTGATTGATAAACTTGTTAACACGTATCCGTCACAGCACACATTTCATTTGTAGAGTAGGAATAGAATGTGAAGTCCTAATAACGTATCATAAACAAAGGGCATTTGTATAAACAGTTATGGATGCACTATTCGTGCTGAATTGTTACAGAGTGAAGAAGGAAGCCCAATCTGTATGCAAGAGAACTACACAGTGATCTGGATATAGGTAAAGCGAAGCCAGAAATAAATAAAAATAATCGGGGAACTTTTATTAACAGGACAGTAACCAACCATGTATCCGCCGCACAAGTTATCTTGTATGTATAATCGGTTTCTATTCGACACATGCTTACACTCATCCTCCCCCTTCCTTTTTGCTGGTTCAGTGTTTGCATATCATTACAATTTCGACAAAGAAAATGCTAAAGTTAAATCATAGTGCAAGAATGCTATAACATCTCCATATTGTATAATCCACAATTCATTCTGATAACAAATCTCTTCTATTTGTATTTAGAGGATGCGCAGCTGCAGCAATTTTCTCCCGCAGGTTGAATTTCTTTGCGATTAGAGGCCGGACATCATCAACACCAACCAAGCTCTCCAAAAACGGAAGTAATGAAAGCAATTCTCGATCTGAACGATCTTCAAACCAACTCTCAATCGGTATTCCATTATCCACTTGGAATCCAAATGCCTAAGTGGAAAAAAATCAACAGCAGAAAAAGTAGTAAGTAACATTTAACATGGTATTTTTCAATAACTATGTTCATTACCTTTTTCCTATAAATAAAAGGCTAATAATTAATATTATAAGTCATTACCAAATTTTATGTGTTAACAGATAGATTAGTATTTTAAATGAGGGAGAGTGTTCATCCGGTGCAATCCCATTAATGAGGGAGAGGGATCATAACACGTCTGTTAAGGGTGTTTCATTTCAGCATGATTTCACAACAAAGATCTAACAATTATTCGAAGGTCTTCCGTATGCAACTAACATATTACAAATGTTAATCATAAGAGCAATTTGATCATAGGCAATAGAACGTATTACCATACCTGTGGGGAATTGTCAATTATTATAACGTGTGCCAAATCACGACCCAGAACTGTTAAATCTTTGAGATAAATCCCCTCCACATAAACACAGGACTCACGATATACACGGTGGCGGAATATCTTCCGCTTTGGATCAAGAACATTTAGAAGTTGTTCAGCATAAATACTTTGACTGGCTGTAAATATGATAATCTCGAAAAGACCAGAAACTCTCTCGAGGAAATCTTTAAGATGAGGGCGGCAGCGTACATAGACAACGTGCTCCTCACAATTGAAATTAACAGGAAAAGTGAAGTCAACATCCTCACAAGGTTCCAGGGTAGAATGCACCAAGGTTTCTGCAGATTAAAAAATCAGAGTATATAAAATGAGCAGTTCAACCAAAAGATTTGACCACTAGTTATATTTACATTACACAAGGAAAATGAGAATTATATAGTAGTTAAACAGCTATAAACAATAGAATCTAGGTACAGGGAATAATTAAAGCATTTTTTTGAATTTCCAGTATAAAAAACATGTCTCTACCTACAAAATCCAGCAAGCTTATCACACATTATAATAATTTCAGAACACAAGACCGTTTTAACTGAGGGGAGCACAGTCAGCTAAGAGCGAGAACCCACAATAAAAAAAGTCACTTGGCTGCAACCTTAAGATTGCACCAAGGTAGATGGTTCATCCCCACATAACCACTTTAATATAGGTTCAATGAAAACTATAATTGCTGATGTTGTGTGTTGACATTAAATTAAAGCATGTAAGTAACAAAACAACCACAAAAAATGGATGATAGTAAAATAAGATAAAACCAAAAAAACTTGCCTAAAATAAATTAATGACATCCGCAACGGATAAGAAAAAGGACTCACAACCAAGGACTTCAAAACAGAAATGAACAGAACAACATCATCAGTTTTGTTGCAACCAACAAACCATCCATAATATCAAGACAAGAAAGGAAGAAAAAAAACTTATCATGCACACTTTATCAGTTAGGCATGCCACTGAAAAATGTACATATATGTTTTCTCTTACCATCCAAATCCAGAACAAGAGTAGTAGAAGGGCAACTGCGTGTTTGTTTAGGTAACAACAATCGTCTAAAAGTTGGAACCACTGTTGACAAGTCTGGTAAGGTCTTTATGAATAAGTATGGGTCAAAGTCATCAAAATCCTCAAACTCATCCTCCTCTGTGCATATTTCAGAAGACATGGGATCCTGACCATGCTCGTCAACACATTCCAGCTTTGAGTTTTTCATGGCAAGATATATGGCAGAAACTTCCATGGAAAGACCATTTCCATCAAAATCAGAACTGCAACCATTCACATTTTCTGTGCCTAAAGCATGTGTCTGATTGCCACAGCTCCCTAAGGAGTAGTTGGATGAATTGTTAATGTCTACTTCCATTGCAGTGTCAAAGTCTTGACTGCCAGGATCATCTACTGCATCTTTCTGTGGTAAATTTACTTCTTGGCATTCTGAAATTCTCTTGTGGTCTTCATTCTGAAAAATTTTGATAAAATCAACTAGATAGAAACAAAAGAAAAGGATTAAAAATTAATTTAAAAATATAGGAAAATTTCATGGACAAACAGAAAAAGAAATTCAAAGCTAAGAGTAATTAAAATAATGCAACGCCATTTACCTCTGTCAACAACTTTTCCTCCAGGATTTTTGGATAAGTGAAACCCAGGAGAAAATATAGTTCCAGGCTCAAGATGAGCAGCTTGATTGTTACAACCCTAAAGCATTATTTCAAAACATTTAAAAAAAAAAAAAAAAAACAATAATGATCAGATAATATCCAGGTGTATATGAGAATCTTAAAATCAAATCCCTTCAAATGATTACTTCAATTTTCAGAAAACATTTATATTAAACATGCTCAGTGTAAGTAAGGACCTTAAAATCACTACATTTGAGATACACTGCCAATTGATGTTGAGTCATCATGTAGTTGAAATTTATGAGATTAAAAACAGCTTTCAAGCAAAGAGAGAATTATGTAGTAGCATGCACACCCAGACACACAAAGTAAAACAGCCAGACCAAGACATGTAGCAAGGAAGTATAGTAAAAATACCATAAAATCTAGTGAAACACCATCAACTGCATCATTTTCCAAACAAAGATTGGATGTCCCACTGTCTGTAAACTCATATCCATTATTCAAATCTGTTGAGGGAATGGGTTCTCTAGCTTTGTTCTCAAGAGTGCGAACTGAAGTTACACCAAGAAGATGAAAAGTAAAATCAATTAATTTCACTGTTTTCTTATTGCTGAAAGACAAATTCTTTTGAACATAACATAATATATCCATACTGGAAATTTCAAATTAATAAGAAAAGGAGCAACATGGTTATGAGTCATTCTTTGCAAGAATAATAGTAAACAAATTAAAAGATAAATCAGAGGTAAGGAAAAAAATTGATATAAATTATCTTAAAAAACTGAACAGATCTGCCAGACCATCACCAGTACTTACAAGATTTATTCTTTCTAGCAGATGATGTAATTAGGTCTGTTACTTTCTTTTCTGCAGCTCGTCCATTTTCAGAAACCTTCTTCTGTGATCTTGAAACCTTGGGACTGCCACGTTCTTGACTGGCATTTCGCCTAGACGTCTTTTTTTTAGTTTGCATGTCCACTTCAAGAACAATATGCGGTGAGCTAATTATCTTCTGTGAAAGTAATCAAAGCAGCAAAAATAGGTCCAGAAAGACTATCCTGATACGGTACAATCAGCCACTGAATTTCAACAATTCCTATCATTTGAAGATCCAAAATCAATACTAAACAATACTTTTTGCAAGTTTCGAAAAACAAAGATGAATCTTCACGGTAGCTTAAATTTCAGAGCTCTAATTTCAAAATTCACATCCCCAACTAGACTAATCACATGGGACTATAATTCATACCATTGATATCAGACAGAATTAAAAGCAGAAAAAAATAAAACATGATCACACTCAAAATCCATTCCCAAACAACCAAAACAATTTTCAAAAAGCAATTGATACATTATCACACTAACTAAATGGTATAATGGATTGGTTAGTGCCTGTTCAAGCCCACAATACTCTACACCCTCCATTGAATTATCTAGAAATGGCTGAAACCAGTAAAATCTAAAAGTACATCAAATCAACTATCCAGCATCAATTGTCATGTCAGTACCCAAATTCAGAGCAACGAACAGAACAAGAGACAAACAAATCCAAACTTTCACATTAAAAATCATCCAAAACCCTAAATACACAACAGACCCTGAAACATAACAGTATGTTCTATCCCAATAAGTTCCAGCTCAAACCATATAAACCTGACATCAGGATCAAAAGTTACGAACTCTTGCAGTAAGCACGGCATTCGCTGTTACTTGTCCTTTAACAGAAAAAAAAAAACAAATCAAAGAACAAAAGAAAGAGAAAGAATCAACTCACAGAAAAGAGGTTGAAGAAGTGGCTAAAACCCTAGATTTGTTCTGGGGTTGGAGGAGAAGCTATATTCTTCCCTGTCCGGAATTTTTTTTTGGATGTTTTCCCTCCAATGAGAAAGTGAGAGGGAAAACAATGGAGGATGGAAAATTATTTTTTTCAGGACAAAGGGATGTGTTGATAAATAATAATGCAGAATGAAAATGATTAAATTAGGTAATTAAAAATATTTATTCTTCTCAACCGATAGTTCAAATGCTTCTTTCTTCTCGTATGTTACACGCCAGATTGATCAAATGGTTCTTACGCGCTCATCTGGAGCTGGACACGTGTCTCTTCATCAAAATATCTTTGCAGTTCAGAGGCAGTGAGACTCACACGCTTCTGGCCGCTCTTGGTAGTAACAATCTCACTAGTGCCATTTTGAATTTCAAAATCAGATTCAAGTCTTCCTCTCATCAACTTCTCTTAATTTACTTTCTTTATACGTCCAAATTTCCTGAAATTGCTCACAGGTACCTCGAGTAATTGATATTGTGAATATTTTCAAAGTCATTCCAAATTTCATCAAATTTTCAGATCTAGTTTTTCCCTCCATTTTTTTTAGAAGAGTTTATTGAAAATTGAAGTCTCCTACATTTTAACCTACTTATGGCATTGAACAAAAATAATGGAGGGAAACAACAAAGAAAATTAAAACATACAAAATGTACCTCATTTAATAGCTTAAAGGCTCAGCAAAGAAATAAAAAAAAATGTGTCTTCAATTATTTTTCTAAAGTGTACAGAAATTTACAGTGATAATAAGAATAAATTTTATACAATCAATTATGTATTAAAATACACTGTATAAAATATTAATTATATATAATTTTTCATATAATAAAATAATTGATTTATGTTCTTTATTATTTGTAAAATGTATTATTTAATTTATTTTTTAATTATATTTTTTTCAACTAAACAATATGTGTTTCTGTTGGTCTTTTTTTCTCTCACTTACCTTTTTTTTTAATTCCTTCCACCTCTGTTAGATAGAATCTCATTGAATTGGTATGGTTTAGATTATATAATTAAGTTAAATCATACTACATCTAATAGTTAATTTGAATTTATTATTTAATTTAGTATAATTACTTGGATGATAATAGTGGTGAAAATTTTAAATTGTTTGTGTTATATTTTAACTACATCATTTAATCTAACTTTTAACTTTTTTGTTAGTTAAGAAATTTATTTGATGTTATTAATAATATTTGATAGAAAAAATGTTTAATAAGTTGTAATGTGTTTAAAATATGTTACTTGAAATAACTAGGTCTTAGCTATTAACTTTTTCATATTTATTTATTTATGCTTAGATTATTTATAAAATTCTTTAAAATATTTTTTATAAGGTGGTTTTTTTTGCATACTTTTCTTCTCATGGTGAAAAATTTATTAATTTTTTATATTAGAAAAAATTATTAATTTTATTTATCTTTATATTACATTTATTTTTTTATTTTTTTCATTATATGATAAAAGATACTTACACACTTCTAGTTTAAGTTTGATATTAGTATATAATAGTTAAATATATTTAATTATATAAAAGGTTAGTACTTAAACATAAAATGAATGTCTTACTTTAATGAGATGACTTAACCTATAAACAATATGAGATCATGTCTAAAGGAAGACATAGGTATTGACCAGATTTGTTATCTGTCTTATTACATTGTTATCAGTTGAATATTTATTTTACATGTAGATTAATTTAAAAAAAATATAAACTCAAATAAAATATTATCTTAAAATATATAAATATAATAAGAGTGTATCATAAACTATTAGTTAAGATAAACTAGTATTTTTAAAATAAAGTACACAGCGGATTATAACTTATAAGTATAAATAAATTTAATCTTTTTAAAAACAGTTTAATTTTACTAATCTATATATATAATTAAACTCTAAATAATTTTTATTGATTTTTTTAATATCTTATTTTATTTACTTTTCAAAAAAAAATTATGTAACATTTTTTATTTATATAAAAAAATTCAAAATAAAAATCCCTAATATAAATATTATCTCATTATATACATCCACGTCACCATTAATAAATAAAGTGAAAGAATGTAAGACTAAAATGTTAAAAGAATATAAAAAAATACTACACCAAAATGCACATTAATACATATGTAACTAAATTTGTTACAAATTTTAAGTTAATTTTTTCAGTACATGACATATTTTTATTTTAGGTAAAAGATGAAGTTGATAAAATATATTAATGATATTTAATATTTTAAATAGATTTTCCTTTTGAAATGTCTCTCCAATTACTGTGATTTTGAGGTTGTCTTCAAAGTAAGTCTTTGAAAAATATAAAATGAATTATAAGTCTTTATATTTGAAAAAACATTTTTTAATATATATTTTCAAACTTTTTTTGTAATATTCTAACTTTTTTAATTGGAAAAGTTTTACCTCCAATAATCATTTTAAATGGTTAACAATGCCAGTCGATTAATATTTGATTAAAAATAAAGATTCAATCACATAACATATGTTCCATTCATTTGTTCTTAATCCTTCCAAATCTAACCTAATATAATTTATTTTTAACTAAAAAATCTAGCAAAAGTTTATAAAAAAAGAAATTAAAGAAAGACCAAATGTAAAAGTTCACAAATATGTTTTTCTAAATATAATTGGATGTCCTTTTTATTATTTTATTCTTTTTTTTCTTGGTATTTGTACAATAAAATTTTAAGTTTTATGATAAGAAAATAAAAAGAGTTCTAATATATTTATACCACCAAAATGTTTATATATTAATTTAGTATTATTTAATTAATATTTTATAATTAATTTATTATATATTTAATAATAAATTCATTTAATATTAACTAAATGTAAAAATGAAATAAGTAAAACATATAATTTTTTGAATGAAAATATTTCACCTACACTCCAATTTTTTTAATACACCATAACTATTGAACCAGAGTCACCTGATTAATAGAAATTATTTTTTCAATATATATATATATATAATTAGTATTTTATAATTTATTTTATTATATATCTAATAAGGTTATATAAATTTATTTAATATGAGGTGGTTGGATGCTTAATCCACATTAAATGGTGAAAGCTGAAAAAGAAAGAAGGGAAAGGTTTTAGCAGACACAAATTAAAAAAAATAAAAATAGAAAAGGAGTTATAGGATTTAACACACTCTTCTTACCAACAGGTTATCTCCTTTAACACTCTGACACTTCTTTTCCTTGGCATTCTTTTTTTTTTTCATATTTTTTCTTTGTCTAAGTACACTCCACTCTTTCTTCTAAAGAAAATTAAGAAGAGTGATGTACTTTTATACTCACTTTTAAAGATATTTGTATTTTTAATTATTTTACTCATTATTTTTCTATTTTTATTATTATATTATCTGTTCAGAATTGTTAAATATGTGTAACAACTATCATACTATACTTTTTCTAATTATGAAATGAATCAGCTCATAAAAAATAACTGTCAAATTACTGTAGATCAGATAGATGTACTTGTATTAAACTTCTTATCATAATAGTAAAGGGGCAATTATTTAATCCAATTAATATTAAATAGACACGTCACATAACACAAACTAAATATATATATATATATATCAGTAAAATGATAACAACCTGATAGCTTTAGTAGTAAGTTTTACCATCAAACCATTCCAACTTCTTGTTAAATACATGATACCAATGATATATACTTACATCTTTATTCATTACACATTTCCAGTGGTTGGTGTGATTCAACTAGCAATCTACCAACTTGATATTCATTTACCAAAACCTCAATACAGTAAGTGATTGGGAGTTTTGATAATACTGACATAACATATCGATAACACTATTTTCACTAGTTAGTTTTTTGTTGGACTTCCATGAACTCAACTTGTACTGTGTACTTATTAATTTTTGGTATGTCTCTTAACTTCAAACTCCACTTTAACAAAGACTTCTTTTTTATCCCACAGGTTACTTCAACAACAATTTCCTTTATTGTGCACGGTTGAGTTCAAGAGGTAATGGTGTTGTCCCTAGGGATCACTTTGCACTGTAAAGGTTTTTTCATTTCGAGAGAGAGCTTAAGGCATTCTGAAAGATCCACGGGATGAGCTGGGACCAATATGAAACGGTGAAGAAATTGTGCGAGCCATAGATGAACAGTGGCTAAACCCAATGTTTTTCCAGGGCAGACCCTACGTCCTGCACCGAATGGTGCAAGTCGCATGTCTGACCCCATAATTGACACTTCTTCATTCATGAATCGTTCAGGCTTAAAGCTCCAGGGATCCTTCCAAATAGAGGAGTCGTGTGATATGGCCCACATGTTAACCATTGCAGTTGTGCCAGCAGGGACAAGGAGTTTGTCAATATGAACATCATGGATTGCCAGACGTGCCCATGAAAGCAAGGGGCCTGGTGGGTGCAATCGAAGCACCTCCTTCACTATGGCTTGAAGGTAAGGGAGATTTGGAATGTCTGAGTCTCTCACGTCATTATTTTGGCCAATGCATGTGTCAATCTCTTGGCGCGCTTTCATCTGCACATCTTGGTGTACCACCATCATGGCCATAATCCACTCCAAAAGTATAGCAACTGTGTCTGTTCCCCGAAACAACATTTCCTGCACAAAAACATACCAATCAATGTAAAATATAAAATATTAACACACACTACCAAGTCTTGTGAACGCGTGTGTGCTTCACTATATACTTACCCATAAGATAGCCACTGTATCTGATTCACCTATCCTTTCCTCTTCGGGCAACGACAACAAAGCGCTAAGAAAATCACTCTGTCCAACCACCTCGCCACGTTCTTTTCTTTCCTCCACCATTTGACCCACCACACTCTTAACCTTACTCGTCAATATGTGACACCTTCTCTTTACCCCATGAAAGTCCAAAAACCTGAAGGGAAAATAGTCTTCCCAGTTAAACACGGAAATCAACTCATACCCTTCCTTGATCATATCTCCCAACACTTTCTCTGTTTCCGATTCTATACAATTATTGATACCAAAAACACTCTCCAACATGGTCCTGAGGGACGCTTCATGTAATATCCCTCGAACCTCCACCGCCCCTTTCATCTCCATCTCTTTCCGCGTTTTCATCACCATTTCAGCCGCCACTCTTTGTCGGAGGCTCTCCAAATCAGAAATCCTCCTGGGAGAGAACATGTGCGTGGTCGCCACCTTACGAAGGTGACGCCAATATGTTCCATATGGAGCAAATCCAATGGCACGCTCAAACATGAGCGTTCGGGCCGATTCTTTAACGGGCCGGTCCGAGAAGCCTGACCCACAAAGAATCTCTCTTGCGGTCTCTGGGTGGCTGCTAATAACAACCCGGTTGGTTCCCAAACTAAGTGCCATGAGCCTTTTTGCGTTTAGTGAGGTGGCCATGGAAGCAAGTTTTCTATGGGCCAGAGAGCCCATTTCAGGCAAGGTCCCTAATATGGGCCAGCCCACTGGAGCAGAGAGTTTTGGGTGGCCTTTGTAATGGTTCTGATGTTTTCTCCATGCGAACCCTCCCGGGACAAGCCAGTAGTTGAAGGAGATAGCAAAAGCAGCGAGTGACGTGGAGAGAAAGAGAGTGATGAGAGACCAAGAGCAAGAAGAAGAGAAGAAGGTGCTTTGGAACATAGTTTCAAGTGTTGGAATCATGATTAAGAATGAGAGAGAGACTTGGTTGGGTTGCAACGTGTGTGGATCAACGCAGGGTATATATAGACTCTGGGAAGTGGCTAGGGTTATGTATCTATGGTTAGTTAGATAACCATGGTTGAGCACTTTACTTGCACGCCTTAGCCTAAGGATTACGACGTTAAATATTTTAGTGGGAACAGCTTTAATAACTTAATTTCCTGCTTAGCTTAAGGGTGGATTAGTGTTGGTTCTGCGAAACTAAACAGGAACCACTTGGTACGTATCCTAAGCCATCAATTTAATGATTAGATTATTTTTGAAGACCATAGATAGATGCATGGTCGACACTGAATGCTTTAGAGGCCAAATCATCAAATATATATAAAATGTTGAATGCTCTCATACTGCGATTCTCATGTCACAAAAAATAGCACCAAGTCGCATTATCTACTTTTTTAAGCTTATATACATAGATTTGGGATGTGTGATATTCTGCAGAAGATCAGTTTCTACGAAAAGAATATATGGTTCATTGAAAAAAGTTTCCACTTGCTATATTGGCTATCATAAGCAAGCGTAATCAACGTGAGGCAGAACCCAGAAACAACATGGGAAGGATTCTCCTGCCACTATATTTATAAAACTAACACAGTAACACATAATGGAGATTGTGTGTTTTCTACTTCACTGACCAAACATTGTCTTCTTCCTCTTCTACAATTCTGCATTATTAATGATGTTTGTCAAGGTGAGCTTCACCTAGCCATTACGATAAACTGTACCTGTGTGCCCACTCCTTTCATAAAAAAACAAAAAAAAAAAATAGTGTGCAGTCAGAGACATGGTGAAATAAAATTAACATTTCAACAGTGTCCAGATCTATAATATTCGTGGAAAAAAATAACGACAACTTTATCCTTGATGTATCCGAAGATTCTCCTTTTAGCGCAAGCTGTATGGCATATATAATTTGTTTTTCATTCCTCCATAAAGAAATCACGCTTTACGATATGCCATTTCATTATTTTCATGGCCACACACTGGAGTGCAACTTATCACAGTAATCATATTCACCTTTAGTTATGACCAAGAATTTCAGATTTTCAACAGAAATTTCAAGTGTACTTTTATTTGATTTGATTTCTTCCAGCGTTATCTATTGGAAAAAATATATTTTACCGTAAACTATTTTAATTTTCTCATAAAAAATCATCATCTAAATACTTCCATCAAAATTCAAATATTTACTGATCTTATGGTGATTTTTTTCTTTAGAAAGCAAGAGCTATATACTGCATAAAACTAATTCTTTTCAAGCTTAAACAAACAGACAGTGAAGACTCAGGTTATTTTTCTCCTTTATATGCAGAAGTAAAATCTGTTCAACTTCCTTTATATATCTCTCGTTGAACATGAACGCTAGGAAAAAAATGTGAATAAATTTTAGCTGGGGAGCTGATAACTTGTTATCAGGGTGTGGCATATCTGATGTCAAATATCTCAAATGGAATCATTCATATGTAGTATATGTGATCATGTTGACCATTGGAGGTAGGTTCACTCACAAGTTTGCTGCATATTATAACATTGATTCCATATCCATACAATAAAATTTCCAAAGCTAATAGATGCCCTAGTGATCTGGGAAGTATAACAATTCTTTTTTAATTGATGGAAATAACAGTGTTAATTCTTCAGTTGGTGGCTTTTGGAGAATATTGACAGACAGTGCAGCAGTCAGTTCTAATAGTTTATGTGTGTATATATATATATATTTGTAGCTTATTTTATGTAAATATATTAAATAGTAATCAAATATAAACAAGCTGTAAATCTTATTAGGGTCAAAACTTCAAATAAAATCTTAAATTGTTTCTTATAATTATGAATGCAACTTGCACGCTCTTAGGTTAAGAGAGGAATAAGCTACTAAACTTGCAAATGATCTAATATAATATTATTATCACGTAGAAAAAATAGCATGTTGATAAAAAAATATTCATAATGTTTCATAATGTTCTTTATATTATATATACTAGCGTATTCTCACATTATTTATTAATAATGCATGGGAAAAAAACTCAAGTTGCACATATAATAGAGATAGTGGTAAAATATACCATAATAGGGACAAATTTTCCTTTATAAACTAGATTGAGTTAGATTAAACCTGCTTTTTAAAATAATATCAACATATATTTTAAATTTATTAAATTAGTCTCTTACATGTACTAAATTTAATAGTGCTAGAGCTGGGAAGTGTATTGAAAATGATTTAAATTACAGTAAATTACCAAAATAACATGGGAAAAAGTTCTTACATTATAAATTAATTTTGTAGGATTAATGCATACATAAGCACACTTTCTAAGAATTAAATGCTTGTCTAACTTTTAGAGACGGATATCTCATTTTAATGATCATATCCTCCTTATAAATTTGAAGCAATGTGTTTTTGAACTCTATATATAGGCAATTCTTTAGAAAGATTATGAATAAATTTAAGATATCATTTTTGTCTATAATCTCTAAACATATCGAATATAAATAAAAAAAGGTATATAAATTCCTAATTTATATAATTTGGCTGTATCGTATAATTTTATTTGTATTTTAGAAAGATTATACTTTTAATTAATATAATTGTCATCAACGGTTGAGCACAATTAAATTTGGCACATTTTAGACATATTTTGTAAAAAAATTGAATATATATTATCATGTATTTTTGTTCATAATAATATTTTTTATGTATAAAAAGACGAGATAAAATCAACTAATTAAAGGAAGGAATCAAGGATCAAGTTGTAAAATGTGCAATATTAGTGGAGCACTAAGATGGTAGTTTAGGATATTTTATTTTGCTTTTGGGTTTTAATTGAGAAGCTTTCAATCTTATTTGTTATGTTTTACATCTTAATCAAAATCCTTCAAATTTACTTTCCATTAGCTTCAATGATTAAAATAAAAAGACTAATAATCTTGAATTTAAGTTATTTTTGTTTTGATTCTAAAATTGTTATGATAATTCTAAGAAAGTAATTGTGATAGAAGAATTATCTTACAATAGTTATAGAAAAGTCACAACAATAAAAAAATTATTTGTAAATATTAAGTGTTTTGAGAATCTACAAAAGCTACCTATTAAAAAAAAAATACACTTAAATATTCTAATGAGTATCCTATATTATTCGATATCATACTTAGACATCCCATATTGTCTAAGTTATAATATATTTATGATTATTTTGATCAAATTTTTAATAGAAACCTCGTTTCAATTTTTTTTTCATCAATCATATCTAAATCCACAATCTTTCTCACATGGCATAAACTTAAATAATTAAGAAACATAAAAAATACAATAAAACCAAAGCAAAAACATGAAAGTTAAGCAAAAAACTTTTACCGTTTTTCAGCAAGAAAAACAATAAAAGATATGTGAAAGAACGCGTGGCTCCTCCCATGGCTATGAATGTAGTCACTCTAGTTATTATTATTATTGTTTGTGGAATTGAGGGTCCTTTTCAAACAGCATATATATATATATAAAAATTAGAAAGGCCACTAACATAACACTACATAATTTGGGTAGTGAAGTGATTATTGGATGAAAGCACCCAATGCATTAATGGTTTATGAAGTGATTATTAAATCCCATGCTCAAGGAAAAGACCATTAACGCAAATCCAATCGTGTATAAACTAGTGCAAAAACCAAATAAAGCAGGTTGTCTTTGCAGTATTCCCAAGAGATAGAACAAAGCATCGCTTGCTCACAATTTCGAAGAAACTTTGGAGACAAAAAAAATGAATTTAAGTGGAATCTTCTTTACGCCAACTTTTGACGTTTAACGTTACATGATGTATCATAGGACATACGTTAGACACGTACGTACACCAATCTCAATGTGTGTGTGTGTGCGGAAGTGGCCATTATGCATGGCCAATTAGGTCACTTTCCCTTATGAGTAATGCCATTTTTCACCAATCAACATTTGACACCTCAAATTATTCTTACCATTAGAAGAAATTGGTACGAACCATGGAGTGATGAACCAATTTCAAATTTTATTGCGAATCTAATTCAGGACTACAATTTCTGCCACCACAATCCCAAGGATAGATTTTTCTGAAGGTAATTGTGGTCTGAGATAAGTTAATTCTTTTTAAAATATAATCTAATTAATTGAATTAACTTAAATTAGGGTTGAAAAACACTTTGTTAGTTCAGCCAGTTCAAAAATATAACATAATCCATTAAAGAAAAAAAAACTAGCAACGAGTTTGTCAACCAGTTGAGCCAAATCGATGATGTGGACACAATCTGAAGTACGATTTGATGAGTACACAATCTGGTGTATGTTTCAATAGTGGTTCAATTACAATTTTTATAGATTGATTTAACTCAAATATCTGAACATGCTTGTATATTTTTTCTTTAGGTCCAGTAAGAAGAATTAGGTGCATTACCAATAGCGTGTTATGTTCAACAAAGAGATTCAGTTTTCTTAAGTAGTCTTAATAATAATAATAAAATAATTGAAAAGGAATACACACTTAAAAGTGATCATGCAAGTTGTTTAAGAGAGTTTAATATGGTTGATTATTTTACTACCTTCATACTTTTTTTAAAGGATATCTTTATAAAAAATTTATTTTTATAATATTTTTCTTAAAAATTTTTTACTCCAGTTGTTTTAAGAATTTCTGTTAATGGAACACCGTCCAGTAAATTCTCTCTTTTGTTCATTATTCCTTTTGTTAGCACATAATACGTTTATTTAGAAATTTTTTATTCCATCTGTTTCAAGAATCTATGCTAATGAAATACCGTTCAGTAGATTCTCTGTTTTGCTCATCCTTTGGTTAGTTATTTGATCGGGAGACTATTCTTCCTAAATTTTTAAATTTGAAATGGATGATGGAGCGTAGGTGTGACAAACTGATTTATGGATACGCAAAACTAAACATAAGTGAAGTTAACGAAAGAGAAGAAAGTAAAAAATGAATGAAATGCAAAAGCCAAACCTAATGCAAAAGAGAAAGAGAAATTTTAATAAAATATAATAAATTTATGATAATTCACTTCATGTGGAGATGTCTCATGAAATTACTAAGTTGGGATAAACATTCTCTCTTCTTTTATTTCTCATCATTCGTGGTCAATTTTTTTCTCTCAACCATCTCAACTTAATAGTTAGATATTTATCTGCAGACCCTCTTTGTAAACTTACTCTTTAAATATTTATATCTTTTAATTTTTTACTCAGTTTCTTTTTATCTTATATAGTCTACCATCTTTCACTCATTTCTAAATAGAACTTTAATACTTTTTAAAATAATTAAAAATAATCTTATATCACAAGTTAAATTGTTCATTATAATTACGTTAAAAATTATTTCTTCATAATTACCTTGAAAATTATTTCTTCATAATGGATTTTAATCAAACCAATATATATTAGCGCGTGCGATACAATCCGCAAGAAAAACAATTACTTTATACAGTTTAAAAACATTTATAATAAATAAATATTAAACTCAAAATATACAATAAATAAATATTTATCTTAAAACGTGTACATTAAGTTTATAACTTATTATAAACAACTTACATTGTGATACAGTACTATTTTTTAAGTTTAATTATTCATTCAGTTTTTATTTTATAGTTTTAGACACTACAATCTTTTCAATAATTAATATCTAATATTAAAAAAAGTAGAAAGCTACCCACCTACAAAGTACCAGAACACAATCTACTTTTGTAAACTATTTGTTAAGATTTTGATTACTAAAGATGGTTGGATACATGTGAATTGAAAAGGTATAATATGAAATAAAATTCTCGTACCATAATTAGAATACTTTATTGATACGGTGAAGTGTAGTTTTTTCATTGTTCGTAACATAAATAAAAAACCAATGAATTAAAAACAAGTTGGTTTCATTTCATACCACCAACATAGCATATATATCACACATATTTCGAGATTTTGTTAGATTGCTACAATAAAATATAGGTCATTCCCTCACTACTTCTATGGGGGCAATTCATATCCTTCGTCCCCGAAGGCCTTGAGCTTAGTTCATAGAAGAGGTTAACAGACTCTTTTGGCTATGAAAATGGTTATCAATCTTAGCCAAAAAAAAACCCACACAAGAGGATAACAAGACATACAGGTATGATGAATGAAGTCAGGATGTTGGCATAAAAAATGACAAATGAAATCAGTATTTCACGACATATGCTAAAAAATTTCATTCTTAAAAAGCCAATCTTTTGGACAGCAAAGAAAGGCGTTAATGATGAATGAAGTCGGTATGTAGATACCACCCAAGTTCCAATGTAAAATGAATAACCTATCACCAATTACTTTGGTAATAATACATCAAAGAAAAGTGTTTATCTAGGAGGTGACGGGGGAATGTTAGATTTGGCCATTCCCACCCATGCTACTATACTCACTGCAAGAATGATCCATCCAAATATGTCATACTTAAAGTCATTGTTCTTCTGCCTTTTAGATTCCTGAAATGAGACAAACAATGACATTAAGGTTCTTCCATAAACAGGCTAAAGCAGACACGAATCATTTAACAGCCCCATTATAGATTATTGTATACATATAATTTCATACAAAATAATCGTGAGTACTTTTTCAAACAATTTAATCCCATAAGCTTACTTTCATGATTTTTTTAACGTCCAAAAATATGGTAAGCTACAATAGAAGACGAGTAGTTCACAGGACAGAAAAGTTTGTTATCTACATCATCAACATTTAGCAGGTCACCCTCAGGAGTTATGATGTGAGTAACAAAAGGAAAATAATTTTCTGCGAACGTTGGCCAACACAACCCTAGTTAGCTAATAAAAAACTCATTACACGGCCATAGTGTAGTGGTAATTTGACATACACTGGGGAATAATATATGGCAAACAAATAGAAACAGATGCAAATAAATTGCTTAATCTATTTAAACTGACATCAATTCTGGAAAACGTTTTCTAACCGCTGATTAGATGAAACTAAATTATATCTACAATCAACATAGAATGCAAAATATGCTTTACATGTAGAGGATTGATAAATGTCAAAGGCAAGATAGACTAGGTGCATCCCCAAGATAAAATATTAGCAAAATCCCAACAAATGAACACGCATTAGCTCCAACTAAAAAATGTGTCAAATGTTATTTCATAACTAGGAATGTCAAAATGGGTTTAAACCCATGAATCAGCCTGGCTCATCACAGGTTTAGGCAAGGCTAGATGGGAAAAAATATAGTTTTTTAAATGTAAGTTAAACTGATCCTGACTCACTTAACTTGTGCGTTTACTTTGATTGTACTGTAATAAAGAGCAAAATATACTTTAGTAAGTCAATTCACCTAATCCACCATCCTATAGTAGGTCGAGTTAGGTTACACAATTTCTGGCTCACAAAAAATTGAGTCGGGTTAGGCTGACTCATTTTTAGCTCAATCCATAATGAACCAATTCATGTGAACTGGGTTGGCTCACTTTGACACTCATTTGTAACGAAAAGGCCTTTTTAATATACATGGTGTTACCCTGACCATACAAAAATTAGTTGAAGATGCAAGTTCTAATGACTTGCTTGCATAAAGAGGTTTAAACGCAAAATTAAATAAATTCACGCATTATGGCTCTAAACAAGGCTTTTTCCACATGAAAAAAACAGAAACTCCATTTGAGCTACTTTGAGCATTTTGAAATTATCAAGAAGCCACTTCCATTAACTTGACACAGCACGTTGAAGTTGATTTTATGTCATCAATCAATATTAGTAAGAACAAGACTAAAATTTAATTAAATACAATGAAATTTCAATAGATACGACCTTTCCTTTTGAAGTAGCAGAGGATCCCGCATTACTCATCGGACCTAGCCCATTATTATGGATCTCCATGTGTAGTTCTGGGGCCTGTGAAGCATGGTTCACAGCAAGCCATCAGAGTAGAAAAGATATAATCAAGCAGTGTTACCAGAAAAAATAAGGAATCAAGAAAGCAGTTGGCCTAATTGCATAGAGAAAAAATACGAAAGTTGTTCTACCAGTATGACTTATTTATCATACATGTGAATAAAGGTTGTGAAATGTGAAATCACAAACATCCACAAGAAAACACAGGGCTTTATCCCCAATATGCTTGGAGGTTGTCAAGACAATAAGCAACTAAGAATTTTTTGGAAAATAAATAGAGTAGCAATCACTTCTTATTAATCAGATATTTTTTTATATTTTGAAAACTAGCTTCTAAAAATAGATATTAAAGTTTAAAGTCTAATTTTCCACAAGGAATGATGAAAAATTATAGCATTGTACCTTAAGATATTCCCGTCTTGAAATGGTTACCCAAAATTTAATGGTAAAAATTGTTAATAAAGTTTAAATATTCGTTTTACTGTTGAGAACAAAATAAAACAAAGAAAAAAAATAATTATTCGTAAAAGATTCAAATAGAGAAAATAATAAATAGCTTAATGAGAAACTTCTACGTATTTCTTAAAGTAATGGAGAACAAAGTCATGTGATTCTCTAAAAAATATTATGCATTAACTAGTTTTAATTTTAGTAAGTTGTAAAGAAGATCTTACTTTCGAAAGTTTATTTGATTTGATTGAATTTACAAATTTTGAATCACCAAGTAATCATAATTTCAGCAAATTTTAGTTTCATTTTCACATCAATACAAAATTATGAAAACTCTGGATCACCGCATTGTGGCTTTAATGACCCTTTATAAATATCACATAGTAGTCTAATCATAGCTAGCTAACCCTTTTTATTAGAGAAAATTAATTTGTGGCACTTTCATATTTCTTTTCTTAATGCAAGAACAACAATTAAGAAATTATTTGAATAATTCAAGTCGAGTGAACTTTCAATAAACAAAGTACAGATGTCAAATGATGGGGTTAACTGTTACATCCATCACGATATAGTCTTAACAAGCAAACATACGAAATTATAAAAAAAAAGACTTGGCTTCTCAAGTTGTGATTGGATTTTGTATTTTAATTACATGCCTACTTTGATTTATTAGTTTGATTGTTTTCATCCTAAACATATACAATATTATCATTATTTTTCTACAGTAATTTTAAAAGATCATACATCTACCTAAAAAATCAAGTCTCAAAGAAATCAGGCGATTACAACAAAATCAATAATAAATAAAAGAAGAACTGATATATTAAATAATTAATATTATCCCCTTAAGTAAACATGTGACGTAAGTCCAACGATTAAAATCTCATCTCTCTCACTTTGCCTACTCATACTAAGGAAACCCCTCAATTTAAATGCACTTCATCTTAAAAAATTTCATACAATGACAAGTAAATAATAATTATGAATAACATAAAAGGCAATGGATGTTGGACCGTTGAGTGGAACAAAAATTCAAAGTTGAGCATTTTGGGTATTAGGGGTGCAGGTCAGGAAGTGCGATGGCTGGCTAATGGTGATGGTTCACAACTGGGTCGGTTTACATTTGTGGATAATTCATGGATGTTGCAGTTTAGATCAATAAGGGTTATATGAGTTAGTGGCATTTGGCTTTGATTAAAATGAGAAAATAGGGCTGGTTCATGTGATTTCTCCAGCAATGGCTGAGTAGATATTTGAGGCTTTGTACAATGTGGATTAGTATATCAGGTTGTCTGGTTATGGTTCCTAGTGCTTCCATGCTGTTGATGATGATGTGTTTTCTTTTACAAATGCTTACGGAGTTGAGGAAGGGTACGACGTTTTGACTTGAACGAAGGTTATGTTGGCAGTTCAGTTGACGCTACTACAATTACAAATGTTAAGATCATATTTAACTGTTCATGGGGTCACAAAAAACATACATCTGACTAGCTAGTTCACATTCACACCCTATCAACAAAAACTTACCTCTCTTTTGCCTGAAAGCCAAAGACCACAGACCAAAATTAACTAGGTCAAGATTATCAAAGCCTGAGATATCTGGTATGGCAGGCGTTAGGATTTATAGAGCAAAGATGCCAAATAATTTATTTAGTTTTAATCATCCGTAAGACTTACCAAATCTTAAACAGAATGTAAATCAGACAATATTAAACATTAGAACCTCGTTAATATTAGATCGACCAGGTAGTAAACAGCAGAAACACACTCTGATACTGAACTAGTTTTACTCTAAATATATCTCAACAAGTTGTGCACAATCAATGATGATAAAACTAACATTTCTCCAGCTAAACACCCAGAGTAGATAAGGTAGTTTTAGTTGGTTTTGATATTTTTTCTGAAAAAGTTTGAAGACAACAATGAAATCAATTGCAAAACAAGTTGTGCTCCAATCAATGATGAAAAAACTAACATTTCTCCAGCTAAACACCCAGAGTAGACAAGGTAGTTTTAGCTGGTTAGATATTTTTTCTGAAAAAGTTTGAACACGAGAATGAAATCCATTGCAAAAATAATATTGATACAATGGCCATAGCAATTCCATTACCTTCACAGCAACTTCCAAGGACTTTCTATAGAGGTCATTTTCAGGATCCTACAATTTCAAAAACAACCACTTAATAACTACTAGATTTGCAACACCATGTCGCGAAAGGGAATGCACATAGCAAACACATTATTACCTCGTCCACAGCTTTCTGGAAATACTCATGTGCCTTGTCAAAATAACCCTTTGCCTCACTGATATCCGGGGTTAGAAATGCATATGACGTGTGTGCATTTCCCAAGTACCAAAGAGTGTCATGCTTCGTTGGATTGATCAGCAAAGCCTCCTCCAGCTTTGAAAGGGCATCTGTTTAGTTGGTTGTTTACACCAAAACCAAAAACAATCAATCATAGTACCTCCCCTTCACTTTCCGAAAACAGAAATTCACTTCTAAATTTTGCTCAATTTAACACGCGATATACCATCAATCATCGCCTTAGAATCCTTAGGATTCTGGAATGCCGACAACTCGATCAAAGCTCCCGCCCACCTGGTCAGATTCTGTATGAATATCCATATACACGTTTAGACACATTTACTTTTGTTCTAGCTACCTCTGTGAGCAAAAATAAACCTAAGTTATTTTCTAAACTACAAAGTTACAAAACGCACAACTCCATAAACATAATTTCCAATTTGGATAAAACTTAGTTACAGGGAATTAGGAGTTGTTCTCCAATCAGAATTGAAGTTTCACCTCAATAATCTGCATAATCCTTAAATCCAAACCTGCATGTCGCACATTACTGGGGTGAACGTCCAGTTCCAAGATAATTTCATTGTATCTAAGTTTTGTCGTTCCAAATTTACATAATCTAATGTGACATTGACTAATAACAGAAAAAAAAAACATTCGTAACAATTTCATTTCACACATTACATACAGAGCTTCTAAAGCACAAGTGTGAGCAAAGTAACTCACATGCAGAAGTGTAACGAAGAAATATTAGGTCAATGAAGAACGATACGTACATCAGCGTCAAGAGGATTCTCTGCGTAGTTTGCTTCAGCGGTCTTCCGCGTGTGTTCGAATAACAGTAACCGATCGAAATCATCCTGAGAAAACTCCATTCCCTTCTGTGATCGCCAAACGCCAAAGGCTAAACGCGTGACTCTGCAACTGCAAACTCCCGAGGCAGACACACACACCACTAAACTAAACAAGGAGAACAACTTGACCTGGGCTGGGCCAAAAATTCAAAAAAGGCCTAATATGGCCCACTTCACATTTCTTTTATAGAAATTGCTTTTTGCACCCTACAGAAACTATACAAACTTCCCTTTTAGATGTTCTACTTCATCAAGGTGCTCATGATTGTATAATTCACTAACATCTTTTATTTAAAAGATGACTTTTGAATTCTATAAACTATAATTATCTTTTTGATTGTCTAAATTAAAAGTTTTTTTATATAAAAAAGATTGACTCTTAAATTATACAATTTATAAACATCTTAAATTATGTAATTTCAAATTTTTTATGTAAAGATTATTTTATGAATTATTCAATTTAAAAATCTATTTTAAATTTTAGTTAAATTTTACAATCTGAAAATTATTTTTCAACATAAAAACTTTTTAAGATGTATAATCAATAATACAATTTTAACTTTCAACTTATACCATTCAAAAATTAATATTAGTTTTTAAATGGTTATTATAGACTGTGTAATCTAATATATATTTTTTTAAATTGCCAAACTATATAATTGAGAAGTTTCCAAAATATCAAATCCAAAAAAAAAACTAAGGACAAAGTAAGAACTTTCATATTTATGGAGTCCGAAAAGGAAATCATGGATTTTAATATGATGTAGAATTCACTCAAAACATATTTGAAAAGTCCACTATTACTGTAATCTTAAAAACGGTGATTGTTTATTTTTTGAAAGAATAACTAAGTTCTTGAATAATACAATTTAGTGATGAATGTTACTACGAAGTCTCAACTAATTGAAAACAAGTGAAATCTTTTAATAAGATTTGAAAAAATATAATATCTTGAGGTGACTAATGAGTTATTGGAAATCTTGAAAATTCTTATACAATTTGAAAGAGATAATGTATTGTAAAAGAAATTGTAGAAAAATTATAAATTAATAAACTTTTGAAAACTTATACATACTCCTACGTAGAAGAACCTAAAATTGAAAGTTATTTTTCAAAAGTTTATTACCATTGTATCAATATATATTATAAATAGGATAGCATCATAAACTTTTAAAAGTAAGGTTCTACATTGTATCACATATAGTCTTTATAACACAAAGTAATGTTAATAAACAAAATTTCTTATCTCTTATATTGTGTTTCCTAAATTTCTTTATTTTCTACATTTTGACATTCAAATTTCATTTTATTTATAAGTAATTAAATAATTGTTTAAATCATTATATCGAGTATCTATTTTATTTTTACTATTATCAAAATTAGAAAAATAATAACTTAAATTAAATTATGTGGTTACTCAAATTATTTGTATACAAATTATCACACTACTTTAAACACTATGCGTTAAAAATCTATAAAATAATTAATTTAGATATGAAAACTTATTTGGACATTTTTAAAAGAATTTTATTTTGAATTTAAAATAGGTAGAAATCGAAATTCACTTATTTTATGAATGGCGGGAATGGTTAGTGCAAAAGACGATAACGCCCCTCATAATTTCCCGTTCCCGCCAATTTGGAAACCCTACCTATAACATCACCGTAAAAAGAGAAGAAGAGTTGAAATGGTTACTATGGCGGAGGAAGAAGAGAACGGAGTGTCGATTCAACTCGAATTCCCGAAGGGTCGGGTGAAGAAGATTATGACGCTGGACAAGGACGTGAAGAGAGTGAGTTCAGAAGCGTTGTTCCTGGTGTCGCGCTCCACGGAGTTATTCCTCCAATTTCTGGCTGAAAAATCTGCGAACGTTGCGATTGAGAAGAAACGGAAGACCGTGAATCTGGAACACATGAGAGTTGCCGTTAAGAGGCACCAGCCAACCAGGGATTTTCTCCTCGACGAACTTCCGCCTCCGTCTCAGCCCGCCAAGCCCGATAAGCTCACTCAGCCCGTGGTTCGGCCCAAACCCGATGCCCCTCCGCCTGGTACTCGCCGCATCGACCAATTTTTCCGAAAGCCAGAGCCTCAAAACCTGGCCCAAGTTCAATCGCCTGAAAATCCAGCCCAAGCCCAATCGCCTGAAGTTGCTGCCCAAGCTCAATCGCCTGAAGTTCCTGCTCAAGCTCAATCGCCTGAAATCCCTGCTCAAGCTCAATCGCCTGAAATTCCTGTTCAAGCTCAATCGCCAGTACCCGTAGACTAGTCTTAGGTTATATTTGTTTATACTCGCAATTGAGATTTTGTACGTGATCTTAATCAGATATAACATTTAACAATTAGCAATTCCATAAAAGGGATTATAATTAGTTATGATATCAAGATTGTCTTGTTATTGATATAGTTTCTGTTTGGATACAGGTTAAAAGAGCTCTAGAGGGCTTCTTTACCGTAAATAGAATTTTTTTTTCTCTAGTTGAAAAGCTCTGAAAAATTCTTTTGACTTCGTATCCAAACATATCCTTAGCAACTTTGCTTTGATTTGCTTGTTTGAAGTTGGCAAAAATTATATAGCGGCTTTGTATTTGAACGGGAATCTTTGTATCACTGTGAAATCATGTTCAGTGTGCTGCAATGTGAATACAAGCACAGTTATAATCATTCAAATTCGTGGGATTATGCTTGTGGTTATAGTACATCAAATCAAGAAATGCATTTTGCAATCCTGGTGCTGAAACAGGAATTCATGACGCAAAATTGGAAATAGAACAATGAGACGGCAACATAAGATTAGGAACCCAAGTACATAAAAATCTCCATGCTTATTTTTTTGCAGGTCCACAATAGTTTTCTTGGAAAGCGAGCTTTCTGAAGCAATTTCAGTCAAAATCTAGATTTCTGATAAAGAAATTTAAGGGGGAAATGGTATATAATTGTTGACACTGCAGAAGATGCCTCATCTCATAGGAGAGGTGAAGGCAGGGTCGCCAAAAATCTTTTTCCTTAGGGCATTGCTTCCATCCTTAATGAAGGACACGCCTTGATTTCCTGAATTTATGCTGTTGGATGTGAGCTGTTGGACTCCCATAGAAAGCCTTCTGTTAATGATCACAGAACAGTCTAGAGCTCCATTTATGCTTCTACTTGGAAGACGTCTACTGCTAGTGCTGGGTCTTGACGTATAAGTATTGTCTCGCTCAACTACTTGGTTCTGAATCCTCTTTTTTTCCCAAGGCTGAAAACCAAACACGAGAAAGGAGGGAGGAATAAGGTTATTAGGGCATAGCAATTCACGTGGCAAGAATCTTTTCACGAACAACTTAATTTGAACCAGAATTTAAAGTTCACACTGAGGTCTGAAGCTGTCTGACACTGTACTATCAAACACTCACCTGTTGTCTTTTCATATCCTCCTCTTTTTCTCGTCTTAGTACGTTATATTCTTCCAATATGGCCATCAGAGGTACCTACGTAGATATCATTTGTGTATGCTGTTATCAAATCAACAGACCACAGCATCATACTATTAAAGGGGAATTCACAAACGTATATGCTGGACCAAGAGTAAGGAAAGTGATACATTGTCAGGCTTCTTCTGAAACCATTTGATGTCATAGATAAAGCTAGAAGTCTATAAGTGAATAACATGATTTTTCTCTGGGAATTCTTAAGGTTTTTTGTCATCTTGTGAGGTGCTGAGGTGTATATCTGTTATCTATAGATGATTTATGACATTACTTGATTGATTGAGTTTGCAATGTGGCACATTGCATAATAGAAGATACTAGAATTTCATTATTTCTGGCATGGCGAAATATTTATCGCTAATTAGTTGAACAATTTGACATTGATTTTACAAGGAAGAGATTCCCTTGTTTATCAGTATGCTAAGTGTTTATGTTGAAGGAATGTTCGATCTTCAATATTAAATGGCTTGATATGACAGCAAAGCCAAATTCACTGTTCATAGAATGGCACCTGCAAGTTTTCTCTGCTTTCATACTTGATATCAATTAGTTTATCTAAGACACTAACTGAGTGTAAGACTATCGCATCAAGGAATATATTATAGATGGGAATCTTTGCGCATACTTATTTTGCCTCGCATAAATGCTGGATGTTCTCTGAATATTCAAAATCTCATTTATTCCCTTTTAAGAATTATTTAGACTGTTTCTTGTGTACCTTTTGAGCACAAATATTCCAAGTGTTGCAGAGTGTAAGATATCTTACCTGGTCATACAAGAAAACTTTATTTCTTTCTTCTTCCCAACTTGTAGTCATTTTTATTATCAAATCTACCAAAGCTGGAAATCGCAACAATTGTTTGTAAGTACATGTGGGTTTGCAGCCGGTTGGTCTAAATTATTTGTTTAATCGTGCATAAATGTACCTGGTATTCTGCTGACCATTATACGGGCTCGTTCAGCACGTCTCAAGTTTTTGTGAGCTCCTCTACTGACCGAGTACCGATTCTCATCCTGATAGCACACTTGGATTGTGAAACATACCATAGATAACTTACCCTTTAAATCTATTTATGCATATCTGTTCAAATGAAAATTCTAACCCTGCTATATTCTTCTAGCCAGCGCTCCTCGTCACGTGCTAACATCCACTTCTCTACTTTCTCCATGATAGCCTTCCTGCTAGAAGCCTCTTCTTTTGCTCTAGATATCTGTTCATCCATGCTCAAGAGGAGATCCGAATGATCAATCTCCCCTGTTGTAAATGTAAGTCAATTTCAAGGATGACGTTTTTAAAGTAAATAAGCATGTACAGTTTTTGAAAGGGAATATACACACATTACTTAGTTTCTTAGATTCACCTGAGTTTATGAGGCTAATTATATTGTTCATCTCTTCCCTTGAAGGAATCTCCACATGTGATTTCTTGCATATCAACTCCAGTTCCTCCTGCTTCTTCTGGAATAGCTCCTTCATCTTGCTTGCTTTTAGTTGATCCAGTCTCTTGACTTCGGCTTCAGTCTTGTAAAAAGTTATGGGTTTTTAAACAATTGAGTTTCTGATATTTTGTGGATCATTTAAGTTAGATACCTACCTGCTGGACTATTTCTAGAGTAAGACTTCCCGGATCTGTTACTTCCGTTGATGATAGTGACAACAAATTGATTACATGAGAAAATGGGTGTCGCTCACTATATGGTGTGTCCATAAGATTCCATAGATTTGACAGTGCTTTGCCTAGATGGTGAAGCTGTAAAATATATAAAGAATATGACAAACTTGTGAAATGGAAAGCATGAGTGAAGGGAAAAAATACTCAAATACTTGAAGCTTCCTCACGCATTTATTTTACAATAGCCACCCAACAGGTCAGTACTCTAATAATATATCAGAAGTTTAAAACTTTTATACCTCAAAATTCTATTTTATTTATTTATTTTTGTAGGAAAAAAAACTGTCACCGTTATAGCCATTAGAGGTAAAGATGTTTTCAAGTTCCTTTAATAACAGAAAGCTTTTCAATTTAAAAATGTTTACATAGAACAAAAAAATAGTAGTATTTTACCTTGTCCAGCCTATTTTGCTTTTCTTCAAAGAGGGACTCCACTGTGATATTGAGTTTATCTAAGATAGTGTCACTTATATTTTTGGTTATTCCACATAAATCATTTAAGCTTGGGTGAACTTCCATGATGATTGCAGAAGAATCCTTTCCCAAGATCGTGGACAAGCTGTGAATCATGTCTATGTATTTCTCCACTTGCTGAAGTCTTTCATTCTTCAAATGAAATCACAAGAAGTTATTTTGAAAATGTCACAAATTTGAAGGATACCAACCCCCTCAATGATGGGTAAAAAACATAAATGGCTTCAAGGTACCTTCTCATTGTAAAGTCTTTGCAACTCATTCTGATACTCCTCAAGTCTCTTTAGTGAAAGATCATTCTCATTTACAACAATGGTTGAAGGTTCATTATCTGAGTTACCTGCAATTTCAGCAGAAATTTTTTGAATTTGACCTTGCACAGCTCGGAATTGGTTTAGCCTCTCTTCTTTCCTCAACCGCATTTCCTGGAGTGCTGGGGTGATTGAATCTAGCTGCTCTTTTAGTGACCCTGCTCTTTTCTCTGGCTGTTCAGTTAGTACTATCGTCAGTCAAGCCTGATTCATGATGTCTTGTGGAAGCATATTTTAATATGGAAGTTACATTTAAGAAGATTCTCTTGCAAAGTTGTATTGCTTCCAGAAGCTTGGCTTAGCAATTTATCTATTTTCTAATATATTTTTCAAAATTATCTCATAATTGAAGACGGTGTCGAATTTGAACAATGAGACGTAATTGAAAGCATAAGTGTTATTAAAAAATAATTTGTAACTGACGCTAATAACTAGCACAATGTTATAACTGATTTCACACATGTTCATTTTAAATGGTATCGAATAGGATCTTATTTGCTCATCATTGCTATCGGTTTTGACTGTTTAACTACTAACTGCAGATTATTAAAAGGAATAAGTACCCGTCCAGGTAGAGATCGTTCACCAAGGGACAAAAGAAGGTGAGTAAATTCAGCCTCGGCCTCGGCCAGTTCCTGATGCAGACGAGCTCTAGATATATTTGCTCTATCAACTTTTCTTCTGTAAACCTCAAGGCACTCCTGCTCCAAATCTAGCAAAACCTTCTCCCTTTCGAACTTATCTTCTCCAACTTCATCCCATATAATCTAAATTCATTCAAGATAAGAAAACATGAAATGTAACACGAGTTATCTAAAGACGTACAAAATATATGTGAAATAAATGAGCCTCTTGCCTGCAGTTCCTGTAGCAGGAACCCACATGAAGTCTCTAGCAATGTGGAACTTCTCATTCCAATTGGTGTCTGGAATGAACCCATTTGATTTGAATGTGCCCTTCAGTATAGATCAAACAACTTAGAGACTACTGAGGAGAGAGACTCCTGGATAAAAAACTGAATGAAGAAGCAAAATTCATGAATGTTGAGAAAGAAGTTTTGGTGTGAGTGGGGATAGTATTTGCATTTGGTATTAGTTTTTGCTTAAAAGACAAGGATGGCAGAAGTGGGTAATGTAAGCTTTGGGTTCAAGAATCAGCCAGTCATTTGATCCTTCAGACTTTACCTTTTCCCCTCCCCCTCTTTTATTTTTTAAGTTGTATTACATATGTCTCTGTCTTTAGAACCTAAAATTGATGGACTTCCTTATTCAGTGATGTCAGATGTGATATGTGTTTTGCACCAGGCTCCGTCAAGTATAGCACTTTTTATTTTTTTAGGACTTGATTCCTACGTTATCTTTCATAAATATATGATGCTGATCTTGATTGGGATAGATAAGTATGAAATAATCATTTTTTGCTTTTTGTAATGGATTTAAAGTTGATTGTTTTTCTTGCAAGCTTCCAGAAGTGAGATTGAATTTAGTACGCCATCATTATCACGTATATTGTGAGTTCTAATAAAAACAATGAATAAAACGTTCTACCCTATTCAGCAACAAAGTAAAGCTGAGCTGTGTCTTGTCAAGGACGAAAGGCAGCATAAAGATTAAATTATTAAATGAGAATATTGCATTCATAAATTTTACAATACACCCTTTGAAATTCAGCATCCTTAGAATATACATTTTTCAGTATACTTTTTATTATTTATTAAAATTTAAAAATGATTTAAATTTATGGTTCTTATTTTTTATATAACAAGTCTCGTAATTTAAAATGGGTTTACTAAAGAGTATATTATTAACACAGTCCGACATCATGTTAGAAGGATATGTATTATTATAGATGATAAAACATAGAAGCCACCTGCCATATAATTGATGAATTTTCATTTGAAGAAGCACCGAACTTCAGTCACGTTTTTTTATTGGAAATATTATTATGTTAATCTGCATGGACCAATGAACATAAATATTTTTTCCCTTCCCAATCATTGTAAAGTGACAACATTTCACAAATAATACCGGAGATCAATTCTGTCTTTACCCAAAAACAAGGTTTAAGGAAGACAAGAGTTTGCTTTATCACACGATGATGAGCTAATAAAGAAACAAATATGAGTACAAATCATGATGTCATTTAAGCAATCTTTTGCACGTATACATGTGATATACACATGACAATGGACCTATGTATAGTATAAACCTGTGGACAATTATTTTCATGTGTGCAAAAAAATTATCGTAGATATTTGTTGGGATTTCGTTTTCATTTTCTGTTATACACAAATACGATTAACTAAACAGTATAAGAATTGCTGAGTCTTTTTGGGTAATACTAAAGAATTTCACTACTACGGACATTTCCTTTTAAGTGAGATGTATTCAATCACTACTAAAGAGGGTAAAAGAAAATGAAAAGGTGAAAGGAATATAATCCTACTAAGAACTTTGTGATCAAATGTCTCAAACAAATTAGGCCAAGGGAAATCAATTGTACATACACTAGGGACCACCTGCTATATTTGTATAAGGAGAAGCCAATTTTATATGGTCCTTGGTTTAGCATTAAACAGGTAAAAAGGAAATGGTTTAGCATCACTATTCACAAAACATGGTATCCATCATTATCTAAAACTTGGGTTTTAAATTTTAATTTAAAAGATGGTTATCAATTCCCTGATTGGTGGAATGTGTACTTTTCTAAAATATTTACTCTTGATAACATATCAGATGGACACTAAGTTGCCGGTAAATGATAAGGACTGAAATCTCCTATTTACTGAATTTTACGCTACACTTTGGTTCCACTTCCTCAAGCATGGGAACACATCAATCATTAACACCTCATTTCCTTACCCTTTTTTCTGAAAACAAAGTTACATATACTATTTAACAAATGCAATCTTGTTTGACTCAGATAAAATTTCTATAAACATCTAAAACACAAACTTAAAATTGTTGAACTAAGTTGGGATCACTGATTAAATTGAAGCTACTCTATTAATTCCAGTTACTTCCCGCACGTTCAGTGGTAATAATTCTCTTACTGTTGATGCTAAGGTGGCAAGTAGTAACAAGCCTGTGTTCAGAGCACATGCATTGTGATGCCACTTGGATAGCATGCTCATTTCAGCTTGTTTGCAGGGTAAACTCAATAACACCATGTTTTCCAAAATTAGCTTTCTCCTTTGTCAAATGTTGAACAAGGGTTGAATCTTGTACTGATTAAACAAATTATGTGATGATTAAACAACCACGTGGTGTGTGGCTCAGTCCATTGGTAAACTAGTCTTGATACGAGAAGATACTACAGTATCTTTGCAGGATTCAGAACTCGCAGAAAAAAATGCTTTTTAGACTAAGGGTCAAAGCAAATACCACTCACTGTCTTGAGGGACAGAAATTATTTAGGGAAAGAGATGCCATAGCTAATCTAATAGCCTGTTGTTGATTATGCTTAAGGAACTGAGTTATCAGCACTAAACGGTGGGATTCAGTGAAACGTCTTTGAAGATATGATTCCCTTGCTCCAATATATAGTTGGGTTTAAATCATAAGGAAAGAAAACTCCAGATCAATTCATCCAAATAATAATACTAATAATATTTTCGGATCATTAGAGGTATACTTCTTTTTTTAGTCTAATCTGAAGTTATTAATCTTATAATTACGAATTGTATTATGATATACAACATAACATATTTTTGCTTTATCAAACGTTCAATTTAAAAAAAAAAAAGCATTCAAAACTTATAGAAAACTTGATCCGAAAAAAATAGAGAAAGTATTATCTTTTTCAAAATGGTGGATGTCCCAAGAAAGCACAGGGATAGAGGAAAAACAGCCTCCAATGATTTGAGCAGCCCTGTCTGATTTCATGTTGCGGCCCAATCAAATAATACGTATATCTCATCATCCATTATTAACGGATAATTTAAAATAACAATTTTACAGCATAATTTTTAAATGATATCTAATCATTATATATATTAATTCTTGACTTTCATTATAAATATTTTGAAATATATTTATTAAATTATTTTAATCAGTTAACAATTTTAAATCATTAGACTTGCCATCTATGCCAATTAAATTCTATAACAGTCCATTTGGAAAACCTTTCTATGTCCGCAAAAGTGCATAAATTAAGTTTTTGTTTAGTTTCACATCGGAATTTTTTAAATCATGTTCAAGTATCAGTGACAATATATTAAAATATATTAATTTTGACTACAAAGTCAATTTCTGAATTCAAACAATTTAGAATTACCTGTGTTGAGTAAAAAAATTACATTGAATTTTCTTACTAGATTGAACTATTAAAACATGAATCACATCGTTTAAACATTAAATTCAACTGAAATCAAATTTGTTTACACATATTCAAACACACTCTAACATGATTTTCTTTCTGTGAAATTATTTTACACATTTCCAGAATATCAGAATAAGAAAGGGACCTGTGAGAGAAATGATTTTGAGGAGCTCGTGAAGAGTTGGCAGCAAGGTGCACCAAAACTCTAAAACTGTAGCTTTAGCATGTAATAAACTTGTTGGAATGATTGATTCAATTGCGATAAGAAAATCTGGTACAATCAATGTAAAGATTCAAATCTTTCCCGTGGAAAATTCTTTAGCACTACTCATTACTCATTGGTCAACAAGTCATGTGAGGAATGATGAGAATAAATTACTAATTAATGGGCATAGATTAAAGGTAAGGGATTCATTAAGCAATTGAACGGGGATGTACACAGACTATGCTTCGGCAGAAGAGATTATCTTGGTTACATATCTCCACATAACCAATTGAGCCACTTGTCAACAAAGAAGATTGTAAGAGGGCATGTCTTCAATCCCTAGAACATCATCCATCAGCAACTCTTTCTCTAGCTGAACTCGCGTGGATTTCAATACATCCTGCAATAATAATGAAAAAAATATTCAACCCCTTTGAAAATAAGCAACATATGGTGACCCATCTTATGTTTCACACTGTTGGATCTTTAGAGGTCCAAAGAGATTCGGCACCAATATAGATTAACAAGTGCATATGGAATCTTACATTAAATTCCATGTACGTAGCATTTCTCTCCAGCCACTGTTTGTCCATAACAACGAATGCCACGCAATAAAGTAAATCAAATGCCCATTCATTTTCTGCAAATGTATGAGAATAGTAGAGGAATGGTAAAGCAATCACCTTTGAACTCTTGGGAAAATGCCATAACAGTTAATATCTCAAAACAGTTGCTGATTCTAACCTGAAAGCATTTGTAGAAAAACTGCTCTTACAAAAGTCCTTGGTTTGGCTGTAAGTGAAGAATAAGTTTGGTATTAGAGATACTGTTGTAATTAAGATGACAATTTCTATTCAGTTTGAGTTTTCTTGGAGACTTCGGTCACAAGACTTGTGTAACTAAATGGGTGAGTGTTACTATAACAAGTCAAGAACTACATCTATGTTCAAAATACTTTTCATGACGTACTGGCATCAAGGTCCAGCATTTGCATAATCATAAATGTGATATTAACGCCAGCAACAGCAAAGGGATACTCCCAAACAGCTCCTTTTCCTCCTTGTTTCTTCAATAGGCGCTGAAAAGAAGTCTGCAACAAGCAGAGGAACATAAAACCATAAGCAAATAAATCAATGTTTTGCAGAAATTGGACAAAAGCACTTCTCATAATGCAGATCTGAGTATTTTTTAATTTGGGAGTCTAAGATTGAAATGGTGTCACAAAAGATTGTTCAGAATCTTACTGAGAATGTCTTCGCAAAGAAAAGTAGGTTCTCCAATGAAATGAAACCAGCTCCTCTGTTCATAAAATTGGTCCAGAAAGAAATGAAAATGACATGTCAAGAGAAAGTAGCACAAAAACACGAGAAATGGATGATATGACAAGGCACACCTGAAATCAGTGGACGGATCTCTACCCTGCCATCCCATTTCTTTCCATTGATCAGAAATCAAGCTTTGAAGCTGCTGTCCAGGAAAGGAAGCAGACCACAGAGCTCTCAACGCTTCCTGTTCTTGAAAGAATTTCTGGATGAGTATCTTCCAAAAGAAGGCTAAAAATATGTGAATAAGTATAATTTTGAATACTGATAAATTTGGCTTTAACCATCAACTTTACAGGTCAATCAATTTGCTGGTATAGATTTTACAGAAATAGAATTGCAGCAAGTCCCTTAGCAATCAATGCTTACTCCAATGCTAAGGAAAATAATACAACCAAGTTATATGTTGCAGAATTTATACCTGGTGATCAAGCTTGGAACCATCAAAGTAAACTTTCATTCGGCGCTTTAATCTTCTTAGCCTTTCCTCCTACAAAATTTTTACAAAGTTGCTGCTCAATGAATTCATTTTTTCATTTTTATTTTTTTTGTTTTCCTCACTGCTCTGTCTTCAATGAATTCATGACAAGAAAATATCGGAGGAAAAAAACTATCAAACCATTTATGATAAAAAAAACACCGGACAGAGACACTACTGAAACAAATATTCAATTGCATTTTCAACAATTGTTTCTGCAGTTGTTCTCAGAAAACAAAACAAGACTTCAACAACTGGAAATTATAGTTATAATCAAATTTTTAAATTACCTTTGAAAACTATTAACAGTTTGTTTGTTTCCAAAGTTTCCAGTTATTCTCAAACTATCTTTGAAAGTATTTTTACAAACACACTTGTACATTTGTAAATTGCAGCCTTTGAGAAGAATGGAAAGGGACAATATGCAAGAAGTTCAACTTCTTGAACTCATAAAGAAACACAATTTGGTAAAAAGCCAACTTTGATCACTTCCAGTTATAACTTAGGAAGAGAGGATTTCTATTTTAAATGAACAGTTACATAGGCACAATGAGATCACTATAAAGCAGAAAGCTAGAGCTCAAGCTTGTCCGCTCACAAAACAGTAAAACATGTTCAAGTAAATCTGAAAATGGCCTGTCTAGGAGAGTAATTTTGTAGAGGAAATGTGACAAACTAAAACTGAAATAGTCCAGAAACAAAAATGTTAGAAAATTATACAGCAGTTATCCAAGTATAAAACCACAACCAGTCAATGATGTAAAACAGCAGAGTCAACATTGTAAACCACCAACCTGTAAAGGGGTCAAACTGATGCAGATTCGTTGACAGTTTCCCTTACGCTTGAAGCAAACACAAGTAAGTCCTTTACCAATCCACGCAGGGGAGGCACACGTTGCATGATCTGTATACAACCAATCAGGAGACTTCCCCATTCAACCGTTTCTTCTTTTAACCTTTCTCAAACAAAGCCACTAGTCACTTGGTTGAGGAAAGGAACTAAAAAGATGTTAATGTTATCTTATTTTTTTCACAAGTTGAAGAGGTGACACACGACCAAATCAAATGCACTAATCAATAAGGCAGAGATGTGGCAGAATGTTGTGTTTTGGGTGGAACCAAACCATATAACTTTGGAGGAGACATAATCAAAGGGAGTTGGCGTATGGTGAAGAAGGAAGAGTGGTAATTTGAACAGTGTGCATTGTCGTCTTTTGCCCCGGCAAACAAAAAAAGCAAAATGACTTAGACAAACCGTGAGCTGTGATGTTGGGCCTATAGGGCCCTATAGGACCACGTGGGAAGGTCAAGATTCATAACATAGTCATACATTTTATTATCCTATCCATGTGACCAATAAAATAACTCCTTTTGTCTTTGGTCTTTGGTGTGTTCCTTTTCTCTGTGTTCATAATCGTGAGCAGTTATTAGTTCAGTTCTTCTGGTTTGGTAACTTCCCACTCCCACCTTTCCCACAATCTTGTTTGTTGCATCAGAACAGACCTCACTCACTGTAACAACTAACAACTCCATCACTAACACAACACAACACAACACAACACAATCCTAATCCCTATCCTATGTAGTTTGGTTTGACTAGTTTCACACATGATATCCTCCTTGGTGGACCCTCACCATTCTTGAAGTGACGAAACAAACAAACCGTCCGTTTTCAAAACACCCAATTCGGCTCAAAAATTCATTTATTACCACCTCTCTATTAATTTTCTTTTTCGGTTGGGTAACATTGGATTCTTCAAACTTCGGAAATATTATATTATTATTATTATTATTATTATTATAATTCTTTCATCTCAAAATCCGTATGTTATCCTCAGTACATGGCTCTTAACTAAAAACTATTCAGAAAATAAATTAAATTTATATAGCATAAAATATTAAATACCATTAACCATTAACCCCTTAAATGTTTGTCTCTGTTGTGTTTAAATCATTCATAATTATAAATTTAAGTTTCATTACAGTACTAAACATTTATTATCGAAACAAAACTAATTAAATAATGGAATAAAAACAGTAATGAAGGTGTAATTGAAAAGTTTTGTTCTAGAATGGTACTGATGCAACCAGAATGGAATAAGAAATGAGGAGAACCTGAAGCCTGAGAGAGGGAGGAAGAAGGAGAAGAAGCGCAAATGGGGACGAAGGTGGCATTGAACCTAATAGGACCCATAGAATGTGATTCTTGGTGATAAATCCTAATGTAATAATTCTTCGAATTCTGGGATCTGCGAAATGCTATTGGTATCAATGGATGGTGGTACTCTCTCTAGTACTTATTATAAGAAACAAGAACAAAAGTGTTCTTGTATTACACTACCCTGTCCTTTCCAAACTCAATTTTGTCTCTTCTGACTCTCCTTTTACCAAATTAGACTTTAGTCTTTTGCCCTATTCGCCCTTTTGTCCAACTCACAACTCACTGTGTTCCAACTTTTTAAACTTTTTTTTCTTCTAAATGCTGTCTTCTAGACCTATAATCAAGATAAAGATTAATCTTTGACTCTTCTAAATAACATATGTACCATACACTCCAATCTGGAGAGCAAAGCAAGAAATAACATTCACTCTTTAAACAAAGAAAGGAGACAAAAGTGTAAATATGGATAAGTTACTTGACTCACCTTAAGAAAGTAAAACTAACATGAGAAAGAGTAGAAAGTTGGCTATATCAAGGATATATGTTCACATGCAACAGGGTAGTAGGTTGAGGGTGACAATGTAATCTTTAAGTTTCATATTAATTAGATAAAATAGATTAAGAGTATGTGTTTGTAAGACTAATTTTCCCTCTAAATGAAAAAAGTTATTACTTTTTATAAATACCCCACTTTAGTTATCTCATTAGCTTATGAGTTGACTTAATTCTTAATTATAATGGAAGAAGTAGGAAAAACACATGACACAAATTTTTTGAAAAAGAAATTGTCTTAATCAAAACTTGATAGCCTTAGGGTAGAGTAGATCTTTTAGAAAATAGACTGCTGCTCTATAAACAAAAAAATGTTTACAAAATAAATACATTGTATATAAAATACAATTCAACTAATTTTTTATTACTATGTTATTTTTTAAACAACCAAAAAGTAAGTAAAATAATATAAAATCATTACAATACTTTTTAACATTCAATAAATTAATAATCAATATTATTAATAAGATATATTACGATACTTTATATTATAAATGTTTTACTTTATACAGAATTTATTAAATAAATAATATTGTATACACATATGTTAATATGTAATATTATAATATTATAGTGAAATTATTCAAAAATAATAATTATGAGTAACCTGGAAGACTAGTTGAACTATCAAGTACTGTATTAATATTACTATAAAAAATATAATTTATAAAGTAATAATACTTAATTAAATTTTAAATTTTTATAAATTTAGATTTTTTTTAATTAACTTTCTTATAAATTTGGATTTCTTTAAGTAAAATTTTGTGTTTTATTGTACTTTTAAAATATTTATATTTTTTAATTGAATCATTACTGATTTTATTCTCAATTTGACTATTAACTTTTATGTAATTTAAGTCTATCATACATTTAAATATTTTTAATTGAGTTTATGTTTAAAAAATTATTTTAACAAGTGTTTAAAATTTTTATCTTTTTTAATTGATTTTACTATCAACTAAAATGATGACTATCTAATTTTTTCTTCTCAATTACAACACTAAAATTTTTAACAATAATAAAATTAAGTTTTAAATTCTAATTAATTTTTATAAAAATAAGATTTTTTATATTTTCACATTGTTTTGATTTTTTTAATATTTAATTTAAAAGAATAAAACGATGTCATGTTTTATAGAGATAATTAAGATTCTATAATTTCTTTTTTATTTTTGTTTTAGTTAATTCAGGATGTTAAATTGGAGACTACAAAATTAAATGATTATATCATATTAAAAAAAATGGTAGTAACTAAATTAAAAAGTATGAAGATTTTAACGCTTGATAGTAAGACATTTTTTAAGAATTACTCAACCGAAAATATCTAAACTTGGTAGAAACTTAAAATTTAATTAAATCATTTTTATTTTCATAAGGAAACACATAATCAATAACAAGTTAATAGTTAGGTCACTCCATTTGAAAGAAAAAATTAAATGACATATATCTAATTGAAAAATATAAACATTTTAACTACTCAATAAAAAATTTCTTTTAATAGAAATTTAGGTAAAAATATGGTGCTATGTTGAGTATTAAGTTGACTCTAGTCATATGATTAAAAAGTAATTATCTTAAATTTTTAATATTATTAATATTATACTTTTTTATTGTTATAAATATTATCTTATATATATTTTTATTATTTTTAGTTTTTTTGTATTTTTATTAATATTTTACTATAATTATTATTTATGATTTTATTACTATTATTTTTATAGTATTAATATATTATTATTATTATTATTTATTTTCTAATAATATCATTTTTATTATTTTTTATATTAATATTATTTTAAATTTACTTTTATTTTATTTTATTAATATTTTATATGTTATATATCACAATCATAATTGTGTATACATATACTATACTCGATTATGATTATGTCATATTATATAATTAACTATTTTTTTTTTAATTTTAATTCTAATTTTTGAATTTATTAACAGTATATATCATTGAAGCTGAGTCAAATTTCTTGAAAATAATTCAATTTGTATATCCATAATTAATTACAATAACATATAAATCCACCACAACCAATTACGAGTATGCTTCAACAAATAAAAAAAATAGATAATCGATTATTATGTAACACAAAATTACTTATAATTAATTATAGTTACACGCATAATTGATAATTGATTATGCGTGATTTTGTTGTCGAAAGTACTTTACTGTAAAAGAGTAAAAATGGTTTTGGAAACTAAATAGAGAACCAACATCAATAGAACACAATTTACAACAACCAACCTAAAAGAATGACGACACATTCATAAATAAGAGTAAACAAGAAGATGTTAAGTTATTATGGTTTTATTATCCATTAAACTTTAATTTTACTTTATATCTACTATTTTTTAAACATAATATTTCGGATCTCACATTTTTATTTGGGGTTATAATTTTGTTAATAATAATAATAATAATTGAATTTGTTAATCTGGACTTATATAGGTTCAGCCCACGAGATAAAATACTGTTACAACTCGTGAAGTTAATTGGGCCGGATCTTCTTGCAGCCCATAATTATTCCAACTAGACCTGGTGCAGTTATCCATTATATATAAAGCGTTTCAGCACTAAATTGTACCCTAGTTTGCTTCCCCCTCAGCCGTTGCTCTTCTTCAACCGCGTGGAAGCAGTAGAAGAAGAAGAAGAAGCCGCCATGGTAAGTGACCAATGTTTCTCGGGTCTTCCATCTGAACTTCATTGTCAGATCTCATCATGTTCTGTTTCGTTTTCTCTTTTCTCAGGTGAAGTATTCCAGAGAACCCGACAATCCCACCAAGTGTAAGTTCTTCTTCACTTTGATTATTTAGCTAGATAGTGATTTTCAAATTGTGTACGTTTTGGCTGTGGCTGTTTATTTGTCCTGTTTATTCACACAAACGACTGTTTGTCTGTTCGTGTTGATTTTAGGTTAATTTAAACTAATACGCCACTGTTGTTTCACGTTTTTGCAGCCTGCAAGGCAAGAGGCGCCGACCTCAGAGTGCATTTCAAGGTACTTTGATTCGTTACCTTTATGCATATGACTAACCCTAATTTTTAGAATTGAATGTAATTTTGATGATCATTTGCATTATGTTGTGTCGTGATGGGAAAACCTGATGAGAAAAGCAGGGGTTTGTCGACCACGTAGACCGACCTCTCGTAAACTTCAGGGATATAATAATCTCCATTGTTGTTGGGTGAACCTCTGTTCATTTGTTGTGATTGAAGGTTCAGTAAATGATGGAACATACTTTTCGAATACATGCTTTAAATCAGAATTATCACGTTTGTAGATTTAGTAAAATTCACCTGAAAGAATATAATTATGTCTAGTTGCTTTCAAGAAAAATCCCGTATGAGTAGGTCCCTTGTAAACAATATAGCATATATCCACTATGGTCTTTTGGTTAATATGTCCTACTTTTGTTGTTTATTAAAGTTAAACAATGGTTATGGGCTTGTTATGCAACTTAATGTATTCACATGTGTTTTTTTTCGGCTTTATTTGCAGAACACTAGGGAAACTGCCTTTGCCATCAGGAAGTTGCCCTTGGTTAAAGCTAAAAGATACTTGGAGGATGTGTTGGCGCACAAACAAGCCATCCCTTTCCGCCGTTTCTGCCGAGGTGTTGGGAGGACTGCTCAGGCCAAGAACAGACACTCTAATGGACAAGGACGCTGGCCCGTCAAATCAGCTAAATTCATCCTGGATCTGCTGAAGAATGCTGAGAGTAATGCTGAAGTATGTCGTGTATTTTTTTTGTTTGCTTTTCCATATGAATATTTTATGTTAACTTTCAAAGTCATTAAATTTACTATTGCGTTGTCACAGGTGAAAGGTTTGGATGTAGATGCTCTTTACATTTCTCATATCCAGGTTAATCAAGCACAGAAGCAAAGACGCCGAACCTACCGAGCCCACGGAAGAATTAACCGTATGTTTCTGAACTTGTGTATAGATGATGTTGTCCTAATGGATTGATTACTAATACATGCTGATATTGACACTTCGTTTTTTTGGCAGCTTACATGTCTTCTCCCTGCCATATTGAGCTGATATTATCTGAGAAGGAAGAGCCTGTGAAGAAAGAGGTAATCATTGATCATATGTGTTAACATTATATTGGCATTCCTCTTTTGTATCAATATCTTATTTATCGTGGTTGTTGTAGCCCGAGACCCAATTGGCAACTAGCAAGAAGAAGGGTGCTCTTCGAAGTGGTGCTTCATCTTAAATTGCTCTTGAAGCTAGTGATTGGCGGACTACCTTCCTAGATTATGTCAGTTTTGACGATCGTTTTCCTTTTCAATTTTTGTTATGAGCCGCTTTTGAAGGTTGAACAACACCTTTTTGTTTCGCATACTATGTTTTTAATTAATTGAGTTACTGGGAAATTATTGTCATGGTAGATTCTGTTTTCAACTACTCGGGATGCATACTTTTGTTGTTCTGATTGTGAGTGCGAAGAATGATGGACTCATTTATGGAAGTAGGGATTAATTACGTTGTTTTCGAATTTCTTTATTGTTGTGAATTTTTAAAACATGCAAAACTTCTGAACTTCAAATGTAGGGTTTTTTCGCAGTAATACTCCTCTTTCCCTTCACAAATAGGTGAAAAGCATCCTTTATCATAGAAACTATTTTAATCGATTCATCTATCATTTATGGGAAATTTTCTACCTGTATTAAAATATTGTCCTTTTAAACTTGATTATTGGTATAATATATAGAGAAAGTAAATTTTATTCTGATGATGGTTTTGTATGATTTTAGTCTTGTTAAAGTTTAAATGAATTAACGTTTTTCTAAATAGTAGACATTATAAAGCTTGTGTGATGATGTCTCTTGGATCTAAAAATATAATTAAATATTGGAATAATGCAAATAAGATAATTGATCAATATTTGCAGATGTTTTACGAAGGTTGTGTGGATCAATGCTCACTGATAATATGATCATTCTATTCATGTAAAATTCGTTTGGTTTAAAATAACTTTTTATTAACATTAATAGACATAAATGGTATTTTTGTATGGGTTTTGACCTATTAAATCATTATTTGTGTTGGGAATACAATTATCATTTAATACGTGAGTTCAAGTTCTACGAGAATGTTAAGGCATTGTTCCGCAAATAACATTTACCATGGTTTCAAAATGCACTAACCCAAAGTGTCTTAGATGGTTTTCACGGTAATAATTAGTAGAAATGATTATGAGTTATACCATTCCAAATGTATGACTTCATTACGGCTTTGTTGGATTAAGTAGTTTTTTAAAATGCAATTGTATTTCTTGAGATATCGAAATTTCATTCAAAGAATATTTTTTTAGTTAAAGTTGTATTTTAAAATGAAGAGTATACTCATTAGAAAACTGGTAGGTATAATTACTTTTTAAAAGACTATTTTCTATTAGAAACCATGTATTTTTACAGTTTTCAATTTTTAAAAGAATTTGTATTGGTCGATATTTTTCTTAAAAAGATTACCCAAATGTAAAAATGAGAGATTCTATGTTGGAAATTATCTAGAGAAAGAATAAAAATAATATAAGTAAAAGAATCATGAAAATTAACTTTTTAAATTATTGAGCTACCTATACATATACCCGATCTGTTTAGTTACTAATCCATTTGATAGTCGTGATCTAGATTAAAAAAAATATTTTTAATATGTCAATAATTTGACGAATCTAATTAAATTAAAAAATGTATAAAAAATACTAATATATGAAATAACAAATAAAATTAAAATAACATGGTTCTATAGTTCAAAATTTAAAATAATATTATAGTAAATAATTAATATCCAAAATAATATTTTGAATAACAACACAAATTTATATATGAATAACAACGTGGTTATATATATATAACAATTAGAATATTTTTGGTGTTTCTCTCTAATTAAATTTTAGGTTTTATTTTTGTAATTTAAATTTTATTAAATGAATTGCGAATGGTCTAGGTGAAACTCTACAACTGATTGAAGAATACGACTTACATATGGTATGGAACATTTGTTTTTTCCTAAACAAAAACTAAACAACACAACTCCACGAAGTAAGTTTAAAGGAAAATACTATATATTAAAATTATTTTTAAAAAGTCTAATTATGAGTTTGTTCTATTATTCTATATAACTACACATTTGACTCATATAAAGTCTATGAATAGACTCACATAAATTTTTAAAAAGTTGAAAAAAATTAATAATTTCTTTATAATTTATTAATTCAAAATTTGAATATGTTATTATTTATTATAAATATAATAATTAAAAAATTATAAATTAATTATTTACTATTTATTTAAATAATATATTAAAGTAAATTATAATATAAAATAAAAATTCATGTCCTTAAAATACTCCAATGTCACTGCAGATTTTTTTTTTTTGAGTAAATTATTTATTTCTGTAAAAGGAGGTCAATTTTGTAAAGGGTTAACAACTTTAATGGATTTGAAACTGTTTAATTTATGAAAACAACTAATGGGATGGATGTCAAACATTAGGGACTTTTGATTAGTTTTGAATACACAAGGGACTAAGTAGGAGAGAGATTGATACATTGAGGACCAAATTGATGGCTTATTCTAACAAGTACAGAAGATAGGTTACTCCTATGCAATATCACAACTTTGATAGTTTGATGTATTTGAGTCTGGAAGTACACTCATCTTAATTCTTATACTCCTAATCAGTTCCTCAGACTACATTGGGGTTCTGATTGCATATTAGGCTTGGGCTCTGGGGAATTAATTTTACTGGTATGAGAAAATTCTTTTTTATTACTGGTATGGTGAGCATCTTGTAGCACCGCTGTAGATCTTGAGTTTTTTCATTGTTATCGTGTAGATTTGGAGGGTATCTGAGTACTTTTTCTTATGTTTTTGCTTCACTAGATGGATTGGCAAGGACAAAAGCTAGCAGAGCAGCTAATGCAGATAATGCTGATTACAGTTTCTGTGATTGCATTCGGAACTGGATATATTATGGCTTCTTTCCAAATGATGATACTCATATATGCTGGTGGTGTGGTTCTCACCACATTGGTCACTCTCCCTAATTGGCCCTTCTTCAACCGCCATCCTCTCAAGTGGTTGGATCTGAGCGAGTTAGAAAAGCATCCAAAGCCTCAACCATCTCTGAATATAAATTCAAAGAAGAAATCCGTTAAGAAGTAGGCTTCTTTGACATATGTTAGTGCTAGCATTTTCTTGAGTTAAAATGTTCATGCTTTGACTAGATTTTGTACTTCTTACTGGATATTGCAATCTACTAAACTTTTGGGACTTCCAAGGTTATAACTGTTTTAGTTTTTTATTTTTTCAGATCCATTTTCTCTTGCAACCATTCTTTTCTTTTTTTACCTCTCCTCCCTTTCCACACCCCTCCCCCATCTTGGTTTATTGCCTTTCTGTCACCGTTGATCGCGTTAGTGTACGAGGTTAATCCTCTTCATGACAGGGTAGCCAATATTATTTAATAAAATATTCAACACGTAGCTTCTCGGATTTTTATGGCTAAACATTGTTCTGGTTATTAAAGTATGATGTAAATTGCCTTAATTTCTGTCTGTAGTTTTTTGTTTACAAAGAAAGAGACGCTTATTATGGTTGTAGCTGTGGCACATGTGTCTCAACTTGGTTGTTCGTAAAATATTCTTCTCGTGTTTCTGTCAACTGGAAGTATTGTTTCTGTAACAAAGGATATGTTTCAAATAAGTCTTACTCGGGAGCTTAAGTTTTCCGCGATTGGCGTGTCTTCATCTCGTAACATAACAGAGTTAAGCTGGAGAATGTCATCAGTTAAAGGCCAATTCATGAATCTCCTACACGTTTCCAAATGTAAATTTTGTAATGACCAACCAATTCATGAACCCACAACAATATCTAGGGCGTATCGCATTACTATTTTCCGTGTCTCGAATAATCGTAACTAAGAATGTCTATGCAATGTTTGTTTGACCAACTGTATCTTTCTGAATTGGGAAGCTGTCGATTGCAGTCGAAAATGGGTATAGAATCAACATTTTCAGTCATCAGAACGTGACATTTGTACGGACTATAAACAAGATTGAACCTACCTGTAACCTGATAGAGATTTGGGTCAAACAAAACACAAATGAAATTCATTAATAGGAACTCAGCTCACTCCGAAGTACAAGTGAAAGCACGGAAAGGTACTATTTACAATGAGAATTCTGGGGGCTAACGAAATTTTAAGAGTTTTCATCCCGTAGCGCCCTTAAAATGGGATCATTTTCCTCATCAAGCAAATTGTCGTCGTCATCATCATCTAAGTCATCTAAAATTGATTGGTTAATCCTCTTCCGAGATTGTCTCCTGTGCTTTTTAGGTTCCAACCGTGGTTCTGCTTGCTGAACACCCATATCTCCCATTTTCAACCTGAAAAATATTATATTGTGAAAGGAGCAGAGCAGTTTTGTGGTGCTTGTCAGAAACATCATAACAACAATCCGTGAGATCTTTTGTGCCTTACTGCATATTCCAGGAAAAATACTTCTGATATTTCCACAAACTTATTGTTTTCCCCACAATCTTCAACAAGGAAATGCAATTTGGTAGCTTCTTTCATGGGCTAACATGCAAATGCTAAGATAATTATCATAAATAAATTAGAATTATGCTGTGAGATTCAAGTCTATATCTATACATTAACATGTAAAAGTGGATAAGAATCAGCTTTTAAAAATGTGTAAAACCCTCATAATCACAATAACTGCTCAGAATGTTAATTTTATACATGGGAAAAAAATCCCAGAATGGATTTTTTTTATCAAAGCATCATAGTTTTCATTCAATTAACTGAAAAGCGTTGGTTTGCAATCGACAAAGACACATCATACCTTACATCCCCTTCTCTTTTAGTTCCAAATGTCCTAAGTTGGAACTCTTCCCTGATTCTGATTTCATCCAGAAGTTGAAAATAGAATGAATATCTTTCCCAGTCTCCCTTCACAATGCACCCAGGTTCTCCCAGATGCAAGCAGTTGTTGAATGAACATTTCTCCGTCCCATTCACACTAAGCATTTTCCTGATCTGAATAAGGAAAAAGATTATAAGATCAATCAAAACAGGAAAAACCGTGTTAACCCTGGATTTATTCAAATACAACTTATGCATCACTAACTTCAGGAAAAGTCTGTGCAAGAGACTGCTTTGTCACTTTCAATAAACTAGGTTGGTTAAATCCGGGAGTATCAGCAAGAAACCCCCCTCCAGAAATTGGAAGCAAAGAGACATGGCGAGTAGTATGCTTCCCTCTACCACTTCTCATGGAAACCTCCCCAACCCGTTGATCCTCAAGCCACTTGCTTCCAGAAATCTGAAAAGTAAGGTGCATCCACAGGTGACACAAACATCAAACTCTCGTAGATAGATAGAGGTAAAAATAAATAAAACAAAAGAAACCCACAGGCTCAAACCAATTCTCCCCTTCCGCAACATCAGAAGGATTATTCCTAAGGGCATTTATCAAACTAGACTTCCCGACTCCACTAGGCCCCACAATCACTGTCGTTTGATCCCTCAACTTGAAAGCAAGAAGATCAAGTCCATGTCCAGATTGAACGCTGCAAAAAATCGGCTCATAACCCCAGCTGCGCAGCCTGGCCTTCCACGAACTAATGATCTACGCAAGAACAAAAGCAAAAGCAAGCAATTGCTTTAGACCAGAAAATAGTAGCAGTTGGATTGCAAGTTTGAAACAACTCTAGTCTTGAGCAACAAAAGTTTTATCCCGTCAAGTGAGTCCGCACCATGGATTACATACATCACACCATCCGACTGGGTTATAAATCAAATTTCCAGGCACAAATCCATATTTGGTATCAACAAGTTTTACCGTGGCTATCATTTCAATTGAACTGGGATTGATATGAAACCATGGAGTTTGCAGCATAAAAAATAAAAACCGGGCAATTCAACATGCGAAACACAACAACTTAAGTGTACCTTTCAATTCTATTTATGAGAATTCAAAACTACTTTTCCTCAAAACAGAAATAAATTCTTCCTTTTTCATTTTGTGCCTTGAAATTCTAGAATGTGCATTGTAATTCCCAAAAAGAACTTTTCTCAACTTCTATCCAGACTCGGTCTAAGCATTCAGCAAAGCTTCCATCCAGTGAACAAAAATAACTATTCGCGTCCTTGGATAGCTAACAAGATCAATTCCTGCCCCCAAACAAAAATCACAGTGAAAATTTGAAAAAAAGTGACTACTATTTGTTGCTTTGGCATTCAACATGGAATTGGGATAGACAAGGGGAAAATTGAATCCAAACCAAACACAGTACATAATAAATTGATTTTAGCTTGCAAGAGAAGCTCAATTCATATTATTTGGTATTCATCTTAATTGTTATGTCTTTGGGAGAAATTTATCCAAACAATGCCTACATGTCAGTTATGAAGGCAGAACAAACAACGACAATGCGCGCGTGAACCTCACCTCTTTATCCACAAGCTCGGTCTTGTTGAGTGCCAGCGTGAGAGGGATTCCAGTGGATTCAGCTTCAACAAGAAAGCGCGTGAGGGTGAACGGTTCAGGCCTGGGTTGTTCAAGCGAGAACAGCACGAGAAGGTGGTCGACGTTGGCAACGGGAGGGTCGAGAATCTCAGAGGATCGGTGGAAAACGTTCTCAATCCATCCCCTGCGATCCACCCAATCAACAGAACCGACGAGAACCTTGTCCCCGACCATAACCCTGCGCTTAATCTTCTTTAGTAGCGCCCTCACCACGCAGAGAAGCTCCACCCCGCGGAAGTTTCCAGAAGAAGGAGGCTGGTCGTTTTCGGGAACGATGACGCGCATGAAGTTCGCCTGCGAAGCCGCCACGACGCCGATGGCCTGGGATTCCGTGAGTGGGGGTCTATCTTCCAGGGAGAGGACAGGGGCGAGAGAGGAAAACTCCTTCAACGATTTTTTCGCCTTCAGAAGGTTGCGGCTCGGGGCGGCTTGCTTGTTAGGGTTTTGCTGCTGCCGACCGGCGATTGGAATAGACCGGAATCGGCGCAGGAGGAGAGGGGCAGCGGAAGCCACCGCGCGGTGCCGGAGCATTGAGAATGATGATGCCAACGACATGGAAATGGAACGGCACAAACGAATCAATCAGTGTAGTTAGTGTGTGGAATATTATCAGTGAGTGAGTGTAGAATGGGAAGTGATTCTGTGTTATGGAGTTTCTTAGTTACAGTTTTGAGTGTTATCTACTCCGTTCTCGCTCAGACGGAAAGGGTGGAAGGTGATCAGCGTCACCCTTTTGTGCACTCTTTGTCTAAACGACGTTTAAAAACCATACTCACAAAACAAAACGACACTGCCTCTTCTGCTCTCTTCCAGTCATATCTATCAACAACCTTTGCCTCTTTTTCTTTATTCTTTCTTGGGGAGGTTATCCATGAAACGGTAATAATTAATTTAGTGTAAATTATTATTTTCTGGTTCAATAATTTATAATTTATTTTCTAATGATGTCTTTGAAATCGTTTATATTTTAGTTGCGTGAGATTTTAGTGGTGTGTCTGTAGGATTGAAAAGAAAAGAAAATACAGTAAATAAAGTGGGTAATATAGATGATGAGGTATTTGTTAACTGACAACAAAATATAAAGAAAATACAAAAATGAATTTTAGAAACGCTAACTAGCTTTAATATCTTTGGGCTAAAGCTAAGTTTTCAATTTTTAGTTTCACTTTCCAATTATTTTCAATTTTTAACTAAATCTCTACCTTCTACCTTTTTTTTAATTATATCGGTTTAAATATAAGATTTGAACATATATAACTCGAACTATTTTATGTTTTTCTTTATTGCTTAAACCAATTTGAATGTAATTGGTTCAGTTTAGATTGTTATTCAAAAAAAATGTTTATCTTCAAATTAATTAACATTAATGGATTTGAATTCATGTTTCTTCTAACAAAAAAATGTGTCTACATGTGACTAACTCTCATCTCACATCTTTTTTATTAATTTTTTTAATCGATTTCATATTTACTTTTATATTTTGACTACATCTATGGTGTAATGTATCTTCTAAAAAAATATATAAATTTATGATAAATTTTTTTTATTATCAAATGTTCTCTAATTACTTTTAAGATTCTACTTTTAGTATAGATTTTACACTGAGATCATATAATTCTTTCATCGATAATAAATTCTTCTTCAAATCTTTCAGACATTGTATTCTTAGTATCATCATACAATTTTATTTTAGTAATATTAACTTCATCACAATATCATTTCTCAAAAATATTGATCCACCTAAAACAAGCTTACTAGTTTAAAATCAATCTCGGTATGAAATCATGTGTCAAGTTGCACCTAAATCTACTATGCACATATCATGAAATGTTTTCCAATATTAGAGTTTATTAATGCTTTGTTCAATAAATTATTTGTATTATCTTCAAGGTATTAGCCATACAACCTTATTAGGTTGATGATTAAGAATTTTTTGTTTTTTTTCCATTCTTCTTATGTCATCAATCTTTCTTTGCATGTTCTTTCTTATAACAATGATAGTATTTGAGGTGCTTCTTACTTTTACTGGAGTCATATTTATTGATCTACTTGACATTGTCATTAAAATTTCTGGTTGATGTCAATTTTTCACTTTTTCCTTTTTATTTTTATCCCCTCAATTTATATCTATAAGAATAATTATAACAATACTTTTAAAATGTGAATATCCATCAATATTGATATGGTGCATTATTAATATGGACTCATTCATTAAAAAATATATAAAATTTTCTCTTATTTTTTTTACATGTTTTAAAATAAAAAAATGTAAATAACAAATCACAAACTTTTATTATCTTATAAAGTCAATCATTATCTAAAAAATTTAAACAAAAAAAAATAACTAAATTTAAAATATCAATATAGCCACAGTCTTTAACATTTGATGAATGATATTTGCTCCTTCAGCCAAAATTAAAAGTGAAAGTTTTTCAAAGATAAATGATCCCAAAATACAAAATTCGTGTCACTCAAACCTTATAAAGAAATAAAGTGAATTATGTTTATAATCCAATTTTTAGTGACCTTGCAAGAGAAGGAACAAGTTTCAAAAATTCAAATTCCGTAACAATTTTTGATAAATTTGTTTTCATATTAAGAAAGTCTAATCATCCTCTCATAAAGGTTCGAAGGTATATCAACTATACTTTCCATAATTATAAAATTTAGTACAACGAATGATTAGTGGATTATTAATTTTAATATTACCCGTTATACGATAAAAAAAATTAACTACTTTTTTAGATTTAAAATATTGTGAAACTTAAATCAACCACTTCCAGCCTAAGGGAAGTATTGAAATATTGTAAGAAATTAGGAACTTTTTATCATTGAAGTGTTCTCTTAGTTTAAAGAAAAACACATTTATACATAATTCTTTAAATAAAACCTTTATACAATAGATAGTGAAATTAATTAGGAATATTTTTTAAAAATATGCATAATTTACATTTTTTTAATTTTAAAAAATAACATTTCTCATTAGTCATAGTTCTTAAGTGGTGTAGCCAGCAACCCGTGTTTCTGGCATCCACATTACATTACGACTCCACATACATACGGATACATAATTGTGTACAGTGCTTTTATTTAATATTTTTAAATATATAGTTTTAATACAATTATATCTACACACATATTATATATATATATATATATATATATATATATTATAATATAAATTTATTTTCTAACTATAAAAATATAAACTCATTTAAATATAAAGAAAACGCAATTTTTATACGTCACAAAAATAAAAAAAATATTTATAACACGATTTCATTACAAAACAACAAAAATAAAAATTATGTTACCATTTCACTTAAAAAAATTTAAAAGTTAAATAAAAGTTTTGTTGCATAATATAACTTTAAATGTTGTATCATGTAACAAAACTTAATCCTATTTTATAATAAAAAAAAGATTAAATATGATTTTCGTCCCTATAAAATATATAATATGTTAAAATAGTTCCTATAAATTTTTTTGGGTTTGTTTGGTATCTATAAAATTGAAACCTGTTATTTTAGTCCAATTTTTTAACGGTAGATGACGTGGCTAACAGAGTGTTATGTGTGAGAAGTTTCATTGACACGTGTCGTTACGTGGACGCCCCGTAGACATTTAGTTTGCACGTAGCTTATAACATTTTTTTAATATTTAATACGTTTTTTAAGTTAATTAATATGAAATCAATTCGAATTTTAATGAAAATGTAATGAAAATGGTTTTCTTCTACGCCCCTCATTCGTGTTTGAGAATGTGAAGTGAGTGAATAGGGTTACAAAGTAACAGTGAGGGAAGTTAGGGAATATGCTCGAATCAAGGTGATGACAGTTTGATCGTGAGAGAAAGTGGTTGAATTAGGGTGATTAGGGTTTCGTCGTGAGTCAGGGTTTATTGTGATTGCGGTTTGAAATTAGGGTTTGGAAGAACGGCGTGAAAGAATTATTATTGTTCTTCTGAAAAAACTACTTCTGAAGATTCAATGCTGAAGAAAGAACTTCAACCCAGATTCCCAGACCCAAATTACTATATTCCCGAAAACGACACCATCTTGGGCAAAACGACACCAGCGAAATCGCAACTTTATCGTCAAGAAAAAATGGCCTTCACGAAAAAAAAAACACACACCAATTACTTTAATCGCAAAATAGCTAACCAGATAATAATAATATTAAAAATAATAAAAAGTAAATAAAATGCGTGTAACAGTGGAAAGTGAACGCAGAAAAGCGAACAGGAAAAAAAAAAAGAATGTAAAGAAATCAGTTGAAGCGTTGGAAAGAGGAAAAAAGAATGATAGAAGAAGAAACCTGAAAGAGAAAGGAAGTGAATGGGAAAAAGAAACCTGAAAGAGAAAGGAAGTGAATGGGAGAATGAACGAACTTAGCAGACATTGTTGTTCATGCAAACTAATTGATAAGGCACGTGTAAACTAAAGTCTACGGGGCGTCTACGTCATGACACATGTCAATGTAAACACCTCACCACTCTATTTGCCATGTCACGTCCCATTAAAAAATTGGACTAAAATAACATGTTTAAATTTTATTGATACCAAACAAACCCAACAAATTTTACAAAAATTATTTTAACATATTATATATTTTATAGAAACAAAAATCATATTTAACCTTAAAAAAAATTCAAATATATTTTTGTTGAGTCTCTCTTATATAAAACCCAAACCCAAGAAAACGCACTCATATCATAATAGATGCATCTCTTTGACTTGTTAACATATAAACATCACCAATTTTTGAAGTAAACATTCTCATTTGGAAAATTATTATTTTAAAAATACTGAAGAAGATGACAAATCTGAATGTTGCAATCAGCTTGCAGAAAGTGGTTGGATTAATCCCACATAACTTTCACAAAAATTGCAAAATGTGTGGTGTTCTTTTCAGTGGAATCAGGCCAAGTTGCTCTCCCATATTACTCAAGCCCTGGGAAATATGGGAATTGGAACATTATTCCGATTCTTGGAGCCACTGGTTTTGATTTAGTGGCACGTCCCAATAACACACCAAATATCTTAGATTCTTTTTTTTGTTTGGGTTCTGTTACTGGTTTAACTTGTAATCAGACAGAATATGTTATTTGTCAGAATTGAACATGAAAATAGATTGTCTTAATCATATCAATGGTTTTCTGGAATTTTTGCAACGTGTCAGCGTACAAAATGAATGATGAAAAAAGAGGTTCTGCTTTTTTCATCAGATAAACACCCAATAAATAGAAACAAAATGTATAACATTCACTACTAAAATTATTTTGTTCATTTCTTTTACGAACATTAATAAATAACAGATATTTTTTAAACACTGAATAGAACAATTTATTTTTGTATAATTATATATATACACCAAATTCGTTGTATATATATATATATATATATATATATAAGTATTTTAGAGTTTTTATATTTAAAATAATTATTATTGTATCATCTTACAAGAAAGATAGACTGTAAAAAACGTTCAGACGCTTGAAGTGTTGAATGTAGATCATGTGACTCGAAAACTAATACACACATTGTTCATGCATTTCTTACTTAACAATTGAAGAAGGAAATAGATAAACTTATCATGACATGTTGTGTTTTTATATCTAGTTAATATTAAATAAATTTATATAATTATATAATAAAATAATTATAAAATATTAATTAAATAATATTAAATTAGTATGTAGACATTTTAGCGATATCTGTTTATCATAATTTATTGAAGAATTATAGTATGTCTAATAAGTTTACCTAGTAAAAGAAATCGAGTTTCTAACACTAAATCGTCAAATAAAACTTTATATGATTATCCGACATTGATTAAGGTTTTTCAACCTCTAACTTTATAGTTTTTGGGATGCCTAGACATGAATTATAAATTATATTATTTTTAATTTAAATTAACAAAAGTGGACAATTAAAAAATAAATTATGACAATATCATCTTTTAATATTTTCTTTTAAACATTTTGTATATTCTATTAATTTTAATTTATTACGACTCATTAATATTGGTGTGTTTTAATTCATTTAACTGGTAATGAAAAAAAATGAAATACTTTTTTTTATTTGTTTCATTTATAATATACTCTTTCACTCTTCAGGTGATATAACTAAATAATTTCTCATATCATTATAGATTTTAATTAAAACTAATTAGTATAAAATTATCTTTATATATTCTACTTATGATATGTTAGATACTTATTTAATCTGAAGATTTTTTTTTTCTTTTATGATGAAGATTGTGTTGGTGTGCAATTGTAAAGCATCTGCAAGAGATCCAGATTCATCCTCTGGAGAGTGAAGAAAATAATAGCACGTCTTACACTCTGCATCGCACCACTCTTAATTTTTAAAATACACAAACCATTTTTTAATATACGAAGGCAATTTTATTTTTGTTTTTATGGTCAAATTGTATAATAATAATAATAATCGAAGTTTAAAAAAAAAACTAGAGCACGTTGAACTCTGATTTCTCACCTTTTCTTTGTCTGATTCATTTGCTATTTATTTATCCAACCCCATTAATTAAACATTACCCAAAACAATAGTCCTCTGTCGGTTCAAACTTTAAAAGGCGATTTCATACTCAAACTAGGGTTCCACAAAATAACCCTAAAAGAAGCTACCTCGTTAAGATTTCACATTCTTAATCTTGTTTTGTTAAAACAGTTAGAGTCTAAGTTATTTAAAACGGGTTTGTTTTAACAAATTTACTTATTTAATTCATTAAAAATAAATTAAGCCCTCTTTAAATACTTTTCTTATATATAAACTTGAATGTAGATTACAACAATAAAGTTTAAATTGGACATTTAACAAGTAATGTATTTTTATCCTTTATCTTAATCACGCCTTTAGTAGATGATTTATAGTTTACATATATTTTTTTCTCATTAATTCATTAATCTACTAGGTTATTTAAGAATAAGCAGTACTTATCTTAAAACACTGATGTAATAAGCTTCTAAATAAGTTAATAAAGCAAGTTAAAATATAAATAGAGCTCAAGTTATATTTAAAAACTCTTAAAAATTACATACTAAACTTTATCTTAAAATTGTAATAAGATGAAATTTGTTTTAAACATTTTTTTTCAACATAAATTATTTCTACTCCAAAGAGTGATTATTAATTTTGAAAGCATCATTCATTTTCTATTAGATGTGTAAACATTTTTGTTAAAAGAAAATTAGTGAAATGCTTTTTACCTACACTTTCACATCAGTTTCCTTTGTTAAAATTTTGTTACTATTAGAGGGATTTAGGTGTAAAATGTCCTTGTTCATGTATATATCAAGGTTCTTTATTAAAATACATTTACTTATATATATATATATTATATTTCATTTTCTTATTACTAAATATAAAAATAAAAATTATTATACACATATGAATTTATTTTAACAATGTTTACAATGATCTGTGCAACTCACCACCTAAAATACGTTCAATTAGATAAGTCAAAACACAAAAACAAATTCTATAATTTGCCCAAAATAATAACGAGTAAAATGATAAGTGTTATATTAATATAATATATGTATATTAAATTTTTTATGTTATTATTATACTTTTTATTTTATTTTTGAATTTGATTCTTCCCGAGTAGAATATTCTTGAAAAAACCACTGTAAATATATATTTGATTTTTTCATAATTTAAAATTATTAATTGTTTAATTAACAATAATAAATATATTTTTAAAATACATTAATTTTTAGAAACTAAATTATTTTAAGATTTAGGATTTAAACTTTTTAGAGTTTAAGATTTAGGATTTTTTAAGATTTAAGTATATATAAAGTTGAAAATTCTATATTTACAAAATATATTATTAGATTAGAAATATATAAATGGTGTATAAACTCTAAAAATTATTAAATCAGTTATACAATATTAAGTTAAATTTAAATTTCATCTTTATAAAATGTATGAGAGTTATTAAAAATTTATTTTGATAAAAGATAATTAAATATATTGTAATTTGTATGACTTATAACTAAATTTTCATTTATTTTTACGTTTAATAATTTCAACGTGAGAATTATATAAAAAATATTACATTAATTAAAAATATAACTAAATTATAATATTTATTATAATATATAAATATGTAAATAAACTAAACTCTTATATTTACAAGTAGTTAAGTTAGTTTCTCATGTTCTTTTCTTTCTTTATTATTTACTAATAAAGCATTGTTACTCTCTCTTTGTGGGAGAAACTATTACTTGAGTTAGAAGTTCGATAAATGTTAAAAAACTTTTTAAGAACATGACATTTATTAAGAAATTTAAAATAACACTCTATCGGATACATGGAATTTTTTTTAATATTTTTAATACACTCATAACTTCAATAATTTTTCTGATAAAAAATAAGTAATATTATTCTATTTTATTTTTAATTTCTAACCCATGGGAACATTAGTTAGCAAAAAATATTTCCATGAAAAACTAACTTAAATGATGAATTACTCATTTAAAGATTATTTTTCACATTTGTTAAATTTAGTAATTAAAATGATAATTCTGGTCACATTTCTTATAAACATGAGCCACACAATATTTAAAATTTGAGAGTATATTTTTTACTGCATTTAACAATTTGATTGGGAAATTCTCAAAAGATAAAGACAAAGAATAGTGCATATCACCAAAATGCCACAGGTCAGCTAAACCAGACACACACAACCACTTTCCCTTTCAAGGCAGGGCAAGAGACCATGTTTAGTTCTCTTGATTCTTGAAAATAATAATAAAAAAAACGCGATGATGAGTGAAAATATACATAAAAAAATCACATAATAATGATCTCACCAGTATAATAAATTACATGTAAAAAATAATAGATATTTCCATGTACGTAAATAGAGTATAAGATACTTCTATTATAAAATAATAAATAAAATTATTTTATTTTTTTAATTCATCTAGATAATTTCACTTTTTTTTTTTTTCACTCTGTAAAAACAATCCCTACGACCACATTGACCTAAAGAATAACACTTTGTCAACAAAACATTTACCACCGTCAATTGATCATTTACGGCGACAATATCTTCAACAAAAAACGATGACACGAGGTTATTGTTTGGCAATATAAAAAATAAAATATTTTCCTCTATCTCCGGAACGCAGCCACAACAACCTCTTCACAACACAAACAAACTGAGCTTGGTTTGGTTTGGTTTCATTACATTGCCATTTTCTGGTTTTGACTTGGTCGCATTATGTGAGTGTCTTTCTCTCCTACAGTTTTGGTCCTAATCCTATAAATATCCTTTGCTTCTTCTTAACACCTTCTCATATCCATATCCATATCCATTCTCCACACACTCTATCTGTTTCTATCTATTCACCTTCACAACTTCTCTTCTTCTGAATCTCCATCTTCTTTTTTTGTTAGTTCCTCTTTCTCTTTCTCTTTTGTTCTGTTGTATTCTTCTGTTTCCATCTCTCTACCCCAGATCTACCAACATTTCAATCTCTTCCTTCATACTTGGATTTTATTCTTTCTGACTCAAAACTCTTCCTCAAACTTTTCAGCTTCCGTGCGCTGCTATTTGTTTATGCTATTTATATCTGTTACGTTGTTTATCTGAAATGAACATATATGTATGTGCACTTGTTAATTTATTAGGCTCTGGAGCTTGGTCATGTTTCATTTTATAAACCAGATTGAATTTCCAAATAGATTGTAATATTTCCCCTTCCAGAATCTTACCTACTGTGTTTATTTTCAAACCATCTGAATTACATAATTAACTTTTGGTTAATTCCAGATCTGGTGGTTGTCTGTGCTTCTGGATTTTTCTTTTTTCCGGTATAGGATATTTGATTCCTCTTAGAAAATTAACAGGTGTTGGTAAATTTATCATTATTATATTTTTTTTATCGTTTCGTTTAAATATTAATTGACAGCTGATATTGGTTCAATCCTTTTCTTTTTTACGCTGAAATTTGTCGAAAACACTGGAAGCTTGTCTTTGTTGGTTGTTTATCTTCGGTTTGGTTTTTTTAGATCGAGGGTTATCCTAATATCTCGTATGTATTCTTGTCCGAGTAATGTTTGCATTAAAAAGAACTGCGATTTGCAATTTTATATCTGCAGATTTTAAACTTTTTTTTTCCTCTCATTGAGTTTTATATCTTAAATTTTTCTTATTCTTATGTGAACTTTTCTTTATCCTATTTGATCCATTCAGACCATATGAACTTGAAGAAAATGGAAGTTTACGGTGGCTAAGTCTTGGCAACTTCTATGGCCTACTCTGGTATGCCTTCGTAATTTTGTTGATTAACACGTTAACTAGTTTTTGCATTTAACTTCAAAATATGATAATCTTTGGCATAATCTATATAGATATCCGGGCAATGTGTGAGGGAGGATACAGCTTAGGCAATTTAATAAACAATTTGCAGAAGACAATTAAGAAGAATCACAGTGGGAGCAGAATAATAACTGTTATGGAATTTGAATCAGACTGGACAAAGCATAGAAAATCATCTGCTCATACTGCTCAAGTGATTCGTTCTGCAACATCGTTCATGCCTTGGTCTCGTAGAATCCCAATTGTTGAAGGATTTTATGAATTTCTTTAGTTATGTGCTTCTCAGTAACACATTTGCACACTATTTGGTTGATAGATCTCTACTAAAATTTGTAAGCTCTCTAGATATTTACTGTATAATTGCTGGTTTAAAAAATGCCTGATTTTACTGTTGGAAAGAAGAGATTTGTCCAGCCAAATATGTGTTTCACCAATTTGATCAATCAAGATAAATCAACTCTTTCACAAAGTGATAATTGTTTATTCCCCGAGGCACTGAGTGAAGATTATAGCCCCATTCTACCTGGGCTGCCTGATGATGTGGCTGAGTATTGTCTCGCACTTGTGCCTCGTTCCAACTTCCCTGCTATGGGTGGTGTCTGTAAGAGATGGAGATCGTTTATTGAAAGCAAAGCATTCGCTACTGTGCGAAAATTGGCTGGGAAGATTGAGGAATGGCTCTATTTCTTAACAACAGACTGTGAAGAAAAGGAAAGTCATTGGGAGGTTATGGATTGTCTCGGTCGTAAATGCCGATCTCTTCCACCAATGCCGGGTCCACAAAAGGCTGGCTTTGGAGTGGTGGTTCTTGATGGAAAGCTTCTTGTTATGGCTGGTTATTCAGCTATTGAAGGAACTGCCTTTGCCTCAGCAGAGGTTTACCAGTACGATTCTTGCCTCAACAGGTATGATTTTCTTCAGCATTCTACCTAGAAATTGTTTCATGTGATAAATCCAGCTTTGAGATTAGTTAATGATGGACCTATTCTTCCTAACTTGGGAAACATAAAAGTCTGTTACTTTTTATGAAAACTGTCATCGTATATTTGTGTGTGCGTGTTAGTTTTAATTTTGTTTTGACTTGCTCCATTCTCTATTGCTATCACAGCTGGAGCAGATTGTCGAACATGAATGTGGCTCGGTATGACTTTGCTTGTGCTGAAGTCAATGGCCTGGTTTATGCTGTTGGAGGCTATGGGGAGAATGGTGACAGTTTGTCCAGTGCTGAGATGTACGATCCAGATACTGATGAGTGGACACTGATAGAGAGCCTTCGCCGTCCGAGATGGGGTTGTTTTGCTTGTGGATTTGAGGATAAGCTCTATGTCATGGGTGGAAGGTCAAGCTTCACCATTGGGAACTCCAAGTTTGTGGATATATACAACCCTGAGACACACAGCTGGTGTGAGATTAAGAATGGCTGTGTTATGGTCACTGCTCATGCAGTAGTAGGAAAGAAGTTGTTCTGCATTGAGTGGAAGAACCAGCGGAAGCTGGCTATATTCAGTCCAGAGGACAATTCATGGGAAATGGTGCCAGTTCCATTAACAGGGAGCACAAATGTTGGTTTTCGGTTTGGGATGCTGGATGGAAAGTTGCTGCTCTTCCCTCTGGTGGCAGAACATGCTTATCAAACATTGTTGTATGATCCAAATGCAGCTCTGGGATCAGAGTGGCAGACTTGTGACATAAGGCCATCTGGTCTGTGCTTGTGTTGTGTAACAATCAAGGCATGAAACCGTGTTTGGCTCTGAACTCTGGTTCCTTGTGGCTGGAGTATAACAGCGTTTTGAGTTTTCAGTATTTTACTAAGATTTATTGAGAGGTTACATGGTCTGATATCACATGGTCGAGAACAATTTTTACACAACACATGACCACGTTTTTCAATTTATGAAAAATTAATAATGTGTCTGGTAGAGATTGGTCAGGACCACATGATCTCATACATGTAATAATTTCTCATATTAAGGTGAGTGTCCCTCACATTATATACTTATGCAATTTCAATTCAGTGTTTGTACTTGTTTGTGGCTGTTAGATGCTTGAGAGGGATCAATTCCCCTGGTCTTATGGAGCTTTATTTAGCACTATTTAAAACTGTGGTTGGTGAGCTAATTGTTTGTTATTATCTTTTGGACTTTTTGGTGTAATAAAGTGACTACTTTAGAATTTTTAATCCAATATTCAGAGGTTGGTGCACGTGGTTAGCTTTCGAACTTTATGACTGAGACGGGAACAAGTTGAGCATATTGGGTGAAATATCAGATACGAGAGCGACGCACCAGTGAATTTCAACCACACCCTTCACATGGATAGTTCACTAGTGCTTCATCTCGTGGAGAGATATAAAAATTTTAAAATATTTACTGCACATGTAACTCTCAATTGCATTCTTTTCCTTGATCTTTCTTTGTTTTTATCCAAATCTTACATAACAACCATTGACTAATAATTTGAGGCTTAAGCTAGCAATCCCAGTCATTTCAAACACACACGTCAAAAGCACAAATTCTGCATTTGTCTTTGCTTTCTTTTTAAATGCTATATATTCCTCCTTAACCTCAGTACATAAAAAACACAATTTCTCTTCATCTTCAATATTAGATGATGTTTTAGACGAATTAATCCTATTGTAATTGATGTAGTGGGTCGGTTAAGTATATGATAACTTTTCCAAAAAACATATTAACTTAGTCATACTATCTTTAATAAAATATTTTGGGGGTTTAATTCTTATTTTAACCACTCAATTATCATTTAAAAAGGTTACTTTTAGTTTGATATTTTTTTATTTAATAAAAGGGAAATAAATGCATAAATTAACTAATAATAAGTTATCTTGTATTTTAGCCTTTTATTACTTATCATGCATATTTTTACATTTTAATTTATTTTTTTGTGAATTCATTTTTTTGTTTTTCCCCATCTGTTTAGTATATTTATACTAAGAGAATAATATAAATGAATTGTTATAATCTTTCTCATATTTGTATTCAACTTTTTATGAATAAAAACTATATTTTCTATACATAAATTCACGTCAATTATTTTAAATTATTTTCCTTCCCAAAAAATCATGTTAATTAGATTACTTTTGTAAAAGCTGCCAATACATGTTTTCACTTTGACATAAAAAACAAAAACCGCATCATCCAAACCGCACGCTATTAATTCTTTCCGTCCATTTTTTATAATTATGGTGTAAAAATTTATTAATCATTATTTTTTATTTACATCTCTAATAATATTATTACAAATAACAAGAGGTAAAAATGAAGTAAAATAATTTATGGACCTTTAACTCATACTTTACTTACATCTGAATATTTTTTTTTTTAAATTTATACTATTATTGTGAGTGAGACTGGTGTGTGAAATAGGAGTAGAAAATTCAAGATGTTAATCTATAATGGTTCAAAAATAAATTAATAATGATAATAAAATTAATTTTATAAAATTACAATTCTCTTTTCCTCCATTAATCAAGTTCTTTCATCAGCATAAGAAAAGCGAAGGACAATACTATTACGAGAGAGTAAGTGGTTACACTATCGCTACTAGCCGGTATCTTAAAATACATTTAAAGAAAAAAAACAAACCTTTCGTCGAACACCTTCTCTGCACTGTAACCGCGCTTTTTGCTTTGAACTTGGGAGGGGCAAATCAACACCAATTTCATCTTCCATTTCGCTCTTTCCACAGTCCTTCCTCGCTCTCACAAGAACACCATGTTTGGCTCCGCTCAACCTTCTTCATCTCCCTTCGGCACCCCTTCTTCAACCCCTGCATTCGGAACCCCTTCTTCTACCCCGGCCTTCGGAACCCCTTCTTCTACCCCGGCCTTCGGAACCCCTTCTTCAACCCCCGCCTTCGGAACCCCTTCTTCTACCCCCGCCTTCGGAACCCCTTCTTTCGCTACCCCTTCTTCTGCCCCTGCATTCGGGACCCCATCTTCGACACCAGCGTTTGGCGCTTCTCCTACCCCTGCATTCGGTTCCTCCCTCTTCTCCACACCCTTTTCTTCCCAACCACAACAACAGCAAACTCCACTGTTTCAACAACAGCCAACTTCTTCTGCTTTCGGCTTTCAAAATTCCCTCGCAGCGCCGCAGCCCTCACCTTTCTCAAATGCGCAATTAACCACTCAGATGGCTAACGTAGCACCTGTTCCTTTCTCTCTCGCCGATCGCGATGTTCAAGTATTTCTTTTTTCTTCCATAATCTAGTTTTCAATTTTTTAATCGAATTTTTGCTTTTGAATTTTTTTGTTGATTAATTTTGTGTTTGCATGTTGTGCCACAAGACAATCGTTGATGCTTACAAGGAAGATCCTGGAAACCCCAAGTACGCTTTTAAGGTATCCTCCTCACTGTCTAATTAAAATAAATAAATACAAAAATGTCTCCTTTGTGAAGTTCTTGTGTGTAGTGTTGGCCCCATTTGTGTAATGAGTAGAGTTAATATATACTTGGGTTGTATTTCATGCTATGCGCATTTTTTCTTCCTAATTTTGAAATTAGGGTTCAAGTTCAATTCCAGTCTACATTACCAGTGGTATTATCTGATGCCATGTGGTCGAATTGCACTTGCTGGTCTTCATTTTTTTTTCTCACGTTTTGTGTTGTTCAGCATTTGTTGTTCAGTGTAACAGAACCACAGTTTAGAGTGAAGCCTGCTGGTGTATCAGACGTAAGTTTTTTTTATCGTAAACATTATAGTTGGGAGCTTCTTGTACCTTTTTCCAGCATTGGCTAATTATGGGAATAGTTTATGTTGCTAGATCATGTGGGCGGAGGCTATGGGGAAGCTTGAGGGTATGGACAGTGCTGATAGAGAACGTCTATGGCCACAGCTTGTCCAGGGATTTAAGGATCTTTCGCAACGCCTTAAGGTAAACTCTATTAGGCTATGTTTGGATCGATAAAAAGGAATACAATAATGAAAAGTGGGAATGAAATGACATTTGTTGCAGTTGTTTGAATGATTTAAACTTGGAAGCTATTCCAAGTTCCAATTAATTTCATACAAAGCCTGGTTTTACTCCTTCCAATTTGGGCGTGTGGGATGAAACTTGTTTCCTAATCTCCTTACCCGTTTCGTACACTTCTCAAATAATGAAATGATAACTTTCTTCCATCCCACCACATAATATCGAAACAGTAGTGACACATTTATTTCATTTTACATCATTTAGTTCCACTTCACTTGTCGTTAGATAAGGATAAACTTCTAGCGATTGTATGTTGTAGAAATGTATACATTTCGATAGGTTAACTACTAGAATAGTACCAGTAACTTAAATACACGATCTTCTGAGAAAAAGCAAGGTTTATCTGGAACCTTTTGGCCAGTTTCTATAGTTCAGTGTTTAGAGATCTCATAGATGGTCATCAATTTCAAAAGTGCACATTATACATGACAAGTGAACCTCGTTTTGTATGCAAGAGTTGTTTACTAGATTAGCTAAGGACCAAGATTTTGACAAAGAAAACAATGTTTCCTAATCAAATGTGTCAAACATTTTTTCTAGACATTATTTAGAGATGCTTTGAGTATTGAATTTTTTTAGATGTATCCACCAGTCAGCATTTGATGTGAAAAAGGGAGAATCTTTCAATTTTTTCTGTAAAAATTGTTGAATTATGAGGATTGGATATAATCTGAAGCCTTGTGGATACATTTTTGCTCACATTGTCATGTAGATCCAAGATGAAGTCATTGTTTCCGATGCAGAGAGATTGCGTATAACCCAAAGCAATGTTAAAATGGTATTGCTCTTCCCTTTGCTTGGACCGGGGCAGTGTTAATATGATACTGGTTTTTGTACTATGCATTGTTGATTTGTCTTTCCAATTTGCAGCTCCAAAGACATTTTCAGGCTGATACTCTTCCATGGATTCAAAGACTAAAACAAAAAGAACAAATTCTCCAGCAACGTCTTTTAAGAGTAGGCACAATTACTGTCTTTGTGAATGAAACTGTTTTCTCGATGGTAGAATGAATCGATTTTCCTGCACAGAATTAGCTTCTGTCATAAGCAATTGATATAAATTTTTTACATTTCTTAATTTGTGTGGTGTTCCTCTCCAATTATATGCCCCGACTGTAGGGTCTTAATTCTGAAAGTCAAATTCATGAATTAGCTGGTCTAAGGCTTTGATTTTTATTTGTTGCTCCTTAAGTGTATCTTCTCATGTCGTGTTTCAAGGTAATGAGAATAGTGGAGGCATTGGAGGGAAAAGGCTGCCGCATACCCTTAACAAAAGGGGAAGCTGAACTTGCTGAGAAATTAGCTACAATAACTAGACAGGTAAAAAATTTGTCCAACACCATTTTCTGCCTTTTTGCATTGTTGCTGGAGATGGAACTTATGGAAAGATCTTCTCAGCTGAAAGGATCTGGAGCGGAACTGTCTAGAAGGGTACAAAATCTACTAACTGTGTCTCGTGTTAAAGCTAATAGCAATGGATTTGGTGGCTCCGTTTACCTTCCAGGTTCAACCAAAATTCATGATCAGAGTCTTGCTGACCTACAGGAGGTAAGATGGAACCAATTTGAGAGATTTATTATTTAACATCTCGATGCTTGATTTTCCTTTTTTATGTTTTAAAAAAGTAGTATTTGTACGAAATAATGCAAATGATACATTCAAAGAATTCAATATAATGATGCCCTGTTTTGTGCGAACAGGTTTTACAACAGCAAATGGAGGCCATTGCAAGACTTGGTGGTGTTCTGAAGCGAGATATACGGGATATGGAGATTATGATCGCTGATGACACGGGAAGAATTGAAAATGGGAATATAATTTGATCTTACTCTAGAAAACCTCGAACATTCTTGCGATGTATTCACATTTTGTCATATATTTTTTTTTCTAATCTATCATGATTTGGTAACTAGTAGGGAGTAATGTAACATTAAAATATGATGTACTCCTTCCGTATCTCATTGGAACTACCCGTCAACAGAGAAATCTTTATGCAAATTGATTGGTTAATTTATTTTGCGAACTTTATGCCTACGACGACGAAAACAAAACCAAAATTTCACGATTGACGGGTGTTTTTCAGCTGGCTCAGATCATGAAATATTCTTTGATTATAGTATTTTTTTTTTATTGTTGATGAGACTATACGTTCCTAATTTAAAGTTTTGGAAACAAAGTTTATTTTTATATCTATAGTTTCCTAAACAAAACAATGCATCCTTTTAAGGTATTGTTGGAAGGGTTTAACTATTCATCATTAAAAGCATCATATTCGAAGGCATCATATTCATAAAATTTGGACAAAGCTATCAACATTAGCGAGATCCCCATCGTAAATAGCAATTTGAATTTCATGTATTGAAGTTTACTATGGGGATTAATGGTAAAAACTCCACTTAGTTTCAACAATAAAGAAAATATAATTAACAGTATGGTGGAACAAATTAGTGTCAAGGGCTCCGATGAAATCGCAAGTACAAACTCTCATCTCGTAGATCTGCAATTTGGGTATAAAACTGTGGTAGAACCATAGAATGCACGCCCCTGCAATGCATCAAATTTCAAAATTGTTACTGTTGACGATTGTCACGTAGAACTTTTAACAGGAGGCATAATCATATGAATACAAAAGTCGAGGGATTTTGCAATAACTTCCCCTATGCCATAAAAAATGAAAATGTATGTAATACTGTCATATCAACAACTCTGAACTGATTACAAGTATGGGGGCGTATTAAGGTATGGTGGATGAAAAAATCAAGACAACAAGTTTCGGCAAAAGACTACACGGGAAAAGCAGGTCAAGAAGGAAATCGAACGAAATGGGAAAGTATCCAATCGGCATCCATTCAGGACAAACTTTGAGCCAATTGCAATATTATAGGTATTTTGACCAAAGACGTTCAGTTGATTCGGTTTCAATTTCTTCAACAAGTTTAAGGTGCAATATTTCATTCAACAAAAGCAAATTTGTCGGCAAGTTTCTAATCATTTAAATTTTTGGCTTCTAAACATCTGTACAGAAGAATTTGAATAAAGATCACTAGATGGTCCATGAAAGGGGAGCACCATCAACTAATGGATTTCCACTGAAAGGGAGTGTAATTCCTATATTCGGCTAAGAAATTGTTTTAATATTTACGTACGCCAGAAAATTACTCACTGAACAAATTTATTCTTTATCATTAGTTCCCGACTAGTATGATATTTGGGCATAAAAAAAATAATAACTTACTATTGTGTAAAAAAAGCTTAGAAGAAGATTATTGAAACACCCATCATAAAGCAACCCACAGCTACCCACGGGCTTAACCGTTCACCTGTATTGGCAACCACGTATATAGTCAAGATAATATCAGTGATTAAATTCCAGATCTCATGAAACATATAATTCTAAAGGGGGCATACACCCAAACAGAAAGTGTTACATGTAGACAACACAAGGAGTAAAAATTCCCCATTATACCAACATGCTGGTACAGCGCTAAATGTGAAGCAACAAAGTCAAGAACTATATTGCCAAGCTAGAAATCTAGTAACCGATGTCACAAACAGCTTTGGAATGACACTGTAATGTAGCATTTTGAAGCTCACACGGAATCAACGATCTAGAATTATTGAGAAAGAGTGTTCCATAACAACTAAAAGATGATTTGTGAAAATGACAAGTAGCATCAAAATGACGCCTTTTGAAATAAGAATATATAGCATACTTAATTGAGAATAATGTTTCATTAACTAGAAGATTGTTAAAAAAAATGACATAAGTATGAAAGCACACATACACAAAAGGTCGACACAGTAAAGGGCAGAATCACAATTTAGTACATAAGTAGGATGGAACCATAACCCAAATTTTTTATATTGCATCACTCATCATTTAACCCCAGTTTTCCTCTGCCAGTAGGCAAGTCACAAACACAAGTATGTTCTTTGGTCCAAGTTAATTAATTCAATATGTTAAACTTAACAAATCTGGTGTCGTAAGGTATTATCAAACGGGGGAAACGCAACAAATCATCGTAGAAGATATCAAACGAAAAATTTCCAGGGTAACCAAGACGCATTTAAGTCCTACCACACCTTCCTTCCACCCTCCCCCTTTCTTGTCCAGAGTTTCAGTAAAAAAAAAAAAAAGGATTTTTATAAGTGCATTCAAAAGCAGATGTGAACAATAACAATGTAGTAGCAAATCTAACAAGAGATATCTACCTATTCTTGCCGCCTTCCAGAAGAAACCACGAAATCTGTCAGCAAAAGCATGTATGCTTGTCAGCAAGTTCTAAAAATATGTTATAAAAAATTAAAACACTATTGCAAGCTATACATAAATCTAAACAAGGGTAAAAACCTTATGATCACATTGAATTTTGAACAAGTAAAATTCAGATGTACAAATTATCAAAACCTTGAAAATTAAAACGAAGGGTGAGGGAAAAGAATGCATGGTTAACAATTAGAAATGAAGACATACATACCCAGTTTTCTGGTCTAGGATTGCCGGAAACTGCATCTTGAAATAAGTGCAGGCACATATCCCCAGAAGTATCACGGTTAGAAATGAGTGGAAATTGAAAAGCGCTGACTGAAACATAACACAAAACGGATGTAAAAGGCAATAAACAAACACTACCGATTAAATCACAATCATTCAAAATTTTCAGTTTCCTCACCATTTCAACGTATCCTTACAATTTACCAATCTTCACCTTCCTCCCTCCCTGCGAAAGATTCCATCAACAATCACATTAGGCCTATCACCCAAAACGATAAGCAATAGTGCAAGTAACTAAACAGTGTCTCAATCAAGTTCAATCACGAACCTCTATCTTGCGATATTAAAAAAGCAAACCCTAAAACTAAGAACAATAATGACGAGACGAGTAGATCCTTAATAGCTAAAGGATTATAGGATTTTGAATTTAGGATACAATAGAACAGAGCGGGGATTGAGCATGGATCTACGTAAAATGAGAGTTTATTGATGAAAAAAAGGTTAAGCAGCGTAAATAGTGAAAAAATCAGTGAATTGAAATAAAAGCAGAGGAAGAACAAAACGAGAAAATAAATCAATTACCCGAATTAAAGTTGCGATTTCCGATGGCTGAAGTAATGTGAGCGTCAGAATCTCCGGTGACGGAATCGTGGTTCTTCGCCGCCCTTTTGTTCCTTTTAGTCTTTAGTTCTTTTCTTTACTTCATCTTCCCTTCTTACATTTCTTTTAGAGGTTACTTTTGTTTTGTGAGAGAATAAACTTCATTTTAAAATAAATAAAATTATCATGGGTCATAAGCTATCTTTGTTTTAATTATTTTTTAATAACTGTTTTTTCAAGGAAATATGTGGATTTATATTATTATGTTTCTAAATATATTTCTTAAACTTAAATGTTTATAAATATGTATTTGAATTGTATAAACAAGGTTAAAATAGAATATTAATTCCTCATTTTATTTATATTTTCTAAATTTTGGTTTTTATATTTAAAAATTTTCATTTTAGTCTATAATGTTTTTTTAGATATGGTGGTTATTTATCTTTTGTTCATATAAATACTAATTCAATCTAACACAACAATTTTAATAAAATAAAGAAAAATAAATAAAATAAGTCCTCTAAACTAAAAATTAAAATAATAAACAAATAAAATTTCCTTTTTTACTTTTAAAAAAATAGTTTAGTATAAAATAAAGAAAAAAAATTAAAATGATGAACAAATGAAGTTTCTCTTTTTACTTTTAAAAAAATAATTTAGTGTGAAATAAAGAAAATGAAAATTACTTGCTGGCTATGGGGTTCGAACCCATGCGCAGTTGACTGCAGAAGATCTTAAGTCTTCCCCCTTAACCTCTCGGGCAAACCAGCTCTTTCGTTTATATAATCAATTGTGTATTATAAATACTTTTAAAGTTTTAAAGTTTTAAGATTTAGTTGTATTCTGTTCACCTATTTTCTTTTGTGTGCTTATAGGAATTAAACACATGCAATTGTACATGATTTATAACCAATTTTAACAAAATATCTTTAATTTATAACATATATAAAAGAGAATATAAATTAGTTATATATATATATTTATTATTTCAAATTTATCTTTATAATTTCCTCCACATTTTATTTTTATATAGTTATAGTGTATTTGTCGTGTTGTCTATATTGTCTAGGAGACCTATCTAAATTAATTTTTCAGTGATAAATACAAATATTTGTATTAAAGAATGTTCCTTTTTAATAAAATGCTAATATTATTAATTTAAAAATCTTATCACCAGTGTCTTAACAATACTGCTTATAATAGTATAAAAGAGTATTCAAAATATTTATAAACTATGTTATTAAAAAATATTGGTTAACATTCATTAGAATATTTATACTAATAATTTCACATTTGTTGAAAAACATTGCATCAACATATATAATCTTAATGTTTAACATATTTTATCTATTAACAAGTGAAGATTTTTATATTTATAGTATTTGGACTAAAATATATTTCACATCTAAAAAAAACTTAACCAGAAAGTCTGTTTTAATACTTTTATATATATATATATATATAATACTTGTTATAATTTAATATAAGGAAATTGACCTTATAATATTTCAAACACATGGGTTATAGATTAAATATAATGCAAAAGGCCAATCAAACAAATAAAAGAAAATTATATATATAATAACAAAAAAATCAAATCCTAAATTCTTACATTTATGAAGAAGTTATAAAAAAATTCTCAAATGACAAGCATTTCCATAAAAAATAAGGAAAATTATTTTTGAATTTCATCATAACTTTATTGTCTTAAAAATTTACAAATATTCTCTATAATATCAAAAGTAAACGAGACTTATTTTTAAACATGTGTAAAAATAATATTCTGATTATAGTACTCCTGAAAATGTTATTCTCTGTGTTGTAATATAGGTACTTGAAATAAACGTCACACTCATCAATTTCAATTATTATTCCGTTTATATATTACTAAAAAAATTATATTTAAGATAAATTTTTGATAAATTTATAGAAAATTTTTAGATAATAACAACAAATTATTTTCTTACAAATTTATAGACAAATTTTCGTAAAAAATAATTTTTTTTAATAATAATAAAAAAATTATAAATCGTTATATGTTATAATAAAAATTAAAAGAACTTAGAAAGTGGGAGATGTTAAACCAATAATAATTTATTCCGAAATTGTAGGTACATGATGAGTTGATTATTGGGAGAGGAGAAGTGATAATTTGGAAATTTGAAATGAGAAGTATGATTTGTGTAGATTGTATTTGTGGTTAAAATCAGAGCAATGTGGTCTGTTTTGTGCCCACATTTCAAAGATAGAGAGACAAATTTCTGGTCATTTTGCTCTTTCCTGTTCCTATAGGTGGACACATTTGCTGCCAATCAAAAGATCCATTTCACTGTTTCAGACCAATCTCAAAGAGTTTTTTTTTTAACGTAAGAAAGAGAAAAAAAAAGTAATTATCATTGAAAAAAAAGTAAACAAAAAATCAAACAAAATAATGATTTTTCATATTTTTTAATATGATAAAGATTAATCTTTTTTTTCCTTTTTCTTTTCTTTTTCATTTTTATTCATTCTCTTTATTTGTTTTCTTTTTACCAAGAGAAACATAGTACCTTCCCAAATAAGTTTTACAAATAACATAAAATTAAAAATTTAAATTTATTTTAGTATATATAATAGTCTCAAAATCAATGATAATATATATATTTCTTCTTAATCTTTTTGAGATATTTTTAAAAAACAAAATCATGATCATTTTTAAAACGAAAGGTTTATAAAAGAGTTTATATTATAAATTACAAATTTCGTAAAGTAATAAAATTTTGAAACTGACACATGTATCACTATTATAAATAGAAAATATGGAAGTATAACACATCTTAATAATATTTTTATTAAATTTCATTAGAATAAAAATATTATTTTTCCTTTCAGTATTTTTATCTTTTGTTTGAAAACAAGAGATGATTTAACGGAAAAATTTAATTTTACAGAAATATGGAGTTGGAAATACTTTTTCCTAATAATTATATATTTTTTAAATAATATCAGCACGAAACATCGTTTTTTCTATGTTTTTAACTAATTTTTTAAGTTAGTATTTAGCATTTTTTAAGTTAAAAAGGTCTTACTCGATAAAAAGGTCATATTAATTTCATTAAATAATAACAATAATAACATAACACAAGTTTTTAATTAAACTATCACATTATTTTTTTATTTTTTAAAAAATTTATACATATACTTTAAAAGGTAATTATGATAAATAAAATATATTTTAGTCATTCATAAGGAATAATTAGGGAGAATCATACTTTTCAGTTTTTTCCTTGTATCATAAACCCTCCATGAATAATTTTAAATGGAATTATTTTTTAAATGAAAATGATAAGAAAGAGAATAGTTGTCTAAAAAGAGAAATATGTTATCAATTATTTTCACAAAAAATATTATAAAAATAGAAATATTTTTTGAAGTCATGTAGATCATAGCAATCTATGTCTCATTTTCATAGACCTCAATTAAAAGGTTGAAAAATATATACCTTGAGTGTTTATAGTGCAAATGTGCATTCTTGATGGTAAAAATAAAGTAACATCACTATTTACAAATGTTTTTAGTTGGGTATGTAATTAGACCTAAGGTTCATTTACACTAACAAACCTTTTAATTATTAAATTAACAAATCATTATGCTAAAATGTTACTAATGGTACCACTGATAAACTAATTGTTTACTTTTTATACCAAGCTTTACTATGCATTAATTTTGTCTTGCTGCTAAATGACAACATTGATGAAGTTAGCCTTTTAAAAGACACCCATAGCAGTTTGTTTACAACAAATAATGACATGACATTCAAACCATGTATTTGTTTATAAAAAAAACATTTCATCATAAAGAAAAGCATCTTGTTTTTTAAATTTTTTCATTAAACTTTATGGATAATCACCGGTCAATATCACATAAATATAAAAAAATTATAAGAAATGCATGTTCATTCGTTCATTGTTTTATTTATCCTTAAAATCTTAAAAGACAAAATCTCTTATGGATATTTTTAGTAGTAAATAGATTATTATAAATTTAAGGAGAAATTAAGTTTAATTTAAATAAAAAATATTGTTTACATATTATTAATATTATATAATACTAGTGAAACATAGCACCATTTTCTCTTATGTAACAAAATATTAAAAATTAATTGTTATAGTTAATTTTTTTATTGGGTAGGTGTTTTTTTTTAAAAAAACAGATAGAAATTCTATTGGATAAACTTAGTAATAATTTATTTTTATAATTTTTTTATTGTTTAGGTAGTTGTTTTGATTATGAGTAGTTAATGGATATGACTAAGAGTGTGACAAAGTTTACTACAGTTTAAACTGATTAGATTTTTGTTTTAAGTAAAATTTTATTTTTCTTTAGATATGTAGTATCATGTTTTTTTTTTTTTTTTTTGTGGAATATCGCATCTATGGTCTTAGTTGAAAATGTGAATATAAGCTAGTATGGATATGTAGTAGTGTTTGATTTTTTAATTAAACATCTTGAAATCAAGTTAATATTTTCTTAGCTTTTAGGACATTTAACTATAATATAGATAATTGTTATTGGATTGATATGATATTAACTTATTTTGATCCATAAATGAGTACAATGATAATTATATAAAACAAATACATGTAAATATATATTATGATGATGTATGACGATGTTGAAATTATAGAGGTGGAAGAAATTGAAATATATAAATAGAATTTATGTAACTCTTTAATTTGTGGTTGAATTTATTATTATCATTATTGTATTGTTTAATTTGAGTAGTAATTTATTTACGAGGCAAATTAAGTTTTTTTTTTGTAAAATGGAAAACCAAAATTTAGATGATACTTTTAAATTGATAATAGATTTTGTGTTAAGATTTTTAAATATTATAATGTTGATGTAATGTATTTTAGTTTAATATTAAACTTTTGATTATTTTACTTTAAAAAGTTATTTATAGGAGTGTGACTTTGGTCAAATATATATATAACTAATTGATGTAGATATTTGTATAAGTGTTTTTTCTACAAGAATGAGTTAAGACAATAAATATTTGTATTAAAGTTTTGTCCACATTAAAAAATATTGTTAACGTAAATTTTATAAATAATTGTATTAGTTTTTATATACTTGTAAATAACTTGATAAAATTAATATAATTCTAAAAATTATATTTTAACTTTATGAAATATAAACAATATGTGAATTAAAAGGTAATAAAATGTCCTTGATATTTTAATGTAAATGATTTAACATTTTGACATTTAGAATATTAATATGATTGGTGGCTTCTATTAATAGCAATGTAGAATTTTATATTGCTTAAATTGGAAGTGAAAAGTAGTAATTAAGTTGAGGACATTGTACTGTGTAATGAATTGCAAAATCATTAATTAAATGAAATATTTTGATTTTCCTATGTACCCAATTACATATTAAAATTATATTAAGATGTTAAAGGTGATAAACTTATAAATGTTTTTTTATGATTATATGATATAATACATATCCTAATTGTTTATGAGTAAATTCTTATAATAGATATATTATAAGCTTATTTTATGAAAGTCATTGAGTCATGTAATCAAGATAAATTTTTCTAATTCGTAGTGATTTTAAGTAAAACTGATATACAATACGATATATAAACTCATATATATGTTATCTAGTTGAGGTTAATTATCAACATTTAAAAAAACATTTAGAGAAAAAGGGTGTTACAAATATAAAACTCATCCCAAATTATTTATGCATATATTTTGTGTAAAGTATGGTTTGAAAAAAATCTTTTTAACCATATAAAATTATTTGTTTGGATATTTTGATATTAATAATTAAAATTTCAGTTTATCTATCTAATTTATATTTACTTTATTTGTAATATATATTAAATACAATATAGTTATTGTGAGACATTGCATTAAAGTATAGTAAGAAACTTGACCAGAATTTCTTAGATATTGGAAGACATCTGTGTACCATAAATACTTGATAAACTAACCATACAACAGCTCATAAAAAATCTTAATCAAATACCAAAAACATACGTGAAATTTAATATAACAAGCAAGCACATGAATCTGCTCATTTTCTTAATTGAATCCACAAGGACGGTGGAGACAAACGTTGGATTGCAAAGCAAGGAGGATTCAGAAACATAGTATTAACATTACTGCAGTTAAACAAGATTACAGCAATAAGCACGAGGAGATATTTTTTATCCATTATTTGTGTACTCAACATCTTCAAAAAGTAGTTCTCCGGTAGATCCTGAAGATTTTGGTCATTTTTGAAAAGAAAAAAAAAAGCAATGAAAGGGACAATTTTGTTACCGAGCAACTATCATGACAAATGACAGGTTTACTACGCGACAAACATGGAGGTCGGCAAGTGTCGGCCGGTGAAACGGGAGAGAGAGAGAGAAACAACATTTGTTCATTCCTAAAAAGCCAAAATTTGTCCCCCAACTCATGTTAGTCTTAACTTAATTAATTATATTTAATCAAAATTTTAATTATGCTGCTCCATGAATAGTTATTAGATTAAAAGGCGACCTTAGTTTATTTTTGAGTTTTACTCTATCATTTTAATCATTCTATTTTAATTTCGTGTCTTTAATCTTCATATTTTAAGAAACTCCTTATTTTGGTCTCCTTTTAGGTTTGTATATGTTTTTGTTTATTTATTTAATTTCAGTTCTATTGAATGTTAGACATAACATGCTAATTTAAAATAATTTTTTTATTAATTTAAATATAAAAATGTACATATATAAAATTTTAAAATAGAAAAAAATTGTGAAAATTTTGAAATTTAAAGACTTAAACTGTAAAAAATAATAAAAAGACAAAAAATCACATAAATTTTTAGAATTTAATATGTGAATTATATTTTTCTTTCTTTCTTAAAAACTAGCCTACTGTTATTATTTTGCATCCATATATTGATTATTTAAATGAAAAACGATGAAGTGAAAAAGAAAATGACAGTTAGGTCCAATAACTTTTAGAAAAAATAGATTAAAGTATAAATATCTTATGTTAAGGTAATCAACGAAAGCATTAAAACTAAAAGCATTTGAAAATGTTATTTTGATGAAAAAAATTGAAGGAGTTTGTTACGGTTGAAAGAGAAGGGAAATAGGGAAATGTAATGTGTGATCTATTTTCACATTCTTCTCCGTTTGCATTTCCTCTTCCCTTTGTCCCCTCTGTCGTCGTGCCCTTCCTCCCAACAATTCGCTCTTTGGTTTCAACCTCAATACCTGTCTCTCTCTGTCTCTCTAAAACCAACTTAACTCACAGATCCTCAATTTTTACGAATCTTAGAACCCGCGTTTTATTCGCCTTCACATGCTTCATTTCTTTGTGTCTCTTCTCTCCTCTTCTTCTGGTGCGTCTTTCTCTTCTCCTAAACCCTAACTAATTCTCTCTGATTCTGAACCAATCTCTTTCTCTCTATCTCTGTTCTTTCAGAAGATTAAATATAAACGATTAACACGTTTTACTATTTCCATCGCCGAAGGTGATCTGGTACCTCGGTGTTGTCAATTTAAGTGAAGATCTTAGCTCGTGATCGGGTTTTGTGGTTTTGTGGGAATTATGAAGTTATAAAGGTATTTTTTAAATTTGGACGTCCTGAATTTGTTTTCAATCAACGTTTCTCCTCTCCTTTCGATGGAAGAATGTTGTTAATTTTGATTTGGCTGCGGTTTCCAATTTTGTATTAGTTCAGTCTATTATGGAATTTTAGCTGTTGGTATATCGTTTTTCGAGATGTCATTTCGACAAATTCTTTTCTCCTGTTTGGTTATATTTTACCAGTCTTGTGGTCTATTTCAATGCAGAGAAAATGCTGAAAACAGAAAGTGACAGTTATTTTTTAATTTTTTTTTAAATTTAAGTGTTTAGCAAATCTAATTCCTCACTGATTTTGACTTTATCTTTTTCGGTTACATATTTTTTGGCGTGCTCACTGCATAAATTGAAAGCGTATTCGTAACAACCATTTTTTTTAATTTGTTTGTAAGGACGATAGCGTGAAACTTTATGGTTTTTGCATATAAAAAATGATTGAAGAAGTTGTCCCCCTAATTCTTATTAAATATTAAATTCACTGAATTATGGTTAATATGTTCAACTTGCTATCTAATTTCGTAGTTTCAGTTAGTTGGTTGCAGCAGTTTGGGCTGATGTTTTTTATATTCTAAACTGGTTTAGCTTTCATTTTCATCCTACTTTACTCACTTTATTTCATCTTTTTTATCCAGCTTCATAATTTATACAGTTGAGGTTAGTTAGCACCTAAATTTACACCGTGAATGTGAATAATGGATATTGCCGAGGTTGAAGAAAATCTTTTTGCAGCAAGCGATGCCAAGGTATGATGATATATCTTTAATTATTGCAAGTTATGTTTTGGAATTCTAATGCTATATTGTAAATTAATGCCTTGTAAAAAAAAAGTACTTAGATTGTTTGAGGTGTTTATGCCAAAGTATAACTAGGGAGACAAATTGTTTTTATATCAGTCAAATTTTTTTTGGGTCCAAGCAAGCACTATTGAAGCGCGTTTGAATCATTTTCTTTTTATGTGTATGACTTAATTGAAGATGTAATCTATCACCTAACCAATATATTTTTTTTACTTGTGCAGTTACATGGAGAAATGTGCAAGTGTCTTTCTGCCATATACTGCAAGATATTGTTATTATTTCCTTCTTTAGAAGCAGCTAGGCCTAGGAGCAAATCTGGAATTCAGGCATTGTGCTCATTGCATGTAGCCTTAGAAAAGGCGAAGAATGTTCTTCGACACTGCTCAGAGTCTAGTAAACTCTACTTGGTATGATTGTTATCGTACAACTTTACTTTTATTCTCTGATTATGTCTCCTGGTGTGTGAGGCAGATTTAATTTACCTTAGGTTTTCGTACAATAATATGTTATTGTATGTTGGTTGAGAAGGTTATTTGATCTGTAATACATTTTGCAGAGTATCTTATAGATAACTTCACTTATGATGCAGGCCATAACTGCGGATTCTGTTCTTCTAAAATTTGAAAAGGCTAAATGTGCTCTTGAGGATAGTCTTAAACGGGTGGAAGATATTGTTCCCCAATCTATTGGTTGTCAGGTGAGAAATTTCAACAATATGGCATATGGTTCTCTCTCTCCTTCTTTTTATGTTTGTAACCCCCAGTGTAGGTTCATGATCCTGTATTAGGGCTGTTATGTAAGCACTTTTGCTCAGCCTTGCTAATTGCTTTTTGGTTACTGAGCAAGGGGGAACCTATTTTATAAGGTTTCACGAACTCTTTACACAATAATTCAAAAGCCACGTTATTTGCAATACCGTGAATTCAGCTTTCTTAGCATTCTGACACTTTTATCTAAACACATGCACAATGGTACACTTGTCAAGTCATCTTCATAGTTTGATTTTTTTTAATGGCATTTGTTCAGATTGGTGAAATTGTCAATGAACTTGCAAGTACGGCATTTGCACTTGACCCCTCAGAGAAGCAAGTTGGGGATGATTTAATTGCATTGCTTCAAAAGGGAAGAAAACTTAATGACTCTAATGACAGTAATGAACTTGAATGTTTTCATCTAGCTGCTACTACTATTGGAATCACTTCTTCAAGGGCAGCTCTTACAGAAAGAAGATCTCTAAAAAAACTCATAGAAAGAGCTCGGGCTGAGGATGACAAGCGGAAAGAATCAATTATTGCTTACCTTTTATACCTTATGAGGAAATATTCCAAATTATTTAGAAGTGAGTTCTCTGATGATAATGATTCTCAGGGTTCTCAACCTTGTTCTCCCACTGTTCAGAGATCTCTTGAGGATGGCATTACTGGTGGTCATTGTCATGTCTTTGACAGACAGCTTTCAAAACTTAGTTCCTTTAACTTTAAGCCAAATAATAGGGAATCAGGGCAGATGCTCGTTTTCCCTGAAGAGTTACGATGCCCAATATCTCTGCAACTTATGAGTGATCCTGTTATAATTGCTTCTGGCCAAACATATGAAAGGGTTTGTATAGAGAAATGGTTCAGAGATGGGCACAAGACCTGCCCAAAGACTCAACAGAAACTCTCACATCTTTCCTTGACTCCAAATTACTGTGTTAAGGGTCTTGTGACTAGTTGGTGTGAACAGAATGGAGTTCCTATTCCCGAAGGCCCTCCTGAATCTCTCGATTTTAACTACTGGAGATTGGCATTATCAGACTCTGAATCCACAAATTCGAGATCTGAAAACAGTGTTGGCTCTTGCAAGTTGAAGGGTGTTAAAGTTGTTCCTGTAGAAGAGAGTGGTATCTCAGAGCAAATGGGGGGAAATGCAGCTGAAGATTTTTCTGCACTAGAGGAAGATAAGGAACGGTATCTTTCTTTTCTTAAAGTCTTGTCAGAAGGGAACAATTGGAAGAGGAAGTGCAAAGTTGTTGGACAATTGAGGCTGTTGCTGAGGGATGATGAGGAAGCCAGGATTTATATGGGGGCTAATGGATTTGTTGATGCACTTATGCAGTTTCTGCAATCAGCTGTGCGTGAAGGGAATGTGATGGCTCTTGAAAATGGAGCTATGGCTCTGTTCAACCTGGCTGTGAATAACAACAGGTGTGTATTGAATCGTAAAGTAAAACTCCTTTTAATACAATTACAAAATTGAAAGTTATTGTTATTTCAAAATTGATACCTTGCTTTTATCCAACAGCATAATCGCTTTTGTTTTCTTGTGGTTAAAAAATCTTCAGTATCACAGCAATCTAATTCTGCTCATCCTCTCGTTCTCAAAGAGTCTTTACCCATATATCAACTGCTTTCGTTTTTGGTCGACCTCCTATATTGCAGGACCATATATAGTGGCATTTGTCCAGCAAAACCTTTTCAACTTTATTTGGAAAATTATTTGCAAAATTACGTTTTTCTGGTTTCTTAAAGCATCTTTTTACTATGTATTTCCAAAAGAAAAGTTCTCATAGTAGAAAAAACACAGAAGACGTGCATAGTTAACAAGTGTATGTTGAAAATTGATAATGTCCGTGTTGAATTATAACCCTATAGTCAGTTTGTTGCAATCAAGTTTGTTGAGAAATAATATAATTAATGTACCATTTACTCTTTCTGAATTGGCTCAATGACTATTTATTTTGGTAAATCATCAATAACACAAGGTTGCACACTTTTTCATTTTTCTACAGAAATAAGGAAATTATGATATCAGCAGGAATCTTGTCGCTTTTGGAGGAAATGATTTCAAAAACCAGTTCCTATGGTTGTGTAGCCGCCCTGTATCTGAATCTTTCTTGCCTTGAAGAAGCCAAAGACGTGATTGGCACGAGTCAGGCTGTCCAGTTCCTTATCCAGATTCTTCACGCCAAGACAGAAGTGCAGTGCAAGATAGATTCCCTCCATGCACTCTATAACCTTTCCACATCGTCCCCTAACATTCCTCATCTCCTTTCATCTGGCATCATTGATGGCCTACAATCCCTTCTTGTAGGCCAGGGTGATTGCACTTTGACAGAAAAATGCATAGCTGTTTTGATGAACTTGGCTGTTTCTACAGCAGGAAGAGAGCAAATGATATTGACTCCCGCACTCATAAGTGCCTTGGCTTCCACGCTGGATACCGGTGAGCTCATGGAGCAGGAGCAAGCTGCCTCTTGTCTCCTAATTTTGTGTAATAGGAGTGAGGAATGTTGTGAGATGGTCTTGCAAGAAGGGGTTATCCCTGCATTGGTGTCATTAACGGTGAATGGAACCTCGAGAGGAAGGGAAAAGGCTCAGAAACTCTTGATGGTCTTCCGAGAGCAGCGACAACGGGACCATTCACCTGTTAAGACAAATCAACGTGAACCTGAAAATAGTGATTTGTCTATGCCTCCTCCTGAAACGAAACCGTTATGTAAATCAATATCCAGAAGAAAGGCGGTAGGGAAAGCTTTTAGCTTTCTCTGGAAAAGCAAGAGCTATTCTGTTTATCAGTGTTAAGTCTCATGTAAATTTCTGTTCGATTCTTAACTTTTCTGGCCCTGCTTTTCACCCTCTCACCCGTTTCCACGGGTGCTACTTACTTTTTGGTTCCCGAAGAAGAGATGTACAGTCATGTGTAATTTATGGGTTTTTTTCGTCTCTTCCATCTCTGAATATCAATCTCATAATTTTGTTTTGCGGGGGAGGGGAGTGTTTCCATTTCAACGAGCTTCATGAGTTACTTTTCCCATTTTTTAAGGTTGAGGTAAATGTTAATTATGTCTTAACGTCGAGGAAACCGGTGAAAAGAAACTAACTAGTATCTTAGGCCAGATTCTGTTGCATGTTATGTTACTCTGTTGGCAGTGTGCCAGCTGCAAGATATCTTTTGCCTTTGTTTTTTCTAACTACTAAAATGATTTGATTTTTTTGTTTACACATAAGTGTAGACAAATTCTAATACAAACAAAGCTTTTATGGCGAGGAATTGTGTTTATGTATGTTTTTGGAAAAGACGCATGACTACCTTAACTTAATATGATCAGCGACGAAGAGGTAATTTTTGCACCTGAGTTAACTTTTTTCATTACCATCTTAAAATTCTAGACAGTTAAAATCAGCACTTATGGACAGGGACATCGACTTTAAACGACAGAAAAGAACAGCTACTTGTATTTACGACGGTTTCAGTAGATTTACTTGGAAAAAGAAAATACTTTATGGCATATTAATCAACGCAACATTTTATAGTTCACCTATTTATCTGTATAAAACTGTAAGAAATAAAGTGTGTTTTAAATTTGTTAGATTTTTTTTTAATGGACATAACTTAGAAAGCTGATATGTTTTTGGAGAAATACTGTAGATGTATCTGAGTGATGAACCAATCCATAACATCATGTTTAATATAAAATTTCAAGACAATAAATTTGAGAATATATTTTTATATATATTACTAATTTCGTTCGAATATAGGACGTCCAACTAATTATTAGAAATATTAAATAACAAAATATACCAACTTCACACAAGCCAAGGAACAAAGGTGGAGGCCAGAGAACCGATTCCCTTATCAGGAGAGAATAATAGGATTCCAATATTCACACAGTTGAAGAGCTTTGTCCAAATTTATTGCGGGGTCCAATCAGTCTGGTTGATAGTTCTATCAAAACGTGTATATCAAATCGACATCTTCAATATCTCGTGTTGCAGTGTTTGTATTATTTGACTATCTTTAAGTGAGAGCCACCCACCAATTTTTAATTCATTACTCGATTCTAAAGAAGTTTCACATGACGGGCATCACAGTGTGACACTCAAATGTTATTCACTAAATGCATTTCTCTATTAAGCAACAGCTCAAACCAATAACGTGTCATTTTTTTTTCATGAACATGATTTGTATAAAAAAACTTGTAAGAACTAATGTTCGCGGGATTTGATTTTATTGAACGAACATTATTTTAGAAATTGATCCTGAAATCATCAGACTAACCCTTATTCCAGGACAGATCTTTCAATTACTAGACTTAAAAAAGATACAGTGTATCACTCTGTGTTTGTGGGAGCAATATCAAGATTGTTTTCTTAACAAAGTAAAGAATGTTTAGACGTTTTAATTCTAAAAACAAGTCAATAATAAAATTTCATATATTTCTTTATCTGACATTGAAATTATTAAAGTTGTTTCAACTCAAAATCAAATATAGAAGGAGAATCAATTCTTAAACTATGGACGATTCTAGTGTGAAGCTAAACACACTCCATAATGAATAACACTAATGTCAATACTTTACGGCAAAAGAGATCTCGACCAAAAAAGAACACAGAAGGTAGGAATTTTTTTAAGAAAAACAATGTATCTGTTCCATTGATTTATGAAACGTTTAATTATTGGCAGAATGAAATGGGTATAAAGAAAAAGTCAAAAGAAAAAAAAACAGAATCAGATTCGACAGTGTAGTGCTGAATTTTATGCCACAAATCAAGCAAAAGAATGAATGAAAAGGAGTAGGAACGTTTGGAGGAAATGCCTAATAATCCAAGCTTCAAGCTCAAAAGACAAGAGCAATATACTGTTATTCTTTTGCATAATTTATGCAGTACCTGATTTGGCATTAGTTTGCGGTTCAAGTGATGCCACAGCCAGAAAAATCGCTCGGTAACAACATTCCAATAATTCGTATGTTTTGCTAATTTCATTTTGTTGCTACTATATTATTCTGCTTGAATGGCTTCTGAATTGTAATACTTCATTAGTAAGTATCACTTAATAAAAAGTAACGCTTATGCTGTTGGTTTGTTACTTGTAATTGATTTAGTACATAGTAACTGCATGGTTGTAATTCATGGCACTCCGATTCTAAATTGAAAGGAGTTACCTCTCAACTGGAAAAGTATGCACATATATCATTGCATGTTGCAAGACTACAATAGAAAACCTTTTATCACTATTTTCTTGTAGCATAATTTTTTCATTATATCTTATTTTGAATTGATTCATTATTGCAGGCATTCCTGGAGACGGTAGATGTTTGTTTAGGTCTGTGGTCTATGGTGCATGCCTCAGATCAGGGGAACCATCTCCAAGTCTTTGTAGGCAAAAAGAACTTGCAGATGAACTCAGAGCTAAAGTAGTGTTTTCTCCCCCATCTAACTGAAAAATTGCAGTTTGTTCTACTTACTATTCAAAGTATGTAGTGTAACGTTTGTAGTTTAATTTCTATGGATTTGTCAATGTAAATTTTACACTATTTCAACAAAAAATTGGGTGTTGGTATGATTCTTTGTGCAGAACTCAACCAACTGATCATATTACTATCTGATTAAATGACAGTGTAAAAATTCCTTACACTAGCAGTACATATATTGCTTTATGATGTATGCCATTAGAAAAAACTCGAATTCAACGTAAATACTATCAGAATTCAGTATATAACTGGGGCAATCCTTGTATTTCAAATCGATTGAGACTACAGATATCCTCCGTGTAAATTGATTGTTTCATGTTGATCTATTCTGACCCGAATAAAGGAAAAACATTAAATCTAATTTTGATGCAGGTTGTGGATGAATTCATCAAGAGAAGGGCAGACACTGAGTGGTAAGTTATCTAAAGGGGATAATATATCATCTGAATCTTCTCATGCCTTCATATTTGTACAACATGACATGCTAGCATCCTATTTGTCGTTACCTAACTGCTTCTAGCATATATGTTTTCACTAGTAATAGTGCATAATTCTGTAGTTGAAACATGCATTTTTGTGTTTAACTTGTAACACAGGTTTCTAGAAGGTGACTTTGACACCTATACAGTACAGATGCGAAAGCCTCACATATGGGGAGGAGAACCTGAACTTCTCATGTCCTCACATGTTTTACAGTTAAGTCTATGCCTTTCATTTGCAAAAACTTCTATGCGTATGTGATGTAATTTGCCTAAAGATGATTTTCACTTGAGTATCAATTGATTTCTTCTGAGTGACATGAGTATCAGTTAGTTCCAAATTAAGATTATTTCTCACAGTCATAGTCATAGATGGTGTAACAAAAATATTGAATAATATACTTCTGATAATGATATATATTGTGGTTCTAGGATGCCAATAACAGTGCTCATGCAGGATAAGAATTCCAGTAACCTTAAAGTTATTGCTGAATACGGTGAGGAGTATGGGAAGGATAACCCTATTCGAGTGATCTATCATGGTTATGGCCACTACGATGCATTGTTGAAGAGTTCCACTGGTTATGTGCAGTCTTAGCTAGCTTTGTTCATGCTCTTTCCAATAACTGTAGAGCTTGAGAATGTGCACGTACATGGTATATTATATATGAATGTCACTGTGGCAGCTAATTGAAATTCTGATGTTTGAGAAAAGCAAATATTCATGATCAATTGTCAGCAAAGTGGATCCTAATGAACAGAATAAAACCTCCAACACACATAAACATTAAACCAGGTTTGAGAATGTGTCAACTTCTTTAAAGAGTAAAACTATGATTGTTATGACATATCAATAAAAAAAATAATTGAGTTAAACTTGTTAATTTTTTTAAAAAAATATTAATACTGTACCAAATTTATCCTTTGTTAGTAAATTTTAAAATTTATTTTATTACTCAATCATAATAAACGCCTGTAATAATGATATTTAATAAATGCAAACCACGAAAAGAAATATAATATTTTCAAAATTTAAAATGAGCTTAAATATAAGATAAAAAGTTTTAAGAATTCCTTTTATAAATTAACTTATACATAAATTTAACTTAACTTTACTTTTTACTTAAAATATTTGTTAAAAAGTTTATTCAAATAAACTTTAAGAATAAATTCAGATGCAAAGAGGTACTACTAGCTAAATTTTAGTGGAACCTAAAATCTTTCTCAATTTAAAAGGTATGTCTTGAGGTGTGATTGGGCCTAAATTCACTGGGATTGGAACTCCAAGAAAATTAAATTTAGGGTTTTCCTTTTATTCACCACATACATAGCTTACCTGCAGCCTATAGGGCGTGCAAAATACTAAAATGCCTTAGCCCTTCTTTTGTATGTTCTCTTTCTCTCTCGCCACTAACTTTTTTAGGAGAGGATAAGACCTAAATCTCTTAAAATTTTTAAAATTTTATTAATATTTGTAATTAGAATTAAATTATTCTCTTAAAATTTATAGAATAATCATTATATATTATATATAATGAAAATTAAATTGGGAAAGTTTTTTCATTATTAGATTAAGAAAGTTTTCAATTTTTTTATAATGTATATAATTTAATTTTGGTTTAATAACCATTTTGATTTCAATATTTTGTGAGAATTTACAATGTTTTTTTTTGTTTATTTGTTTTCTAAATTAAATTTTAAATTTTATTAAAATCTGTCAGTGATCATTTACGTTAAATTAATGTGAACCGCGTTAACTGTACTTTGTAATTAGTTGGATATAGAGCTCCAAATTTGTAACATTCTTCCTCCTCATCTCCCTTCCAATCCTCTCTTCTTTCTGGCATCCCGCATCCTCCCAATCCCCACCCCCTCCCAATCCCCACCCCTCCCAATCCCCACCCCCTCCCAATCTCACCCTCCATGACATCAAACTCGTGTAATCACCCTCGCCAATTCCCACGCTACCACCTCCTCCTCCTTTACCACTAACCCATGCAAATTCTTCTACCTCTTCTCCAAAATCCCCTCCCTCATAATCGCCTTTCTCTTCCTCACCAACATCAACTTCCAGTTCTTTCCCCTATGGGACCTCTTCTTCCACAACAAATCATCCAACCTCATCAACATCTACATCCACACAGACCCCTCCGTCAACATCACACGCCCCTTCTTCGCCAGCAAATTCATTCCCTCCAAACACACCTTTCGCACTTCCCCCACCCTCATCTCTGCCACGCGTCGCCTCCTCGTCATTACCCTCCTCGACAATCCCGCCAACATTTTGAAATGGTCGTTGTTAATCATCTTCTTCTGGTTGCAACTTTAATGGAAATCCCAATAGTTAGGGTTTGGAAAAGCAGTGCAGTTTTGTGTGGGAGAAGTTTGTGGATGCATCTATTTTACAAAAATATATATTTAACTAATTACAAGATGACACGTGTGTCACGTCCTAACATAATTAATATGTTTTAATCTAACGAAAATGATCATATTGATAGATTTTAATAAAATTTGGGACTCAATTGAGAAAAAAAATAAACAAGAGAAAACAGTGCAAATTTTCACAAAATATTAAAACCAAAATACCTATTAAACCTTTAATTTTAATAAATATTAAAACATAAAATTAAATTTAATTATAGAAAAAAATAAAACGGATGAAATGTTTAAGAGAGAAAATTAAAATATTTTTTTATAATTTTTTTCTGAGCCTGCCTATCAAATTCATTTTTTTTACTTTCTTTATTTGTTTGTTTTGTTCATTTTCTTTATTTCAATAAAGTAATCTGATTTGTTTCTATTTCTAAAGAAAAAAAATAACTTCCTTTTATTATACTTTGATAATAAAATATTAATTTCATGTTATAATAATTTTTATAAATTTTTACTATTTTTCATGTAAAAATAGCAGAATATCTTTTCTTCATTTTCAAAATTGTTACAATTTAACTAATTTAAATTTTCTTTCTTTTTAAAATATTTTAGTGTGTGTTTTTTAGAAATATAATAAGGCTTCTTTTTATATTTTGCATAACCTACGTCTTTAAAAAGGAACTCAAATATATTTTACCATATCAAATTGCTTAATTAATCTATTTTAGTTCTTCCTCTAATCATTCTCTGCAATAACGATTATTAAAACAAAATTATAAAATAAAATGAAAAATAAATAATTTTTTTACTGACAATATAATTATTGAAAAGAAAATAACAAGAAATATAGTCATGATCAAGTTTAATAATTTGAATGAATGAATAGAAATCATTTAAAAAATGTAATCTTTTATAGTTAATTTTTCTCAATAATTTTTAATGGCTTTTGTTATCATCTAATGGCAATTTGAAAGTATGTACTGTTACATCTTCAACTTAATATTTGAAGATTGTTTTAAGTCATTATCTCCTATTATTTCCAATGCTCTCTACACATTATTTATTTTCATTTTAATTTAAGAACGTACATATCATCAACAATTAATTTATTAAATTATAATTATTTTATTTATAAAATAAATGAATTATAATAAAGATTTAATTTTACAATTTTTAATAATTAACATTTATTTGAAATGGTAAAAGTAACTAAAATTATGAAATTGTCTCTACTTTGATACATTGACCAATTATTTCTGCCTAATGGATCAACAAATTTAATGTTTAAATTTATTGTGGGTATTACCCTATTACAGAACATTAAAATATGTTTTAATTTTAATTTAAAAGGCACAAATTTGTTTACTTTTTAAATAAGCAACTAATATTTATTTACTTTTTAAAATCTATACAAAAGTTTGCTTTGAAATGGTCACAAATTTTACTTTCTAATACAAATTTTGTTTCCTTGTCATCATGTATTTCATGTTCATTCTCATCGTGTCATGTACTCACAATTTACTTTTTTATTCCAATTTTTTCCTTTTATTTCTTCAACACACTCTCCTTTTAATTTTTTCCTTCATAATTATTCATAAATAAAGCAAGAAAATTTTTATAACTTAAAAAATAATTAATATATAAGTTCAAAATAACTATTTAAAAATTTTAATATTTTTCTATAAATTAACTTTATGTACAAGTTACTTTAAAATTATCAATGATTTGTGAAATCTATTTATTTTTTAAATTACTGAACTAAAATAAAAATTATTAAATTACTTAAAATACTAAAAGAAATAATAATGACATCATAAAAAAAATTGAAGATTACAAATATTTAACTTTAACAACTCACTAAGTTTTATGGGTATGTTATCAACAACACATCCACAATGAACTCTCAAGTTAATATTATCAATTTTTTATCCTTTATTGTTAATATCTCAAAGTAAAAAAAAATCCAGATAAATAGTTGATAATCAAAATCATTATTATTCTTTTATAAACGATGTGTTCAAAAAATTTCTCAAGAAAAAAGATATATAAAAAAAATGATATATAAAAAAAGATGACACTACTTTTAAGATAAAATCTTAAGATTTTATGTTTATCAATTTTTTTCTTTTTTTATATAACTTTATCATTTCTACTCAACGTGAAACTTATGCTGACTCTCACACTTGAATTTTTAATAAGAAAAACACACTAAAAATAAAAATCAACCATATATGCAATAATGATGAAGTGTGAGAAGGAAAATTGCTGGCCATGTGGATGAAGTATTAGTGAATGAGTATGAGAATAAGTGTTCCTAAAAGGAAAGAATGACATTGTCAAAGGCTTAAGAGGGTATTATTATTTGATTTCCTTATGCTTATGCATGGTTGGGTTTGTGGTGGAAAAAGAAAACAGTGCAGGCCAAATCCGGTTAGGGTGATGATGATGGTAAAATGGTGCTATGCAAAAAAAGTGCTTTTGCATTGGAATTACATCCACCTTCCTTGTCCCCTCTCACCCATCTCTTTCTCCTTTTCTCATCTCAATGTTTCCAAAATCACTTCTAATGTAAAAACAAACACCTTAAATGAAAATAAAACATTTATTCAAAGTATAAATAACTTTATGTTCTCTTCATTAATGATTGTGTGAAAAGTTTGTTGATTTATATGGTGAAAAATAGAGGGACATTAATAATGAGTTTTTATTGCATGATAATAAAAAACTATTTTATTTTGTCTAAAATAAAATAAATAGTTTTCAGAAGAAAAATAAATAAACTTTACAAAAAGTTAAAAATAAATTTTATAGATTATATTATGCGTAAGTAATTTTTATTTAAAAGAGACTCCGAGATAACATAGTTAAGTCCACTTTATTTTACATATAAAATATAATCTATATCCATCTAATTATTTAACCTCAATTATTTATATTTCTTTAATTTAAGTTATGATTTGTTGCTTTGTCATTACTATACACGTCTTTAGAAAAAAATACGATAAATATATTGTGATTATTTATATAATAAAATTATATTTATTATTTAGAAATCTATTCTTTTTCTTTTTTATTATTGTTTTTCAATACCACTAACCCATGACAATTAAGTAATAGTAAGTAATTAATCTTAGATGAAGAAATACATGGTACACTTGAAAATTAAGCAATTTCATAAAAAAGAACTAAATATTAACCATTTTCTTAATTGATATAACAAAATTGTGTGATAAATAAAAGGAAATGGAGAGAATAAAATGCAGTGGTAAAATATTTAAATTTTTAAGAAACAAAATACTAACAAATAAAGATGATCATTGAAGAGTAAAATAATAAACATTAATTTTTTTCTTCGTTGACTTTCATATACTATGAATGGGAAAAAGTTATCATGTCATATAATCATAACTTCAACTACTTATTTTTTTTAAGAGGGGTATATTTTTGCAATTTAATGAAGTTTTTAAATAAAAATTTAAAGCTCAAATCCTCAACTTTTATGTTATCAGGATTTTGCTATTTCACTTTTATATCCACACTTTTAAAAAAATGTCTGAGTCATTACTTAGTTTTTCTGAATGATGAAAAACTTTAATTTTATAATTGTCTGTAATTTTATAAATGTAATTTACGTCGCTTTTAAGCAGAATCAAACTTTCACTTACATATAATAATATTTTTTTTAAAAACATCAACTCAAAATATCAAATGAAAACTTTAATTTTTTATTGAAGGATAGAAAAAATTATAAAGTTGCATCTAACCCTCAACCTATATTTTATTTGACGATCTTATAGAACATACGAGTTATTATTTATACTATCGTTAATTATGAAAGTTAGCAAAAAAATCATTGATTAAAAATATAGTATATAGCTTGAAAAAAAACCCAGAACAATCAAATCACGAATAAGAAAAAAAAATTACAATAAAATTAATCATGCTTACATTCAGTAAAATGAAAAACTTATTCCTTATAAATATATTTTTAATAAAATAAACACACAATATATATATATATATATATATATATATATATATATATATATCCTTCTATTCCACTTTATTTATATCATGTTGAAGATTTTTAGACATATATTAAATACAATTAATTTTTCTAATTAATTACTTATTTACTTTAATGGATAAAGTATTAATTAAGGTAGTTTTAGAAAAAATTAATACATTATTAATTTGGAAAAAGAACAATTAAATTAAACCATTATTTGCTTACCAGAACATCATAGAAAGTGAAAAAGAATATATATTATTATTATTATTATTATTATTATTATTATTATTATTATTATTATTTTGTGAAGCTTTGATTACCCTCCGCAATGAGTAAAACCGGTACACCAATAATTCCAGATGATGAGAACAGGAATAAAATTGTAGCTCCAACAACCAATTACCAAAATTAAAAATGGTCAAAATATTTCAACCACACCCAGCCAAAACCAAAGTTGTAATTTATTTATTTATTTAATTAAATTAAAAAACCATTTATTTATTTAATGAAACAAAGCTTCTTAAAGTAAAACGAAACGTTTCTACGCATATAAAAACATGCAGTCCCTGCTCTGAACCTGGTTACAGCAAGTTACAACATTCATTCGCAAAACAAAACACGAAAATTCGTAGGTTCCGAGGAAAACAACAAAGAAATGATGGTGCTGGGGAATTCTGGTTCGGGCCTTCGGAAACAGGTTTTTCCCGTCGATTACGAAACGGAGCTCTCACAGCGTCTCGTAGACGCCGCTCATTACGGCGACACCGACGCTGCGTTTGATTGTGTTGCCAATCCCTCGGTCGACGTTAACTTCGTCGGAACGGTGTCGTTTAAGTCCAAAACGACGGAGATCGTGCTGCAGGACGAGTCGCCTCACCGAGTTAACACGGCGTACGAGGAGTTCAAGACCGAGCTCACCGCTCTGTTCCTGGCCGCGCACACAGGGAATTTGACACTCCTTCGGAAGCTTCTGGTAACGCTTCTCAGCACTGTTTTTCATTGTGTTTTGTTGTGATTGGATTCTTAAAACGACGTCGAAGCATTCGAAACAACCAAACGAAGTTGTTCTGACAGTCGTTTTGTTTTGTTTCTTCGAAAAGCGATTCTGAAATCATGGCGAAGTTTTATTGTGCTTTCAGTTTTGTTATTTGCAAATATTCTCATGTTGTTTTGGTTGTACTTCGGTGCCTGCTTTTGCGTTTGTGTGTGATTGGGAGTGGTAATGCTCGAGATTTGTTTTCGTTTTGTTTCCGTTTGATTGATTAACCAGATTTTCAATTTTTGAAAACCTAATCGTTCTCAAACCACGAGGGTATGTGAAATTGAAGAACTAAGCCAAATTGAGGAGTATATATGATTTTATTTCTTGATTTTTGTTTTGCATTTTTTTGGATTTTCTTTGTGAAATTGATGAACTAAACCGAATTGTTATTTTTTTATTATAATGTTTTTCTCGTTAACTTTTGTGCTTAACAAAATCACAATGCCTATCACGTTACATTTCTAAATTTTATTATTTTTGTTTTAAAATAAACGTTAAAAGTAAAAAATAATTATTTCAGATTTAGGTTGGTGATTTTCTATATAAAATAAAATAAAAAATGTACTTATTTTATTGAAATGAAAATTGATTTTTAATACTTAGATGATAAAGAAATATAATTTTTTATATTCCCAAAACCAAAACTTCACCCGAAACTAAAAATATATTTAATTTTTTAAAAGTAAATTTCAGCTTGCAGTAATAAAGTTAGATAAGAAAGTAACAAATAGTTTTCATGCCTTGAAAAAAAAAGTAAAAGAAGAAACCCTTTCGGCTCAAAATATAGTGTACACACACCTAATTATGTTTAGTTTTTTTAGAAGTTAAAACTTAAAACGTGTGTTTAATTTGTTTATATATAATATAAGTCTCTCCTCATTTCTTAATTTTTGTAGTCACATGGAGTAATGTGACTATTACGTAGGGTCTGGATATCCAAATTTAGTATTTATGTATTGTATTGTAGAAAATTGTATACTATTTATTGATTATTAATTAAAAAATATGATAAGTATATTTTTTAAGATAATTACTTTAAAAGTTAATGAATTTATTATTCGTATTAATTTACGTGATTGGATGATCGAGTAAATTGTTTTGCACTATTAGTGTGTTAGTGTATAGAGTCGTCGTTGAATATGCTTTTCGCGAAAATTTAAAGTTGAAGGAGCCATTTGCGTATATTAACGATGTCAAATGTCTGATCTACGCATGAAACATTGGCTTGGCTTAGTAAAATTAAACTTTTGTACAAAACCAAGCTGATTTGTGATGCGTATAATTTGATTTAGCTTACACATCCAAATTGTGGGTTCGGTTGATTTTGATATTTTTTTGTGTGTCTACGTTGGGAGTATCTTTCATCCTTATTCTTTCGGATAATTGGTCAGCTCTCAAATTTGATCTTGTTATCTAACGCTAAACTCCATTTAAATTTTTTGAACCAAAACACATTTAATGTTGTTATGAGATATTCATCAATATATGTCGTACATCTTATCTGACATTACTGGACGATGTAGGAACAATATCTTTTATTTGTTTATTTATTTTCCATAAGTTTCCTTTTCAACTCTAAAATATCTGTATACAATGACATCACAGAGAAGTTCGAAACTATTAGTTGTGGTGTCACGTGTTTAATAGTAAATTGTATTTTATAGTGTTTTAAGTTAGTCCATGTCATCTTGGTTAAAGATGATGTGGTTTGAAGTCTTTTCTTGTCCCCTTAAATTAGATCTTATCAGCACCGTATGGAATAGAATGGTGTATGAGAGGGATCGGACGAAGCAGAATGAGAAAGAGATGTTTCATCTCAGAGTGTTCAATCTACTTCTAAGAACCTGAAAAGCAAATCAAGCTAGTAATAATAGAAAGTATTTATTCATGTAGCTCACGTGGTAGATATTTTTTATGTGGATGAAGCAAGAATGGACACCCTTTAAGTTTTGTTATGTCATTCGTTATAAACTTAGTTTTGACGTTTTCATGTGATAGAATGTTGGAGCTAATGTAAATATGAGAATGTTCCGAGGCTATGCCACAACAGCATCAGTGAGAGAAGGGCATCTAAAAGTGTTGGAGGTCCTTATCAATGCCGGGGCATCACAACTTGCATGCGAGGAGGCTTTAATGGAAGCAAGCTATCTGGGGAGGGCCAGATTTGTTGAATTACTCATGCAGTCCAACATGATTCGTTCTCAGGTTGCAGTTCATGCCCTTGTCTCTGCCTGTTGCAGAGGCTTCGTTGAGGTTGTTGATGTACTCATCAAGGTAACACCATTATGCTTGATAATAATATGGATTGTGTAGTGTGTTCTCTTCTGAATTGTGGATGTGGTAAATGTAGCTCCTCATGCAAAAGATTATATTTGATAATTGAATGACACTGTTCTATATGTTGGTATGTTGGCAGCATGGAGTGGATGCCAATGCAATTGATAGGACTTTGCTTCAATCTTCAAAGCCATTTCTTCATGCTAATGTTGATTGCAATGCATTATTTGCTGCTGTGGTCAGCAGGCAGATTGATGTTGTTAGATTACTGTTGCAGGTGGGCTTCTCTGACTTGCACAAGTAACCTTCACATGGAATAAACATGTCTCATTCTGAAAGTAATAATGGTGTTTGTTCGCAAGTCCTTTTTTATTTTATTTTTTTTACTTTTGGTCCTGTCATTACAATGGGAGAAAACTTCATCCATGTTTCATGTCCGTTAACTTTGAAATGGGTTGAGAGACCTTGTATGATAAAAAATGTATTTATTACTGGCAATTTTACCCAATTGCTCTGTCATATGAAAATGAAAAAGACATTTTTATTGCTACCGTATGGGACATTATGATGCTTCTGCAATTGGTCCAATTAATTATGTATTCTATTGATCTGTATACAAAATCTAACTGTGTTGGTCTTATTTTGGCATCGAGTACACTTGCTTCTATTGTATGATCATGATCATTTATGCTTTTGGAATCAGGTCGGCGTAAGGCTTGATATGAAGGTCAAACTGGGGGCTTGGTCTTGGGACACAGATACAGGAGAAGAATTTCGTGTGGGTGTTGGATTAGCTGAGGCTTACCCAATCACCTGGTGTGCTGTGGAGTATTTTGAATCCACAGGTGCTATATTGCATATGTTGCTCTGCCATCTCTCACCTAATAGCTTACACATTGGGAGGAGTCTCTTGCACCATGCTATCATTTGTAACAATGAAAAAGCTGTAAATATACTTCTAAACAATGGCGCTGATGCAGAAGTGACAGTGCAAACCACTGAAGAAACCAATGAACACCCTATTCACATTGCTGCACGGGTTGGATCATGCAACATTCTTCAGTGCCTTATTAATGGTGGTTGTAACTTGGATTCCCAAACAAAATGTGGAGATACAGCATTGATGATGTGCACAAGACACAAACATGAGAAGTGCCTCGCGGTCCTAGCATCAGCAGGTGCTGATTTGGGAATGGTAAATTCATCTGGTTACTGTGCAACTTCAATTGCAAACTTTGTTCAGTGGACTAAAGTCTATCAGAAAGTAATCTTGGATGTAATCAGAGCCGGGAAGGTTGTTAAATCAAGTAATGCCGCTAGATTCTCCGCTTTGTTATTTGTAACTCGTGCAAATGACATAGAGGGTTTGAAGAAACTCGTTGAAAATGGAAACATCAATCTGAATGAGCAAAATGCCAATGGATTTTCTGCAGCTATGATAGCTGCTATAGGGGGTAACGTGGAGGCTTTCAAGTTGCTTCTTTATGCAGGGACTGACGTGACTAAACTTAAAAACAGATATGGTTTGACAGTACTTAACCTCGTAGATTTGAGCCAAAATAGAGAAGTGTTCCACAAGGTGATGCTTGAATATGCACTTAAAAGGGAAGGAGATGGGTCAATTGAGGCAAACCCTCTCCACCGTGCAGCTTGCTATGGAGACATAAACATTGTTGACAAACTACTAAAAGAAGGGTATGAAGTAAATGCTTTTGATGGTGAAGGATACACCCCTTTGATGTTAGCAGCAAGAGGATGCCGTGGTGAAATGTGTGAGCTTTTGATCTCATACGGAGCTAGATGTGATATTCAGAATGAAAGACATGAAACAGCCCTTTCACTTTCCAGAGAAAATGGTGCAGGAAATGATGCTGAACGTGTGATTTTGGATGAGCTAGCTAGAAGGCTGGTCCTGTGTGGAGGTCGTGTGAAGAAGCATACAAAGTGTGGCAAAGGTTCACCCCATGGTAAGTTACTAGTGATGATTGGTGCTGCTGGAGTCTTGCGATGGGGAAAATCAAATAAGAGGAATGTGATTTGTAAAGAGGCTGAGGTAGGACCTAGTGTGAAATTTCGATGGAATCGTAGGAGGAAGTTTGATGTTGATGAACCAGGAATGTTCCATGTTGTTACTACACAAAACAAGCAAGTACATTTCGTGTGTGAAGGTGGGGTTGAAATGGCTAACTTGTGGGTAAGGGGGATTAGATTAGTAACTAGAGAAGCTGTTTTTGGTAGTAAGAGGTCATAACGTTTGAAGGGACCATGACTATAAAAACTTAGGGAAGGTTGTGCAAGTACTTGTGTTCTTGGTGTATATCCATTTCAGCTTTATCCATCTATTGAAATGCCATGTTATTAGTGATAAATGATACAAGAGATTTTTTCAAAATTTCAGAGTCTATTGAAAGTCAAAAAGTAGATTGCATTTTGAGATAATATTAAATGATATTATTATCTCTCTTTAAAATATAAAAGTACATAACTCATGCTTTTAATAAAATAATAACTACACTCTTCTAGTTTTAAATATATATTCAATTCCTCTTGTGTTTAATTAGTAACACTATTTTACTTTATGTTATTTTTAAGTATAGTGTCACTTATCTTTTTTATTTATTTTAAAATATGATTTTCACTCAAATTTAAATTTAAAATATTATAAACATTTACAATTAAAGTTTTAAGATATAAAAATAAAAAATTTCAACATATAATGTTAACAAAATCACTTGATTAACAATAAAAGTAAAAAATGTTACAAAAAATATATCCTTGAAATTTTAATAGTTATGATTTATTCTAGTGGACCATCTGTTAGCAATAAACAAGTTTCTTTTAGATTTTATTAGGTGAGATTTAAAATTCATTTCCTAACATAATAGTAGATCCATGTAAAGTTATTAAGTCAATATTTATTCAGCCATTATATCATTTTATAGGATTTACTATCACAAATATCTAATCATACTTTAAATATTTATTTTTTGACATCCACTTTTTTAAGTTAAATTAAGTTTAAAGTTCAATTTCAAAAAATTATAATTTATATTTTTTAAATATACTAAAATATAAATAATTAATTAAAATATTTATTTTTATTAGTATGCTATTATATTATCAGTAAGAAAGAGATACCTGGTATTCTTATATATTTTAAGAGAAAAAAATTTAATAATAACAATTATATAAAAAAATAGATGTTTAAATTTTTTTAAATTAAAGAACAATCTTATAAAAAATTTTAAAAGTTAATTATTAATTTATGAATTATTCTTAAATATTTGTGAATCTAAGGTCTTTTACTATTAATTTTAGGGTTTAAATAACTTATTTTTATTTTAAACTAGTGAAAAAAATACTAGATTTACAATTAATTTTAATATTGAAATATTTTCTTTTATTTTAAAATATAACTAAAAATAAAATAGAAATACGAAATATATATAAAAAATAAAAATTCCTATTATATATTATTGTAGATTTATTTTAAAATATAATTAAGAATGAAATAAAAATATAAAGTATAGATAAAGGTGAAAATTCAGATTTATTTTAATCTTAAAATGTAATTAATGATAAAATAATAATATAAAATATGAACACTAAAATTAAAAATTATTTTATATTAAAATATAATTAAGGATAAAATAAAAATATAAAATGTAAAAACTAAAAATAAAAATTTTCATTGTATATTATTGTAGAATTTTTTATTTTAAAATACAATTAAAAATAATGTAAAAATATAAAATATTTACATAAAAAATAATACTCTATTATATATTATTATAGATTATAATTAAAAATAGAATAAAAATATGAAATACATGAAAAATTTCTTTATATATTATTATAAATTATTATAATAATATACAGTTATAATTTAATGGTTGAGTTAATAAAAATAACTAGAAAGTTATTAATCACTCTCATAAAATTTATTCGATCTTTATTATGTTAACAGTCAATATAGAAAAGAAGAAGGTATTTTTTTAGTTTTATAAACGAATAACAAATTTTATAGAAATTGAAATCAACATTTATTTGTGTTTTTTTTATAAGATTAAAAATATAGTTAAGTTTTTTTACATGATCAATTTCCTGATTTATTCTCTTAAATTTGTAGTTAATAATGGAAGGATAAAGAAATTTATTATATATACTCACATATATATTAAATTTATCAATGAAATTATCACATTTCATAATTTTATTTTATCTTTAGTTATATATTTTAAAATAAAAATAATTTTACAAGAATATATAATAAGAATTATTACTTTAAATATACATATTTTATTTTTTATTTTTATTTTTAATTATATTTTAAAATAAAAATAAAAAATTATTTAAATTCTGAAAATAATTATAAATCTTTTAAAAATATAATCACCTATTTGTTTATATAATTATTATTTAAAAAATTCTTTAACAAATTTATAAGCATAATGTTTATATTATATATTATTTTTCAAATTACTTTTGAAATAATAAAAAAATAGCCGTTCATCTAATTGAGTTAACTTAAAAAATTCAATTATCAAAATCAAATGAATTAAATTAACATGGGTTAATTTGATTGAATAATTTTTATTTTAAATTGAACCCCAACCAATTATAACTAATTTAAATAATTATATTATATATTTTTTATTTCAACCCATTCAAACTAATTTAGTAAATATTTCAAGGAATTATTAATTTATTATTTCCTAATGGTTCCTGACTTCAGTGTCAAATTATCATCATAATTACATGCTGGAGGAGAAAATAAAATACACTTTGAATTAAAACATTAAAAATAGAACTTCTCAAATAAAAGAAAAATGGAAAAGAAGTAAATTTTATAGGTGACTTCACTTTCATTAAGAACATATATAATCTTATAAGTAAAATTGTATTTTTCGTTTTCACATCTTAAATAGAAATGAATCTAGGAGATATATAAAACGATAACCTGATAAAAGTACAATATTTATTATTAAAAAAATGTAAAATATAAAAATTGTAGTTATACAGCTCACGAACCCCACCAAATAGATACCTATTATATTATTATATAAGCCACTAATTAGAATATTGACAATTCATCCTACACTAATCAGTTGCCCACCCCCTAATCTTATTTTTAATGCCTAAAATACAAACTATGAAGAGTTGGCACAGTGGCACTTCACACGAAAATTGTCCTTTTATGTTTATTATACAGTGGCACTTCACACGAGATTCAGTCTCGAGGTCATGTTGCACTTAAACATGGCATAGACTATATTATCCTTCCTCGTCGTCAAACGAACAAAAAATTTGTTGATCATAGGTACCATGATGTTTTATAATCTGAAGGGCGGCCTAAGAACCATAAACTTAGTGTTGCTCTTATTCTTAAACATGTTTCTTCCCGTTCATGATTGTATTTATCATTCTTGAACCAGTAACTTTCGTCGATCTTATCTTATCTTATTTCTGTGTTTTCTTCAATTCCTTACTTAGGCTGAAAAATGAAACTAAGTCCAAGGGAAATTGAGAAACTAGACCTGCACAATGCTGGATACCTTGCACAGAAACGCCTTGCTCGTGGTTTGAGACTCAATTACGTTGAAACTGTGGCACTCATAGCAATACAGGTTTGCTTCTGTTCCTTCCTTTTTTTTAGTGTAAATTTTCAACCCTTTTATTTATTTTGTCTTTTCTTTTCTATTTCCATGTTAAAATATAGATTATCTATTAGGCGGTTTCTCTCTTTTTTCCATTTGGTGTAAATCCTTTTGAAATCATTTTAATTTGTTTGAATGTTATTATCTTTTGTTTGAGATTTTGGAATTTGTTCGTGATGGCGACAAGACTGTTGCACAGTTAATGTCCATTGGGAGAGAACTTCTGGGAAGGTATTGTGTAAATTTTCGTTTTCATTTTCTGTTTTTTTTTTTGCACTTCATGGATAATGGTTTCTTCTATTTAAATTGATGATAATTCTGCTTGTGCCCTACAAAAAGAACGATGAACCGTCTTTTAGTTTAGAATAGATGTAAATTTATCTTCATACTTTAACAGGAGACAAGTTCTGCCGGCTGTTCAACATCTCGTGGAAAGTGTTCAGGTATATACGTCATTATGGCAATGGCAATGTAGTTATATCAAAGCACTCTCTCAAATGGCTTTGTGCATATTGCATGAATTTAGATAATCAGTCTATTTGTAACTACAAGAGGGTCTTCAACGTTTCATGCCAAGAATAATTTTAAAATGATTCTTTCAAATTCAAAAAAACTATTTTTATGGCCCCTTTAAACTCTTTATTTTATATCTTTAATCTTCGAAAGGATTTAGCTCAATTATTGTTGTAAGTTATTTTGTCTCCCCAATCCTCAGCAAGAAAGAATTTGCCACATGTTATTGTCATAATGTTTTTAAGTCAAAATGAATGTAGGTTGAAGCCACCTTTCGTGACGGGACTAAGTTAGTCACCATTCATGACCCAATCGCTCGCGAGAATGGAAACCTTGAACTAGCACTATTTGGTTCTTTTCTTCCAGGTATGTCTCTACTTTGTTGTCCAAAGTAGATGATTTAGAAGTTATTTGGATAAAATTTCCTGTAATATACTTTTGGGATAAGAACGTAAAATAAATTAAGTTTTAAAATCAACTTTTGCACATCAACTTTTGGACAAGTTAGATGAAAAACTACGTAAAAGCAGAAGTGTAACTTACTGGAGAAGCCTGGTTACCTTTTTATTTTCTTCTTTTAAAAATGTTTATATGAAGAAACTAGCTTAAAATCTTAATGTATATCTCTACCAAGTGCTTCCATCTTCTAGAATACTATTCTGTAACTAAATTTTCCTTATTGTGTCTTTGTTCAACACACACAACTTACAGGATATCTTTTATTTATCGGTTATCCGTAGATTTTTTTTCAGTAATTGTTGCTGTTCATAATCAGCATTTATTTTGTTTATATTAAGAGGGAGTCTATTGTCTTCTTATTCCTGTATAGAAGTTATGGGTATTAAAAATTATATGAACTAATTTGAATTTTCTCTTTTGTTTTTACCGAGCTAGCTTAGTTGACTGAGATTGTTTCAATCACGTAGTCTGTCACTTTGGCTGTAAAAGTGTAAATGGAAGCCTAGGGCACTGATAATAATGTGTTTCAATTTGATAATAAATTTATCCTTATGTTATTGTAGTTATCCTTTCTTGAAAATAAAGCATTATTAGTTATATTATCTTTTTTACAAGTAGGACTCTGGAAAACATATAGATAAATTAATGTCTATTCGTTTCTGGCTCTTGTAAATCCAAAATATCTAGCAGTAGTAAAATAATGTTCAGAGTGAAATTTTGCAATCTTCCACCCTGTGGTTTCATACTTTTTGTTCAAGTCGACTTTCAGAAACACAAACTTTAAATTGAAGCCCCTACTCACATTAGTGTCTCTCTTATGGGTGGAAACTGTGTTTTCAGTACCTTCACTTGACAAGTTTACAGAGAACGAAGAAGATCATAGAATTCCAGGAGAAATAATATCTAGAGGTGAAAATCTGATCCTTAATCCTGGAAGGAATGCAGTAATTCTCAGAGTTGTCAACAATGGAGACAGGCCAATTCAGGTGTTTGCCTGTCTGTTGCACCTAGCACCTTATCATTTTTTTCTTTGGCTTTAAAATGATTAATTCATTTTTTCCATATAAAAATGATTGGATTATGCTCAGTGTGATAAGCTTCCTAGACATGAAATAACAAAGTCAATTAGTGTATGTGTATAGGTACCAGTTTTTGTGAATTTTTCTTCTGATCAATTATTGTGGGATCTATGTGGTTTTCATGGTTGTTTCTGAAGATTGATTGTATTTGATTTGTAACTTGTCAACCTCTCTGAGCCAGAAATTGGCCATACCTACTTCCAGAAATAGAAGTTTTGAGCCTTTTCTTGTCAAATTTAATAATATAAGTATTGAAGCATGTCAAATATTAACATAATAAAAATCGTTTTAAATATTGCAGCTAATCTATTAGCTGTTTCCTTTCCTTACATAAAAATAAGTTAAACATAGCAAACATTTTATAATACTTTTGAAATTTCAGGTTGGAAGCCACTATCATTTTATTGAAGTAAATCCTTGCTTAACCTTTGATCGAAGGAAAGCATATGGCATGCGCCTCAATATTGCTTCTGGTAATGCCACACGCTTTGAGGTAGAGTACTACTTTGTAGTTATCAGTTTTCAAATTTACCACAGTAATTTATAATGTATCTTTTGCATCATAATCAATTTTTATCCATTGTCAATATCATGTGGGCAGGCTAAACATGTTCAGTAGTTAAACTAATTTAGTTATTAGATTACAAATGATTAATTGGAAAATATTTATTCTTGTAGCCAGGGGAATGTAAAAGTGTTGTACTTGTCAGCATTGGAGGTAACAAAGTCATCAGAGGAGGTAATAACATTGCTGATGGTCCAGTTAATGATTCCAATCGCATAGCAGCCATGAAGGCTGTGACCACGAGGAAATTTGGACATGTAGAAGAGGAAAATGCCAGGTTTAAGATTTGTTTTCGAAGTGATTATTATATAACTTCTCTTAGATGTGTTACCATTCCATGTCTGAGAAGATTTCTGACCACATATATGAATTTCTCAGGGAAGGTATTACCGGAGAAGACTATTCATTAACTACAGTAATTTCTCGAGAGGAATATGCTAACAAGTATGGCCCTACAAGTGGTGACAAAATCCGTCTTGGTGATACTGACTTGTTTGTTGAAATTGAAAAAGATTTTGCTGTCTATGGTGATGAATGTGTTTTCGGAGGTGGGAAAGTCATTAGAGATGGAATGGGTCAATCATGTGGTCATCCACCTGAGGGTTCCTTGGATACTGTTATAACAAATGCTGTGATCATTGATTATACTGGAATTGTGAAAGCAGATATTGGTATTAAAGATGGGTTGATTTTCTCAATTGGAAAAGCAGGAAATCCAGACACTATGAATGATGTATTTCATGATATGATTATTGGGGTAAGTTCCCTTATAGATATCAAAGGCAATGAGTTGTATTCCTACCTCATTATCGTGATACAACTTATAAATACACCACTCATAACTAGGCTAATACTGAAGTTATTGCTGGAGAGGGCTTGATTTTGACAGCTGGGGCTATAGATTGTCATGTTCATTTTATATGCCCTCAATTAGTATATGATGCCGTAACAAGTGGTAAGTTTCATAACTTGAAGCAATTTCTACTGAGAGTGTGCATTACGTGTATTTGTAAACATTTAATACATGCAGTGTGCTGGATTCACGACTAACATGTAAATGAAATTTTTTTGAAGTTGTGATTATGCTATGCTTTTATGCATTAAAACTCCAGTAACCAAATTACTTATTTTCCAAGCATCCTTTTTGATCCAACCTGCTAGGTGAATTTTATTCAGTTCTTTTCTGCATTGTATATAGGTATCACAACATTAGTGGGAGGAGGAACAGGACCTGCTGATGGAACATGTGCTACAACTTGTACACCAGCCCCAAATCAGATGAAAATGATGCTACAATCAACAGATGACATGCCTTTAAACTTTGGTTTCACTGGGAAAGTCTGTTATTTTTCTTTTTGTTTTGTTCATATATAATGCTTGTTCCGAGTTTTTTGTTTGTCTAGTTTTTTTTCCATTTTTTTTGCCTAATGTTAAGTGCTGGACTTCTAGAAAATCTTGATGTATGTCTGAAGTCAATTAAATCCTCCGTTTATTGCTTCAGGGGAATAGTGCCAAACCTGATGAACTGCATGAAATAGTCAAGGCTGGAGCTATGGGACTGAAGCTGCATGAGGATTGGGGAACTACACCAGCTGCAATAGACAGTTGTTTGTCCGTTGCAGAACAATATGATATCCAGGCACAACTTTCTTGAACACATCGACTTATTTAATTTTGCTATTTTTTGTTGTTTTTTATTGTGTACTTGATTTTATAACAGGTTAACATACATACTGACACCCTAAATGAATCTGGATTTGTCGAACATACAATTGCTGCTTTTAAAGGAAGAACTATTCATACTTATCACAGGTATATGTTAACTTAAAGATATTTAATGAAGCACTGGCATAGCATGGCTGTTATTTGTTAAGCACTGTCGTAACAGTTATTGAGGAAAAATATCCATTTTAATTTCATTTGTAAAATTTGTTGTATAGAAGCATTAACACAGAGAAAAGGAGCTAGCATACAACAACCTTGGTAACATCGGGTCTTCTCTGTAATGTGAAATAGGCGATAGGTTAAACCTTTGTTTTTCCCACAACAGAATGCCCACATCAATAGGTTTCCCTACTATGCATTTGCTTATAGCAGCATTCTGTCTTTTTTTAATCATCGGCTCTTCTTTCTGATTCTGTGGGGTATTCAAGTTGACCATGGTTTATTATATTTTGGCCAACATCTGAAGGATATTGATGTAAATAGACCATGATCTTTCTCTTCCCCTTCCTCCATTCTTTTCTGAATTTGGTTCTCTGTTTTCCCGTCTAAGTTAGCTGATTCTTGACTATCCTCCCATGTTATATCGGGCAGTGAAGGTGCAGGTGGTGGCCATGCTCCAGATATCATAAAAGTATGTGGTGTGATGAATGTCCTGCCCTCCTCGACAAATCCCACAAACCCTTATACGTCTAATACCATAGATGAGCATCATGATATGCTGGTATGAAATAAATCACAGAATTAATAGTCCGCAGCTTGTGCTATTTATCCAGTAATTTACATTCATGATGTACAGATGGTCTGCCATCATCTTGATAAGGATATTCCAGAAGATTTAGCTTTTGCAGATTCAAGAATAAGGGGTGAAACAATTGCTGCTGAAGATATTTTGCATGATATGGGGGCAATTAGCATTATATCTTCTGATTCACAGGCTATGGGTCGAATTGGAGAGGTCCTTCCTTGACTCAAGCTAGCTTGTCTGTACAGCACTTAGTTTTGTGATTCACAGGCTCATATTTATTATGAAAAATGAAATAGAATGATTGGTGGTGTCAAATTAAATCCTGAAAATGAAATGGTTGGTGCCTGTGAAAGTTCTTTCAATTTGTTTTCAGGTATCTGTTATTGTTTTGTGCAGAAAGTGTCTGTGGAGCAGTACACTCGTTTCTTACTGTTATTGGTTGGTGTCAACAAGATGACACCACCGACTTTTCATAGTTGTCTTTTCATTTTTTTGGGTATTCATAGAAATAGATAGACTATTTTTGTAATCACTAGGAGTGAGGATTATATTGTTGAATCATTTTCTTGCTTAGGTGATATGCAGAACTTGGCAAACTGCCGATAAGATGAAATCACAAAGAGGATTACTGCAACCTGGTGAACAGAATGACAACATTCGGATCAAACGTTATATTGCAAAGTACACTATAAACCCGGCTATAGCAAATGGTTTCTCGCAATATGTTGGTTCAGTTGAGGTATGATATTAATGTATAGTGCTTTGTCAATTTGAACTTGAATTTTCCAAGGAAGAAAACTGATAACTGGAAGTTCATCTTTCGTGTGAACAATCGCTATCAGTACTCAGTTACCTATGATTAAAGATATGAAGAAAAAGGCTGTATGTAGAGGCATACACTGGGTAAGAGAAGAAGTGTGATTTGTATTTGTAACGTTTTAAGGTCTTGAGAGGGGATGTAGTGCCTGATTCTCTTGTAGTCTTGATTATGAGGGCCGGACTCCCAACAAGTACCTTTTCGTTTCTGATATGTACTTGTCTCCATATTTGAACAAAGTTATGTTAGTAATGCTAATTTCATAACACTTCAACAGTGAGTTATACACATGGAAGTATTGGAGTATAAATGGTCCCTAGTGAGATTCAACTTTCTTGTATTCAGATTGAGCCCCCTGTATAGCTTTTTATTGTGCATCTAAATACTACACTCCTCTTTTTTTGTCCCCATAATTATTTACCTCAATTTTCATATCAAATTGATTGCTATAAACCCGATCCTTATATATTATTGTCATCTTGCCGCCCCCTCATTTTAGGCATAGTTTTGCAGGTGGGAAAGTTTGCTGATCTTGTATTATGGAAGCCGTCATTTTTTGGAGCAAAACCAGAAATGGTGATCAAAGGTGGTGAGATTGCATATTCTAACATGGGTGACCCAAATGCAAGCATTCCAACACCTGAACCGGTAATATTTTCGTATGTATTGGATATATGATCAATGGCTGTGAAACTTCGTTTAATGTTTATAGAGTTAAATATGTTTTTAGTCCCTAAACTATTTGTCAAAATTGTATTTCGTTCTTGGGACAAACTTTGGACCTATTTCGTCCTTATACTTTATAAGCAGGTGTAAATGATCTTTGATGACAAATAAAAACATCTTTAAAGAGAGAAAAATAAGAGGAAATAGAATGAAAAAGAGTGAAAGAAGTTTAAAAGACGGATGATAGTGACGTAAGAAACTATGAAGAAGGAAAATAAAGAGATAAAAATGAATTTTGATATATCATCAATGATTCTTTACACAAATTTATAAAACATAAGGATAAAATAAGTCTAAAGTTTGCTTCAGGGATAAAACACAATTTTGACAAATATTTCAAGGATATTTAATCCATGTTTATAAAAACAGTTAATTTTATCAATCTAAAAATAGAAGTGCTTCAACTAAACTAGGAAACACACTGTTGTAGGTAATTATGAGACCTATGTTCGGAGCATTTGGCAAGGCTGGTAGTGCACACTCCATTGCTTTTGTGAGCAAGGCATGTATCAAACCCCTCTCTGTTTCTGTTTCTCTTTCTCTTTCGCGGATTCGTGCATAAACACATGCAAATGCGGCTTTGTTTCTCTTTAAAATTCATATCACATGTCGTTATCACATGCAGGTGGCTTTGGACAATGGGGTGAAAGCTTCGTATGGTCTTAACAAGAGGGTGGAAGCTGTGGAAAATGTGAGGAAGCTCACCAAGCTAGACATGAAACTGAATGACGCTCTTCCACAAATCACTGTGGATCCAGAAACATACACAGTTACAGCAGATGGAGAGATTCTCACCTGCACCGCAGCCAAGACTGTTCCTCTTTCTAGAAATTACTTCCTCTTTTAGACTTAAACTACGTGCCCGATGCTCAATTTTATTGGAAGAAACATTACATAAGCATGCAAATTGTCATGTAATAATGTTTTTCCTTCTTCCATATTACGTTGCATGATTGCATCGTACTACTAGACTATATTTTATTTTATACGTAATTTATGATCAAAGTTTGTGGGTCCCATTAGGCATTAGCATGGGAGCAAGCATACTTTGTCAGGTTATATCAGATAAGATCAAATTACTATTTTTAGTTTTATTTTGCGTCAGGCGAAAAGAACTGTAATGTTTTTTTATTATTTGCATTTGACTTCACGACAAATTACTGTGTCCCTACAAACTCATAAACTTTCTATTATAGACATGTTGGCCGGCCAATGGCATGATTTTAGAAAAATATTTTAGTCTGAAATGACTAAAACCAGAACATGTGGTTATTTTAGTTCCCCACTAGCCAAGAAATTTTTTCTTATTCCTTAATCGCTTAAACTTCAATGTAAAAGGGAATGCCTGATTGGGGGCAAATGCAAAATGCTTTGCTTCACTGTTCCACTTTTTTCCATATCAAAGGTCAAAAGAATTTGATGGTGTTCCTCTTTCCCCTGATAACCGGAAATCTTCATATGATGCCGTTTTTTGGGTCCTTAGATTTCATAAAGAAAGTCATGGCCATGCAAACAGAGCAACCTCTTCCCACTCACACCAACACTCCTTTTCTAATTTCAAACTCAAACCAAAATCACCAACACCAACCACAAGAAAGCAACTTCAACGATGAAGAAACACCTCTTGATGATGTTCTTGCACGTTTAGAAGCGCTTCTCACGCTACTTGGCTTCAACCAGTCATCATTGTTCAGCTTCACCGCGTCTTGGACAGCTTTCGTGGCGGTGGGAGTGGCAGCGCCACTAGTGGCCCTTCAGGTATACGACACGGACAAGTATCAGATAAAGGGTTTTGAAGTTGGCATTGTTGCATTTCAGAGCTGTCTAGCTGCGGTTTCCTTGATCTGCCTCTCTCACAATCTTCGCAAGTATGGCCTCACCAGGTTCCTCTTCGTTGACCGCCACGCTGCTCAAATGCCATGCTTTCACCATGATTACGTAAAACAGATTTCGGTGAGGACTGTGACCACTTAGAGTGAAATTTTGATATTTTCACTTTCAAATGTTGAGTTTGATGAACTCCAGTTCTTCTGAGATATTATTACATGGTTCCGTGATAATTTCTACATGATATATAATTAAGTTTTATTAACTCTATCATGAATTTAAATATTCAGTTCTATGTCACATGGGGATTAATGTAATAATTTCTCGATTATTAGGGTTGTTGTGTTGTTTGAACGTACGTGCTTGTTTTGGTAATGTGGCCTTCTTTAAGGTTGTTGCGTGTTCTATTTTATCGTTTTATTAGGGAATTCAGCATCATTAGAAGATTGCTAAAAGGCTATTTTGCTGTTAGGGGTCTTTGCGCTTGATCGTTCTGTGGGTGATGTCATGTTTCTTTTTGAAGACAGCCCGAGAAATCACTCGCCTTTCCTTGGTAGAAGAAGGATCCTTGTGGCTCTCTTTTGCTGTTTTGATGGTTCTGATTGTATCATGGACTTGTGTGAGTGCAATCTCTTTATCAGCTTGTGTTCTATTTCACTTGGTCTGCAGTTTGCAACTCATTCATTTCGATGATTACGGGAAACTCCTGCAAAGGGAAAATGATGTGTTGGTTTTTATGGAGGAGCACATTCGGCTGCGATACCATTTGTCCAAGATAAGCCATAGGTTCAGAATTTACCTGCTTCTACAGTTCTTGGTTGTCACAGCTAGCCAATTTATGACTCTCTTACAGGTCACTGGATATGGTGGGGCTCTGACTTTCATAAGTGGTGGAGATTTTGCTGTAAGTTCAGTTCTTTGTGTTCAAAACAGTTTATGTATTCAAATTGAAGGACTCAGTTCCTTTTCTTTTTTGGCAAAATTATCCTGATTTCAAATTGTTTCAGTCTTGGGTGAGTTTTCATTGTTTTCTACTTTTTTCAAGTTTCAACGTATAGATCTTTTTATATATATATATAAAAGCTTTAGATTCCATTATATTTTATTCTCCATTGTTTTCACTATTGGAAATCTTTAAGTCAATTAATGTGACCAAAGTAGAATAATACATAAGAGGAAGAAAATCCTTAAGTTTTATGAAGTTGTGTTAGACCAAAATTCAAATTCTAAGGATATTGTTGAGCTTATTATTAAATCTAATGTTATCAACACAACCAAAATGTTCAGTGTTGTTCATGCTTGAAATGTCCCGCTGATGTGTGAGGGAGCGGTGATATAGAGCTTTTAACTTGTACGAGCTTTAGATTCCATTATTTTTATTTTCCAATGTTTCAGGTTTCTACACTTGTTCAAGTGGTTGGAATAATTATTTGTTTGCATGCAGCAACAAAGATTTCACATAGAGCTCAAGGCATTGTTTCACTTGCAAGCAGGTGGCATGCGCTTGTGACATGCACTTCTGATGCATCTAAACTGAGATATTGTGCTAGTACAGGGAGCTTGGAGGCTGCAAAACATGTAAACTCAATGTTTTTGGATTACTCAGAAAGTGACCTAGAGTCATCGGATTACATCGGGGTGCCTTCAAATACCCAAGTTGCTTCATATATGTCCTCACATCACAAGAGACAAGCCTTTGGTACATAATACAACTTTCAACCTAATGCTACTGAAATTTTCATGCCAGATTCTTCTGATTATTAATCAGTGATGTGAAAACATGCTAATAAAAAACACTGATTCATCAAGTTCTTCTATTACAGCTCATAAATGTTATTCTTTCTTCTTTTTTTCCTCTTTTCAGTGACCACCATGCAGAGAAATGAGTATTTTCTTTTGGCATGATAGTAAACTACTTGAAATGGAGAAATGCATACGTTATGGTTCACTAGTGCAATAGCATTGTTTCGTCATCAAACATCAAAGCTTAGAATGATGACAACCACACCTTAAATGTTGGTTTTATTTTATAATGCTCGATCATTTGTTTGGTTTTTTTTTAGGATAATACTATCATTTAGGTCCTTCAAGATTCATATTTTCTAAAGTTGTTCCTTCAACGTTTTTTTCATTCATTATTGTGATTTTCATATTTCAAATGTTCATATTTGACATTTAATGTTGATTCTGATCATTAAGTGCAGAGCTAAGTAATTTAGAATTATTAGGTGGTTCGATTGCTTAGTTTCTTAGATCTTTGGCAGTATAGTCTTTAAGTTTATGCTATCACTTGCTAAATTATCAGCTAGCCAATTCTATTTTGATACTAAACAATGAATCTTGTTTTTCTTTTGTTCTGATTGACACTATTGAATGTAAATATATAAACAATGTTTTAGAAAAAACACAATATTAATGCCTTTGAATGTGCAGTGATGTATCTGCAGACGAATGGTGGAGGAATCAGCATATTTGGATGGACAGTTGACCGGTCTCTTGTGAACACAATATTTTTCTTTGAATTGACTCTGGTCACCTTTGTCCTTAGTAAGACAATACTTTCATGATCAAATTTGCTGCAAGCCACCACCAATGCAATAGGAGAAAACTTAGATATTTTAGGTACTATACTCTTTTTCAATGCAAAAATACCATTGATTACATTATGACACTTCTATTTTTATTTTTAATTTTTTATTATGTCTTAGTGAATGGTGTGGAAATGAGGTTATGAGTATACATACTGTACGTTTGTTAAAACTCTTTTTCAATTCTTTTCAAGTTACAATTTACCCAATGTGAGCATGTACTGTATATAACGAGTTTAGTATATATGATGAGCTTAGCAAGGCAACATGTTTTTTTTGTAAACAGAAATTGCTGAAATAGTTGAAACACAATGTAATCTTATATTATAAAAGCATTTTTCTTTTCTAAAATACTTAAAACAATTAAGCTTCAAGCTTATTTCATGCGTTTCTTTCATGGATTCTATATAAATATATAATGGAAATGAATTTAAATGAATTTAAATGAAAGTGTATTAATATACAAGTAACTATACTTGGTTGATATTTATATTTTTTGTATAAATTTTTTAAAGAACTTATTAATATATAAAAAGTAATAGTTACATATATTTTTTTTACGAAGATTAAAAAGGGAATTGTGTAAATCACATCGTAAATTTTTAGGTCTAAAGCTAGGAAGGGAGATTTGCTATAAACAATCTTATTATATAATTGACTACAACTAATCATAATCATAATAGAATAGGTCATGCGTAATTCAATGTTATTATTTAATTATAAATATTATGTACAATATATTTATTTGTTCTATAATTTTGATTTCCAATATTATCAATTTTAATTTGTGGTAAACATTTTTCTCACGATGCCACGCACAGGATGGATGGATATGTCATGACTGGGAGTGTCTTTGAAATAGTTAATAATTTTTTTTATCGTATAACCTCTTTTATTACATTATTAGACATTAGAGGTAAACAAAATAAGTTAACACGTGTAAAGTAAAATGAAATAACAATTTATTACATTTAATGATTTGATTTTTTTACTTAAATAATACTTTTTAAAAAAGATTAAATTGGACCTCCCTAATATTATTTATTAAAAGAATTCTGATTTACGCTTTTTTTTAATTAAAAAAACTTAAAAGAATATATGTCAGGTTCTCCATATTTAAACATATGAAAGAGATTAATTTGATAAATAATATTAGAAAGAGCTGTATTGTTTCAAAAGAAAATATTATTTACCTAAAAAAATCACATTTAGTTTATGTTTTGCAAAATGGAGAAACTTACTTATAATTGGAACTTCTAAATATGTATACTCGGATTTAAAAGGAGAGAAACTTATTCCACGGAAAAAAAAGAATGGGGATCAAAATTTTTATACGCTAAATTAAAGAGACCAGAAGTAAAATTTAATAGTATTTATAATATAATGTATTAAAATATAGTAGTCGATTTTAAAAAAGTTAATTACATCATTTTATTTCAAAAAATGATTCTTAAATCAATTTAATGTAAAACACATTAAACAAAAGTGTTCAGTTTTAAATGAAAAAAAAAGAGTATTAATAAGACACTCCTTCCTTACTAAAAAGAGTAATAGTTTTGCATTTAATAATTCTTTAATAACTTCTGTTATTACACTTTATAATAAATAAATAAAAATTGTCATTTTAACAAAGGTTTAATTGTAGTACATTTCTGGTTACATAAATTGTTATTCATTTAACTTTTAACTAATTATTGTACAATTTAACAGATTTTTTTCTTGAATAAATGTCAGAAAACTATTAAATAAGTTTGGAAAAAGGTGTTATCATCGTTACTCTACATTGTGGTTATCTTTCTCCAATTTCCAAAGCGAAAACCGAGAGGTAAACACGTGGTGTGTTGAGAAAGGAGCAAGTTAGTCATATTGCTTGGTTGTCTCTATAGCTTCCATAACATGTTTGATATAATGTCTGAATCACCGAAAATCTTAGTATTGTCAGTTGTCAATGTTTCATTGGAAACTGTGGTCGCTCAACTGTTTTTTATTTTCATTTTCAGTGTTGTTACAAGTACCCTCGTGATTCAAATGACGACATGAACTGTTTCCTTTATCTTGAATGTTCTGATTATTATGGTGATAGCTTGAGTTGGTAGTGAGGTTTTTTACTTTAGCTTGTTCATGATTGTTCTGGTCTTCTTTTCTTCCAGATTACTTTTAAGCCTTCAGTTTTCTTGTTCCTGGAGAACAATTGAGCCTGCTTCTAAATTGCAGTGTCATGGGGTTTCTAAGGCTTATAAGACGGTATGGCTACCCCTTTAGAGACAAAACTCGAATTAGAGTTTACGCACTTCAGCACATGCAAAGCAGAGGATTCTCAAAGGAGGGAGTTCTTAATGGCAACGATGTGGTGCATCCAGTTCTGATCATTGGCGCTGGACCTGTGGGTCTTGTTCTCTCTATTCTTCTCACAAAATTAGGTAAACTCTAAATGGTTAAAGCATTCCTATTGATTGATGCCAAGTGCTTGTTTAGGATTCCATAGTGGTAAATCTCACATTCAAGTGCGTCTTAGGAAATTGTGTTCGTGTTCATATATTTTTTTCGTTTAAATCCACTTTTGCTCCCTGTAGTCTTATGAATGTGCAATTTTTGGTCCTTATAAAATTTCAGTTGCAGATTTGGTTCTCGAGTTTTCCAAAATTATGCAATTTTGGTGCATTGTTTATACGTTATCTAATTGGTTACATGAAATACCCCACATGTTTTTATGTGGTAAAAGTGTCGATTACTCATTTACATAAGATATTAATAGTAGGTTTGACAATTAGCTTTAATACATGTTATTCTAACGAATATGTTAATATTTTCTACTAACCATTGGCAATTAGCTTTAAATTGCATTTTCATGAAATTATGGAGACCAAAAGTGGATTTAAGCCTATTATTTTATAATAATATTTGATTTCATATTCATTTTTTTGTTTTTGGTATTCCAATGCAAGATTGTAAGTAACATTTGCATTGTAAGTAACATTGGCTATGGTACCTTGTTATGCATATCTGGAACTGCTACAACAAATATCATAATATAAACCAGGTTTTCAGTATGTAAATTTTGGAATGACAGTAGTTCTATTTCTCCATTGTTTGTACTTTATATATTTGCTGCAAGAATTATTGTATTAAGATAATGCAAGGTTTTAAAGTGAGCTGTGGTTAACTTGTTCTAGCTTATTTGAGAATGCTACAACTTTGATAATATGAATAATGTTTCCCATTTATAACTTGGTCATGGATAGTAATTTCTTCTCCTCTATTGTTGTAAATAGTGCTTCATTGGGATAAACATATCTTCGTAATATTTGTATTTATTAAGATAAAATATCTTTAGAATCTTTCTATTTGTTTCAGCATATTTTGTTTTCTCATTTTAGAGATTCATTGTAACAAATACAGGAGTTGAGAAGGTAATCTGTATGATTGTTATCAATAAGTTGGTATTAGAGTTAAGATGATAAGGTTGGTTGCCAATGAGACAATTGTTAAGGGAGAGATTGTTATGGGTTACATCAATTGTCTTGTTGTGGTGGTCAGTTAGGCCAAGTCATAATCAAATCTTGTTTGATTCCTAGTAGAGCGATTCCAAAGGAAAAAATTGTTGTAGGTTGCATCACTTCTCCTGTGACAGGATTAGTCAAGTTACAATTGATTTGTATGACTTGTACTAATGTGCACTTAAGTGAAAAGAGTTGCTTTTTACTATTAGATATAACTTTTGGTCTATGTGAGTTAGAGTCCCAATAATGTAGAAAAAGACAAGTTGAGCAATATATAAATGAGAAAGACTTACAAACTTATTGTAGATCTTAGGTTGAAAGTAATGTCATGTTCTCTCATATAGTTGGTTTGTGGTCCATTGGTGAATGTCTCCCCTGTGTTTATCCCCTTGAATTAACCAACAAGTAGTATAAGAATCAATTTTGTTTGGGTGGCTGGCTTAGGTAAGTGCGAAAGAAAGTGGGTAATGGATACTAGGTTTGTGAATTCTTTTTGTTGGAGTTCAAGTGAGTTAGAGTTTTGCATTGTGTAGAAAAAAGTAAGTTGAGCAACATATAAGTAAAAAAAACTCATAAATCTATTATATTAAAGTTTTGAGTTGAAGGTGGTCTTGTACTGTTGTGTGGTTGACTCTTGGTCCATTGGTGAATATCTCCTCATTGTTTTTTCCCTACAATTTCTATAGAAGAATTGTTTATGTATTTGCCATAAATAATGCCTAAAACAAATAATGTTTTATTCGAGTTTCTTTTAAACTTTTTTATTTGCAAGTCATATTACTTTATTCTATTAAAATTGTGCTCACCCCATCTTGTATTTTTTCTTCTTATATCATCAAATTCCTGCTATGCTTTAATTGAAGTTGATTATTACTCATGATATATGTATCTCTTTTTTATTATAGGTATTAATTGCACAGTTTTGGAGAAAAACAATGCATTTTCAAAACATCCACAAGCACACTTCATCAACAATCGATCAATGGAGGTTAAAAAATTCTTTGATAAATTATTTTATTTCCAAAACAGCATTGTGATTTATTTTGATCAGTGGTGTAATTTTAGATATTCCGCAAAATTGATGGCCTTGTTGAAGAGATCCAAAGGTCTCAACCACCAGTAGATTTATGGAGGAAATTTATATATTGTACTTCCCTCTCTGGTTCAATTCTTGGATCCGTAGATCACATACAACCTCAAGGTGCTATTCCATAGTTCATGAGAGTCGATTTCTGGTCTGATAGCAATAGGGAGATATATATTTTCAGTATAGTTTTGACAATGTTTATACATAGCATTTAAAATATGCGATATATCAACAAATAGACTGCGTGATATTGTTCATTTTGGTCAATATCGAGTTTTAGAATATTCATATATCTTGTACTTGTTATCAGATCTTGAGCATGGTGTCAGCCCAGTCTCTGTTGCACACTTCTCACAGTACAAGCTAACTCTGTTGCTATTCAAGCAACTTGAAAATCTAGGCTTTCAAATATGTGCACCTGAAAGCTTGGAAGGAAATGAACAACAGTCTTGTGAACAGAAAATAATGATGGGCCATGAGTGTGTATCTATTGATGCCAGTGATGATGACTTTGTAACAGTAACTGCATCTTCTATCATTAAGGGGAAGCGTGTAGAACAGAATATTCACTGTAACATCCTTATTGGTACAGATGGTTCAAGTAGTACTGTAAGAAAGCTTGTAGGAATAGAAATGAGAGGTGAGAAAGACTTGCAAAAGCTTGTCAGTGTCCATTTCTTTAGCAGAGACCTTGGCCAGTTTTTGCTTGAGGAAAATCCTGGTATGCTTTTTTTTATCTTCAACATGGAAGCTATTGGGGTCCTTGTTGCTCACGATCTCAGGCAAGGGGAATTTGTGTTACAGGTATGATATGCTTTATTTCTGACAGAATCTGTATCACCTTATATTGTTAATGATCAAAACATAAATACAAGTAAGAGTATGATGATGAATGTTGAGCCTTGCATAACTTATTGCCGCCCAAGCTAAAGAGTGGAGTGCAACATTTGCATGCCTCTTTACAAACTCAACTCTGGATGGATGTTGGGAGAGTAAATACTTACATCGAAGAACCAGCTATACTACCAGACACTTTGTCCACTACCATCTTGCAATCCATCTCAAAAATGACACATGTATACTGCTGTTGTGCAAGAGAATATATAGCTTATAGTAGCCCATTGTTCCCCTTCTAGCACCAGAATGCAAGGATGCTTCCATTCTGTTCAAGCTCTCCTAAAACTTCCATTTTCATCTCTACAGCACATGCTCCAGCTAGTGATCCCCTCTCTCTCACTGAAGGCATATCAATATTACATTTTATAATCCCTTGACCTGCGGGACACCATTGCACAATTTGCAGGCCATTATTCTTCTGAAGTCTGTTGTCTACCTTTGCATGTGCTTGATTCCATTCTGGCAGAAGTTGATTTCCCGTAGAGATTAATACCGCATTGTTCTTTTCTTGCCACATTTTCATTCTAAATATAGTTTTTTGCTCAAGGCTGAATCTACCCAGAATGTGAAACACAATATCTGCTGTAACAGCTGGCATCTACAGCAGCACTGATGCAATCCCACATGGAAATTCTTTTCCAACAATCTTGGCTTTTCCAGCGACAAAAGAACAAGGTGGCAAGCATTTTCAAGCCCTGCCTCAAACAGGACAGATAGCAGGACACTTCACTCCTTTATCTTTAAGCCTTATCCGGGTAGGGATAATATTCATGCATGGTCTCCAGAGAAACACCTTGATCCTAGGTGGTATTTTCATATCCCAAGTAGCCATCCAATTCCCATCCACTTGCAGATGAGTGGTTTCAATAACTTTCCATGAACATCTTGTATGTGCTCAACAGATTAATTTCCATCCGTCTCACAAGCCCAAATATTAGCATCCTCCCTGACCAACTTGTACAGTAGTTTGTTCAACACATCCTTTCTTTGATCTTTCAAACAGAAAATGTATCACATTTTCATCCAATATTTTCTGCTCCCTGTTCATAATGTCTTTGACAATTCACCAACTTGGAGTGGATCATCAAGCCTTCCAGAGCCTATCCTCCTTTATGTTAGATCCATCCCCAATCTTCCATCTATAGCCTTCCCTTAGAACCACCTGTGAAACACAGATACTGTGTCATGAGTATGATATGCTTTATAGTAATTGTAAAAAGGTCACTTTATTGTTTTCAACTGATTTATTGTGAATCAAATATATGATTCAAATTATATTATTGCAGATCCCCTTTTATCCACCTCAGCAAACAATTGAGGATTTCTGTCCAAAGGTATACCCTTTTTTAAATAATTTTTTCATAATATAATAGATAAAATATCTGTGTTGACATTAAAATTTAGAATTTGTAGTATGCATATGAAGTAAAAAGCTAACGGGCATGATATTCCTTTAGATATGATTAAGCAAAATACAATTATGTAAGTAATATTTGATTTATAGTAGGCATGTGAGAAATTGATCAGAAAACTTGTTGGTCGAGAGTTTGGAGACGTGGACGTAATAGATGTAAAGCCATGGGTCATGCATGCTGAAGTTGCTGAGAGGTTTATATGTAGTGGGAACCGAATAATACTTGCTGGTGATGCTGCTCATCGATTTCCTCCTGCTGGTGGATTTGGTTAGTTGCTTTATCATCATTGCAGATAGTAGATGTCTAATGGTGTAAATAGAAGTAATCTATATTATATTAATTTTAATGTATACAAAGGAGGGCAGAATCTGAATTTTCCCCTTTGTGCTTGGGAGCACGATAGTGTCACTTCAAGAGACAGATTCATGTTTCATTTGCAGAACTTGCTTTTATCGTTTTCTTTGAATTTGCGTTTATAGCTTAACATAAAAGTACAAAATTGCCTTGTAAGGTCTATCTGTCTAGTTGATAAGCTCTATATGTCTAGTTGATGCTGCAATTGAGGCCGGGTAGGAGTGACCACAATTAAACCAACTTTCCAACGCCTTCCTCGTGCCTTGTCATTCATCCATCAAAGATGGTTTATATCCTTTTTATGGACATGGCATTGTCATTTTTTCCGTATTTCACAATGTTTTTAAAAAAGGAGATTGTCATGTGCCCAATCTCTTATATTTAATAATTCTCTAAATTTAGAAATGAAAATTTGACCCATCTCTTTCCCATACAAACTCCTCCATCCTCAAACCCTAAGTAAAAGAAGGAGTCCTATCCAATATGGGAAAGGAAATCAATTAATTAAGATGTCGAATAATGAACACGCTGTAAATATCTAGTGTCACAAGTGAATACTAGTTAGATGTGTGGTATTGGTGCTTCAACTAGGAGCTCAGACATTTCCATGTATTTAGGATGAATTAACTAAATGATAGGTACTTGTTTAAAGTCAGTATGTGGAGATTTTATTATAATGTTTGTTCCAAAAATATTTGGTGCAGTAGTTCTGTATATTATTTTCAAGGGGACTGAATAAAGTAGACTAGTGGACATGTGGTTAACCATAACAAGTGGTTTTAGAAGATCTTAAAGTCAAGATTGATGCACAGTTTTATTTTTGGGTACACAGGAGTCTGCACTTGTGGCACTGGGACTGATGGTTTGGTACAAACAATCCTCCCACAAGTGACAGCTTTAGGATCCAAACTCTATTTTGTTGATGCAGTTCAAATGAAGCAATTTGACATAGAATATTGATGTGATATGCCAGGAATGAATACTGGCCTTCAGGATGCCCATAATCTTGCCTGGAAAGTTGCTTCTGTGATTAAGGGTATTGCCCCAACTTCAATACTAAATACCTATGAAATCGAACGGAGACCGGTAGTGCTTTTATCTCCTGTTACATTTTTTGAATGTGTATATAAATTGATGTTAGATAAACTGATTGAAATTTATTGATGTCTATTGTTATTAGATCGCTTTATTCAATACAAGATTAAGTCTAGAAAACTATAAAGCTGCGATGTCTGTTCCTGCTGCACTTGGTCTTGATCCAACTGTTGCAAACACAGGTACTCATAATTAGCGTATGTAATGATTTTTTGTTGTTTTCTTCTTCATCAATCTGTTAATCTTACAAACAATGATATGCTCAACATTTTCATTTCTGATTAACTGAAATTTAACTGTTTGTCCTCATTTAATTGCAGTACATCAATTTATTGTTAATGGGATTGGTTCCATCTTACCATCCGGATTGCAGAAGGTAGCTTTGGATGGAATTTTTGGTATAGGTCGTGCACAGCTCTCAGAATTTGTCCTAAATGAAAGTAACCCTCTTGGATCCTCAAGGTTGGCTAAGCTAAAACATATATTTGAAGAAGGAAAAAGCCTTCAACTTCAGTTCCCAGCTGAAGATCTTGGTTTTAGGTATCCTTGTGAATAATTTGTTTTCCACATTTTGTATTATTGAGCTATATATCACCATTCGCATAATCCTCTAGCTCTATCTGTCTCCTTATTTATAAGGGTTTGTTCATATATTAGTCAGTTGGACCAATTTTATGGTTAGAATAATTTATAATCATATGCCATTTTATATCATTTGATGGATGTATAACTAGTTGTTGAACTTAGGTATCTACAAGGAGCACTTGTGCCAGAGACTAATGACGTTGAGAGTTCTCCAGAAGTACCAACAGGGCGTCGGAGGGACTACACTCCTTCAGCACAACCAGGATCAAGACTGCCTCATATGTTTGTGAGAGTAAACCCATTAAGTGAGGTTTGTGGCACTGCTTACATGTATGATGCATAATTATTCATCCTAATATAAATGATTGGAGAATTTTTGTCTTCCTTCTAGTATCCATTGTTTGCTTCTATTTAAAAAGTAATTATTAGTAATTTTCGACTTCAATAAACTATTTCTTCCTCCCTTAAAATTTTACACTGCTGGCTTCATTTTATAGTTATTCAGATTTAGCTAGTGGATGTTTACGGATTAAAAGTCAAGTTTCTTCTTTTGTTAAAGTGTAAGGAATGTTTTGTAGGAGACTATTTCTACACTGGATCTTGTGTCAGGAGATAAAGTTGAATTCATTCTCATCATCGCACCTGCGGAGGAATCTTTTTATCTAGCTCGTGAAGCTTTCAAAGTGGCTGAGGAACAAGAAATTTCTCTCAGAGTGTGTATTTTTTGGTCTACCGATTCTGTTGAAGGATTTGAGAAAGGAAGTGAAGAAGCATTATCACCTTGGAAGAATTATGCAGATGTTGTTGAAGTTCAGTCATCAACTTCAAATTGGTGGGATATGTGTAACATGACGAACAGAGGGGCCATTTTAGTTAGACCTGATGAACATATTGCCTGGCGCACAAGTTCAGGACTTGCTGGGGATCCTAGAGTGGAAATGCAGAGGGTTTTTGCTGCTATACTGGGAGTACACCGTTAAAATAAACAAATACACAAAATGATTGTGTATTGATTTTTCAAGTAGATTTCTTGGCGTACCACAGTTCAGAACTTGCTGGAGATCCTAGAGTAAAATGCAGAGGGTTTTTTCTGCTATACTGGGAGTGCACTGTTAAAATAAACAAATACACAGATTGTTTTTGTATTGATTCATTCAAGAATACTTTTTAAAGTCATTCAACTCTTTTTGGCCATGGTCACACGTTCTAGCAATGAAAACAACCTCTGATTCCAAGGGCTAGACGCATACATTTTGGTCATTCAATTCCTCTGACCTTCAATGGTAGCAGCCTCGTGGACCCAGCTGTCCTGAATTGAACAATTCCTGTGTGCTCTTGCCTGGTTGATCTCTGTACTATTTAGACCAAATTTGAGGTGCCTCTCTCTAAAAGTTATGTCCCTGCATAGGATACGGTGTATTTTATGGAATTTTCGTTGAATGTTGAACCATTAGTTTGATCGTCGTATGTCGTTGCTACATAGACTAAGGGAAAGACTCCAAACTACCGTTTCATTCTGAATTAGGGTCGAATACCGTTCCATATTTTATTTTCTGATTTATACGATTGGGATAACATCTGGTGTATGTCAACCGATGTTTGGACATCAGTGCCATAAACTCTTCCACAAAAGATGTTTTAAGTCCGAACATAATTGTTTCTTGCTCATATTCCTAAACAAGCCCAAGATGTTTGCAGTTCAATTGACAACACGCCTAAGTTGGTGGGAAAGAAGTTGAGTTTGATTTCCACAAAAGACATCATTAGCGTAGGGTTATTTGAGAGCATTGTGAAAGTGATTTCTAACACAAATACACTAATATATTAAATTGAATATAGCTAGCGTTATAAATAGGTTGAAAAGAACGTCATATTCACAAATCATAACCAATAAGATTTTACTTCTGACTGAGGAAAGAAAAAAAAAAAGCATTTGTAATATCAGAAGAGTTGTATATAACCAGTATAACAGCAAGAAAATGACTTAAAGTAATGCCCACAGATAAATCCATTCCAAAATTGTTAAAACCGAACATGCTAAGAAGCAAGTGCTATGGCTAATAAATGATCCCATAAGACATTTCCATTCCATCAAACTGTAATCAATACAATTCAATTTATCGCCACAGTTGAAATGATAATAAGGTTAAGAGAATGATGGCTGGGATCTGAAGGCAGGAGCACATATCAGACTTCATCTTAGGGAACAAGGCTCTAGAAGAGACTGGTGTTTTTGATTCCTATACAAGGGTCTTCTGGGGATGCCAACAACAAATCCTCAATTTCAGCTAGTAGCCACGGTTATTAGATAGCCAATACCTGCTGTTATAAGTCCAAGCACCCCACCAGCAATGACCTGCAGTAAGTATTGAGAATATTTAAAAAGAAAACCAACAATTATAAAAGAAGTCCCAAAGCAATGATAATCAAACTCAATTTATACCTTCGGATCATGGAAACCATCTATCTATAATACTGGAATACCTACTTGACCTTCCTTTTTATTTTAAAAGAAATTACAAAATATATAACAAATTTAACCTACTTGTCTTGTAAAGATTTTATAAATTGGTTTTCTGATATTCAGAGAGATGTGAGAAAGTGAGACACGGTGAGATAAGTGGAAGTAAAAATAATTCAAAACCAAAAGTGTAGCAGAGCTTATCTTAAAATGTGTAGCAACAAAAATGCATTAATCTTGTTAATGACTTTTTTTCTGTAATGACTGGAAACCATCGTTTTGGCACATTATAATCTCCGTATGATGCGATTCATCATTCATTTAATACCACTACATCAGATATTTCGAGTGTAATAGAATCCTGATGGTACTGAAAGAGTGTATTAAAAATAAGGAAAACCTCAGCCCTTAACATTAAAAAAAAGTATAATATAAAATGATAAAACATAGATTCGAAAGTTCATAAAAGACAAATATTAACACGATCATTACCTAATTTTTTTCAAGCAGTGGCAGTTGTGTATTCAGTAAATATGGTGTCCGCTAATTATATTTTAGTATAAACAGTTTCGGAAAAGTGAATAAGTTTTCCTTATTCAAATTGATATAAAGGAAAATAATAAATAGGATAAGGAAATTAATTTTGTACACTAATCTAAGCCTGAATATATATCAAGGAAGGATCTGCCAGAATATTAGAGAAGAATCTCATTGAATATAAGGAAAGATTCTTTCACATAAAGCTAATCTAAAAACGGAGAAATAAAATCAGATCCTAATTGCACCAAATCAAATTATTAGTCTGATTTATTTCCACAGACCAAATCCATTATTCTGATACTCTCCTTGACTATCACTATCAACACTCTCCCTCAAACTGGGTGGTAGAAATCTATCATTCCTAGATTGGAACTGATGCTTTCATAAGTATCTCTTGAGATAGCTTCAGTCAGGATACTTGCTGTCTGGTTGCATGATAGAACATGCTCAACACTTATAATGCCATGGTCAATTTTCTCCTTTATGATTTGTCAGTCAATCTCCAAATGTTTTGTCCTATCATGGAGGACTGGATTCTGTGCACATTCTAATAGCAGCCTTATTGTCAGAATATCCTCATTATATATAACAGGTAGCAATTGTGCTCTCGCCCAACATCTTTTTTTTGCCAAATTTCTTCAAACATACATTGTGTCATGGCTCTGTAATCAGCTTCTATGCTTCTTCTAGCCACCACGGCTGTTTCTTGCTTCTCCAAGTAACCATGTTTCCCCATACAAAAGTGCAATAAGCAGTAGTTGACTTTCCATCCTGTGTACATCCTACCAAATCTGAGTCTATGTATAATTCAATGCCTCTCTTCAAGGTTTTTTTGAAGTAGATGTCCTTGCCTAGTGTGTCCTTAAGATATTGTAGGATTCCGTACACAGCTTTCATGTGAGAATCAATAGGACTACATATGTAGCGACTTGTCATGCACTTCCACTCAATTTCTTAATATATATCCAGTTTCAATCAATGTCGACTGAGAAATACTCAGTGGCTGAAAATTCACCTTGTCGCAACTCATGGAGTAAGCTTTTAATTAAAAAATGAACAAGTGTTATCCACTAGGGAAAATGTTTCCTTCGCAGCATCCCACATCTCTTTGGTGGTGTCATAGTACATTAAGTTTTCCCCAATTTTGTTTGTCATGGTGTTGAGGAGCCATGACATGACTAAACTGTCCTCCAATTGCCATTTTTGGAGGTTGGGGTCTCCTTCCTCAAGAATTTTGGAGTTTCCTGTGATGTAGCCTTCACCTTTTCCTTTTAGGAAGACTTTTACTTACCTCTCCCATTGGATATAGTTCTGACCACTTAATTTGTGGCCAGTGATAAAAAGTGCTGAACCTTTAGTCGAGCTGGTAAGGAGTGTACCAGTCAGTCTCCACCTTGGGCAAGCCTCTTTTTCCTTCCATGGCTGGGTCAGCAATGAGACTAGAGATGGTATTAAGTACCATGCAGAAAAGTGAATAATTTCCCTTATTCAAATTGATACAAAGGGGAATAATAAATAGGAAGAGGAAGTTAATACTATACATTAATTTAGACCTAAATATCAAGGAAACATCTGCCTAAATATCAGAGAAGAATCCTATTGAATATCTAGAACGATTCTTTCCTATAAAGCTAATCTAAAAAAAGAAAGAGATAAAACCAGATCCTAATCACACCAATTCAAATTAATTGATTCCATTGATTAATTCCATGATTCTGATTCTCTCTTTAATTATCAACAAAAGACATCATAGTATACACTAAAATCCCTTATGTTTATACCAAGCAGTTTTCCAGAGAATAATGTCATTCTATCTAGTGTGTAAACAAGCAAATGACAGACCAAATTCCTTTGACTGAGATCCATAAATAAGAAATGGTGAACCTGTGGCGGTGTATGCCCTAGAAGTTCCCGGAGTGGTCTGCTTTCAGCCAGAGGATGTTCAGCAGGAAGTTCGAACACAATTTGGTTCAAAAGCTGGGAAAATTCAGTCATTTAAAATCAGTGAAAAAAACAAATAGAAACCAACCAAACCAAAAAACAAATATTTCTTTGCTGGAATCACAGGCAGATAGAAAAGGCTTTTGTGGCATTTCAACTCTGATGTTGGGCATGAAAGAAATACACATTACAGAATATGGTCACAAGTAAAGAAAGGACAAAGAGTGTACCTCTGCTTGGCGTCCTGCTTGCAATCTTACACCAGTTGCATCATACATCACCTGCCAGCAATATCCCATATCAGAAACTCGCCCAACCATAAGCTAGTCATTGACAATTAGTTTCTGGCTCTGTAACCAAGTCAACTTTTAGGACATCAAACCCTTTCTTAAAGTGACTATTTTTGAATATTCAAGGGTGAGTGGAATGACAGGAAATAAAGTTATCACTTCACTGTTCGGATATTTTAAAAAAAAATCCAATTCAAGCCCTCCTAATTGAAAGGGGAAAAAAAGAGGAGGATTGAACGGCATGGAATGGAATGGAATGTGTTCCTCCAGCTCCATTCTACTTGATTTTTTAGACAATCCAACTAACTGAACCAAGTACCATTTTATTCCATTCCATCATTTTCTATCAATTCAAACGCCAGTCATGCAAACCACACATGCATGTCCATTCCTTAAGAGCAGAGAAAGAAAAAAAAATAGATTGAATCTCCATCATAGCATCATACTTTGAAACGAAGAAAACATCAAGAAGCCCTTGATGAAATATCCATGAAATTATTGATTTGAAGAACTAAAAACGTACAATACAAGCTAGAACCAAAGCAGTCGCAAAAAGAGGTCCTCCAAAGCCTTCATGGAACCCTATTGCCGCGGCAAGAGCAGTGACAGTAGCTGAATGGGATGAAGGCATTCCACCAGATCCAACAAGTTGCTTCGGATCCCATCTTTTTTCCTTATACCTACATATTAACAATGATCATAACAATAATAATCAGCCCTCAATCAAACACATCATTAGCCAAATAGTTACAATTTCACTGTCATAATTTAATTCTTCCTAAGATATTCATAATTCAAACATCTTTGGTCAAACCAGAAACTTCCATAATTTTTCAAAACTATTGTATTCCACACATTCGTGAAATACGATAAAAAAAAGGAATTGAAAGGAAAACAGAACGAACGAACCAGGTGGTGAAAAACTTGATGGCTTGTGCGATGACGAAAGCAACAATGGCGGAAATGAGAGGGTAATTGTGCATCACTGAAGACGACGTCGTAGCTGCCACCTCACTCATCTCCCTTCTCTGTTTATTTGTCAAATAGTTTGTTTATAAAGAAACTATTTAATTATAGTTGTGAGTTAATATGACAATTCTTTGAGGTTTCTCCTTTTTTTCCCTTTGACAGATGTTACAAACAAATGCAAGTAGGAACAGGAATTGGATATGTTCTGAGTTCTGAAAGGTTTTTTGTTACACTAATGGTCTTGTTTATTAGCTCAGCTTAGCTTTCTCAACTGAATATGCTTCCCTTGTTCGATTACGTTAAGAATCTGCCCTCGTATGCTTGAGCCTCTTTTTTATTTTTTCTTTATTTATTTTCTTCTTGCGAGTACTTTTCCGCAACGCAACTAATTGTGCTTTGACCCAAAATTTGGAATTTGGAAATTCATATAATTGAAAGTTCTTGGCAAAGAAAGTTTACATGCCACGAAATGTCATCTAGAAAATATTGACTAAGTAGTTTGAACGAAAAGAAAATTTTATTTTCTTTTCCTTATAGCAAGCTGCTACCTACCTTCATTATAAAAAGAATAAATGTAACTCAACACTACTAACAACAACTAGTAAATAACATAAAAAAATTTCATCCTTAGAGCATGATTAAGAAATTAAACTCGAAAGTGTTTATGGGATAATATTAATGTATTTCTCCTGTGATTCTCAATACAGTCACTATAATTTTGGCAATTTTTTAATTTATAAATATTTTCACTAGTACCCTTAGAGATCGTTCATTAAATGGGACTCCATCTTTGGATTTGTAATGTAAACCGGGAGACATGTTATACCTTTATTAAAATTATTTATTATATAAAAATATAAAAAAAATATAAAAATTCAAGTGTATTGTTTTAAAACAATTTCTAACATTTAATTACTGTTTTTAATAATTTCTCACATTTGATCTTTGATCTAATTTCAGGGGCAGAATAACGTATCCCCCTCCCTCCCCTCTTTGTTCATTTTTAATAGATTCATTCTCAAAATAAGTAATTTGATAAATTGTGTAAGTGTTAATGCTACAATTGTGTCGGATTGAGAGGTGCATGAAAAAACAAATAAACAACTGGATCTCAGTCTACATGTGGTAGACAGAGTGTTGTTCATTGACAAACCTGCACGTGGATTTTTGTTCGCTCACTTGAGTCAGAAAGAATAGGAATTGGACTAGCAACAATGTAATAATGAATATGAATGCTTTTCTACTTCACACTTGCTTTGATGGATCACTTAGTTGAGATGAAAATAACAAACAAGAATGCAGCAAGTGGAGGGGGCACATCACAGTCCTCCAAAATGCCTCTTAACTTATGGCCTACCAACAAAAATAAGGAGGGAAAAAATAACTTTACAATTATGTCAAACACAACTTGGCATTTGTTACAAAATATATTAGAACCAACACAAACCAATTGGCAGTGGTTATTATCCCAAACAGCCTTCAACCTAAAACCATAAATGCACAAGCACTTGGTTTAGCTCCCACGGACGGCCAAAAGGGAAGTGCAGAAATGCTGCCAGGAATTGAAGGTACAACCTTAACATTGTCCTCTCACATTATGATGCAATTGCACTTTGATTCGAGCTTGGGGGGCTTCATGCTATCTACTTTGTTAGGAAGCCCAACATTGTGTGTGAAAGACTCCTCAATATTTTCATCATTCTCAGTCTTGCCAGAAGGGGCTTTGACATCAGTTTCCACCTTCCTCTGCTTGGTCTTGGTCTTCTGGGATTTTGAAGTGCGCTTGCTGACAGGGCGGCTGCGACTATTTCTATCAGAATTGAATTTTCCCAATAAGGTCACAGTCGGTTCAGAACCCTCAAATGGGTCGGAACATTCCTTTTCCATTGCTAATGTCGCAGCCTGATATGCAAGATCATGGACAATGGAACTGCAAAAAAGGATTGTGTCTGTTGCCTCTTCCAGTGTCAGGCTTCTAGTATTACCTGCACCTTGACACTCCACTGTAACTGTTGATCCCTCTAGCATAAAGCATTAAAAGAACTATTAGAAATTGGACATGTACTAATACTTCTCCAAAACAAAGTTCCATCGGCTTAAATATATTGCAGGCACAATGTACAGAGAGAGGAAGAATCTTAAGCGATAGAAAACTAAATAGGCTTTCTTTGCTCCATGAACTTCATATAAGTTAAGGTTCCCCCGAACAATGAAAATATAAGTTCAGCTATCATTGCAGAGGAATCCACACTAAAATGACCGAAAATTACACTTGCAAACTGTTTTTAAAAAGTAGCCACAAAGACCACAGAAAGTCTTATTCTTAACCAAGAAGTTGGAAACTAGGCTAATATATTGCCTGTAAAGAGCCCAGAACACACGAACGAGTATCAGAATACAAAATGTAAAAAGTACATCACTGAATTTACATTGCACAAAATGAATCAACATTTCCAAATATCCTAACTATCAGTTCAAGAGAAAGCAGATTTACTGAGATTAGATTGATATTCTACATACTTTTATATCTCATAAAATTGCTCAAAATTTATGCAATGTACAGCATACTCATAAACAAGTGCATCTCTAAGAGAAGAAGTGAGAGGTTATTACTCTCGTTTCAATTGTTATCAGTAATGTAATATCTTTCAATTAAAATTTTAATACAGTATATATCATACCAATGCCATGGGACTCGGAGACATTGACCTCTGAAACAGAAGCAGCATAAGAATCACTGGAAGGATTTTGAGCAGAAGGTTCCCGAAAGTCATCGAGGACCCTCTTTGATAAATCATCATTTACCATGTCAATCATATTCTCACAATAGCTTTCCCCTTCTATTTCTGATTCTGTAATTGGGGAACAGTTGGTTGTAACCAAAGCATCCAATTCATTAACACTGGAATTCTGCACATCATGTTTCTCTTGACTGGATAATTCCGGAGTCTTAGCTGATGTTTCTGTGTATGAGACATCCTTGGCATTATTTGGACGATCATCAACATTTTCATGTGACATACAATCCCCATGATTTGGAGTTGATGTGACTTGATTGTCATCAGACTGAACAACAGTAGCCTGACTTAAAAATTCTGAGCTGCAAGCATTATTCAATCTACTACTATCATCATATTCAACTTCATCTTCCTCAAGAACTAAATCAATGGAAGAAGCATCAATTATCTCTGTCATTTTATTTCCCAAAGCTTGCATTTCTTGAAAAACTTGGGATACCTCCTCTACAAAGCCATATTCTGTACTGCCACCAGTCTCTTGAGTTGCAAGACCTAACTCATGGCGAGAATGGTTTGAAGTTCCAGAGAAAGATGAAGCAGTGCTTGGAGGCTTGATCCTCAAGTCATATCCATAGTCCACATCCAGTTTCCTGCCACTCAACTGCCTTTGTGCACGAAACTCTGTTTGCCTAGTTGAGCCAAGATCAATTGATGATGAGGCAGAATAACTACCAGGTCTTGTGCTTCTAAAACTGCTTACACTGTCTCTAGCAAGAGACAGATCATCGTAAGATATGGTTGTGGCAGTAAAACTCCTGCTCTGAACTACAGGTCCTTTGTTGCTGCTAGTCCTTTTCAGCAATACAGAAATGCCAGTGCCTTCCGTGGGCTCCATGTTCAAATTAGGGCGATCACTTGAGTGATGCTTTTCCCCAAATTCATTATTAGGCTTCTTGTAATCAACTCCTGATTGGATCATCTCTAGCTGATTGCCATATGTCTGTCTGCCTCCCTCAACCAATGAATTTAGAAGAGGACTGTTTTGTGAGTGATCCTGCTTTAATTCACTGCATGAAGTTTGACTTTCCTCAGCATCCTGCTCACCATGGGAAAACCTTAAGTTACCCACATTAGTCTCTTGAGGTAGTTCCAATGCAACCATTAATTCGTTTGATTCATATAATGGTTTTTCTTCTTCAGGAGTGTTGGTTGTAATCAATGGAGGGTCTTCAGATACTGCCAAAGTTGTCTCAGGGAAGATGACTTTCAACAATGAGGTTTTCCTGCTGCATTCTGGACACAGCCCAATATTATTCTCCGCATGATTAGTGACCTCGTAAGAACAACCACAATAAGAACAGATAGCAGAATTTTCAAAACTACTAATTTCAGAAATGCCACCTCTAACACGTGAAATTTCTGAAATTTCATTAACTCTAGTGTCAATGTGAATGTGGGATATAGAATCCTCAGGTTCAATTGGAACAAGAATAGTCTTTGGATCTCTGGTTTCATTTTGCAGAATATGTACCGATTCCCTTTTAGTCTCTTGCTCAATTTTTGCATTTAATGCATCAACCTTATCAAAGGCAAACACTTCATGCATATCAGGATATAGTATCTTATCGGCTTCACTTGCCATATCATCTTGATTGTGTTCACTCCCTTCAGTGTCCAGTGCAAAGGTTGTACCTTGATCAGAGCTTGCATTGCTGCTTGTTGTAACAGATGAATTCCTGGATACAAGGGAACGATGTGCAGAATTTGCTTTTCCAGCATAAAAGGTTGTACTCGGAACGCTGGATAAAAGTGGCCTGAACATGTTCTGAGGAGTTTTCCTATCCTGCATAGCATTTTAATGGTAACTAACAACAGTGAGTATTCTTATTAAATCTGGCTATTAGTCATGGCAATGGGTAATTGGGAGAGTTGCACAAGTAAAGGACCCAAAAGAAATCCAGATTTTCGTTGTTAATGTTCACCAAGCATCGACTTCTTTACTACAAAGATCAGCAGAGGTTTCAAAGCGTCAACCAACAGAAAAACCCTGATATAGTGATTATGATGCTTAGTGCAAATATGTTATTTCGTATGCAGATCCTCAAACGAAGATATCTTAATAAGAAGCCATTAGTTTGGAGTAGTTGTCTAATCAAACATTATTTAAAAATATATGCATATAGGACACGCATGCGCCAGAAATTAAGCATAGAAAGCACAACTAAAAATGTACATATATTGAATGTTGGCAGTCCCAAAGGATTGTTGAATCAGTCAACTTTCAATTTTGTTAACTGCTACACATTAGAAAAGACGCATAAAAAGGAGAGAGAGAGTTGGCAGAAGCACAAGCAAAATATTTTAAAAAGAACTCAATCTCAAATTCCATGAAAATTAGACACACTTCATGATTTCTGCCAACCGATGTTTTTAAATGGCAATCCCATGGTCACCATGGTGGAACGGATGGCAGACATTTTGGCAATAACCATAGACAAGTTGAGAAGGGAGACCTGCTATGGCATTGCCATGCTGCCATTGGCTACAATGGCATGTTTATATGGCAGAACTTTGGCCTTCTACCACATTCGACCATCAGTCATTTATAAAACAGACAAACTAAGGAAATTGTTTTAAGTGATAAGATGAAAGAGATACCATTTGCCGGATAGCTGAATCGAACGATCTTTTAGGAGCAGAATTTGGGGACACAATCCTGGCTGATTTCTTGGAAATGGTAGGATTTCTGTTGGTTGAAAATGAAGCACCCCTTCTAGAACTTAATCTGTCTACACTACCCACTCTGATGGATTGCAGAGAGTCTAGATCATCATCACCAGATGATGCAATCGAACCTTTGCTGCGTGTGCTCAATTGGTCTCGATCATGACTGTGAAAAGAGCTACTACTCCTAGAAGCAGTTGGAGACATTGATTGCCTATTGAATTTGGAGGCAGAGTCCCTACCATTTCTGGATGCTGGAGACGAACCTCTCACGTATGATGCTGGTCGATCAGCCAATGAAGTACGAAGATTGGGAGGAACTTCAGAAGAGAAGCCAGGAATATTAGTTTGCCAAGCCCTTATCTTTGGTGAGGCAGAGTTTCCACGATTTGTCTTCACTGGGGAAGTTCCCCTAACTCCTGATGAGACTACAGAACCACTGGAGCCCGTGCTTATCCTACGGGGAGTATAAGTGGAATACTTGGAAGTAGGTGTGATGGGCTTAGCTGGAGGTGGAGATGGTCTTCTCGAGGGAGTGGCATACCTCACGCTAGGGGTTGGACTGGAATTTGGCAATGACGAAGGCCTTCCTCTTGATTGCAACGTGTTAGTTCCTGATCGAGGGGATGGACTTAAGCGATTCGGACTTGCACTGCCCCTACTGCTTCTGTAACTTTTATCCAACTAAAACAGGAGGGCATTGAACATATGATGAATGATCAGTATAAGCACAACTACAGTTTTTGAGATGAAAAAAAATACAGAGGACTTTTTCCCTTAAAAGTGTAACCATGCACGAATATAACAATATATTTCAAGCTCACCGTAGAAGATCTTGATATGGAAATGGGTTTACTCTGAGGCCTTCCTCTGCTTCCAAAACTAGTCAGTGATGGCTCATCATCTAACGAAGGAAACAGTGGTGTGTCTGGGGGCGTTAATAACCTTTCAAATTAATGGTACAGACATGACATCAGTGAGGTAATTAGTGATGAGCTATAATAAATTGATTCACATCAAAGTCTCAAGCTGTGATAAAGAAACTTGAATAACTAACAGCATGAAATACAGATAATTGGGTACAGTTAGAATCAGAATTTTATATTTTGAACACATTAAACAATGCAACTTAATAGGAAAGTTAAAACATGAAAAATTACTCACCAGTCGTAATCATTCTTGTCACCATCATTAAGCAACTCACTGCTTTCTCCTCGACCCGGAATGGAGATTCCAAGGTTGACATCAGAAATATGTTTCAACTTTGTAGCTGTATAATAACACCCCATACAAAAAGAAAATGCATGAATGTTAGCCAAAAGCGGCAACCAAAAATAGAAACATTCTCCTCGTATGTTGTAAGTAAAGAAAATTACAGAATGTATCTTCCAAATCATCTGTCAACTGAAGCAAAAAGCTCTCCTTCTCTCTGGATTGCATTTCATTGAACAAAGTAAGATCATCATCCTTCTCCCGAAAAAGCAATCCACTCTCAAGACTGCGGCCACGCTTATGTCCGTCAGCTCTTGGCTCTCTCCCAGGAGAGAATCTCAATGCCGGTGAAGGTGGCATCTCCACTGCCAAATGCACTGTCACACAAGTGTCACCCCAAGCTCTCCACACAACTGAAAACAATAAACCTTCTACATCCCAACGACCAATCCATAATTAAGCTCAAGCCTACAATAAATTTAAGCACCAACCATCAATTTAGCTAGAAAAGAACTACCCACTGGCTATCTTCTTGGTTCATTAGATTAGATTGATAGCATTCCTAAATACCCAATACACATTGCCGTCAGAGTCAATTCGAATTAGAGTAAATTGGGCATATTAAAATAGTGACTCATGACAACAACTGTACCATTCAAAAATGCATTGCCTCCTCGACATTCCTTCAATTTATATGCAACAAATATCCAAAATCAAATTGACCCACAAACCCTAAAACATTTGCCAGTAACAGATCCCAATTTCGGGGTTGAGAGTTTAACGGGAACCTAATTAAAACCCAAAATTCAAGCTTGGGACCCACCAAGCCGCCATTGAAGTTGAAAGCAAGGTAGTAAAATTGAGCACTGGAATAAGTAACAGTAGTAGCAGCAGTTGGGCTTGACTTACCAAATTTTCCAAGTCTAAATTGCTCCTAAAAGAGAGTGGAATGTAGAAGAGTGCGCTTAAGATCCAGGTTCAAAGATAAAACAGAGCTTAAATGTCAATTACAATGCGACGAATGTTCTATCAGACACTCGGATCTATAGCATTCATGGCTATGTCCGAGCGACCAAAGTACAGATCGAAAACTAGAGTGATCCAACGGTTACAACAGACGCAATCAAAGTGAAAATAAAAATTAAAAATTGCTCCATTATTCTCTCCCCTGCCAAATTCTTTTCCTCTCCCTATTAAAAAACACTCACAATTATAGAGTGGAAGAATAATACCCAAAACCTTTGTTTTTGTTGTCCTTGGATTTTGCTGCTTCCCTCAACAGCAAGCATCCAAGTTCTTTCTCTACCCCTTTTCCTTTTCTTTTCTAGTTTTCTTTAATCCTTTTTAGTTAAACAAAGATACTTCCCAAATTAAGTTAGATAGGTCCCTATATAAACAGTATAAATTTACGAATTTAATCAAATACCAAATTTTTACGTGGACAGCTAAATATATGTAATTATACTATACATGTTATGGTTGTTAACTCTTATAATCATTATTTAAAAGTTTCATGATGATTTTTTATTTTCTAATCATTGTTTGGTGGAAAATGGCTCATAGATCCAGCATGATAGTATGCCAGTGATGATAGTGTTGTGATCCATCTCGTGGAGATCACCTATATTTGAGTCCAACAACAATCAAGCTACGAATGATTCATAGAAGAAATAGGATTAAAGGGAATGAGTCAAAAAGCACGTACTTTGATTTTTTGAGTCGGTTTAAAACCTAGGATTTGGTAGAAAAGTTTGTTAACTATTAGAACCACGTGTGTTCACATACTTAGAATTTGGCAGGAATGTTTATAAAACGGTTAAAATTCGTGGTTATAGCGATAAAAAAAATTACATCACACTTACTAAGCCACAAAAATGAATATATACAAACCCTATTGTGATGAGGATTAAACACAATGATCCAAATCAATAATATTTAACATTATATGAAAAAATCTCTAACGTTAATAAATGCTAATATTACATTAATATTTCATATTGTCTTTCACGGCAAGAAATGGGAGAAAAATATTCATACATCGAAGTTTATTTGCAGTTGTTAATTATACTTTAACAAATTCCAAACATCTTTTGGCAAATACTATATTACATCATTGTAATCAACAACTAAACCATAATATTAAGGACAATATCAGCTGGATTAGTCCAATTAATTTTAATGAGCCAACATCCGTTAGTTGTAATAACAATTAAACAACAAAACAGAACACGTAAAACAACACAAATACAGACTATAATAATATGAAGTCATAATTTAGCAATATAATATTACTGAACTTATCATATTGTGTTGACTCGAGATAAAATAATAGCTAAGGAAAATATAATATTTATAAAAAAAAACACATCTTTTATATTTTATTTTGAAGTGTACTATATAAAATGAAGCCAGAACAAACTAAACTAACCAATCATTACATATATAGTTTTTTTTTCACTCTAAGTATATCATTTTATTTTCCGACCATATAATATTGGTATGGAAGTAATATAATTCGTGTTACCTATGACGTAGTTTCAATTATGTATAGTATTATTTTACTGCATAAGTATTAAGTATACAGTTTGGAGAAATGGTTGAAGAAAATTTAAAAAAAAAGAAAAATATGAAACAAAATTACAAAAATAAAAATTTATGTGAAATCATTCCTTTTAAGAGAGATAAAAGTATTTTTAACTCACTCTAAATACATATTAAAAAATTTAAGGTTTAATAGAGATTTTAATTTCTATATTTTATAAAAATTTGTAATATTTTTTTATATTTATTTTCTTTTCTCAATTCAGTTTTAAATTTTATTAAAATCTTTAATATGATCTTTTTTGTTAGACTAATGATAAAGACTTTAATTATATGAAACATAATACGTTCAAATTACACATGAATAATAATAAAAAGATACAAATATAAATATTAATACACGCTACAACATGTGAAATTTTAAAAAAAAATCATATTAACATATTTAATAAAATTTAAAACTTAATTTAAAAAATGAAATTTAAGACTCAATTAAAAATAAAATAAAATTTGAAATTTAATTAAAAAAATAAACATATAGAAAACCATACAAAATTTTCATAAAATAAAATATTGTAACCAAAACTTTACGAAAGTGTGTTTACTTAATTGTATGAAACTAAGTGAGACATGTATTTATGATTTCTTCGAAGTCAATTTTTTTAATGAATTGTATGAAACCAAGTGAGAAATTTATTAATCATTTATTTGGAAAATATCTTCATCATCGAGTTGCTTTGTGCTCTGCCGTCAACTGTGACTTGCAGAAAGAATCACTTTCTCGTGTAGAGAGATTATTAGGCATTAAGTGGAGTAGATGAAAGGTATTCTTCACACACTTTTTGGTGTGTTTTGATGGGTAACAATTAGGGTTACACTTAAGGATTAGAGTAGTTTTTCAATGTGAAGAATTGGATAAGATGCATATAAAGTAGGTTAGATAGGGTTATCAAGTATCTCTCTTCCTTCTACTCTATGATTAGTTTCTAGAAAGTGCTTCTTTTGCTTAGCAATTTTATACCAGTGCCACTGATTTAATTGTCAAAATAAATTAAATTTTAAGAAAATCTAACAACACACTCTCTTTTAAGTTAAAATTTGTTTAAAACAAAAATATAGTCATATTTTTTTCCGCAATTGTTAACATACCAAGGTTTCCTATGCAATCAAAATCAAACATAAATGTCTTGTTACATAAATTATTCTCATTCTCACAAAGTGTAAATGTATGATAGCTAAAGAGTATGTTAACTCATTGGATTAAGTAATTATCATTTTCAGATAGTGTCTATTGTGATCTTCTAATTTTAACCAATTTTAATTAACAAACGTGTATTAATTAAATAGTTTTTAAAACTCAAATACAAGTACTATTTTTTAATTATATTTATGAAAAAAGTGTTCACTTTTGACATAATTTAAGCATATCTTTAGAATAGAATAAATATTGACATTGAATAAGAATGAATATTTTTCTTTATATTTTATTTTGTTGGGAGAAAGTAAGAGGATGAGTTACTAAAACAGATGAAAAAATAGTTTGAGAGTAGAGTGCTTTTTTGTGAGAAATTGAAATAGTAGAGTGGTATGGTATTTGATGGATGTGAAATGCTGCATTAATGGCTGCGATATATTCCAAATCTGAAAACAAAATTTGGACCCTCCCATTATATAGTGGCTGCACACAAGCAATAAGATTTGGAATTGATTGGGATGAAGTTGTGGGACAAATTATTGAATTCCACACCAAATTCAATAAATGTACATTGACAGATTTTGGCACGTTCAAAACCCTTAAAATCTCAAAATGAAGGAAAAAAACTATATGTTGGTTAATAAATTAACCACTAATAGGAATTAACAAGATCTGGGTTAGAAAAATGAATGGTAAAAAATAATAATTAAAATATATTTTATATTATTATTGTGTTAAAAATCTTATTTTTATGTTGTTTTTTATGTCTAATATTAAATTGTTTATTAATAATTTGAGGAGTGTTAAAAATTTTGGATGTAAAGTGGTCACATTAATATAACATAGATTTAATAGTTATTTTGATTTTAATATTGTGAAAATTTGTAATATTTTTTTATATTTTTTTTAATTGAGTTTCAAATTTTATTAATTTTTTTATCTAAAATTTATATATTGAAATATCATATTTATGTTTATATTTGTATCTTTTTGTTATTATTTACGTGTCACAAGTTAATTTAAATGTGTAATGCTCATATAATTAACTTTGTTAACATTAATATAATAAAAATGATCACATTGAGTTTAATAAAATTTATAATTTAATTAAAAAATAAATAAACATAAAAAATATTATAAATTATTACAAAATATTAAAATTAAAATACCTATTAAATCTATAATATACATATAAAACAGAATATTATTGTGTGAGTCAAATATTTATATTTTTTTTTTTCAAAATCAAGGAAGAGATCGAGTTACTTGCATAACAACATGTCCCAGTTATCAATTCGGACATACTAATGTACCACTTGTAAATTTAACAACTATTCTTGTAGTTGAAACACACGTAATCATGTTTTTCACTTTTAATTTTAACCATTTCCAAACGAGGTTAGCCAGGGAAAGAAGATATCCAATTAGTGAGAGCTGTCACATAGAATAATTAATTAATGAAATGATCTTGATATGCCAATAAAAACTAAAACTCCAGCAAAAAGTTTGAACTGTTACAATTATGGTGAGTTTGTCAAATAGGGTTAGTTGATTTCGAGTTAAAAATTCTCTCTACCAAAATAATATTTTATATAGTTCACACTTGGGTGTTGAACAAGAAAACCAACAAATAACAAAGTTGGAAACAAAGCAATGAAGAGTATATAGAATTTTGTGGGACAGTGTGAGATAAAGTTCAAATTACAGCATAGTTATCATTAACCAGATAATATAGCTAACTATGAACCCTAACTCCCCAACTCCTAAATTTTTCAATCATTTCACTCTAATTGGTAGGTGATGTAGGAAACTTAAAAGGCTACATGAGAATGATTAAAGTGTTTACAATTTGATTAAACTTAAAAGAATAAGAATGAATGTATGAAATAAACAAATTTTAAAAATCACATAAAATTTGTTTCTTTAAAAAATTGTTTATTTTTTAAAACAATCAGAATAAACACACAAAAAGATAAAATAAACATGTTTATTTTATTAAAAACACTTTTTACAAGAAAAAAACAAACAAACCCAAATTATATTTTTTTCATCCACAATCAAAATGGTAAAATATAGCACATGTTATCCAATTAAATATCCTTCTGAAATTAATTTAAATTCTGTTATATAATATTTTTTAAAGTATGGAAAATATGTAAAATATTCACGAAATTATATATTTTTTGAATTTTAAAAATATCTTTTCAGAAGCTATATAAACTATTTTTTAGTCTAAGTAAAAATCACTGCTTTTGTTAAATTATTAAAAATTTAATCAAGTCAATTAATCATCATTCTTTTCTGTTTTTAAATAAGAGTTGTTTAAGGTTTTTTTTTACAAACTAATAAAGATAGTAATTTCTATAATTTATAATAAATTTTTAATTTTTTTAATATTATTTTTAAGAAATTAAATGTGATTTATTGATTGACAAAAAAATAAATAAAAAAATCAAAAATAATTGGTTAATATAAACAACTGGTCCATTAAAATCTCATAAAAAAATTATTTAATTATTTTTATATTTTTTAAAATAAAAGTATAGTTGATAAAAAACAATTAATACATCATTAAAATTTGTAAGTTGACAGATAATATAAAACAAATTTCTCTTCCAACACTTAAACCCTAAACAGAGAATATTATTTACACTTCAAAATAATTTTAAAAATACACAGACCATGATTTTTTCGAGTAACTACGATTTTAGTATAAAATATTCATTAATTTTAGATCAATCTCAATTGAAAAACCTCACTGGTATCTGATATTGAGATTTCTTCTTCTAACTCCATTTTTTATATTCAAAACATGAATGTGAGATTTTGCTTAAAGAGTGATGATTTGTTCACTTTTTATATTCTTAAACTTATTCCTTCCGTACAAAGATTCTGTGGATGTCAAGTTGTCAATATGATAATGAATTATGATTTCTGAACAGAATTTATTGAAGAAATATCTTTGTTCTTTAAGTTGAGGTGCCGCCGAGAAGAGAAGTTCATCATAATTATATGAATAAAATGTATATTATGCATTTTTTTGTGAAATAAAGTGAAAAATATTTAAAATATGGAGGACAAGACAAAATCTACGAACATTTAGATTCCAGAAAATTGGATAGAAAATGAGAAAGGTGTTTTGAATTAACTCTATACAAATGGATGAACAAAAAAAAACTAGGATTTTCGTTTATCATGAGACAGTGAAATATGGGTTGACTAATAATTAATGATTTAGGCTTCACATCTTTTCTATTTTCTATTTTAGCTACAAAACCTACTTTGGTAACTTAAATAATCCCGTGCTATGATTAAATATTTGAAGAAATTGAACTTAGATAACGTTATGTTTTCTTCATTTGATTGAAAAGAAAACAGGAAAAAATAACTTTGAAAATAAGATTTTCTTAATTGAAAAATCATTTTTCTCCGCTCTGCTTGTTTTTAACCTATCTAGCAAACATCAAACCAAATAATATAATAGTAAAAAAAGAAAAAAAAAAAGACAAATCACATGTTTCAATTTTAATTACTTTTTCTGTTTCAAATTATAAGATATATTTTTGAACAAAAAGTTGTTTCATAATATAAAATGTTTTAGAATTTTAATAATTTCTTTTTTATATATATCTCTACTAATCACATTATTATTTACATTAATATTAAATAGTAAAAAGAGAAATTAAATATTAAGAACTAAAAATTAATTTCTTTTCATTATTCTGATTATTCATCTTTCACTATTATCTACTAATAATAATATTATATTTTAATTTTTTACTTAAAGTTGTATTTAATTCAATATTTCTATTTGTAATTTGGTGGAAATTAAAAATTTTAATTCAAATTTTAAAATAAAGTTTAAGCATAGTAATTTGTAATTTAGTAAAAATTAAAAATTTTGATTGAAATTTTAAAATAAATTTTATATTTGTAATTTAATGAGAATTAAAAATTTTGATTGGAATATTTATTTAAAATAATTAATAATTTTAATTTTAAATGATTTAAAAATAATTTTTAAATAGATTCAAAAATATTGAAATTATAATTTTAATTAATTTACAATTTTATTAAAAAATTAATTTATTTATAAAAAAATTTTGATTAAATTTTAATTAATTTATTTTATAGTAATTAATAAGAATAAAAATAAAAAATTAATAAAAAATTAAACAGATTAATTACTTTTATTAATATGAAAGAATTTATCAAGTATATTTTATAATTTAAAATGAAAAGAGTATAAGATTGTATAACAGTGATTCATGTTTAACATTATTAAACTTTCCGAGTAAGAGATGGTTGTTTGTGAAAATATTTTTGTTTTGTTTGGTCCGTTAATGTAGTGTTTATGTGGATAGAAATGAAAAAAGGATTGCTATTTACTTGTACTAATCAAAGCTGATTTTGCGAAAGAAAAATAATAAATATATAAAATACTCCCCTAAATGAGAGAGATAAAAAAGGCAAGTGACACAAAATTTTCACGTCTTTTACCTTTGTTTAAAGATTGATTATATAGGTTATATAGCATACATAATCCCTCTTTTTCTCTCTCTTTTCTATTTTCTCAGTCCCACTCCGAACACAAGCTTGGTACAAAAAACGATGTCCGAAGAATTTTGAGAGAAAAATGGTCATCGATGTTGACATATCATAAAGCTCTTTAGCTTATGCACGAGTCCAAATAAATGTAAAATTGACTTTTGAAGTATGGTTGCATCATAGATCTTCCAAAAGAAAACTATTTGTCAATTTGTCATCATTTCCTTCTTCTTCTGCATTGTAACTATGTGGTTCCCATAAAAAAAAATGGACAATAGTTCAATAGTTAAGGTTGAGTTATAAACAAAACTATTATGTATTAAATTTATTCGTAAAACTGTGTCATGCAAATAGGTTTTGATTGATTGAATTTCCTAAATAAGTGTAAAAATAAGATAACTACTAAATAATGTCCTTATATCTTCAGTTCCTTTTGTGACTTTAACATTGTTACAGTATCTTTATAGATAATAGTATGATATTTTATTATTTATTTTAAAAGATAAAAGAGTTTATTGAATAAATAAATAGAGATAAACATAAAAATATAAAAGTTAAATTAATATTCATTAAGATAAAAATGATATTAGTAGATAATAATAAAATCTAAAAAGTTCGACTAATAAAAGATAATTAATTCTTAATTTTTATTATTTAATATTAATACAGATAATCATGTTATTAATAGGAGTATATATAAAAAAATTATTGAAATTTTATATTATTAAACAATTTTTTTTTCTAAATTTTGTCTATAAAAGAAAAAAAATAATATTTAAAAAATAAAAATCTAGAATTAGAACTTTTAATAAAACAACTTTTAATTATATATATTTGTTTATTATAGACCAAAATAATCATAATCTTGTTTTATCTTTATACTTTAGAAAGGAATGAACAAAGACCTCCATTATCTATTTATTATTATTATTATATTATAATTATAAAATAATTGTTTGAATTTTTAAAGTTTTTTTAACGTGGTGCACCGTTTAATAGCCCTGTTTTAAATTGTTACTGAAAAAATATTTGGAATTGGAAGAAGCAACTTGTGGAGGAAAAATTGTAAATTAGGGTAGATCAATGGCAAATGAAGAAAAACAAAACTCAAAATGAAAACGGCGTCGTCATGTTACCAAAGAGCATGACTTCTCCACGAGCTCACTAGCTCTGCTCCGATTTGATTGTGGAATTCGAATGTGGGGACTTCTTCGAACTCGAACGTGTTTGCGATATTCAGAGGCCCTTCTTCTTCATCAACCATGGAAGAAGAATTTAGGGTTTTGTTCTTTGTCCGCCGTTGACGGCCGTAAATGCCTTCTGGATCTGCCGGAGATCGAGAAGGTTCTGACGGAGATCAAAGCTGACGACGTTAAGGTGATACCGGTTCCCAAGCACTGCGATTGGGCTGATTTCATGGTTCTCGCCACTGGCAGGTCTACCTGGCATGTTAAGAACATCGCCCAAGCCCTAATTTACAAGGCACCACACCTTCCTTCCTTCGTCCTTTTTCTCGCTCTATTTCCATTTTTTATTTTCGATTGAAACTCAAATATAGTTTTCATTTCGTGTTTCTTCTGACCTATGTATGTTTGTGTAATTAACCAGGCTAAACAGAAACAGAGAGGAGCCGAACGAATGATGCTACCAAGTGTGGAAGGGCAAGCTGGAGGAAAGTGGATCGTCATTGACTCTGGTATCTCATGCTTTTATGATCGTTCTTTGTGTTCATATGCTTTCGTTTTGGTGATTAGGAAATCCATTAGCGGTTTTTTGGACAATCTTCTCTAAGAGGACTCACAGGAGAGATAAATAAGATGAAAAAATGAGATGGTCTCTTCGGTTAAAATTAATTAATTTATGCATAAGCTAATCTGTAGAATTTTTCTTGTGTAACTTATCTAAATTTTTACTTTTTACTTTGTTCAATAAGCTAATTTAGCTCATGAAGAAATTCCTTTAATTTGTCTCATTTTTCTCTCCTAAAAGTCATTTTGAAGAAATTTTGTCCAGGCAGACTAACTCCAAGGCAACAAAATTATAGTAATGACAATGGCTGGCAAATAATGCAATGTCATGAGTATTGAGGTTGCTAAATGTTCTACTTTTTTAGGAATGTTATTGATATGGGGTATCCACAAGCTTTTGCAATAATTAATATTTACGAAGAGCTGGTTGACTGTCTTTAATGGGGTCTTATTTTTCAGAGACATCTATTCCATCCACATGATAAATGTTGTATGATGTTATAAGTAGTAAAGTGCAGATAGTGGTTGAAGCTCACATCAGAGAGCTACTGATGCAGTTTAAGTGGAGGCTCATATTCTTTGCTAGCTAATTGAGTATGCTACCTGTGTGGCTAGTTAGTTCGTTAATACTAGAAAGTGGTCAAATTAACTACTATTAACTTGTTGATTCCACGACATTATTGTGTGAGCGCATGTTACTCTGTGATATTCATTAAATCAAATAAAATAACGAGTTTAGTCTCTACATGGTATCAGTTTCCAAACTCTCCAACCTCTGATTTTCTTTTCTGGCACTTATTCTAATTTCTTCACTGTTGAATGGAGCCAGCGAATTACCATTCTTGGGTGTTGTGTCATACTCCTCTATCATGACTCTTTTATTGAATAATTAACTGAAATTTGTCTATTACAACTAATCCAACATTGTTGTTTAACCCTTTTTATCCACCCTGGGAGGTGTTGCAATTTAACGATTCTTTCATGGAAAACTTATATGTTAACTCCTTTCCTTGCTCAGAGCATCCTGTGGCTTGACAAGGCGTTGGGAAAAGAATAATCTCTTTGTTAGTTTTTAGGTTTTAGTAGGTCTTTTCTCTGTCACTTTCTTGCTAAAGAGTACTTTGTCTATCAATCTCTTATTTTTGGATGATGTATGATTTCTGGATCAGTGAACATTGGTTTTTGTTATAAAAACCTTCAATTATTGGATTTATAGTTCTAATATGCCTTGTTTTTCCTTTCTGGTTCATTTTTGTTTATGTTTAGGTAAAGTGATAGTCCATGCACTTGATGAAAAGGCTAGAGCTTACTACAATTTGGAGGGTCTTTGGACTCCAGGGACAATTAAAAATGAACCTGATGGGGTAAGTAAGAGGCTTGCTTATGTTGTTTTGACTTGTAAGAAAGTTAGATATAGTTTGGGTTTGTTATAGGCTTACTATTTAATTGAATTTTTGGTTTACAGCTTATATTTACGCTGTCATACTTATCATATTTTGTATTGGTTAATAGCGTAAATCACAGCACGTCAAAATAAAACTCTAATTGAAAATCATTAATTCTTCCATTTCGTACTTCTATGCCTGGCATCTTAACATTCATTCACTGATTGGATTTATATTATGATGATATCGCCATACCTAATGTTCCTATGGATTAGGCGTTGTGGTTGGGGTCAATTCCTGGACTAGTTTGTGTTAAAAGTAGTTCAAAAGGGTACCTAAAGTTATGCTGGGTGGAGGTCTTATAGAGCAGGCATTTGACTGCGTAGGGGCTAGCTACTGAGTTATCTGATTAGGGTTATATTATAGTGGCGATAAAAAAAGGCTTATATTATAGTGTACGGCTTGGGTACATATGCATATTTCTTTATTATTATTCTTATGATTATGTATTCTTGAGATACATATTGTAGCACGACTGATTCGAATGATCTCCATTTTTCTTTTTACTATTGTAGGATTTACAAAAAGCTTTGGTGAAGGTTCGTCGGAAAAACAATTCGAAGAAACCTGCACAAAAGAATGCTTAATTGGTGTCTCTAAGCAAATATATGCATACAACCTTTTAAAACTGTAGCTTCTGACTCTACATATGATGTAAAACAATTTAGAAGTTTGTAAACAGATCTTCGATTTTCTGATCTGTTATTTTACTTGTTCTGAATACAAATTTTGCTAGGGTTGTTTTGCTGCAATGGCAAAGGTAGATAAGTGGTGAAACTGAAGTTTTCTGTCATCTTGCATTCCACTTTTTTTGTCCGAAGTTATGATGGGTTACTGGAGCTTGGGCTTTTGCTATCACCTAAATAAATATGTGAATAAAATAAACTGTTTACACACTGAAAATTTGAAATTTACTTATATATATTAATCATAAATAGATGTACGTGTTAAACATCAGACCTTATGCTCATAAGTGACAAATTAATTTTAAGTTGGAAAATGACTACAATTAACATTTAATGACGTTATAAATTGGCAGAAAATACGCATTGAGAACTAAAAATTGAAGCATTTTCAAATTAAAGGGGTGAAAATGAAGCAAAGTATTTTCGGAGAACTAAATCAACTTGTAATTTTTTTCCCGAAGGAAGTAAAATGCATTTTACCAAATTTTTTGAACTGTCAAAAAGTTTTCCTTCTTAGAAACGGTTCTAACTTCTGAGTTGTTTTGTCTATCAAAATATACTATTTTGAAACTTTTCAGCTAATAATTAGAAATTATTTTTCAAAACAATTTTTTCAATAGATTCTATTATTTTAAGTAAAGTCTTTTTAGTATATATTAAGAACTTTGATGTCGAAAAATTTGCCAATATATTTCCTAAATTCTTTTAAAATATTGTATTAGTAAGTTATTTTGTGTTAAATAAATATTTAATTTGCATTTACATAATATTTTTTACTTTACATAATATATTAATCAATGAAATAATGTATTATTCCATGTGGTACGAGATAAGACAGTATAAGCAAATAAATTATAACAATTTATAGAAAGCATTCGCGTACTCAATACTTTAAATATATTTCTCTTTTAATTAATTTTTTGGTTTAATAAGTTTTTTGACTAAACTTTTTATAGATTTTTATAATTTTTTTTATTATTATTTTTTTTTTCAACACAATTCCAATTTTGATTAATATTAATTATTGATATATTTTTTTAAAATTAACATCAACGGTATTAAAAGAGTTATGATATAATAAAAAATATGTGTTAAATGTATAAAACACCTTTCATGTTTCTCTTTAAGAGGTTTCATGTCTTTTTAAGAGGTATTATGCGATGTTGATGTTAATCTTATAACGTCATTTACAACTGTCAAACGTGAATTAATTTTAACTAAAATTAAAATTATATTAAAAATAATAATGATGAAAACACAGTAGAACGTAAAAAAAAATTGATCCGGCTTGAATCATTACTGTAAAACAAGTGTAGGTACTTCCTCTGACATCTTTTTTTTATTTGTCAATTTCAGTCAAGAGATGTTTTCTTTCCAGTAAGTGCAACGAACAACAGAAAACTGAGAATGCGAGGTAATACCGATACCCAACGCAAGACTATATATAACTTACGTGTTCAGTATTATCTTGTATAAACTAGATTACATATTTTCGTACTCAACCATTATTCTCTTAAAAAAAATTGTTGAAGTTTTTTGAACAATTTTCTATCGTATTTTTTTTTGTATTTTACTTATTGCTAAATATATAATAAAGTTTTTATCTATCCTTAAAGATAATGTCATTTTATTATCATTTGTTATCAATTAATGTGGTTTTATTATAAATATAATGCTAAAATATGCTAAAAGAAAACCTGAATGGTAAAATATTAGTAAATTGTAATTTTGAAAATACACGGAAATAAAAATTGAGTGATAAAATTGGTTAAAGGATTATAGTTGAATGATATAACTTACAATTAGGTATTTACAATAAATGTGAATAAAATAAGGTTGTCTTAGACACAAAACCGGAAATTACTCTTAGATGCCTTTATTTTATTACCAATAGCAACATGTAATGTAATAAATGATTTAGAAATATATATTTGGTGAGTCAGACACGGGTTTTGTTTAGGTGAACGGTAGTGTATCAATTCTTATCAACATTTTATTTCACTACGAACGAAAGCGATGCTCCCAAGTGTAAAGAAAACCTTCATTTACATTTTTACCCTCTACACACTCCAATAGTCTCGCGCAACACAAGGGGCCAACACGGTAATTGCAGCCTCCCCTCACGCAGACCACACTGCCTTCGTTACCATCGCCCTCGCATTAGCAACATTAACACTCTACGGAGCTCCCAAAGCAAGCACTAATCTAACAACCACAACCGAATTCTGTTTTAAAAACTGCAACACACTTTCTTTCTCTCCTTCACGCTTATTCTCTCTCTGGCTTCTTCTTCCATTTTCGCTTCTCGTTGCGTTTTTGGAACACTCATGGCTTCTATTGCCGGATCCAACTGCGTCGCTCTCCGAACAGCCAACTTCGCCGCCTCCGGTAGCCGGAAAGTCGGTCAGATCCGGCAATGGTGTCCGGTTCTCACGAATCACCGTTCTGTTTCCGGTCTTCGTCACCAATCGAATGCTCCGTTTAGATCCTCTGGTACCGATTTCTTTTTTGCTTTGCGTTTTGCTTTTCAATCGTTATTATGTCCGCGTATTCAGTTTTGGTGATTATTTTATATGCGCAAGTGCAGGAGTGAGAGCGCAGGTTGCTACTCTGGAGGAAGCGGGAACCGGAGCAACTCAAAAAGTGGAAGCGCCGGTTGTAGTGGTGACCGGAGCTTCCAGAGGTATTGGCCGAGCGATTGCACTGTCGTTAGGTAAAGCAGGTTGCAAGGTTCGTCTTCGCCAATCGTTGAGCGTAATCTGATAATGAACGATTCACTGTTGTAAAATAATTAAATTGAAATTAACGATTGACGATTTTTTGGTGAATTTCACGTAGTGTATGTATGTATCAATATATATGTATCCCGTTTTCAAATTGTTGTTTTTGAATTTGCGATTTAAGTTCCTTTAGATTAGGAGTGATGATGTGCAGTTTAAATCAGTTGAACTTCTTCAGATTTAAAATTAAACACATAAGAAATATGCTTCTGGCGATAGTGACGCAATGTTGAAGATCCATGTTTTGGATACACAGTTCTCTTGTTAAATCTGTTTTTTGTTTTTTCTCAAATTTTCCATGGAACTTTCTTTATGAAATTAAAGTTGTCTACATTGCTGTAACACTCGTGATTTGCTTTGGGATCGTGATGTTTAGTAACTTGGGCCTTGGATTGCAGGTTCTGGTCAACTATGCAAGGTCATCCAAGGAAGCCGAGGAGGTTTCCAAGGAGGTAGAAATTTTCCTCCTGAAATTTGTTGTGATTATTTTTTTTTTGTGCGCACTGTTGCTATTTATGTGATATAGTTTTCGTGCAGATGCCATATTGGGGTCATAATGTAGTGTTATTTCAAAGTCTGAACCTATGTAATTACTTTCATTCTTTTATTATACATTTTCTTCGTTGGCAATATGCTTGAGATTCGGATATCCTATAATCTTATCATATTTGTTATTGTTGCCGTTAGCAATTTTGTTGTCTAAAATGCTTGTTATGATTACAAGTTGGTGGTGCCATGCTAGAGGATTGCCTCGATAACACTTGATGCCTAACTTTTTCTTTTACTCTGGAGAAAGGAGTGATTGCCTGATTTGCATTGATTTGTTTGGTTACGCATTACTTATACATTGTTTTAATTATGTATTGATTTGTTTGACTATCTCCTTTTAGATTGAGGAATTTGGTGGGCAAGCTCTTACATTTGGTGGAGATGTTTCTAACGAGGCTGATGTGGAGGCTATGATTAAAACTGTGAGCAGCTACTCTTGAATCATTACATTTACCTTATTCTACCTTGGCTGCTTCATAACTTTTACATCTGCAGGCAGTTGATGCTTGGGGAACAGTTGATGTATTGATAAACAATGCAGGTAATTTGGAAAGCTCCTGTGGTTGAGCTAGCCCCCTTCCTTCCCCTCTTTTCTCCAGTCAATCTCAAATAAATATTATAATGTCTTTCAGGAATAACTAGAGATGGTTTATTAATGAGAATGAAGAAATCTCAATGGCAAGAGGTTATTGATCTAAATCTAACTGGTGTTTTCCTTTGCATACAGGTAAATATGTTTACAGTCAGAGTTTGTGTGAAATTCTTGTTTAGTTTGCGAAATCATTTTCTGTTTTATAATATAATTATAAAAATGTCACTTTTCTTAAACCTTATTTCTGTTTTTAAAGATTTGTACATAAAATGTTTACAATGTTTTGTGTATAAATATTTGGAAACAATAATAAGCAAATTTAAAATAGGGAGGCATTTCTGTAATTATTTTTGAAATAAATAAATCAAGAAAGCGTTTTCTCAAACCCAAGAAGCTTAGTTTTCTCTTTTTTATTTTCAATTGGATCTGAGCTAGTTTATTTTTGCAGGCTGCTGCTAAGGTTATGATGAAGAAAAAGAAGGTGACATACTACTAAATTGTTCTTTTATTTTTTATTTTTTTTTGAGAAATCCTCGGTAAAAGAAGTTCAGTGGACTGCTCAAGTGGTTAATTAATTGAATGACTGGTTAACCGTTAATCACTTTAATATCATTAAAATCTGCCAAGTGATTAATTATTCCTAAAGTGAATTTTTTTTACCAAGGATTCCTTTTAGCATCCATTCTATAGCTATATCTTATTTTATGACTTGCAAGATGACAGCTAATGGTCACTAAGATCTATACTTTCATGTAAATTGTTTTGCAGGGAAGGATAGTCAATATTGCATCAGTTGTTGGTTTGGTTGGTAATGTTGGACAAGCCAATTATAGTGCTGCAAAAGCAGGAGTAATAGGCCTGACAAAAACAGTTGCCAAGGAATATGCTAGCAGAAACATCACCGTAATTTACTAAAAATATATGCATTTTCTTTCTGGCATCAAAAGTTTGCAATATCAGTTGACGGAATTAACTTAAACCTGGTTTCATTTGCCAGGTTAATGCAGTTGCTCCGGGGTTTATTGCATCTGACATGACTGCCAAGTTAGGACAAGACATTGAGAAAAAGATATTGGAGACAATCCCATTAGGTGAACACTGGAAATACTTTAATGGAGGTTTTAATTTTTTGAAATTTTGTTAACTTGCCGTTTCCAACTTGGATTCAGGAAGATATGGTCAACCAGAGGAAGTTGCTGGACTGGTGGAATTCTTGGCTCTTAATCAAGCTTCTAGTTACATCACTGGGCAGGTCATTTATCTTTCTCATGAAAAGAATAACTGAATTACCTGGTTAAACTAGCTTACTACTTGTTGCAATCCATAAAATTATAGGTATTATGACATAGTTTGGATAAATTTCTCCTCAAGAACTTGAGAAAATAGAGAAGTAAAATAAGTCAAACTTTTTTTTACGAGTTAAAATCAAGTTATGAATTAGGGTTCTGTAATTTATGTTGTTTACATGTATTTCCTTTTTTTGTTAACACTGTATTTCTTTTCCACTTATCACCTAAAGCATTTATTTAGACCAGAATTGGTTGGCGCAGGTTTTCACCATTGATGGAGGTATGGTGATGTAATCCAGCAATCTGTTTTCACTGGCAACCTGAGCTTTTGCACTTTTCAACTGCTGTCGTACGGTGATAGTTTGTTATTTGCCTGAGTTTTGTTTAAGCTAGTTTTACCGTAGTAGAATCTTAGTTTGAACTTAATGATGAAATTCAAGGTGTTCTGCATCTTGTGCACCCTTTTGGGATTTATGGTCATGTTAGCGGAGTAGGCATAATTCTGATAAGCAATTCAGTGGCTTTTACCCTAGCTTTTCTTTCTTGGATGTTCATTGCGGGAAACTGCAGTGCTGCTTATATAACTGGTTGGTTTTACTTGCCCATTGCTGAATTTGTATTTGCCAACGAGTTAAATATAGGGTGCACAATTGTACCCGTGATTTTCTTAGACAGTCTTCACTCAATCTTGATTGCTGCTGCCTGGTAGTAGGACTTTCGTAGTAGGTCATTTATATTCACTCTTGATGAGGCCTCTCTTCGTCTTAGGTTCCAATTTTCTTGGGAAAATTTGAGGATTCCCCATGCGAGCAACAAAATGTTAATATTCCGTCAATGTTAATATTCTATCTTATAATATACTAAATTCCTAAATGCGTCTTTTGTTTCAAATAAAGTAAATTTATCTACATTTTATTTGAAGTTCAATAAATTGAGTATTTGTTATAATTAAAACAATATTGACTTTCTTATTTCTATTTATTTTAATGACATTTTGTTCACATTTTTTAAAATTTTATGTAAATTTAAAAATTTGAATACAACATGCGAGAACTGTAAGTGATTATCAAGTTTCAAGGATTACTTTTACATTGATTTAGATATTGGTCCAATTTAATAACTTAGCCACAAATTTGGCAACAGAAATTTCTTACAAATATACATTTCACATTGATTTATTCATCAAAGTTAAAAAGATACTTGATTTTATAACAGTTTTTTTATTAACTTCTAAATTTTGACAATTGGAATTTTACCGAACTTATATCCGCTTATGAAATTTTATTGATTTTAAAAACACCCTAAATTTTTTTCTATGAAATTAATCAACTTATATAGTTAAACAAGTTTGATCGAATATGATCTTAAAAATGCTTCACGTCTATTCGACAACTGTTATGTTTGACCAGTTGTCAAGCACGAATACTTTATATACTTAAATATTTACAACCCCAAAAAACAGTATACATCTCACAGAAGTGAAACATAACTCAATTTAACAATTTAACACAATCTCCTATGAATCAAATAATTAGTTTTATACATTAAAAGCAAGAATTAACCCCGGATCAAAACTATTAAATAATTCATAATATAATTTTTATTCTTTATTCAATTATTCAATTGACTAAATGTGTAATTTTAAAATATTAAATTTTTTTAATTATTCAAATATTACATAATATAATTTTTTTTTAAAATATATCCTAAAAGTTAAAAAGTAAATAAATGATAAATTTTAATTAAAAAACCTGTCCGTGTCAAACAAAAATTGGTCCAATAAAAAAAGTTTTGGTCCAACCCAATCAAACAAGAACTGGGTCTAAGAGTATTTTGTTAATTTTGAATGTTGAAAAATACTTCAACTACACCAGAAAATATATAACATTCATTCGAGAACTTTTTTTTTAACATACGTACATATATATGATTAATGTACATACAAAAAAGTCAACATAATTTTCCCAATAAAATCTGATTAATGTCTCCACTAATTAAAAGGCTGGTCCGGCCGGTGTGGTTTCTAGAGGATACATTTTTACAGTTTTGATTCAAAAAAATAACTCACATCATGCAGGTTAAAGGCTAATAGCTAACTTCAGCGGTTACCTTAACAAAACGGATCTTCAACATCATATGCCAACAATTGAAGCGTTAATTTGGTTGGAAGCCCCACCATAATCAAGCTCGACAAAAGTTCCACCTCCTTCTCCCTTGGCTAGTCTACCCGGATTGACAGCTATGCATTTCGTGTTGTTTATCCCTTCACTTTCACTGCTAAGCACCTGCAGGGTGGAGAGTTTATTTCTAAACGTTCCATCATAAAATAGTATCCAATGATAGTTTGAGGAAAATGAAGCACATAAAAAGCTGAAGACAATTTTTTACCTTGACAAAGTACTTGATGTCTGAAGGCAGGATAAGTATGTCCGGAACCAATGAAAGTTGAAGGGCTTCTGGAGCAAGCGAAAAGTCCAAGGGAACACTTTCTGCGGGTGGGTAGAGTGGATAGAAGCTGACTCAAAAATTGAAGGACATCAGTTCCTTCTGAAATATCCTGAACCCAACACCAAGAACAATAAATCACAAGATAACAGTATCACCTTTGTTGGTTGAGAATATGGTTTGCAAGTCTACTCATGCGATCGATGGGTTTTCCATCCGTTGCAGTTCGCGATATCTCCTCTCCACTGATTTGCTTGAGAATATCCACGGTGCAGCAAGCAACCTTAACCTGAAAGCCAATCCTTAATGAATTATTTCTCACTTGCTCCTCTCCAGACACAGCATCCAACAAAACCTACGACTTAACTTTCTTCTCAAGTTTAAAAGAAAATGAACAAGTGGCAAAGAAACCTACAAGAACTGTCTTGAACATGGAAGAGTAAAATGGACAAGGTTGAAATCCGAAGTCACTGGATCTTAAAGTAAAGGTTTCATAAATAGTATGCTTCTTGTGTGTGATTCAAATACTTCATTTATACAAAATCCAAGACGTATATTGCAGAACTTGAGAAAGCAACAAGGGTAAGGTAAGTCATGAGACCACCAATACAATACCTCATTGGCCTCAAAGATTCCAGGATTAGCGAGACTGACTATCTGAATAAAAAAAAATGATGTGAGCATCATAGCCAAACTGTGCCAATGCTGAATGATATTCTGCTAGTTCAAGGAACAGTTCTGAAGATTAATTCTTAAATGCTTTAAAATCACTATTCCAAATTTTGCTTATCTAAAAAGATCATACCTGAGATTTGAAATCCGATAAATTGATTTCCAATGCAGGCTACAAAAAAAAATTATTAAATCATATTTCGGATCTGGTTAAACAATACACTAACAAAAACAAAAATCTTGATATCCTAATTGGCCCAATTAATCATTACCTGAGGAAACACAAAATCATGGTTAGCATCCCGTATAGATGGAACAAGAAGAACACGTGTTCCAGAACCCACACGTTCTACATAATCTTCCAACTGGAAATGACAAGTACCCCGGGGTGGGAGTAAGAAAAAAGAAAAAAAAGGAATTTAAAAAAAGATCCCTTCCTTTAATCTATTACCTTGCTCAGGATTTCAAAATGAAATATTTCATCAAAACTTCTGTCTACAGTTCCTTTCTTAAGTTCTGGGTGTTCAGAGTCCACAAATGGTCCCAGCTGAGACAAAACCCAGTGGTCAACATCACCGAGTTTTCGTGCTTACAGCACGTATTGTCAAAGGCATAATAAAATAATTATGATACAAATATGCAGATTGCAGTATAGGTGGTATTTACCAATACAAGCAACTGTGGCGGTCTTCGTTTTGTATATTGCAGCAGTTCTGTAAGAGGCTCAAACAACAAATTATCTGCTGTAGTAAAGGGGCCAGCTGCAATAATCTGTTAAGCATCACAAGCAAGAGTAAAAGATAAAATACTACCAAAAATGCAAGATGCATAGAATTATACCAAAAAGTATTTGAGAAAGAGACTGTAATTTCTTTGAAAATCTGAAATATCTCAACTGTCTACAAGATTACGTAGCAATTTTTTCATTGTTAAAACTGTAAAACCAAAATTTTGAAATTTTCTGACAATACATCGAAATGAAATCTAGAGCACAATATAGTTTCCGGAACTCATAAAGGAGATGGCATTATCCGAACCATTGATAACTCTCTCTGTTTACAAAGCGTATCAGTAGACTGATTCTCCTTATCAATAGCTTGCTTCTTTAGCGGATTCAAATTCTCATCAGCAACAGACATAGGTATAGAATCCACCAATTTAGATGCAACGAAGCAATGCCCACTAGGATTATGTCCTCCAATACCAACTACCTATCAAGATGAAATCTTCCTTTTATAACTTGTAAATCTGGTACTTTTACACATGTAAAACCAGTATTTGAACCCACCATATTCACATTACTAACCTGGCCAGGGAAAATTGAATAATGGTTTAAACGTTGCAAGTCAAGGCGAACACATTCCCCTCCAGAATGCTCAATACTGCCAAGTTATTAGAAGACAGACCCATGTATGATAAATAAAAATGAAAGGACAAAATTATAGCAAAAATATGATGTGTAACGTCACCCTTAAACACAGTCTAAGCCTTAAATAATTTAACCAGGCAATCCCCCATTAATTCCCTAAATAAATAATAGATCACAAATTATTAAGAATTGTATCACAGCATTCAGCTCACAGCCAAAAGCTCCACTCAAGTTGAATAGACTGACTTTGTTATTGTGAATGTTTGTTCCGTGTTTACAAAAAAATCCAACACACATGCACACAGACACATCAGTTTGATACTCTGATGAGATGCGTATTGATGGCATGTGGAGACTATTACCTGCTCTGCAGCATAACGGACTTGTCATTTAAACGGCCTTCTGCATCACAACAAATCATGCCAACAGCGAAAATGCTCCTCTGATATATAATATAAATTCAAATTATCAGACAATCTACACTCATGCAAAGATCATTCAATGCAGTCACAGATCAGATTACCAAATTTGATGCCCAAGTTAAAAATAAAACAGCATAACAATCTTGTTATCCAAAAGCCATAATTAAATTTTGGTGGTTTGGAATGTCTATGTATAGCTATGACAAATACATAATTTTGCCTTCAAATTTGAGCGTGTGCATGGGACAGCAAGGGAAGTATGATATTTACCTGTGAAGCAGTTGTAGGGTCTGTGGGTTCTTCATAGATCCCAGAAGCTACAAATGCCCTTGTATGTTTTCTAATTCGGTTTTCTATAGCATTAAGCTGAATAAAAATAATCAGATTTTAACAAACACATGTAAAAGGGTAATGATTTAGGTAGGAGTCATACGATACTTCACTTACCCTATCCTCTGTTCTATCATACATGAATCTACAACCTGGTTTGAGTCCTGATCCATGAATAATCAATGAACACCTTTGACGTTGTGGAACTCTTCTGACAACATCGTCTTCATCATTCTCAGTATCCTCATGGTTAGGTTCTTGCTTCCCATTCTCTACACTAGGGAGAGTGTTGACACTAAATTTCACTGCAAACCTATCCGTTCGCTTTGAAAAGGGTGTTATTAGTTTTGATTTTGATGCTTTCCCAGAAGATAAAACATTCTCATACATTAGAGATGTGTCAGTTGAAGGAGAAAAAAGATCATGATGGTGATTTATTGGAGTTCCAGGAGTATTGTCCTTTGTATCATCATCATTATTTAAGAGCCTGCATAAAAGGATTTCTGAACTAACATCAAACAGTTCTGCCTGCCTCATCAACTATTACACAACCATACAGGATACAGTGAAAAACAAACACCAATAGAACCAGAAGACATGGTATTATATCCCAATATGCATGTGCCTATATATTAAACAAAAAGACACAGAGAAAAGATCAAACACAATTCCAAGGAAAATAAGGAAGCTGGTTGACAACGAATTGAAGTTTGAAAAGATGCAGTCACGAGATCATTTACTTCTACAATGACATTATGATGTGATCTACAGGGTGGCATAGTCAAACACCATTTATGTTATGCTTGCAAATAAGTTGGGAACAACCAAAAGCACATTCAAAGAGAATCAATCAAATATGTTTACCTTGTAAAATTTGCAAATAAGTTGGGAACAGCTTTTGTGTTCATTTGAAAATTTTACGCTGAATTTTACCACACACCTACTTTTGAGACAATAGTTTCAAACATAAATCACTTATCTTGAAATTAAATAATAACCATTAAATTTAAAAAGATAAAAATTCACAATCAAGTGTGCAAGTGCCCTCCCAAATACATATTAATGGAGGTAAATAATTATCTTCTTTACTTCTGTGCACGTTTTCTTTTGCAGAAGGCTTTGTTCACAGAGCTAGGAATTTCCTGTTTGTCTATAAAATTGCGATTGATTCAATTGTTAAGACACTTAAGGCAGACCAATAGAAACAATTCAAGCACAAAGGATCAAAGAACCATGGACATAAATACAAGATCCTAATAGAATATGCTCACATTTCTACATCTCCGATAGAGTACATATGCAAGCCAGCTTCCTCCTTTTCCTTTATAACGTCCTCTTTCTTCTGATTTTGTAGATGCAACAGAAAGCCATCAATTTCTGCACTCTCTACCATTGGTCCATTCAGCTGTCTGTCAAACACAGCCAACTAAATTCAAACTATAAACTATCTAGCAAACCATAACACCTATCTTCTAAACGAATAATTAAATTAACACTTGTAATTATTAAAATATTGAGAAACTCAAAATGAAAAAAATAAAAACAAACTCGGAGTTAGAGCACACGACATAACACGGTTCTTTGAAACGTTTATCTCAAACTCTAACAAACCAAAACGTTAAATCAACATTTCCTCTCATAAAAGGAAACGAACTAACTCCGACGTTTTTTTCTTCAATTTCAACTTTTCTATTTTTCTTAACAGGAACAGAAGTGTTTCGTGAAATACACTTATCTTTGAAACGTTTATTTCGTATCAACAAACGACGCATTGTAGTTTTCGGAGACTCGATAGCAACGTAACGCGGATCATAGAGTACACATTCTTCTAGACTAAAGAATCCACAAACTACGTAGGAATTAATAACACTTAGTGAAAGTACTAAACGAAAACAGCAGAAGAAAGCGCAAACCTATTGAGGTAATGAGCTTCCCAGCTTGAGACGAGATCGGAAGGAGTGAGACTGTAGTTGATGCAGAAAGTGACACCTACACATTCTCAACGGATTAACAGATAAACTATTGTGCATGAATAGAAGAAAAACCGAAGAATCGCTTACATTTGCTGAGAATTTCTTGTTCATCTTCGATGTCGAAACCGCTTCTTTTGAATTCGGTTTTGATTTCCTCTTCCATTGCACTCCCCCTCTCTATCTCTGTGTCTCTCTCTAGGGTTTCTCTCACTTGAGATGCAAAAGAAAAATGGCGGGAACTTTGCCGGTTTAGTATATAAAGTGCATTTGGCTTATTTTATTCCGATTATGCCCTTTCTACCGCGAGTATTAACAGACACACGGCATAGCGCTGCGTTGTCACTTTTTATAAAAAGTCCGTTCAGAAAGATATTAATTTTCGGAACGAGAGTTTTTAAATATTGAACTTTACTTTAGAAAATCAAGGATATATCATTTAAATGGACAATTCTTCCATGCCATTATTGGGAAATAAATAAACAAACTAAAACTATTTCAATCAAAATAGGAAAAAAGATGTGAGAAATTTTAATAGAGGAAAAGAAAAAGAAAGTGAGAGAGGAAGAAAAAAATTTGATTGAATTAATTTGTGTTTTGTATTTTGTAATTTTTTTATTTTTAATAGAAATATTTAGTTATTATAGTTAAAATTAACATTTGAATTTGTTGTTATCTCCAGTGATACAAACAGAGTTTGAAAGAATACAGTTTGTCATTATTTCTTTAAATTAATATTTATTTCCAGACAAACTCACTCAATGAATCAGGATCTGTAATAAGGGTTTACATATCAATAAATTAGTAATAAACCAAATTAATTAAACTGAATATGAATTGTATGATAAGATGAAATTTAGGATCGGAAAATTATATATAGTTGATTGATATCCAAAAAGCCCAAAAATAATGATTCATTTTGATCACATTTAAAGATAAAAAATTAATTATTTGTTACTTAATTAATCATGTATTTTAAATCATAAATTCATAGAAGCAATTCTATACTCACTTTTTATTCAGCATAGCTCCTTTACTATTTTTAGGAGGGGTATGAGGTAGAAGTGTATCTCAATCATTGATTTAGGTCCTCTGTAGATAAGTTTCACCATAGTTATTTTCAAGGAAAATAATAAAATGGAAATATAAATAGTAAGTAAAATCAATTTACACATATACTTCCAGAAATCCTAAAAAGTCAATCTATGTGCGTAAGTGCTTTCTTGTCATTAGTTTCATCCATCAACTATAAAATCAAATGGGGAATAAGTGGTTGCATCAATAGTTTACGAGAAGAACTTATAGTCTTTGGCTGACATGATGATATTTCTCATAGCAGCAATAGGAGATAGTATCATCAACAATACCCCAAGAAAAATGCAGATCTGAAATTCAAGGGATGGAGAAGAAAATTAGTAAAATTCTGAGCAATTTGGTAAATAGAATAAAAGCATGCTTAAATGATAGTTATTAACATACCCAGTTGATAGTCCAAGACAAGCCATATTTCTTGGGCCTAATGAGCTTGAGCCATATGATACAGGGCAACTGCAAGGAGGATAAAAAAGACACAATCAAGCATGTACAATAATTGGGTTGGTAATTTAATTAACATTCGAATTTATAATTATACAAAATTTACATTTTTAATGTTATATTTTAAAATTATTCATTTTAGTATTGACATATACTACTTTAATCCCTTTTAGTCCACAATAGTTTAGATAATAGAGACCAAAATTGATTAAACTGAGATTTGAAGAAACTAAACTGAATGATTTTAAGTATAAGTATTAAAAGGTACAATTTGTGTAACCATGATCGATTATTTGTATTCAATAACATATTTCAAGAGTTGAAAAATAAGAAAACTATGATTTCTACTTACAAAATATGAAGTTGGGGCAGAGGCAAAGCCTCCAAGAAATCCAAGAAGAGAGCCAAAGAAGGGGATACATATGGCAATTAGCATAGTCAATGCTGCAAAAACAATATCAACGAGATAAGTATCAACCAATATTGTCCAAGCCAGTGATCTAGCCACCATGAGGAATCACTAATCACATACCAACATATATACTTCGAGTTGTTATTCGTAGTACAGTAGTAGGTGGAAAATTTAACTTCGTAACCATGTAGGTTTCGATCATATCAAACACTGGCATGGCAAACACCTGTTGCATGTTTATGTAACAGTTACAACTTACAACATTATAATTTTCATAATGAGATCAACATTGGATAATAAAACAGATTAACAACAAGCAATAATCACTGAAATTGGAACTCACTTGGTAGCCTCCAACAACATGAACAAAGACGAACAAGTTAGCTGTGGCAATAAGCCAAGAGGGGCGTTCTAGTGTGATGAGGATATTATCATCAACTGAGTTTCCAAAGATATAGTACCCAATGAAAGCCACAGGTAAGTAGCAGAATGCAACTCCTATGTATGCCAAGATAACTCCTCTCCACATGGGTTTCTTGGAAGGTGTCTCTGGGGTTGAAGGCATGGTTGCTTGAATTTCCAAAACCACATTGTGGCCTGCGTAGGCAAATGCCACATCGCCCAAGGAAGAAAGAAAGTTGAATACTACATCAGTGGAATTGGTGGCTCGGGGGCCATAATTCACATCTGGTTCAACGCCCTTGGTTATAGAGGCACACCATGAGATGGTTGAGTACCTGTTTAAATTAGAGAATTCATCATCAGCATTAATCACATAACATTAGATTATGGACAAAATTTAAATACAATTTTAGTGTTATTCACCGATTAGAATTAGAGTATCGCCTCAATAGCCTATGTTGCTTTCAATGTAAATCTCCATTATAGTTTCAAATGATGAAAAATCATCATGTCTTCTGGCTCTTTTTCTAAAGATGAATCTATAAAAATACACCAACCCCAATTAAAAAAAAAAACTGACTTGATATTATACTAAGAGCTAAATTAGCTAAAGGGAACATGTTATAATAATTATGAAGAACCTACACACCTAGGTGATACTCAAATTCTGATTAGATAACAACTTTATAATTTTTCTTATATGAAAATGGGAGTATCTTGAATGTAAATCCTTATTGTTATGCAGAATATTGAAATGGTAGTCTGATTTTAACTAGAGAAAGGTTGAAAGTAATTAACAAACTGAGTCTAAATTTGGTTGTGAGAGTAAATGGATAGGAGAAGAAAAGCATAGGAGTTGAATGACATACATCAAAGACATGGCAGCTGCACTAAAAGAGACAGCGGAGATGGAGTTGAAGTTGGGGCATTGTGCTAGAACCAAATTGATAAAAGCAAACATAATAATCCAATATGAGGTCCTAATATCTTTGCAATCGGGGCAAATGGTATCATGGACTTTCTTCAATGACTTGCCCCCAGTGACCGCATACACGATGCATGTTCCAACTTCAACAATGATCTGTTGAGGAATCACAATCCAGAGACCCAACTTGTCTCCAAAGGCATGCTGACCCAACTCATGGTACCTATCGAATCTCTTCCCAGGCACCATTTCGTGCATTTCCACCATTTGCCACAGGGTGTAAAGGGTGATAATCCATGACAAGATAAGCACGGTAGCGCCAGGACCCCTATTATTTCTCAATCACAGAAACTATTAGAAACACAAATATGTTCAGTTAAAGTCATACAAGGTTAGGAGAAATTATTACATCTATTTCATGTATAATAATTCATACTGTATTACGTAAAAATATAATTTTTTTTTGTTTATTTCTTATTTGCATGTTATGTAGTATATGTCATGACGAAGTGGATATGGTTTGCTCGAGTAAGGATTTATACCAGCCCATATTTGACATGGCAAAGGGAAGGGTGAGGACACCTGCACCAACCATGGCTGTGAGATTGTGAAAAGTTGAATACCACCATTTCGCATTTCGCGAAGCAGTCACTGGAAGCCAATCGTCAATTTCCTTCTGCCTGGCAGCAGCAGCAGCAACATCACTGTTTTCCTCGGAGTTGCTCATTTTCCCAACCCCTCAATCAGTTTTGTATTTTTTTCCTTTGTCAATCACATCAGATTATATAGACAACGGGACAGCAAAGAAGACCGTTTTGTACAACCTGAAATGACACACATAGCCATAGTTAGGAAAACGGAAGTTGTTCTTTTGCTAGATTCTCGGATTCTCACCACCACGTCATTGGTATCAAACTTAGGGTGCATATTCTTTGAAACCCTGTTTCATTTTGGCGGGAAGATGATTAACATTTTACATCATAGATAATATAAAACATATTATAACTTATTGTTTAAAATCTTGCTATTTTTAAACTATTAAATGATGTAAAGGACTACCTATGTTATTTAAGTTTAAGAACCCGACGAGGAACTAAATACTCTAATGAAACTATTATTATTTTTGAGTAATAATCAAATTATATTTTACGAAAAAAAAAGTAACTACAATGACCAATTTCTTCATCATTAATAAAGCCAAAGGTGTATGGGATAAAACTAACAAGGTAGTTAAAATTTAGCTGACAGTTAAAAAATGACAAGTTAACTAATTTAATTAACGCTGAGGTGTAAATCTAAGTTGTTTTGCTTTGAATTTGTAAATTTTCATTATTATTGTGGAGCCTTATTGAATGAATCTTAGAGTATTAGCACTTTGGCATGGAAATTATAAGAATGTGCAGTTTTATACTGTTATTTCATTGTAATCGTGTAATCGAACATGTTACACCTTGAAAAGAGTACAACGTAAACTGCAGTAAGAAAAACACAGTAAATAACATATGTCCAACAAGAAAGCAACACAAGCATCAACTGGCATTGCTGCTGCTGGAATTTGGATGTTGCGGTTGTTTTTCTAATGTACACTAAACACTACAGATATCATTACCACCTGCGTGCATATTTTTGCAGTAATTTTTACAAACTTGTCCTTACAAGATCAATGTATAGTAATATCTTATTTTCATTTTCTCGTCAAATTGATCATAATCCTTAGACAACTAGGGAATTCAATCGCTTGTAAGTGCTGTTTGACTTTGCACAGCTATTGGAATTTTCAACAGCCAGACCTTGTGCCCCAAAAGAAAAATACCCATTCATCAATTTTTTATTGAAGGAGCACTGTTTGTAGTTCAATAGAAGTGTGCCGTCATCTAATGGTCGATTAGAACAAGAGGGTCCCTTTATATCAGTATCCTTTTGTTTCTTCATGGAAGAAAGAGAAGCCACAGATAATTCTTGGAAAGGACTTGGAGTTGAATGAGCAAAATGTGGTTTTACCTGAATTACACCTTGCATCAGGCCAGCACTGAATTTTACTTTGGAGGATGGACTTGGAAGGGAAGTCCTCATAGACTGTGTTCTTTTGTTGTTTGGAAGGGAGCATGGATGTGAGTATCTTTGCCGCAATGGAATTGGAAAATCTTCCGAGTTTCTACTCGAACTGAAAAGATGAAGAGAATCATCATCTTCTAATAATTCTGATGCAGCTGCTTTTGTCTCTTTTCTTTTAGGCCACCTGAGACGAAACTTTGAACGCCTTACAGCATAATTGGCAGAATTACTAGACTTCTTCTTATGTGGGGAATTTTCGGAGTCAGAATTGCTTAGTTCGTTTGAGCAGGAATATGATTCAACACTTGCTTGATCATAATTGACATCTGATGAATTCTCAATGCCAGTGTACAAGAATATCTCTGCATCTGGTATTCTAAATGAAGTGCCAGGACTGCCTCCAATGACATGAGCTTTGTGATGAGTGCAGAGTGCATTTCCTGCTATAGCATTTTGAGGATTAGAGACCCCTCCAGAGGAAAACATAATCTTGATTAGAATATCAGAAGATGCTGATTGTGGTCCATGTTTTAGAAGATCCAGAGGAGTCATCCCATCGGCATCACAAACGTTCAGATCAATTGATGGCACAGACGTCAACAGTTCCACTAGATCGCATTGAAGATTATCAATCACGGATACATGAAGAGCCGTTCTTCCATCATTGTTCTTGACATTGATAATGTCCTGTAAGTTCACAATCTTTCCACTAACCAATTGCTTCATGAGCTCAGCATGTTTGTCCAATCTACGGAAACCGGGACTTCTGAAACCAGCCACTGCCATATGAAGAAAAGTATCTCCATAGTGGTTGGTTAACAATGCTAATGAAGGGGATGCAAGAATCAGAATCTCCACCACAGGTAAGTGACCCCCGTAAGATGCTACATGCAACGCAGTGTTCCCTTGATCATCTGTTAAGTTTACAACATCAAATGATGCAAGTAGATTTCTCACCACCTGCATCAGTAAAATGATCCAAATAAGGAACACCACAAAATACAGGACGTACGCCAATTTCTCACTATCCATGATGATACCACTGTTTGGTTGATTAATAATGTTTCTGTATTATATGTATACGTTATATGTGTCATACTAGATTTTTAAATTATTTTCAGGAGTTCGATATTTCATGTATCAGTAAAATATTTTAAAAAAATGTCAATATCAAATGGCAGAACTTCACAAAAAGGATTAATTAACACTATAACTATTTCTGTGTAATGTGTTAAACAGATGATAAACTTAGATCCAGTTCTATAAACGTTTTTAGTTGATATATATTAACATTAATTGAAAACATGTATTTAACAGATTACCAAAATAAATATCTAATTCTCCTCTGTACCAAAAACATGTATAAATTTGACCAAGGAATGGGAATGAGCTTAAGGCAAAAGAGCAATCAATTCACCAAACAGAGCAAAAAGTATCATTACCATTCTTCAATCAGATTTAAACCTTGATCTTGGTAAAAATTGACGACATTTATCAAGATGAAATTCTAATTCTGATTGCCTCCAAAAAAAAAGTTTACGGTACTGTATCTAAGTTTTGTAGAGTGATCAACTTCCTCACCTGAACCTGTCCTCTGGCAGCTGCAGTATGCAAAACAGTGCACCCTTGAGCATCTCTAAACCCCAAAACGCCACAACCCTCTCCCACAAGCTGTTTCAGCATCTCCCAGTTCCCACCTCTCGCAGCAGCATGAACCGCTCTATTCATCATATCCCTCTCGTAAACCTCTTCCACTTGCGCCGGCGAGAGAGCAGAACGAAGAACAACCTCAAACACCTCACAGTTATTGCTCCTCGCAGCAGCATACAGTATATCAGTGACTCCGTACTCTCCTTCTCCGAACACAAGAGCAGGGTTCCTCCCCAATAGTTCCCGGACGAAATCCACATCACCAGCCGAGGCGGCGGTGTAGAGTAGCCACCCGCCGTAGCCGGCGCGAATGAGAGAGTTGGTTCCTCTTCCCGTCTCGCATTCCAGCATGAGGTTCCGGGCAACCTGCGAGCGACATTTCGCAACGTCCTCGAAGTGTTCCTCGTCGTCCCACACTGTTTCGAGGCGCCGAATTCTGCGGAGGGAAGTGAGTTTAATGAGGAGGTTGGTGTCGAGATGGAGAAGCTCCACCACCAGATCGTAGTGACCGTTCGCGGCGGCGCAATCGATCGGGGAAGCGTACCACCACTGTTCTCCGGTGCTCTCCCAGCGAAGAGGCAAGTGTGAAGGAGACATAGCACATTTGCAATTTCACCCTCTTTGAAAGAAATGAACTTTTGCAACACACTAGTATCAAAGTAGATACAGTAATACTTCAGAGTAGGTGTGTGTAACAATGCAGCAAACTTGTGTTTGGAAGTGGTAGTTTTTTTAGTTCTGATTCAATGTTCTTCCTTGTTTCAGTTTCTGAAGGCAGCTAGTGGTGTGAGTGATTGTGTGAAAATTGTTGGTGTGAGATTGATAGTGTAAAGAGTGGGAAAGGGTCGGTGGGGATGACCTAATTAATTGCCAACATGAGCCTAACTACCGTTCTCTGCGGAAGTTGATGGCAAAATGTAAAAGAAACAGAGTGAAAACACATGTCATACACGGTACAATATACTATGATATTAGATGAACAGGGGTGTGAGTGTGTCTGTGTGTGATTGAGACAGAGTTGTGTCAATGGTGCAGAAGAAAAGTTGAAAAGAGAGCATAGAAACATTAAGATTCTCTGATCCGTGAGCATATGGCCAAAGGGCATTTATTTAATTATGAATATCTGACCCCAGTAACCAACTGGTAACTTTAAACAATTCTTGCGTGTGTGTCTAATGTCTTCCCAAAATTAAAATCTTGCTTGCAGACTCTGTTTGATCGCAGTTAATTAAGAAATTAAAAAGAAGTAATTGTAGGAAGCATTAACATAAAAATATAATGGTGTTTTTTATGGATCTTCAACTTTTGATTTGTTGCTAAGATTGTCTGTAACTTAGGCCTGTGTCTCTGTTGACAATTTTTACATGTCACTAACACCACCGTCTAGTAGTATTGAAGTTGTCGTCTATTTGTTCTGTCAATTTTAATCATGAAAAAACATTAAATTAGTTTTTTGTCTTGTAGGTATTTATTTGCTTAAGCAAGGTTGCTGTGAAAAGTAGTTTCATTCACTTTGGCAAATTTCAAGGATTGTGTCACTTGAAACAGCAGATGTTGTACAACATTTAAGTGGGTGCTACAGAGAGATACAGATTGAGGAGGGCACAGACTATTTTTGGCAAATCAAATTTTTCATTCATGATTTTTATCTGCATTATTTGTGCAGCAAAGAATAAAGATTATTGCAGTGCTGAGCATAAAGATGTAAACGTCAGAGAGCATGACATTTGCTACAGACTTCTTCAGTCAATTAAGATTGGGACAAACAAACCTATGCTACGGCCATGTCCTCTTTTCTTTTACACTGTTAAATGTGAAAACTATAAACTGAAAAGAGAGAACAAAGAAAGAGGTTTTACACATCATTGTTTGACTTCTACTGATTGAGAAAAGTGCTAACTTCCATAAATTCCTGTCTCTCTTTGTTTCTTTGGGATACTTAAACTTTTCAAAATTTCAACAAAAATAAAAGTTATTATGGGCTGACAAAATTTTTCACATAATATTGGCAATAGATGCAAAAGGATTTTTGCCTATTATTTTAATGTTTTTAAAATTAAGTTATCAAAATATAGTTATTTACGAGAAAAATATTAAGAAAAGAAGAATTACTTAGGGTTTGATTTTTGTAGATTTATTGTTTTTATTAAAACTTGTAAAATTAAAGTCATTTTTTAAATATTAAATTTACGCTCTGGTGTATCCTCCTAACAGAAACAGGTTATATTTGTTTAATAAAATTGAACAAATCATGTTAGAAAAATAAAGCCTTAATAATTTTGTATATTCAAACTTGAAATAAATCTATTTAAGTAAACCAAAGTATTTAGCCTGATTAGACCACTACAATCATAGATATAAAAGCATTGTTTTTTTCATTAATTTATTATATTATAAGTGTTAATATGTGTTTAAACTGTTAAAGTGTCTATAAATTATTAGCATTCAGTTTTTAAAGTGTCTAAGCATAGGGTAGATCCATAAAATTGTCTTATTTATTTACCTATTAAGAAGTGAAGACAGAGATACCCATTATTTTGAGGAAATTGAAAAGCTTACAAATTTTTCACTTTTATTTGCTTTTCCAGATAGATGCAAATGCATGAATTGAACCACATGGGTTCATCTCTCCATGTGGGAATTTTTTTTACTATAAAGCATTTTAATAATAGTATTGTTTAACTGAACAGATGCATTGATATTAACATTAAAAACATTAAAAATACGTTAATTAGGGTTTTTTTTTCAAGTATTCAGACTGCAAGAATAATGTTTTTTTATCAGATATATGTATATTATATGCAAACACGTAACAGCAGTATCATAAATTCTTATACAATATCAGTATCATAATTACTCATTATCCATGGTGGTGGTATAAATGATGAAAAAGATTATAAAATGTTAATAACCATAATAATAATAATAATAAAATATACAAAATCACTTATTTAATATCATGACATACCACAGTAAAAGGAAAAAAAAATTGTTTAACGGAAAGTACCAAAAAGTATGCATCCTTCGAGTAAAAATCACATTTACAAAATGAATTCTAAAGATATCCTCGTGTAAACTTAGTTTGTGAATATAATTATTTAAAATTGATATAAATTTAAATTTCACATATTAGAATTTATAAATATATATTATAAAGAGATTTATTAAATCTATTATATTATTTATTATTTAACTTTATTCTATTTTTACTATATTTTCAACGTAAGAAAATGAATTAGAAACGTCACATTTTTTAAATATATAATTAAATTATAATATATAAATAGATAGATATTTCAATTTATTATTTTATTTTTAGTTATATTTTAAAAAAATACTTAAATATTGAAAATAACTTTAATTTCATTATAATCACTCATAAATAAGTATAAATCTTTTTAAAGTATTTTTTTAATTTTATTATTAAAAAAATCTTTAATATATATATAGAGAGAGATATGGAGTGTTTTTTTTTCACTAGTATAAAAATAAAAAAATTTATTAATATGTTATCTTTCTAAAACTAAAATTCATAAACTAGGTACTAACTGGTTCCTTAAGATTAAGCTTTAAATTAGAATGATATGGGTCTTAGTAATATCCTTAGAGTAGTCGTTAAATGTTTAAAAAAATATTAAAATATATTTTTTAATAAAAATAATAATTTCTTAACCAGCATCTTAAAATACTGATTATTAACACTGTCGTGATTTGATCTAAGAATAAAATAAGTAAATGCAAATCTTGTCCCGTTATTGACCTGGGTTGGTCAAAGAGTATTTATGATAGCGTTATTAAACATATGTGCTGAAATTGAGTATAATTAAGAGGTTAAATAAATTTTGAATTTTTAAATTATTTTTTAAAATTATATTTTATCAGATAAAATTTTGACTTATTTCGTTCTTATACTTTATAAATTTATGTAAATAATTTTTTATGATTTTTCAGAATTTTTTTATTTTTTTTATAATTGTTTATTTTATTATCTCTTATATTTTAAATTTTTTTATCTTTTTTAAAATGTTTTTATTTATTATTAAAAATTATTTATACTATTTAAAAGTATAAAAACAAAATAAATTTTTCAAAAATAAAACATAATTTTACTAATACTTTAAGAACTAAAAGTATATTTAATTTTAGTTAATATATAGGTTAAGATTATATATTATTGTTTAGTTTTCTTAAATTATTTTTTATATTATTTTTAAATATTTAATAATGAAGAAACTTAAATTAATGATTTTTTTAATCAAATTTATAGTTTTTAATAGCCTGTTTAAAAAAAGTCACCGATGTTTTCACTCTTTATGGATCAATATGGTATGAAGTATGAGATGTGGGACATAAAATGAAAAAATAAAATTTATGGCACATTAAATAGTTATAAATCATCCTATTATTACTAGTCTGGGGGCACCTTCATTCAACTCTTTTCACGTGGAAGGTGACTCTGGCGAAGGAATCGAGGAACAACGTGGGGCTTCACCACTCACTCACCCATCTAACTTCTCTCTCTTTCTGCATTTCTTCTCATAATTCTGCATCATATATATATATATATATATATATACATAATCGAAGGCTTATCAAAATTAATATATATTAAAAGTTATTAAATTTTACATATAATTGTTAAAAATTTGTATAAGTTTTTTCCTCACACATTAGTGAACTGATAACTGTAAATTTTTTAAAAAATATTATATAAAAATAAAAGTTAAATATATTTTTAATCCTTCAACTACTTGTTAAAATTGTGTTTTGTCTCTGAAATAAATTTTGGATTTATTTCAACTTTATGTTTTATAAATTCAAGTTGACGATGTCTTCAAATTCTTTTTTATTTTTTTTATTTCTTTTTATGGTTTCTTATTTTTTTTATTTTTTTCTTTTTAAAAATATTTTTATTTGTTTGTCATCAAAGATCATTTATTTATAAAATATAAAGATGAAATAGGTTCAAAATTTATCTTAAGAACGAAACACAATTTTATCAAATAGTTCAGGAACTAAAAACATATTTAATCTTAAAAATAATTACAGTATTTTTTTTATTTTAAATCCATTTTAATGAATAAAAAATATGTTAAAAATTATTCCGAAACATGTCTATCTGTCTAGCATATCTTTGGTCAAATGAGACGAGAACATGCATGTGCCACTGCCAAATATATGATAATATAAATACACCATCTTAAAACAAATTACATGAGACAAAATCTGGCTTCTTAATTACAAAAAGTTGAATCAAATTAACAATATTTGCTTCATATGTTCCAACTATATTCCCATAAATATATTGATGAGAATAAATCAGCCTTACTAATTTATTTTATTCAAACCTAGCCACCTTTTAATCTGACAAAAATACTTTTTTTTTGGTATGTTAGTTTTATAATCTTACATTTAATAAATAAACGAGTTGAATTTTAAATACAGTTAAATTCAAATCGAATTTTATAACGTATTATTCTTTTGGCTGTGTTAAACTAATTTAGTTTTAAAAAAAATTATATTCACCCAGATAAAAATAATTATTTTCTTCATTAATGGTTAATAATAGTGTTTAAGGTGACAAATGATCTTCCACAAAGTTAATACCATTAATATAAATTCAATGTGAACATGATACTGAAAAAGCAGCAACAAGTGGCAGAAGGCAGGTGTGAATTAAACTTTTCCACCTACCCAAGGATTGCTAAGAACATATGGATTTTATCAGTAAGAATTATTTATAAATAAAAAACATTACTACACATACATTACTTAAATTTTTTAAAAATATTTATAAAATAAAAAATAGATGTATAAATAATTCTTCTTGATTCTAATTAACTTAATGTGAAATTTATATTAAAATAATAAAAATTATTTTTAATTAATTTTTATAAATAATTTCCAAAATACCCTAAAGAAAAATACAGTTAAAAAAGTTGTTTTTCTAAAATTACAAGTATCGTTTATAAAAAAAATTACAACCTATTCAATATTTTTTAGTGTTTATGTTTTGTTCGTATGAATAAAGTACTCCTATCTTACATTTTTTTATATTTCATCTTATACTTAGAGGAAATCTAACAGAAATTTTTAAAAATTATTTTAACATTACATTAACTTCTTGATATATATCTCATTTTAAGTTTTACTAATCCTTTAAAACAAACATGAACGTTTTCACCATTTTGTAACATGGTTTGGCTACTTTACGGTGGTACTTTTTGTAGAGGAATTATCGACAATTTTTTTAAAAACACTATACCTTTTAAAATAAACAAAAAAAGTTTATTAATCTTTTAATTATTTACTAAAATTATGTTTCATTAAGATAAATTTTAGATTTATTGCATTTACATTAGTTTATAAAATATTAAAATTATTTTTTATTTTTAAAATAAATCTTATTTTATTTACATTAATTTAATTATTTACCAAAATTAAAAACAAATCTTATTTTATTTATATTAATTTAATTATTTACTGTTTCATTAAGATAAATTTAAGATTTATTGTATTTTCATTAGTTTATAAAATATCAAAATTATCTTTCATTCTTAAAATAAATCTTATTTTATTTACATTAATTTATAAAATATAAAAACATTTAAAATAAATTTTAGATTTATTATATTTATATTAATTTATAAAATATTAAAATTATTTTTTATTTTTAAAATAAATCTTATTTTATTTATATTAATATAGGTCAAAAATTTGTCTTAGTTTGACAAATAATTCTATTACTAAAAATATATTTAATCATTTTTTTATAATATAATTTTTTATTTTTTTGCAGAGTTTTGATATATTTGGGCCTTCCATCTCGTTCCAAAGCTCTCCAATCTAAACCGCGTGACCCAACTAAATTTTAGCACTCCTAAAAATATTAAGTAGTTGTATTTAATAAAATGAATATTCATTTTATTGAACAAATTTTATATTTCAATATACAAAACCCTGCATTGTATGGAACAAAATGAGGCAATTAGAATCAATCCCGCTCTGCTGCACTCCCTCAGTTGCATTTAGTGTTACGGTCGTGATTTTTATCTGATTTTAGAGTTTTCAGGTTATATTCTTATTGGTTAATTTTATTGCATTTATCTTATTTCTCTATAAAAAGGATTATTTTCCAGGGGTAAAGATGCTATTGTTTTACCCAACAGTGGCATCAGAGCCCAGGTTCGGACTGAGTACCTATGTGTGAGGTCCCAGAATAGGATCACCGGTGAGGTGGAGTATCCCATGTGAGGATCCCAAGTTAGGGCCACCAGTGAGATAAGGTATCCCTGAATAGGATCACCAGAAAGGGTACTCATGGTTAAAAAGAGGGAGTGTACCAATGTGGATGAAGTCACACTTGAGAGGGAGATACCAATGTGGATGGACTCACACTTGAGATACCAATGTGGATGGACTCACACTTGAGATACCAATGTGGATGGACTCACACTTGAGGGAGAGATACTAATGTAAATAGACTCACACTTGGGGGAGAGGGAATGTACCAATGTGGATAGACTCACACTTAAGGGAGAGATTATTAGGATAATAGTGTGATGTTGGAGTCTCACATTGGGTATGAATGAGTAAGTTGAGCACCATATAAGTGAGAAAACCCATAAACTCATTGCCTTAAAGTTTTGAGTTGAGAGGGAGAGAGAGTATACCAATATGGATAGACTCACTTGAGAAAGAGATTATTAGGATAATAGTGTAATGTTAGAGACCCACCTTGGATAAGAATGAGTAAGTTGAACATCATATAAGTGAAAAAACCCATAAACTCATTGCCTTAAAGTAAACTCATTGCCTTAAAGTTTTGAGTTGGAGATGGTGTCATAGACACCTGTACTTGTAGTTCATTCTCATTACAAATTTTAAACCAATTACATATAAATTAATGAATCGGTAATCAGCCTTTAACATTAACAATATTAACATGTAATGAAAACCAAAGAGACATGGAAAACAAAATGTCGCTTGTATTTTAGATGACTATGATGAGGAAACACTGAACCATTCATTACAATAGGAGAAAAAACCTAAGGCCGTCGACTAACTTCAAAAATGTAAATACAAACTGCAGTCACTGTATTACAATGATATCACTCACAGCAACACAAGTGTTCTTATTCCGAATTCACACTAAAACTCGATTAAAATTTAGAACGGTGTGACGATGATATCCAAGCTCAGCCTCGATTCTTATGCCACGGATGCAATGTGGACAATCAAATCAACCACACGGGTACTGCAAAAAAAAATGTCGTCGTTACAAATTAAGGATGGACTTTTAAAAATACATGTTTCCTCGTACTTGTTTTCCCAGGAGTAACATGGTATAGAACCATTACCTGTAACCCCATTCGTTGTCGTACCACGAAACAAGCTTAACAAAGTTTTCGTTCAAAGAAATTCCGGCCTTGGCGTCAAATATGCTAGACCTGTACATGAAATTAACATTCAACGATCCAAGTAGTAAGTAATTAGATTCAGACAACAAAAACAAAACATGATAGTTTATCATCTTTCACAAACTACAATTGTCAGAGAAGTAATAAGCATTGCTTCAAAACACAACTTCACCTGCTATCACCAAAGAAATCCGTAGACACAACATCATCTTCAGTGTAACCCAAAATACCCTTCAATTTGCCCTCTGATTCCTCCCTGGAATTTCAACACAAACAGTTGATGGGTCAATAGAAAAGACAAACATGATTCACAAATCAAATGAAAAGTTTTTCAAAACCTTAAAACTTACTTGATAGCAGCCTTGATTTGGTCATAGGTTGCTGATTTTTCTAGCCTAACAGTGAGGTCAACAACTGAAACATCAACAGTAGGGACTCGGAAGGACATTCCTGTCAATTTGCCATTCAGTGCTGGAAGAACTTTTCCTACAGCCTGTTTATCCCAAAAGCATCATCATTCAACAAAGAAAAAGCTTAGGTAGGAATAGTAAAACTAACATCATCCAACCAAAGGAGTAACATGAATCATTTTATATAATAATAATAATTGATACCTTGGCAGCTCCAGTGCTGCTGGGAATAATATTGAAGGAAGCAGCTCTTCCACCCCTCCAATCCTTGCTTGATGGACCATCAACAGTCTTCTGAGTAGCTGATTCATCACGAAAAGTCGATCATAATGAATATCATCGTCATCTTACAATGAAAAACAACATGGATTAATTAAAAAAGATTAACAATAGAGGTTATTGACGAACCTGTGATGGCGTGAACAGTAGTCATGAGACCCTCAACGATTCCAAATCGGTCATTGATGACCTATGCAAGATTAAAATTAAGAATTAACAAACAAACTGGCAACTTTAAATACAGAAAGAAGAACCCAGAAATATATCATCACAAAGGGTATCAAACAAAAAACCTTGGCGAGGGGAGCAAGGCAATTGGTAGTGCAGCTAGCGTTGGAAACAATGTCAAGCTCTGGTTTGTATTCTTTCTCGTTAACACCAACAACAAACATGGGTGCATCTTTGCTTGGGGCAGAAATGACAACCTTCTTGGCACCACCCTGATAACAAACAAATCCCAGATCACACTCATTTCAAACTGCTCAATGATCTTCCTAGATATCTATTATAAGGTAAATAGTATTCAGGAGAACATAAAAAAGATCTAAATACAAATAACAACAGAAAAATTATGAGAGTCAGAAATCAGAGTGGACCTTCAGGTGAGCAGCAGCCTTGTCCTTGTCAGTGAATACACCAGTTGACTCAACAACATAATCAGCACCAGCCTCACCCCATGGGATCTCCTCGGGGTTCCTGAGGCAACAACATCAAATAATCAGATAAAAATTAAAAAAAAAAAAAACTTTACTTATGGTAATTACAATAACAATCATTGATCTAATTAAAGACAAAATTAAAAGCATGAATTACCTGAAACCAAAAACTGCCACAGCCTTCTCACCAAAGAGAAGGGTCTTAGAGTCCTTCACCTTGACATCAAAATGCTTCCATTGGCCATGAACAGTGTCATACTTGAACATATATGTCTGCCAATTAATCAAAGTTTAAAACATTAAACAACAAAGATTGTTAAGAAAAGCTACTACTCCCATGTGCAATATTATGATTTTCTCTTTCTAAAAGGACAATAGAGTAAAAAATATAGATTTACCATGTAATCAGTGGTGATGAAAGGATCGTTGACTGCAACCAGTTCAACATCGTTCCTTTGAAGGGCAACCCTGGCCACCAAACGGCCAATCCTTCCAAATCCTAAATACACACAATTCATATGCTTAAGTTTATATATAAAAAAAAAACATCCAAGTACAAAACAAACAAGCACCGAAGCAGCAAAAGTCACACGAAACAAAACCAATTACCGTTGATACCGATCCTGATCTTCTTGTCTGATGCTGCTCAACAGAAAACAAAAACACATTAAAAACAACGGATTATGAAGAGGTGTTGTTAAAGCAAACATATATGAAGTTGAGAAAGAAGGAAGAATAATAGACTAGTTAATACCCATGAGAGTGTTTGAGTTAGAATGAGATTTGAAGGGAGACAGAAAGTTATTAGAGAGTGATTTGGTGAAGAAAAACAGGGGTTAAGGAGAGGTATTTAAAGGAGGGTTGTGTCCGAAGAAGAGAGTGTGTTGTGGTCACGTGAGGGTCGTGACCGTTCTGCTAGGGGAAAAAGAAAAAAGGTAGCTTGGAGCCGCTGATTTACTTGCATTGGAAAATGAAAACCAAGGGTTGCCCCTGGTTAAACCTTGGGTAACACTAGCATCTAGAAATGTCTTCTATGACACATGGTTGCATCATTTTCGACCATGTATGCTTTAATCATCAGAGAGTGAAATAAAATATACTACTCGTATTTGATAGAAAGTAATAGAAGTATTCTATTGCCTTAATTCATATTTTAATTTTTTTAATTTGATGAATTTTACCTTTTTAAATTCAGTAAATTTTATCTTTTTCTCCATTTGCATCACAATTTACTAATGCTGTGATGATTTAATCAATTTTAAGTGATTCTTAAGTTAGGGTGGAATATGTATATTATTTTAAATTTAAATTATTTTATAAATTTTATCATATATTTTAAATTTTTAGAATTTCAGTAATAAAATTCTAATTTTTTTTAAATTATTAATTAACTTCCATTTCTCTACTTTTTAATTTTTTTTAATTAGGTGTTAATTTACTAAAAAGTTAATGTGATCAATAATGACATTATTTTCTATTCAAAGCGTGGGTTTAAGATGGAAGAATAATAATATTATTTCTATAGAAAGAGTTGAAGAAAGAAAAGTAAATAAAGAAACTAAATTTGCTAGGAAATTTTGTTAAAATAATAATTTATGAACTTCGCATGATCTCATTTATATTTTTGTTATATTTGTTCTTTTAAGTACAAAACACCTTTTATTTTTATTTTTTTCACAATTAGTAGATAGTCAAATAATTTGTAGGATTAATTAGAAAAAAAATAAATTGAATATTTAAAGTACTTTGAGATCAAATTAATATTAGAAATTAAATTTTTATATGAATTACTAAGATGTATACAAGGTAAACTATAATTAACTTATTGAAAAATAATAAATAAATGAATAAAAATTATTAATATTAAAATATTTCATATAATAATTACTAATATGTATTAATATTATTTATGTTGTCGATCTGATTATATAAAAATATTTTTTATTGATATTCCTTTATATCATTTCATGATTATAAAAGGTTTAGAAAGTCTTATAAATAAATAAAGAACACGCATTCAATTATTTTTATATATTTGATAAAGTTTTTATTGGTTAAATGTTAGTTATTCTTTTGTAAATAAATAGATTTCTCTTCTTGGTCTATGTAAACAACTTGGAGTCTACATTGTAGAAATTCTATTCGGACACGTATTTTTTTATCTCAGTAAGAACATTTAATAGTATTTAAAAAATTATTTTTTTATAGTAAAATCCACTATATTAATAAAAAAATATAAAATTAAAAGTTTAACATTAAAACTTGTAAAAGTGCAAAATTCAATAACATAATAAGTAATTTAAAATATATTGTATATTTCCTTTTCAATAGTAAATTATATTACTTTGCATTGATGATGTTATTACATATTAATAATCTGACAATCAAGCAGCATAAGTATAAAACGTAAATAATTTTAAAGTTTATACGGTGAAATTTATGAAACGTAAAAATATAAGAGTTTAATGGTAAATTATGCAATTAAGTCTAATGCATTGTTTAATCTATTGAAATTAAAAGTATTTAATGTTTAAAATGATAGTGTGTTTGTTGTTTAACACTTTATACAGTTTTTTAATGATGGTTTGTAAAAGCATTTGCTAACTGTTGCCAGAATTGTAAACTGGAATAAAAGAATATTCGGATTTTGAGCTGTTTCTATGCTGAGACTTGCAATGTTTCTAATGGATTCTTTATTGACCCTTAACATAGTTAAGCAAGGTTTTTTAAGCAATATTTTGTGATTTTTTAACACCTATGTTTTATGATTAAAACCTTGATTAACATTATGAATCATATTCATTTAAAACTGCAATTAATTTTATTTTCCGTTAAATAAAACCTAATAAGGTTTGAAAAGTTGGTCTAAAAAAAAGAGCTAGGAAAGTATTGTTTGACTATTTAATATTTATAATTACCGCTGAATTTAACAGAAAAATATTCCATAATAAATAAAAGAGTAAATAGTATCATAAAATAGTACAGTTTCTAGATTGTTCTATGACAACATCAATGACACTAATAAAGAAAAAATAATATTTTATTTGACAAAATCAATGTATTTGGGGAGACCACCTTTGCATCATCAAATAAAACTTCAAAGGACGTCACCATTTTTACTACATTCAACTTCAACAGTTGTAAAACTATAGTATTAGATTTTATATTTTTCAAAGGAAAATTTAGATATTATAAAACAATGTTCTGTAATCCAAACCATAGTTAATTATGAATAAAAATCACTTAAATTGAAGTTTATGACCATCAGATTCTTCTAGAAATACTGTAAAAATATGTTTTACTGTAATGGTATAGATTTTATGACAAAAAATCTCATTTTATTTTTTAATAAGTATTTTATATCAAATATCGTCGTGTTTACGTGTCTTAGTTATTCTTTCTCTGGATAATGTATTAAATGTAAATTAAAAAATAATACTATCACTTATAAACAAATAACTTTTTTTATTATCATATTCTTTCTTTTTGTTATTACGTGTAGAACATGACGATATGGCAGAAGTTACAAATAGATTTTTCATAAATGTATGTTGAACTCTGTTAATCAATTTCGAAAATATTTATTACACCTTGACAAATTTTTAGCCCTAAACAAATTTTTACATATTAAAAAAATAATTAATTTATTTTCATTTTTTATAAATATTTTATTTTTATTTTTATTAATTATTATTAATTAAATTAATTGAAATTGAATTAGAATTTTTTATAATATAAATTAATTTTTTAATAAAACTGTAGATTAATTGAGATTAAAATTTTAATAGTTTTGAATTTATTTTAGAATTATTTTTAAATAATTTAAAATTAGAATTATTAATTTTTTTAATTAAATTTTTTAATTCTTATAAAACTGTAAATTATCATACTAAAATTTTATTGTAAAATTTCAATCAAAATTTTTAATTTTTATCAAATTTTAAATTATTATATTTAAAATTTGTTTTAAAATTTTATTCAAAATTTTTAATTTTTAAATATTAAATTAAAATGACATAGGTAATATAATTTCAATCTATATTAAAATTTGAAAATATCAGTTGATATGGATTTGGTAAAAATTAAATTAATACTCTTAAAGATGATATTATTAAATGATAATAAAATATGAATAATCAAACTAATAAAAAATAATTAATCTTTATTTTTTAATTTTAATTTCTCTTTTTACTATTTAATATTAACACAAAATAATTATATTATTAATAGAAATTTATAAAAAATTTATTAAAATTTTAAAATGTTTTATATTATGAAACTAACTTGGAGTATAAAAATCATGATATTAAAAAATTTAAGATTCTGTATAATGTTTTAAGGATGGGATTGGGTGAATCGGTAGATTACAAGGAAAGAAAAATGTTGTATTCGAGATTATTTCTAATTAGTTGAAGGTTTGAAATTTATTTACCTCCAAACTCGTTAAAAATAAAGTTAGCAGATCCTTTCAAATCTCTTTAGGTAATTTTTATTTTTTTTATTTCTTAAATAGATGCATGTGTACATATAATTTATCTTTACTATTTTAATTTAAGCATTTTTATAATATTTTTTCTTTTAATTTTTAAATGAATCATAAAAAAATTATTTTATTTTATTACGTTATAAAGCTATAATATACGGGTCCTAATTATCATTTCCCACAACCACAACTTTTTATGACAAAAATCTTTATTAGATTGTTTGAATTGTAGAACCACGATTAAAAATGCTCTTAGATTAATCGTGATTAATATACTATTTATATATCAAAGTCTTCAAGTAATAAAACAATCTGAAATTTCTCTAATAATAAAATAAATTACCTAAAGAATTTTATATTAGTTACATTATTAAAGTAATGAATAAATATTTTATTTTATTTTATTATATTGTTTACTCTATCACTATTTTTACTAAACACTTACTAATTTGAGTGTCAATTTTTTTTTAAATGTAACTATCACCGAAACATCATGCGCACTATCTAATACGTCCATTGATTTTAAAGATTGTCAAAGTTAATAAGTTACCAAATTATTTGAAGTGTAATTTTTTTAAATTATTCTTCATTCTTATCCTTTATTTTTCTTATTCTGATAATTAAACGTGTGTCACTTATTAAAACTTGTATATTAAGTGAAAATAAATAGTAATGGTAAAGAATAAAAAAATATTTTTAAAGTTATTTGAACTCTTTTCACATATGTAAGAAAGGAATGAAATACACAAGGAATTGAAGTACACCATATACATATATATATATATATATATATATATATAATGTATTTTTTTGTGAATGTTATATAAATCAACTTAATATGTACTTTCGAAATATATTGAAATAAAAATAATCTGATCACCAGTTCATTATCTTTCAAAATTATTGAAATAAAAATAATCTGATCACCAGTTCATTATCTTTCAAAATTATTGAAATAAAAATAATCTGATCACCAGTTCATTATCTTTCAAAATTATTGAAATAAAAATAATCTGATCACCAGTTCATTATCTTTCAAAATTATTGAAATTTAACAAATTACAATTTATGTTAAATGGGCAAAATCCAATTTAAAATTATTGAAAATATAATTGGGCAAAAGTTACTGTTGTACAATTTGATTTCTTCCGAGAATGTAACTATCATGTGATTTTCGTATGTAATTTGAACAACAATATAAATAGCTAACAAGTAAAGTGCTTAATTGTGATTTGTTGTTTCTTTCAATTGACATTCACTTGTTTGGTTGACTAGTTTCCATTATCTTATATTCATCTATTTTATATGACGGTGTTTATATATTGAAACGGTGAAAGCTTGAGCGTGATGCTTGACATCAGTCTTCAGGTTCTGCAAATCAATAATGAATGAATGCCTTACTAATTATTTTTATTGTCGTTAAGTATTTATATACTCAGAGAGGCATGGAACATGAACTCACTGCTGAAACCCCCCAACTTTAATTTGAAAATTGTGCTGGGAACATAAAACATAAATAAACGAAACTTTGTCAACAAATACAATTTTCCATGTCTGTCATAAAACAGGAAGCAAAGTCAAACAAGGGTCTCATTTAAACAATTTCCCATTTTAGATTTCTCAATATTTGACAACTGTGTTGCCACCAAAACCACTACCAACCTACAAAGGGTTGCATTCAAAAACATCCAGAAACTTCCAGAAGGTCAAAATCACTTTGTAACTTTTTGGAACAAAATGTAACACATGTTTTGTAATTTGTAATATTTTTTTTTTAGAAAAAATCATTTTGGTTTTCAAAACACAAAAAAATAAAAATTCAACATTGGCGTCGCCCGGACTCGAACCGGAGACCTTCAGTGTGTTAGACTGACGTGATAACCAACTACACCACGACACCGTTTTCAGTTTCACGACTATTCTATGTTTTCAATTGTATTTGACATTAAAAAATCTAATAAAATTTATTCAGTTAATTAAAGAACTAATAAGAATAATAAAATTGTTTTTTAGTTAATCTCTTTAATTGAGAATAAAATCAAATAATAAGGATTTAGATAAAAAAATATAAAATTTTTGAGTATCTAATATAATAATTTTTCTTAACAAAAATCAATTAAAATTTTTAAAATTTAATCAAGTTAGATTTTACTTAAATGCATATAAATAATTAGAATGCAAGATACACGTGATCCTTACTTAGTAGTAAAATCAAAAATCAAAAATTAAAAAATATCTAAATATTTTTATATTCAATATAATGAAATTTTTTAATAAAAGTTTAAATTTATAAAAGACTTAAAATTAAATTAAACTTAAAATAAAACATTCTGATCACAGTAGTTGATATCTTTCACACAGCTTGCTCACGGTCAAAGACAGGCTGTTCAAATACGATTGTTCTACCTTGCTCCTCACGCATGCATATCTAGAATGCTCTACTTTTACGCTTTTAGAGAAGGAAAAGAAAAGAAAAGAAAATGCATTCTTCAAAGAAAGTTCCACTCTGGCCAATACAAAACCAGTAATTAGCAGATACTAAAATAAAACCAGATTTGAAAATATAAAAGAAATAACGTTATTCCGAAAAGGAAGGGTCTAAATTGAACCAAGAAACTAGGAACCCAACCATTCATTGATTTATAGTCCAAGAAAAACAAGTAACCACCACGATCGTCGTTTGCTGACCAATTCTCTGAATTTGGTAGCCACATGGTTACCAGATTTGTAGGGTTATTGCATCAACCATAAAAAGCCCATGATTTTCGCATCACATTCACACATATAAACGTGTTCCAACATTCATCATTCCTCATTCAGTTTTGCTCCGCATCCTTCTTGTTTAATAAGTTTCTTTGGAAGCGGAGCCTGTTTCTTGTCTCTCTCTTTGTTCTCATTTCTCTTTTCTGCAGTCTCTCTTCTCAACATGGCCGCCAACAGATGGTTGAGACCCGAGGTACTTTTCTGTTCCTTCTGTTTGTTTACACCTGCATGAATAAACATGGTTTAGAGTTTTGGTTCGTTAACATGAATCATGGAAATAGCTTTTTTAATGACACTAGTAATATAATAATACAACGTTTTTTCCTATTAAGAATAATACATTGAAGTTCACTGGTTGATTGATTAAACTGGTGCACTTTTTGAACATATCACTGGCATGAGACTGATTTATCCTCTGATTAGATTTTGTCTAACAGGGTGATGATACGCTAAAAGGTTTTTTGTTTTGATTTGGTTTTTGTTATGTGAATAGGTATACCCACTCTTCGCTGCAGTTGGTGCGGCTGTTGGGATCTGCGGTATGCAACTTGTCAGGAATATAACCACAAATCCTGAAGTCAGGTATGGATTTTCATATATGTATAGTATTCTATTCTATTCTGTTTCTTTTGGCTTCATGTTGTTTGTTTGAACATGCTTCCATTTTTCATAGTTCATTATTCATTAGGTCTACTTCATGTTTGCTAGTTTTTGAAAACAAAATTCAAAAAGTTTAAAAATCTTCTTCTATCATTGTATCATTGTGGTGGGTGGTGTGCATATTATTGAGTTTGATTATGGTTTCATCTTTTCAGGGTGACCAAGCAGAACAGAGCTGCAGGAATTCTTGAGAACTTCGAAGAGGGAGAGAAATATTCACAACATAGCCTGAGGAAGTATGTTCGTGGCAGGACCCCTCAGATTATGCCTTCCGTCAACAACTTCTTCTCTGATCCATCCAACTGAATCAGATGCCAATTTTTCTGTTCCATCTTCAGAATTCATTTCGGGGATATCAATTTTGGCTTCTGGGCATTGGGAGGGAATTGAGAAGTAGGAGATAACACAATGCGATCTTTCATTTTTCTTGCTAAGATGTTCTATCATTGTGTAATTTGTTGATGGATGACATTCAATTTACCTAATAATAAAATTCTATACTTTACACTTAAGAATGATCTTCATCCGTTTTCTTCAATTTTCATGCGCTGTTGTTGTTTTAATGTTTCAATCGACATTGGCCCATAAGAACAGGGTGCTATTTGTGTTTCAATTGTTAGTTAGTTTCATTTGTTTCGTACACGGTGGATTCAAATATTCATTACCAAAGCTACACTGTGTAGTCAATTAGTTTTGTATTAATTACTTTAAAAAACAAATTTAGAATAATTGTAAATTACCAAAGAGTACACAAATCTTTATGTTTACGCTGCATAAAATTTAGAGTTTTTTTTATATATATAAGTGTAATTTTATATTAACAGTATAATTTATAAACTAGCAAAAAAAAAGAAGTATTTCGTGTTTCTATATATATTTTAAAGTAAAAAAATTATAAAAGTAGTTATAAAATGTATACAAAATTACAATTTTTAATCAATTTTATTTAATATGTATAAACAATATATAAAAGAAATTCATTTTAATATTTCTATTTTATTATTTTAAGAATTATTTTTAAATAATAATAAATAATATATTTAATTGATAAAAAACTTATGTTTAATTATTATTGTTATTACCATGTTGCTATTACTTTTGTTACCATTGTTATTATTATTATTGTTGGTTATTGTTGTTGTTGTTGTTGTTACCGTTGTCGTTACTATTGTCGTTGTGATTGTTGTTACTGTTGTCGTTATCATTTTGTCGTTGTCGCTATCTGTTCTTGCTTTGTCATTACCAGTTCATCATTACCATTCTCGTTCTCGTTATCATTTTTGTTACTATTGTCGTTACCATTGTCATTGTCGTTGCCGTTATCATTGCCGTTACTGTTGCCGTTGTCGTTATTGTTACCATTGTAGTTGTTGTTACTGTTGTCGTTACCATTATCGTTATTGTTACCATTATTATTGTTGTTATCGATATCTGTTGTCGCTATCAGTTATCATTACCAGTTGATGTTCATCATTATCAGTCACTCTTACCGCTACTGCTACCACTACTATAACCGTTACCATTTTTATTTTCCATTGTTCTTATACATAAAATTAATATATATGTTAATATATAAATTATTCCAATTATATATATAATAAAGGAAAAAATGGACATGTAATAAATAAAATACTTAAACAGTATTATTAATATTAATATTTTTAATTTATAATAAAAAATATCAAACATTGTCATAAAGAGTGTTTATAAGAAATTAAATTTATTGAAATACATAAAAAATATGTTTGCCGACAAAAAAATAAATACGTAAGATAAAAAATACACTTTCTTATGATTTAGTGAAGTATTATTGAGAACTCACGTGTATCTCTCTCTCTCTAGAGACACACGTAGACTTGCACTCAAAATCAATTGGATCGGGAATCTAAAAAGGGGATTCCTTTCACATGACCGTTAAATTGGAAATTTTTAAACAATATTGACGTTGCCACCATGGATCAACAAAGGCCCAATAACAAGTCACCCTCGAAAAAAATAAAACTAGCCGTTATGGTGCTTCTCCATCAAGTTTCTTTTCCTCTTCCAATCCCTAATTTATTGCCATCTTTTTCCCTTTTCCAAACCAGTTCACTCCTTCAACCAGATAAAATCGTTCTCATTTTGCTTCACCGCGCAATCAAGCCCTCTGATCCCAAAGTCTAAAACTTTTTAACGTTTTCTCTTTTGTTGGAAATTAGACACCGAAGAAAGGGAATGGCTGCAAGAACAGTTGCCAAAGACATAATCACTCTTCGTGGTTCCGCAGCAATCGTTAGCGAGTTCTTCGGTATTCCCTTTTCTCTGATTTTTTTTTTTTGCATATGTAGTGTATTTCGCAATCGATAAACTCATGTCTGACTTTTTTGTTGCTTATCTTTCAAATCAGGATATGCTGCCAACAGGTTTGATCCTCGTGTCCTGCAATTTTTTTAGCTTTCATTTTTCTCATTTCAATTGATGTATGTGGCAGGAATTTTTATTTTTATTTTTAAGTGTTTTTAACTTTGTAATTTGATCAGCATTCTTTACAATCGTGGAGTTTATCCAGAAGAAAGTTTTGTGAAGGTGAAGAAATATGGGCTCCCCATGTTGCTCACTGAAGATGAAGGTGTCAAATCCTTTATAGCCAATCTAACCGCTCAGCTCTCTGGTAACTACTGATTTGTTCCTCTTGTTGTGGTTCTCTCCTTCATCTCTTATGTGATGTGAAGAAATTGAAACAATTCATTGGTTAACTGGTGATTATTGATTTTGGATTAAATTGTTCATAGTATCAAGTGTAAATGGGAGGCTAAAATTTTGAGTCGCTGTTAAGATATGCTTACTTTCTTATTGCTTTAGTAGTATAGTTCAGTTATGGTATTGTTGTTGACCATTGCTTTTGAATGTTGAAAAGAATGGCTTGAGGCTGGCAAGTTGCAGAGGGTGGTTCTTGTTATAATGAGCAAAGCCACCAGTGAAGTGCTTGAAAGGTGGAACTTCAGCATTGAGACTGACGGTGAAGTTGTTGAGAAGGGGTGGGTAACCACATAACTAAAGTCTTGTTTAGTAAAATAAACTTTACATTACTCAAAACACTCCTGAGTAAACTGGGTTTCTCTTATAAGTTGAAATTAACCAATGTATTTGAGCTTTACATTAACTCTCTCATCCTACTTCTCCAAAAGCTAATGTGCCCAGTGTGATTTTAACTTCTCACTCTTTTAAGTGTTTACTGAAAAGTTCATCTACACATGGCCTAAGTCTCATGCTAAATTGTCTTCCTCAAAATCGATTCCATCCTTGGGTTACGCTTTTCTGTGTTTAAAATTTCAGTATCTCGAGAGAAAAGAGTGACAAAGAAATCATGAGAGAGATACAAGCTATTATGAGGCAGATTGCTTCAAGTATCACCTATTTGCCTTGCCTCGACGAACCCTGTAAGAACCACATGCTTCACGCAGTGATCATGTGAATGAATTGCCCCGTGCATCTGTTTCTCTTTTCATCTTATTTATTATTCAACGTTTCTTTTATCTCCTAGCTGAGCATGGCTATCTTCTTTCAGGTGTTTTTGATGTGTTAGCGTACACTGACAAAGATGTGGCAGTTCCATTCACTTGGATTGAGAGTGATCCAAAACTGATTGCAAATCCACAAATGGTGAAATTGCATTCCTTCGATACTAAGGTGAATTTGAATCCACATTTTGGTTAATTTATTTGACTCCTACTTGGTTTAATTTAGTTATTACTAATATTTTTTGTTTTGGCTACACAGATTCACAAGGTTGACACACTCGTATCATACAAGAATGATGAATGGGATGAGCAGTAGAGGAGAGTCCCTATGTGTGTCTTGTAATCTGGTTCAGCTTGAGTGTTTGTTGGTTCCGAGGTCTTGCTGTGAATTTTCTATTCACATTGTTTTATGTACGTAGTACTGTGGGTTTTAAACTAGTAGGTAGTAGTATTAATCCTTCCTTCTGTATGTTTGACTTGTTGTGGCAGTAATAATTGCCATCTCAAGAATTCTCGCTGTTCTTCAGAAGGCTGGATTCATCAATCACTTCAGTCTTATGAAACAATTAATCATTCTGGTTATTGAAACTAAGCATCTAAGCAGTGTGTCAAATGAGGATTGCAGCCAAATTGCCATTACTTAAATGTAAATATGTTGATTTTTTTTTTAAATCCTTCTATGAAATACTTCAAATCTAACTCTAGATATGGAACCAAAATAAAATCCGCCTCTAACTTTGAAAGTAATTTATAAATGTAAGTTAATTTCTAAACAAGTTCTATAAGTTCATTTTTAACTTCTATATAAGTTCAGTTTGATTTATGAAAAATTTATTTCCTTATTTCTCTTCAAATTAATTTGAAAAAACTTATTCAAACGTACCTGTAGTTGTATTTGTTTAGAGTAAGAAAAGCAGTAAAAACAAGCAAACAAGGTACGTAATAACAGTAATGTGAACAGATCTGACAAGTAGAAGTATAATAATAATAATAATAATAAGCAGAAAGCACCCACCCCCAAAATGAATTACAGCACATTATCCCAATATACATGAAACTAGCATCTGGATCAAGATCTCGGTTTAGGAATATTTTCAACCATTAATAATATTTTTTACTTAAATAGAGCTTTGATGAAGTATAATACGGTTAAAAAGTGTAAAGTGAGAGATGATACTACAGTCCTGAAGCTATTTTTCCAACTGCTTTCTACCCTATTACAACCCTATAGTATTTGTTAACATTTGATTTTATGTTTTAACATTTATTTTTTAATATAAAAACATATTTTCAATCTGTTTATTTATTCGTAATCTTTTAAAGGAGTAATTTTCCTTTGTCATTTTTAAAAAACATTGGTATACCACTAACATAAAATATAGTTCTTAGGATTTAACATTATCACAACGAATGATGATCACTAAAAATTTAGGATTTCATCATTAGAATTTATTTAAATATTTGTAAATATAGAATATATGGTGGGTTGTTTGTTATTACTTGATATCGATTATAGAGAAAATTTCCATAGTAATAGTTTCAAATATACAATTTCATGATATGATAATAAATAAACGAATTTTTATTAAAATTTAATATATGATATTATTTGTCATTATTTGATATTTTATAGAGAAACTCAATAATAACTTAAAATATTCAATATAAAAAATACATATAATATATAAATTTATAAATTACCAAATTCTATATCTGTCAAGTCCTCTGTACTTTTGTTAATAATAATTATAAAAAAAATTCAAATTTAACTAATAAATCCAATGTTTTGAAAGTTTAAAATTTACTTAAATACATCAACTAAAAAACGGTTTTCTATATATAGAACTGGATATTTTTTATGTTACTTTAAGATATATAAGACTAAGAGCATCTCTATTGAAAATTAGGTAATTTTTTATGCTACCAATTAAGATATGCAAGAATAAGGGCATATCTATTATAAAAGTGATAATATAAAATTTTAATTTACTTTTCTTGATCCTATTGTCGGAATATCATCGTATTTTGTTGGTCTTATTATTTCAATTTAAGAATCTTATAAAATTCAAATTTTAAATTAATAATTCAAATATTACAATTTAAAACTTATAATCCGAATATTACAATTTAAACTTATAATTTGAATATTAACTCTAAGAAATTTTTCTTATCAAGTTAAAATAAAAAATAATAATAAATATTGTTCAAATTTAAGTGATAATATAAAATTCTAATTTACTTTTCTTGATCTTATTGTCGTAATATCATTGTATTTTGTTGGTCTTATTATTTCAATTTAAGAATTTTATTAAATCTAAATTTTAAATTAATAATTCAAATATTACAATTTAAAACTTATAATTCGAATATTACAATTTAAAACTTATAAAAATATTTTAAATGTAGATTTATCAAATTATATTAGATATACAAAAATATTTTTCATTTTTTAAATGTAGACAGGATGACCAAAGTCTGACCATTAACTGAGTAATTAACCGAACGGTAAATGATGGAACGGTATTCACAATTCAAGTGCTAAAAAGTTTTCACAACACTAGTGCTAAAACTTTTTTCTCTGTCCCTTCATCTGTAAATTACATTTATTTCACATCTTGCATCCCTTCAGATGAAATATCAGTCAAGATTTGGCAGATAGAATTCTTGATACTCCTGGCAAGTAATAATTTCCAACAAAAATTCATCTGATTTAAGTTACAAGTTAATTGTTTCGATTGTTCAAGAGGTTCCTGCTTAGGCAAACATATCAGAAACAAGAGCAAGGATCAAAGTTAGCTACACAGAACTAGAAGTATATGGCAATATGTGATGAAAATGATCCATTAAATAATAATCTAGACAATAATATGTTTTCACTGCAAATGCATATTTACATACATGTCAACGCCACTGATTGTAACGGAATTTGTGCAGAAGGGCTAGTTAATTTTCCTATCAAAAAACTATAAACAGCATTATCGAAAGTAAAACTAGTACAATTCCAGGTTAGTGTGGCACATATATAAAAAACCTGAACAGTCCCCACCATAGTTCTCCAGAGACCTAGATCATACCATCTACGTTCTTTCAAGTTTCAACTCATACCACGATAGATGGCACCAGGTCGAAGATCATCCAAGTTGTCAATATTTCTATATCCGTCAAATTCTCTTAGACATAACCAACCCCGGCGGGTCAGAAAATCACGGTAATCACTTTCAGTGTAAAATACCTTATCTTCAGTATGCACAGGAAGATGCTCGGACTCATCATAGAGACATAACTTAATGGCCATTCCTGAAATTATAATTAGACAAATATAACATCTTAACTTAATAATACTTAAAACTAAAAAAACATACTTTATAAGTTTTTAACATTCGAAATACACATAATATTTAAGGTTCAACCATACATGATAATATTCTTTAAAAATAACAAGTAAAAGAAAATGACAAAATACTTTATATTTTTCTATTATTAAGGAAAAAAAACCCAATAACATTCAGAAAATATTTATTTTGAAAAAATTGTTGTCCCGCTGCGAACCAATTTTTTACTGGTTTTTAAACTGGTTCAATTGAAGACCAGCTTTCTGGTTTTAATATACCAGATATTAAACCGGTTCACTGGTTGGAGCATTCCGGTTTTAATAACATGACAAAACCAACATGTGAACTTCAAAACAGCACTGCACCAAATGACTAAAGCTCCTAGATATTAAAATTTAAAAAAAAAAACATTGTACATATCACGTTAATAATTAGACGAATAAAGTGAATCTAACCTTCATCAAGGTGAAGAGTGTAACTTCCTATAGGCATTTCACGGTCAATACTTCGTATAATCTGGTCTTCATCCTCCAACCAAAATGTGCGTTTAGTTCTCAACCTAAAAGCAGCCCTGATTGCCTCTTTGATGGCTTCTGGAGTGCCATCAATACCTATTCGTCTTGTATAATCACCCCATTTAACTGATATAACCCTTCCACAACATGACTGACTTTCTCCACCTGCCAAAGTAGGAAGAATTGGTTGCACAAATAAGATAGCAATTAAGCTGGGGGGAGGGGGGGGGAGGACTGAATATAATTGATTCCATATTTTGGGGTATGGAATAACTAACTTTATTGTACCATGTTTTTCAGGTTCTACAACACTTTTCAAAAATTAACCAAAGTTGCTGTCACAAAGAGTGTACATTTACCAAGACAAAGATTAACTTCTTTTTTTCGCACGCATTTTCTATTTCATTGGTGAGTAAGCAAGCATGCATCAAACTATGAAGCTTTATATAACTTACCATTTCCAGAAGTCTCTCTCCAATTCCAAGGAGGGACTCCACTAGCTGCAACAGCATCAGCTGTGGTAATGGCAAGAGGATGTCCATCATGATCCAAACTTCTCTCAAGATTTAGCGTTGGTCTTCCAGTAGCTATATGCCAAGTATTTGAGAATTATGGTAAATGAAGTAGCAAAAATTATGGTAAAGGAGATAAAACGCATATCTAAATTCTTTTTAATAGAGACTCCCTCTCCTGAAACGTTAAGGGCTTGTTTTCTATTTTCATTTCCCGTTTTCACTTCTAATAACAAAATTGTCGCCTTATTTTCAACTTGTTTCCTGTTTTCAAAGAGTTGTATAGGAAACAGACAAAACAAAACATAACAAAATTGTTTTCACTAAAAGCAACAACAAAAAACGTTTTACTCAAAGTAAACAGGCCCTAAAATCTTCATTCTAAAATTTTAAAATACTAATTTTGGCCATTGAAATGCTGCAAAAAGTAAACACCAGACTATAGCAAAATAATAATGCTAAGCAATAAGCCTATGAATACTTCCTCCCACCATACAATCACATGCTTATCTGGTCGTGCATCAGCGAGAAGTAGTACGTAGGAGTACTTCATTCCATAGTACTAGGCATTATAATTAAGTGAAACTGATAAATGATAAGCAATAAGCAACAAGAATATTTTTTCCCACCATGTGAAGAAATAATTATCTGGCCTCACATTAACAGAAAGAGTTCCTAGTAAATTATGATAAGTAGAACTATACTGAAGAGTGCAGCATTTGAATTATCATTTCAACAAACTCTTCAACCTAAAATCTCATCATTTTTTCAAACATTTACCTGAAAAGAAACATTAGAATGCTGAAAAGTTGTCCATAGTGTTGGTTAAATTTCCATGCTATACATGTGGCTATGTATGTACATTAGCATGGTTTTTTCTTACAGTAGTTTAGAATTCCACACTTATGTCTCGGGCTACTTGGATATGGTGTACATTAGTTACTTACCAGTAGAAATCCAAAATGCCACAAGGAATTAAAACCCCACATGACGCATGTCACGAGTTATGAAATTCAAAATAATGAAGGACACGAGTAAACAACAATACAGAGTAAGTAGGAGCTGAAAACTGGATTACAATGACATACCTTCTACAGGTCCAAAAGAGATGCTAGTATCATCAATACCTGTAGACCAAAATGACCAATTCAATTATTATCGTTCCTAAAGATGAAATGAGTGAAATTATAACTTCAACGGATATCCAGCCCAGTAAAATTTACCATGGCTTCACTTGAGTTGAGAGTGATAGTTTAACAGTACTGCACAGGAATTAAACCCCACTTTCAAATTGTCAAAAATTATACTGTCCTATGTCAAAAATCAGATGCATAGAGATATTTGACACAGCTATCAAGCTATCCATGGATATAAGCTGATGCTCACAACTTAAGGGTAAGGTTTTTTAACCAAGAAATAAATGTGATTTCCAATCACACTTCTTAAACATATACAGGGCAACTGAAAGCTTCTCCTTTACTCCTTCAAATTTGTGTTTCACAAATCAAAATAGATAACTGAAGGCTAAATGCATAAAAACTAATCACATATCAGGAATTTTAAACCAAAATGCAATTATTTTGGACTAAATTTGTTGGATTTTGGAAAATGCAATCTATTTAGCAGTTACATTGCAACTATAGAATTTAGGTTTCCCCAGTTACATTTTTCCACCACATTGTATCCATTTTGTAAACAAAAACACAACCTAATATTCCCAAGCAAGAATGCTTGAAAGAAATAATGAAGTATCTCGGTTTCCAGACAAAATTTGTAATTCAATAAATTCCAGAATGTTCAGCTTTAACCAATGCCACTTACACAATCTTACTTTTGAGAAAACTGTCCAAACATATCCACATTAGATACCAAACAGCCCCACTGCCTGCCAAACTTAGCGAGGCAGCTTCACAAGCAATTTGCTAACAAAGGTTGTGTGATTAATATTCCGGAAGAATCTTCAGACTAACTTATTTCAGGCCTCTTTTTAGCCCCAACACAACACCGGTGCATGGTTGATACAGTTTAGTCCCTAGCCATGAACTTTCTAATCCATTTTTGAACGTTTTAGTCCTTATACCTAGAAACTACTTCTTTTAGTCCCTACAATTTTAGACAACAGGACTATCACTAAATCAACATTGTAAAAACAAGTTAGACTCTCTCACACTAATTTACCTCGGAAGTCAGATTCCAAACCTAAACTGCACGTCATGCAACAAAAACAAACATAACACAATTTAATTGAAGGAATCCCTAACCTAACAGTTAACAGAAGTGGTGAGTTAGAACGAATGAACTACTACCTTTATCGGCAAACTGCATGAAGGAATCAACCTTGGGCGGAGGAGTGGGGCTCTTGTACTGCACATTCTTACTCCTCTCTCTGAGGATCTCATCAATCTCCTTGTAATATGACATCTTGGCGGAGCCACTCCCTCCACGGTCCTGGTGCTTGGCCTTCTTAAACTCCTTTAGGAGGTTGCGCCACTTATCGGTGCACATAGTGGGAGAGCGATCGAAACCCTTCTCCCTCATCTTGGCAGATATCTGCTCCCAGAGGTGCTTGTTGGACTTGGAGGTATTGAAGAGCGCGTCCATCTCGCGGCGGAGGCCAATGAGCGAGCGCGTCTCGTCCTGCACCCACGTCTCCGCCCGTTTCTTGGGGGCCTTGATCTCCACCTCGGGGTCTTCTCCGCTGCTCTCGCCGAGGATCATCGGCGGCGGATGGTGCGGCGGCGGCGGCGGAAGGTCGCCGTTGGAGACGACCTCGATCATCATGTCGCGCGCCCCTTCCTCCTTGTAGAAGTCGATTGGACGCGGCTTCTCCGACAAATACATGGTTGGGTAAGTTGGTTTCTCTGTGTTTACAAGAGTGTGAATTCTTGTGTTGAGGGATTGCGTTGCAGAAGAAAAATTGAGAAAGAGAGAGTGATTGTGATGGTAATTGTAAAAGTTAGGGATTGGGTTTTGGGGTGAAATTTTGAAGTGGTGAAGCAGTGAAGAAGGTTAGGGGTTTTGTGTTGTGTTGTGTTGTGTATGTCAGCGTGAAGTAAAAGCTTTTTGGATGCGCTGGAAAGAAAGGGGATGAGGAAGAGGGGACGTGTCTGTCTGTTCTTGACCATATTATTATTATTATTATTATCATTATTATTTCTTAATTAATAACATATTTTTTTTCCTCAAAACTAGATATTTTCAGAAGAAAATAAGTAGACTTATTCTTCAACATATTAAAAAACATTTTATAAGAAAAACTTAAATCAATTTTTAAATTTATAATTCATAATCCATTTTTATTTTAAATATCTGCTAAATTAATTTTTAAATTAAGTAATTAATAAATCATACAATTTTAATTTAAATCTTTTAAAACATTGCTTATTTCTAACAACCTTTATATTTATGTTGTTGACCTTTTAAATTTCGCTAAAGTGTGTGGACATTAAAATTAGTGTTGTAAATAATAAAAAAAACTTAAAATTAAAATGTTAAATTTCTTTGACATAGATTTATTAGATACTTTAAACACACAAATCCAACTTCCACCAATTTGTCTGCTAACTTTATTAGACTTTCTCTGTCTTAATATTTAAACTTAATGGGATGTTAAACAGTCTTTTTTGAAGTAGATTCTAAATTTTATGCAATCTTTAATTGTTTTTTCATTTAATCTTTGAATTTCTGTTTAAAATATTTTCTTTCCTTGACATGTTGAGATTCTTTTTTTGAAATTTTATTATTAGAATGTCTCAAAATAAAAATATTCCTGAAAAATACTTTTAAAATGTGATCACTTTTTTTATTGTACGATTTACTTTTCTTGCAACTTTATATTTTTTTATAAGAAAATCCAATTTCATCATTTGATGTTTTCTCAAATGTTTATTATTTGTGAGAAATTTTGTCAATACAATTAATTAATTATATTTTTAGGTTAAATTTCAAATTTATATTATTTGTCAATACAATGTAAGTTGTGTTCTCTTTAGGGTTTAAAGAGTAAATCATGTTCTTGTTTGAGAAAAAAAAAGACAAATGGGAGGTGATGAATTAGTTTATGATGTGCTCATTCCAAAACTTTGCAAAATGATGACTTTAAAAAGGAAAAAGAGTTATGGGGTGAATTCATATTTATGACGAACATAATTTTTTTTGTCCTTTCAATATATTTCGGATCCTGATAAAAGTTTAAAATTGTAAAAAAATGTATAGAATCATTAAAATTTATTTATGTGTCGAAAAGAAAAATATTATAACTAAGTACGAATAAAATATTATAGTGAGGATAGTAATAAAATATTATATTACATTTTAAAAAAATACTTAAATGATATTATATTAAAAATATTAAGACTATTATCTCTCATATAATGAGATTTTTTATGCGATATTCATTTATGTATTTTTATTAATCAAAAGTTCTAGTTCACTCATATAAACGCGTGACGAGATAATGATTATTTTTATTAAACCAAAGTATGTTTTTTCATACAACATATCTTTGTCTTTAAATACCAAATCTAGTATATTTAGATGAAAAAAAAAACTATATTATAGAAAATTACGAAGAACAAAGTAATAGAATATGAAAAATTTGTCATTAGAAGAAACAATATAAAATTGGAAGTGAGTGTTCTACAATAAGATTCACTTAATATTTTGGGAGAACTAATATCACAAACACATTCTTTTCTAGCTTATTAAAGAACAAATATAAAGTTTAATTATATAATAATATTTTTATTTCTATTTTTTGTTAGCACGTAATCAACCTGGATATCCAGAAACTTATATGTAAGTGATTCATTATTCAAACCACTATTAAGCAGTTATCATAAATTTGGATACCATGTTTTTGGGTTTTTGTGATGGACAGAATCCTATAAATACCACATATGCTATGTGCTTTAAGGTCATCAAATCTGCTATCTTTTATAACATTCACGCCATTTACGTTTTTTAGAGAGAAAAAATTTTCGAACCATAGAGAGAGAGTTTCAATGATTGGAAGTTAGTATTTTTCGCTTTCACTTTTCCTAAATTACATTTTTATCTTTTGTCTCAATTAAGTTTCTCGAAACTTTTATTTGGACAAATATATATCTTTTGTGTTTTTTGTTTTAAGTAAAATAGCAAGTTTAGATCATGATCACATCACCCTCAAAGCAGCATTGGTAAAAGGACAATAGATATTTGGATAATGGAGTTTAAGTTTAGACATTTTGTGTCCAAATAAAACCATTTGCCATAATTATCTTTTTTACCAAAATTAGAAAGGAGAAGATCCACGTCGTAGAAGATGAGTATAAAATGTTCCTCATTGCATCTGCAAGTTGTTCTCTTATCAGAAATATCAAAACGAAAATATGGATTCTGGCATGTCGTGGGCTGATCAGTGGGACAACAACCCAGATCCTTCCCCGACAACAGAGAAAGATAAGAAGAAAAACAAAGATGAGTCGGGTAAGAACAAATTTGGAAAGACCGTGATGAACTTCAAATGGGTGAAAGAACTTCGCAAGAAAACCACCAAATCATAAACACATATTTATGATGCCATTTGTTATGTAACAAGTTTGATCACCCATTCGAATTAAAATGTAATAATGTTATTTATTTGGTCCTTGACTCCAACTAATTTGTTAAATTAAATATATATCATCCATTTTTTTTATTTGATGCTCAAGCACATTATAATCTCTGCTTCTTTTAATTTTAAAATTTGATTTGCAAAGGTGTTATTGCAATGCTTTGTTTTTAACTTATATTTGATTGTATTAGTTTTTAAGATAAATCATTAAAGAAACTTAGAAGTGTGCACATTTTACCATCTTCAACTTAAATACTAATATCGATAAGAATTTAAAAAAGAGAGAAGATATAAACTCTCACTTTAAACAAAAATAATAAAGTTAAATTGTATAAAAAATAAATAAAAATTCATAAATATAGAATTTTAAGAATTTATATTAAAAATGTTGTCATCCTTTTTATATATTTTTTTGGTAATAATTTTTTTTAACAAATAAAAATAAAATATGAAAAATAATATAAAAGTCATTTTAATAATTAAATATTTATTTCACGCATTTGTACGTGTTTAATTTTAAAAAAAGTATTTTTTAATAAAAATAATATATTAATTTTTAATTAGTTTATCCAATATGTTTGTTTCGAAAATAAGTAATTTTATATTTTAAAAAACTAAATCCTACTTTCTTTTTCATTAAATTTCTTAATTTAACCAAATTGATCCATTATACAAAATAAGTAAGCTTTATTTTTTTTCTTATAGAAGATTATGCTTTTCATGTAAAATTTAAAATTATTTTTTTAGTTTTTATAAAATGAATAAATTTTGATTAAATTTGTGTAAAATATTTTTCTTTTATTTTCGTTCTTCAAATTTTAAAATTATTATTTTAAATTCTGAATACTTCATTTTAAGATAAACATATAATATTTATTTTACTAAATTTTTAAAAAATTATAAGCGTTACATGTTAAAATCATATAAAAGACATTATTTAATATCATACTTATTTAACATTTTGTTATATTCATATGTATTTAACAAGTGCAATTTTCATATATTCAAAGAGATGAAATAGATTTTTTTTCTTAGAAAAGCCAAAATTTGAACTCAATAGTTTTATATTAATTAAAATAATATAGACTTTGTTTCAAATCTACAATTAATTTTAATTCATTCCTTCAGTACTCTCTTTAAAACAACATAAAATACCTTTACAGATAATCTCACGTATATATGATTAAGTCTTCATTTTTTTTAAAATGCAATTTATCTATTAAATACATAAAAATTTTAGGATTATTTAAAGAATATTCAAAAGTATTTTTTAAGAAAAGAAAGCACTTATCATATATTTTTATTTAATTGCTGGTGCTTACTATATTATACAAAAAAAAGACACAAAAACGAAAGTATTGTGGATTTAGATGAAAGATAAACCTTACAATGTCTCAAATACGATAAAAAAACACCAAAAAAATGCAAAGGATCCGACGGCAAAAAAATATAAATAAAATTAAGCTTCTCGGATAATTTTTTTAAAATATTTATAGAAAAGGAAAAAAATAAAATAATTATTTTATAAACTATAATTAATTTTGGTGTAAGAAAAACTATAATTAATTTTATAAAACGTTTTTTCTTATTTTGTTCTAAAAGTTAATTTGAACTTATAACTATTTTTTAATATTTATTAAAAAAATCCCAAACTCTTTAAGTTATAATTTAATTTAATTAGTTCAACAGTATATAGACGTTGTTGTAAAAGTCTTGGCATAAAAAAAGATCATTCTATTCTATCCATTGAAGAGAAAATCTCATTTTTTTACACAATTAATAGTATTTTGGCTTTACTATTATTATAAATTTTGCGAGGTTTTCCAATTTTCATTAAATCTGATTATTTTAATTCTATGGTTTTAGTTTTTCTGTTAATTTAATTTAAAAAAATATTGAAATGACACTCTATGCTACATTGTAGTACAATGTGTGTAATAAAAAATGTATGTGAATATTTTTATTAAATATTAAATTAAGAGATAAATAAATTAAAATTACATAGTTAAATCTCGCGTGAAAAGAATGTGAACTAAATTCGCAAAATAATAATAATAATAATAATAATAATAAGAATAAGAAGAAAAAGAATACATGATTTAAGGATTTTTTTTTCTTTTCATATTTTGAGTTTCGAAATTCACGTCAAATTTCAATTGCGTCATCTCATTTTCCGCCCAAAACAAATCCTCCCTTGGCGCTCGTCAGGGGAGAAAGAGAAAAGACAAAAAGAGCAGAGAAAATGACGGAAAGTGAAGGAAAGCGTGCGAAAATGCTCAAAGAGAAGAGAGGTGGAAGCCTTCTCGTTTTCACCGGAGCTGCGGCAGCGCTCGCGATTGCGGCGAATCTCGCCATCACTGGATTTAAGCACCACAAGGAAAAAAATGCTAAGAAGAAAGGTACTTCTTCTTCCTGAACCGCTACGCTTTTCAGCGACCTGAACGTGTTCTTAGTGAATAGCTTTTTAAATTTTAAGATCGTTTCACTGAAGCCACTAGTGGAAACTTGTAGATCTTGCAGGTTCTAAGGTGCGCGTTAACCTATCTGCGCCGGAGATTCTTAAGTTAGCTGAACAAATCATTGCCAACTCGAAGAAGGTCCATAATTCTGTTGCATCGGTGCCTCTCGACAAGGTACTATCGATTCACATCTATATGCTGCACCAAATATTGATCTCATTGTTCGTTATCTCATCATGTCGAATATAATTTATTTACTGAATTATTAGTTAAAGACATCGTCGCATTCGATAGGAAACGTCGCTGTTCTTTCTTTCACACGAGACATGGTCTTTGAGATTTAGAAGCATTTTGTTCGTTTTCTAATTTTGCAATCGGATCAGTGTTTAAACTGCCCATTTTTTTTTGTAAACTACGCTTTTAGTGCCTGAACTGAAAGTAGGAAATCATGCAGCACTGCTGCACAACAAGTCTTGAAACTTGTGAAATTCCAACTAAGTCCATGGAAGTGCAATCATGTTAGTCCAAACTTCTAAATAAGTGTGTGGCTTGGGTGAGATAGCATTACTGGGTAAATAGTCGATTTGGTTATTCAAAGTATGAGATATTGTCTCTTTAGTCCTTGAAAATAATAAAATTAAGAAAGGGTTTTTAAAATTTAATTCGCCACTTAATTCAGTTTAAATTTTAAAAATTGATGTGATTGAAATGGTAATGTGAATATACTTTTAGGGACTATAGCGACAATAAGTAGTTAACTTCAGAGGCTAAAGTGATAACAGAGACATTTATTTTGAATTTTTTTAAGGGACTAAAGTGACTATGTTTACTTTTTCACTAATATTAACATATGCTTAAGGATAAAATAATAATAATAATAAATGGTTAAGTTTAGAGAATTAGACAGAAAGCCATAAATTTTAGATATTTATTTGTTAATTCATTGGTTGCAAATACTAATGTTTTAATGCATTACACTTTTAGGGACAAGAATAATGGTTTACTGTTTTTGTTGTCAAATTATATTTTGATGTGATATGATATGATATGTATTTACTCATTTTCAGTTATTGTTTTGTGTTGACAATTACCACAGGTTACATATGCAAATGTTATAGCACCTCTGGCAGAACTGCAAGCGCAGCAATTTCCACTTGTTCAATCTTGTGTGTTTACAAAAATGGTATCTACTCGGGAGGATGTACGTAAAGCAAGTGCAGAAGCAGAGCGAAGAATAGATGATCATCTTGACGCGTGCAGGTTTGCTAACATTAGTTTATAGTTTCTTACTCTATTATGATTTCTGCGAAGTGCTGGTCATGGGTTTTTGATGGGGCAGAAATGCTCTACCAATCGGGGGATATAGGATGAATTTGACAATGATGAAGTCTTGCCTACTCTCACTGGTTGCATAGTTTACTGAAAGCTAATTGTGAGGAAAGCAAGGATAAGTTCACACTACACTATTATTAAACCGCATGCATGGCTTGGTCTTATGAATTTGTTTGCACCACCTGCCAAAAAATGTTATATTTTTAGGTTGACTTTTCCAGATCACACGTCTTTTCATCTAATAAATTATGAAACTGAATATTGTGTTGTTCATGCAAGTGGATCAGCAAACGTGAAGATGTGTATCTTGTCATTAAAGCATTTGCAGTAAGGGGTGAGGGGATGAATGCTGAAGCCAAACGCTTTGTTCAAACTCTGGTAAGAGCAAAGGAGTTTTCTTGAATTTAGTCTAGCTTTATTTGTTTTTTTGCGTGCAAGATTTGTCAAGAAAAGTAATGGCATGGCATGAACAAGGCGAATGCAGGGTTTACACTAAATGCTAATATACTTTTCCATGAAAAGTATGAAATCCAGATTTGATTCTTTCTCAATCAGTGACAGGTGAGAGACTTTGAGCGAAATGGATTGAACCTCACTGCAAGCAAAAGAGAAGAATTGCAGCGTATAAGAGCTCAGATTGATGAATTAAGCATAGAATATATTCAAAATCTCAACGACGATACCAAGTTTGTTCTCTTCAACGAGTCAGAGTTAGCTGGATTACCTCCGGAGTTTCTCAAGGTTTAGTGTGACTATTCTCCTTCAATTAAAAAGGATTTAGAGGTTGATAAATTGTCTATAAATATGATTTGCAACAGAAGCTTATGACTTCATTTGATCCATGTAGCCAGTTCTTCGTGGTGAGAAAAGGCTTGGTTGTTTGTCGTTATATTCTTTCATCAATCCACATAAATAATGTAGGCATGTTTCTGAAATTTTTCCTTTCCCTTTTTGCATTTTCCCCCAAGTCAAGTATTAAATACTCGCTCATGAATTATGTGCTTTCCTCTCTGAAAATAGGTAAATAATAATTTGATCTCCATTTACTTCCATTTTATTTTTACTCCTAAGTAACAATGATGTTTTTAGTTTTTACTTATTATACGTCCACACAATATGAATACCCTCCAGATCTCCTTTTGAAAACCATTCCCTCCAGAGTCAATTTAAAATCTCAAATCCAGCCCTGAAGTATGGATCTTTTGACTTAAAGGAGAATTGAAAGGAACCATTATTTGGAAAGTTGATAAAGAAAGTACGGAAGAAATATCAGCAACGTAAATTTTAAGATAAAATGATATTTAACCGACTGGGCTATTTAAGGTCATAATTAATGCAATACGCCAGTTAGCTCTCCATGTCTTGCAGATTGATTACATATTTGTTCCGACAAGCATAATACAGATATCTAATTTAATTCTAATAAAGCGTTCATGCTTTTGTGGAGACTCTTTTTTTCATTGCCTTCAATTGCTAAACATTTTTTTTATGGTTGTAATATTATTTAACTGAATGCATTTCTCCACAGGGTTTAGACAAATCGGAAAATGGAAAAATTAAAATTTCCCTGAGAAGTCATCATGTTGCAGCTGTACTTGAATTTTGCAAGGTATGGGGAATGAATGTAAACTAATAGCTACATAATTATTTGCTAAATAAGTGCTACATTATGGAGTAAGATTAAATTGGTTCTTGCACCACATAATAGTGAGAAGAAGCAAAACATTTTTTATATATGGTTTGATAAAATGGTATTCTTGTCGCTGTGAAGGTTTAAAATTAGTGAAATGACCATGTGAATTTGATTTGGAAAGATACCAAGAAGCTAGGATGTGTCCTTCCCTTTGTGGTATAAACATTGGTATAAACATTTTTTTACAAAGGGCTGCAGTATTTTTTTTTCCCACAATGACTTTTTTTTTACTGATTGTTCACAGTGAGTTATCATTTTTTGATTAATTTTTTGGTTGGAAAATTAATTAATTGATCTTGTTGCTTAATGTGACACAAAAAGCCAGTAGCCAAGCGGCCTAGGGATTTAGTACAGGAAGTATATTGCTATGTTAGACCACTTGAATACTTCCGTTGCCATAAGCACAAATATCAATCGTCTCAGAACATCATTGTTCTAATATTACTTACATTGCAAAATTATACCACCTTATTATTCTTATAGAATGTCGGACTTGGACGATCTTTGTGTCTATTTTCATTTATTTAGGGAAACTATACTAACAAGGTCTATAATTCTATGTTGAGCACATGAAGGTTGGAACTACAAGGCAGATGGTATCAGGGGCGTATGGGAATCGATGTGGGGAAACCAACATTTCTATCTTAGAAAGCCTGGTAATTTTCATTGATGGCATTACTCATTAAGGAGTAAGGACTCCACTTATTTATTTACTATCAATTACTTCTATCTTGATTCAAAGCTATAAATTGAGAAATTATCTTGTAATTGGACCGTGTTACAGGTCACTGATAATTTGACATGCATTAAACCTCTGGTTATTTTGTTTCAATTAATAATAAGAGTTTGGTAGAAAGAGTATGGTTCCTATGTAATTTTGTAGTTCTATACTGCTAATATGTATGAACAACTTTACCAATAAATAGTGACTATTAAGACAGATGAATTTATTGGATTTGATCGGATACAGTTCAGTTTTAAAATTTGTATGAGACCACCAAATTATGGCAAATATAAATTTAGGTTCGTTTGACATCTTTCGTATTGCTTTCTATGGTTCTCAATTTTGTTACTTCTAGACTTGTTTATTAGTATAATCATATTAAAGTTTGTTCTTGTTGATATTTCCTTGGGGATGATTCAGGTGCAACAGCGCCATAAATATGCTCGTTTACTTGGCTTTTCATGCTATGCAGAGTATGCCATCGACGTTAGAATGGCGAAGACTCCAAAAAAGGTTGGTAATCTCATCATAGGAATGAAATAATCTATTTTCCATTGGAAGCTATAGAAAGCTAGTCAGATTATTCCATGAATTTTCTTTGGTGGTCTGCCTAATCAGTGGAAGAGCATTCCATTCAAGCTCTTTCTCTTTTTTTACAAGTTGTTCTCATGGTAGATAAATTTTTCTGAAAGAAGGAAAGTAAACTTGGGAAATGTATCGTGCAAGCAAGCCTCTCTTATTACTCACTTGTTTATACTTCCTATCTCTATTCACCTTTTCTCTTCTGTCAGGTGTTTCCTTATATGAATAGGTTTTAACACATCAATTATGTTGAAAAGCAAAATCATAAGAATGTTATTGAGATAGTTATTGTCAGATGTTATTTGGTACTAGGGCAAGTTTAGCTCAGGCTTGTATGCGTAATGTTGGAGGGTAGCAAGGATCAGTAGTCAGCAATTATTATAAAAAAATACAATAAAAATTAGTTGTTTTCTAAATATTTAAAAATAAATATGTCAAAATTCTAACGTGGTTCTGATAGATTACACAAAAGATGTGTCAGATAATGGCATACATATGAGATTAATTAGAAATTCATTGCAAATATACTACATTTGGGCTTCTGTATGATGACAGCCGGCCCAGCATAACTCTAATTTAAGATTAAAATAAATGTTTGGCAAACTTTCTTAGCTCAGTCTAGTCTAATAAGTAATAACTGCTGCCTGGTGGGTGATATTGAAAAAATAAAAAATGAAATTATAATCAGAGATGCTCTTTTTTCTTCGCCATAATCTGAGTATAATTTGCATTTTGAGAGATTACTATATTTAAGCTTGCACCTTTTTTTAAACTCTTTCTGTGATGCTGATATCTAATTCTGGATTTATTTTCTTCTGAATTTTATGAAGGTGTTTGAGTTCTTGAGAGACATATCAGCAAGTTTAACTGACTTGGCCATGAAAGAACTTAATATCTTGAAAGATTTGAAGGTTTGCAATTTTTGGTGTATGCATTTTACATTAATTTATATTTCTCTCATCACTAATTTTAGTATGTAATCAGAAAAAAGAAGAAGGCGAGTTTCCATTTGGAATTGAGGACCTACTATATTATGTAAAACGGATTGAAGAACAGAGCTACGATTTGGATTTTGGAGAGATCAAGCAATACTTTCCAATTAGTGTGGTTCTATCTGGGATCTTCAAAATTGTCCAAGATCTATTTGGTAATTATATATGACATTTTATTTGACCTTATGTTTTGCTGCCTCGATCATCAGATATTCAGTTAATGTGCAATGTAACTAAAAGATTTCTTGGTAATATATTGTCTGTTTAGGAATAATAAACCGTTCTACTGTTAAATAACGTTCATAAAGTTTGGTTCACGAGCAACCACTTGCTGACCATTAGCTGCTCGAGTGCTTAACTATTCTTGGGATGAAATATTTTATCGCTGTTTTTTTACTTTTCCAAATTTTGATTTCCATGTCGTAGAATGTGTACTGATACTTATTCTTGCAATTTTCACAGGCATAAGGTTTGAGGAGATTTCAGGAGCTGATGTTTGGCATTGTGATGTTCGTGTTTTTACAGTGCTGGACTTGGGTTCTAGTGAACTCTTAGGTTATTGCTACCTTGATTTGTTCTCGAGGTCGGACTCTTTAGCTATTTGTGCTTCTTCAGTTGTTGTTTGAAAGTGAAAACAGTTTCATGCTGTTTTTTATTACAGGGAAGGAAAGTATGGTCATACTTGTGTGTTGTCTCTTCAGAACAGTGCATTAACAATCAGTGGGGCACAACAGGTTTTTTTTTGTAAATAAAGTTAAAGTTTTTAAATATTCTGATTGTAATCACCATTTCCTGTGTATTTGGGTTGGCTTTGGAAGTTTCTCTGCTTATCCATGTAAATGACACTTTTGAACTTTGTTCTGGTGCAAGTGTCTGTTCTTATATTCGGTTTAATAGTGCTCTTTTAAGATGTTGACTCTTTGTACATATTAGATAGAGAGGCTTCTTTTAAAATAAAAAACAATGCAGGGGGAACACCAAAGAAACACTGTAAACACAACCCTATCTTATATCTCCTTGAAATTTCATGCTTTCTGTCGCCCACATATACCATGCGAACCTGAAAAGATTACCTCACAAGATGTCATGGTAATCAATCATATCAAGAAATGTTGTCAAGAGAAAAAAGAGGGCCTTACAGTTTTTGTCTTGACCTTTTGAGGGCATTTCTCATCTGTCATAGTTTAAGACGACATAAATTTAAGAAAGCACTTTCAAATTTAGAGTGTAATGTTTGCTTATATCACTAAGAGCTGGCAGACCTATTGTGCATGGCTGGTCTGTGATGTATCTCTTTATTCTTTATTTTGTTTTAAATCCGTATGACTTAGACACCCACATGTTCTTCATGCATGGTTGTTTATTAATAAAATTTGGATCTTGGCAATTGTATGAACAAAAAATCACGAGCTTCTTTCTCTTTCTTATTTTTTCCCCTTTTTATGTTTATGTAGATACCAGTTGCATTGCTAATATCTCAGTGTCAGAAGGAAGCTGATGGTTGTTCTGGATTATTGCGGTTTTCTGAAGTGGTCAGTCTTTTCCATGAGTTCGGCCACGTGGTATGTTTGTTTTGCTTCCAAGAAATATGATTCCCAATCAGAACTATATTTTTATCTATCTCAATATGCATTATAAGTCTTCTATTTGCTAGTTTGGGGGAAAGGTAAATAAAATGGAAGTTGTGAATAATTGAGATCCTATTTTTAGTACCTTACATATGCTTTTCCTTTTATTTATGATATTTAAAACTTTTGCAAGCATTGTTATGAAACACTGAACTCACTAACTAATGAGTTGACAATTATCGGTAGAGACATCCAGTGAAATCTCTTTCAAACTCATTTCTTTATAAAGTCCAGTAGACGTGGTAAACTTGTGCAAATTTGCATAAAATTGCAAGCTAAGAATAGAATTAGGGTTGAAAGCATCAATTGAAAAGATCGAAGTTGTATTTTTTTGGGGAGAATTAGGGAATAGAAATTGAGGAATTAAAGATTGTTTGATTTGTGAGGCAAAGGAAACTTTGCAGGCATCAAGAAAGGGTTTGGGGTTGGCTAGTAATGGTGCTGCAAACTTCACGAAACCACATTCTTTCCTTAGAATAGTCTCAACGGTAGGGTTTACATTTGAAAAGATTCTATAAGCTAGAAAACTAATCCAAACTGGGACTTCGTTTGGCTTTTGGTTTGTATAAATCAACTTGTAGCCTTGAGTGAATAGGTTTTGCAGAGGTTTCTGTCAGGTTAGTGAACCCTGAAGGTTGTCTTCTCTGGTCTGTTATTTCACCAATACACTGAATGGACATACTGCTGTGAAATTGGATTTTTAATCTTTGCATGGTGTGCTATTTGCCTTTGATTTAGAGAGTTGGGTGTACTGTTTTTAATGATCAACTAGATTTTTATGGATTACTAATTGCTCTACCTCAGTTATTAATACGATTCATTCTGTAATAGCTTGAATTTGGGTATAAATTCTGCACTATTTTCATTCAGGTGTGCCATATAGTAATACTTGTCTAAATTTAGTTTTTTTTGCACATGACATTATTTACCTTTCACCTTTATGCTGATGTTATTTTTAAAACCACTGTTAGGTTCAACAAATTTGCAACCGCCCGTCGTTTACCAGATTTTCTGGATTATGTGTTGATCCAGACTTTGTGGAAATTCCTTCTCAACTGTTAGAAAACTGGTAACAAAATTAATACATTTTCTTCTTTATTCTAATTGTAATCTAGGATAAACGTTTATCAAAATATTAATTAACATAGATTCACACTTCCTACATGTGGAAATTATAGGTGTTATGAAAGCTATTCTCTCAAGTTGATTTCGGGATTTCATCGGGTGAGTTTCACTAAATGTTCCCTCCATAATCTTCTGAAACTTGGTTTCGTTTTTCATGATAGATCGTCATTGTTTTTTTAGGTAACCTCAATCTGACACGTCTGCTTAATGCTTTTTTGAACCATTAATATATTAATTTCACTTGCAGGATATTACAAAACCGTTGAAGGATGACATATGCAAATCAATTAAAAGATGGAGGACTTCTTTTTCTGCACTTAAATTGAAGCAGGATATTCTATGCTGTATGTTTTACATTTTCATTGTTACAGTGGACCTCAATATTTTCTAAATTTTCTTAAATTACTTAATGCTTATTTAGATTATCTTACTCTGGTATGGAGAGTCCTTTACGGTGTAAACTGTAGTTCCTCTTAAATGGTAGTTGCATTACATTGTCATATGCAAAGGTTTGACCTCTACAAAGTAGAGAATAATTCTTATTTTCTGGGATTTGATTTAGAGTCTGTTAATTTTGGGTAAAGAAAATATATTTTTGGAGTGAAAATGATTCTATTTTTCGTTAATATTCTTTAACATGAATTATACAGCAAGTGAAATTGTTTTTTATAGTAGTGACAATTTGTAGCTTTCTAGTAAATGGAATTGTTTCTGGTGGTGAATAATGATTTAATGTTTGGTTAATATTCTTAAAGACATCTATATTTGTCCTTCAGAAGTAACTATACCATCCATATAGAATCAATTCTTCTAAACTCACTTTAAAATGCCATTCCTAAACATAAATTGATTTTTAAGCATAATTTCTTTCAAAATTAATTCTACTAAAATCTAAACCAAACACACCTCAGTCAATAGCTGTATATTGCATTTATATATAGACATATGAATGTAAGCGCGATGTGCTTTTGTGCAAGTAAAAGTGAAATTAGATAAGTAAGTAAAATGTTTATTTTCTATTTGAAGAAAGGTGAACGATCATAAGCACTACTTTCTGTTAGTGCGTGGACTGTTTATATTACTTTTGATTACTTTTTCATTTGTTATTTAAGAATCAGCTGACTAATATTTCTTGAGTGGAGAACGGACATGATGTTGAGAAAGATTGAACATTCTAATTACTTCTCATCATTTAACTTAAGATCTGCTTTGTTATCAGGTCTTTTTGACCAAATCATACATTCTGCGGATAACATTGACATTCAGGAGCTATTCAAGCATCTTCATCCCATGGTAAATGATTTAACATCACTTCTAATTTTAAGTTCAATGTTTGTAATGTTTGTGATAAAAGAGTGAAAGCAAGTTGTGTAAATTTCATTTCCCAGGAGATGTTAGGCTTGCCGATACCAGAAGGAACCAATCCAGCGTCATATTTTCCTTCTACTGTCATAGGTTATGAGGCAGCTTGTTATAGTCGTATATGGAGTGAGGTTTGAATAACTCGCCATGTCAAAATTGATGATAATCAGTTTTCATTGCAAGCATCTTTTAATTTTCGATCTTCCATGGATAGTTATCTCACTTTCTTTATCATGTTTCTGGAAAAAGTCTTCACCGATCAATGAATTTGAAAAAATAAATCTGAAGTCTCAAATGTTTCAGGTTTTTGCTGCCGATATATTCACCTCAATGTTCCGCAACGATGTTTCAAATCAGCATGCCGGCATGCAATTCAGGAACAAGGTAAGTGATGTCATTGACATTCTGATTTGGGAGCCGAAAATTCAGTATTATATTCATATGAAAATCGTATAAAATTCTCATTCCTAAATTGTCATTTCCAATATTATGGTGTTCTAATTATTGGTTCTTGGGATAACGATAGCGTGCGGCAATTTATTGGTTAAAGGAATTTGAGAGATTGCAATTGTAAATTTAGTAGTATTTATTTCCAAATTGATTCAAAAACATTTGCAGGTTTTGGCCAGGGCCGGAATGAAAGATCCTATTGATGTGTTATCAGATTTTCTAGGAAGAGAACCATCCATCCATGCTTACATTGAGAACAAAGTCAAGTATGTTTTGTAAGGCTTTTTGGCTGAACATGTACATTGACTTCTTTTTTTTGGTAGCATCGCTTGTCATTGATATGTATATTTCTTGTTAATGTATTAAAATTGCTAAAATATACTAATGGAAGAGTTTACTAAAATATACTCCATGGGTATATTTCTTGTATATGTATTAAAATTGCTCATGGAACAATTTAAATGTCTCAAGAAAGGACAGGCGCAACTAAGACTCTTGAGGAAAAGGAATGTTAAATACTGAAATTTTTAGTGTACAAGGTTAAAAGTTAAGTAACTAAAGACTAAATTTCTAAAGTGATTTCTGAACATTTATAGACGAAAAATCAAGTATGATTCATTTTTTTTCTCAAGAAATTGGAGCTGAAAGTAACATAGAACCTCTCGTTGTACTGAACAAACCGATGCAAAACCCTTGATGACATCAGATGATCAATAGTACCACATTCGCTAGCGGAAATATATTCTGTGAATTGTAAATCCACTCCTACGTGTATTTAGTTTTTTTCTTATGATAATAAAATAAAATATATATAATTAAATTTAAATATTATGAAAATTATTAAAAAAATATAATAATGATTCATATTAAATTTATAAAAGAACAATTATAAAAGTAAATATTTATAATTACATAAAGAGTATTTCAGGATAATTAATATTGTTGTAGGTCAATTTTTTATAAATAAAAAAATAGAATTTGTAAAAAATATTAAAAAATAATTTCATCATTATTTTTTATTGAGTAAATAGTCCAAAGTAAATTCAACGTAACTTTTTAGTGGGAATTGTCAAATCAAAACATGCATGAGTAAAATAACCAAACCTATATGCAAACACTGACTTCTATTCCACTAATTTAAACGATGTTCAAAACAGAAACCCTCATCAGGTTCATCCGGTACTCTCCGATCACCGGTCCGACCAGTCGATCCCCTCAGGCCCCCACTGTGAGCAGAATCGTCACTGCAACCGCCTTCGGTATGCTCATCGAGGATGGGTTTCAATTTGAGCAGTCAGGGCTTTAATGTTCATCATATGGGCTGGGCCCAGCTGTTCCACGGGCCAGGTCCAGAAAGAAGGTTCTACTTTTGTAGGGTACGAAGGTTCTGAAAAAATTGCCCAAGTTACTCTCATCTTCCTTTTAGTTTTAGTAAAAGAAAAAAAAATAGAAACAATTTTATTAAAAATGTTAGTTAACTTATTTAATAAATAGTAATTATCAATAAAAAAGAGTGATAAAAATAATAAAATTAATAAGTATGAATCTTGAAAATGAGATTTCATTTAGCAATTGGTTGCTAATGCCTTTTAATGCTGGAGAAAATAATAATAATGATTATTTATGAGACATTCATTCATTCTTAATCAGTAACAAATTCCCTTACATGCAAATATATTATGCTGTTAATGGTGCACGTTCACGGCAAGAACTAGTTACTATAAATTTATATTAAGAGACATGGTTTAAGGTAACTAAAAAAAATGAAAAATTTATAAATATATTTTTAACTAATTTATTCTTTATTTTAATTTTAATTTTATCTTTGTAAAAATACAAACGCTTTAAAATCATTTTAAGATTATAGGCTTACAAGTTATTCGTTTTGCAAATAAATTATACCATTGAGAAGGTAGCACTATGCATAGTAAGTTTTCATTCTTTTATATTTGATTCAATTTATTTTTCTCTCCTTCTTTGGTATTAGGAAGTCAAGGGTAATAGTATCCCAATTAGAAGGAAATTTTAGGTTTATCTATATATATTTTGAGAATTTAAAGTTTCAAAAATAAATAAAATTATATATAAATAATATTTATACTTCATACTTATTCATATAATTATATAAATACAAAGCTAGTATAAATATTATTTTTGAGAACGTTAAATTGATAAAGCTAACAATAATATTTACTTAAAATAGCATGATTTTAGTGATATTTTTAAAGAGAATAAACAGAATTTACCTATGGATTTTCTAATATTTAACAACCTACTTGTTATTTTAAACTATTTTTTACATTTTCGGAATTCTTATAATTAAGGATTATCAAAATTGAACAGATAAAAAGAAATTGAAAACTGATTTAAATTAAATTGAATTGCAAAAATGTAAAAAACTTGTGTATTGTTTTGTACCGTTTATATTGATTTCTAGTTTGATTTTTTAAATCTGATTTAAATCAAATTAAATTGAATGGAATATATCTTCAATAAAATATATATATATATATATATATAATAAATATAATAAAAAATAATAATTATAATAATAATAATAGTAAGATATGAATTTTAACTTAAATATGTTTATAGAACTATTTAAAAATAGTATCATCAATTTCACTTTATTGTTTGATTTTGTGGTTGTGTATATTTATTAATTATAACACACGAGAAATTCCTAAAATAAAATTATTTACATTAAAAATCTTAGACTTTCAAATACATTAATTAGAGCAACATAAATTGCATATATTTTGATTAACTTATAAATCTGAATGATTGTTCTATAAGTAAAATATTTTAAAAAAAATATATACATTAAAACATATTTGTATATTTTTCTTTTAAATTATAAATGAAATTATATATAGTTTTATAATTATTATTATTTAATATATTTATTAAATTTTGGATAATATGTTTTATATTATTATTTTAATTTTAAAATAAAAATATGTTTAACAAAAAATTATAAGTCGAATAAAACTAAATTACATAAATTAGTTTGATTTAATTTAATTTTCTTTTACAAACCGAGTCAAATATTGTTTAACTTTTATATATTTTTAACAAAAATCAAACTAAACTACATTGGGGATACTCTTACTTTTACAAGTTTAATCATAAGTCATGAATAAAATTAAATATTTATATCTTAAAATCATATTTTGTTTAAATGTTTTTTAAAATAAATAAAATATACCCAACCTCAAAATTGAAAGAAATGCTCCTTGTATCATATTTTAATATATATTTGAACTTTCAGTTCTTAAACTGTGATTGTTTCGAAAATATAATTGAAATTCATTTACAACATAAAATATGATACAAGGAACATTTCTTTCAATTTCGAAATTGGGTATATTTTATTTTATTTTGTAAAATAAGAGTGCTTTCGAGTTTAATATTTATACGTTGTTTATATAGATTTATATATTATATCAATCAATAAAGAATCATATTATATATAACATTTAAATAAATCATGATAAAAGGTAACAAATTTATCAAACGTAATAATATATAATGTGATAATAGTGTAAAACTTATACACAGTCAACTGTGAGTGAATTTAAATCAAATTAAAATATATTGATGATATATATTAATATGAAAGTATTTTTTATAAAAAATTTAAATATATTTTTAATTTCTTAACTATTTGTTAAAATTATATTTTTGAAACAAATTTTGAATCTATTTTCTTTTATATGTAAATAATACTGCATGACAAATAAAAAAATAAAAAAATTGAAATAAATTTAATATATAAATAATATTGAACTAAAAAATTATAAAAAATAAAAATAAAAAAAAAATTTAACACATAATTAAAAATAGTTTATACGAATTTATAAAATATAAGAATAAAATAAATCTAAACTTTGCATAAATCAAATCTAATTTTAATAAATAATTGAAAAATTAAAAATATATTTAACTTTTTATAAAATTATTATTTGAATGTCAAGAAAGAAAAAAAAATGAATTGAGATTTTTAAAATTGGAAAGCTTTTATTGGTTATTCAGGCACACTTAAACCTAACCCTCACGTCGTGTTTGAACGCGTTTTTGGTTGGTAAGAGTATATTTTTAATCGTTTTGTAGCAATGTATTCTGAACTTCCCAATATTCTTCACATTTTCTATTCAAACTTCAAAGCAATATCAGGATTTTTTATGTTCACTAATTTTTTTATGTTTATGAATCTTTTTAGAGGGAAATAAGCATCTTCTTTCACATTAAAGTTCTCTTAATTGTTCTTAACTAATGTTTTTAACAATATAACTACTTCAGATGTGATAAAAAAATCATTCCAAATGAAAAAAATTGATAACCTCAAATTATTTATATTTAAAAAATGGATATTATATTAATTTTTTATTAGAAAATGATAAACATATTACCTTAAGTGAACATATTATATTTCTAGACCTAATTGATATTAAATAAATTTATATTACCTTATTAAATGTATAGTAAAATAATTATAAAATATTAGTTAACTAGTTAATACTTTCATAATTTATGTCTATTGAAACTTTTTTTTTATTAATATCCTTTATAACTCTTTATTCAATACCTACACTAAAGTTCTACATTAAATAAAACAAAACAATTTATTAATTCTTCCTATTTAGTGCTGAAAAAATGTTTGAAATTACTTCCAGAAGCTTCCATCACCTATAAAAGGTCCAAAATCTCAAAGTAAAATGTTGATCTTGATGAAACATCTTTTCGAATTCATACAAAAGTCTAAAACATAAACAAAATCCTTAAAAAGACGAAAAAGGTTTATAGGACATCCTCTATCAAATATTCTAATCAATTGAAAATTCAAAAGTGTTATCTTATTGGAAAAATGATAAGAATAACTTCATAGAACTAGAAAAAAAAAAGGTTTTAAAATATAAAATTTAAAAATAAATAACAAAATGATTTAATTTTTATTTTTTTTATATAAACCCACATAGTAGGCATTATTATGAAACCCTAACATCCTAGCTTGAATGGCACCTCAAAATCCATTAATCATATATCATTCTATGAATATGTCATGAAAAAAAAAAATACAAAAACATATGGAAACTAAACCAAACCCATGGAGAAGCAAAGAAGACTCCTAGAAAACAAATGAACAAAATCTAAAATCTAAAATCTGAGAGACTAAACTTATTATGAAAGAAATCAAAACTAATCATAGGAGATAATGTATTAATAACATTTTAACTTTTTGATATACCATTAAATAATGTTAATGACATTTTGAAAGGTAAACTTTTGTAGAAATATAACTTTTATTTATTTCATTTAAAATAAAAATCTTTACTGTGCTAAATTTGAATACAAAATAATAAAAACTAAAATTAAAATTTTAAGATATAAAAATTGGAAAACTATTTTTATGAACGGTCTAATTATCATATATTAACTATATTAAAAAAATATACCGTGACTGAACCACGAATGGTCTTGCAAAAATATTGTTTTAGAAAATGATGATTTAGTAGAAAATAAATAAACACAATCTTATTCAAAACTTAAGAGGAAATCATGTCTTTTAAAAGTTAAAAAACGATTTTATTGAAAACTAAAAGGTGAAAACTATTAATTTTAAATTTAGAGAGAGTAAATACCGTTTAATATAATATAAAATCAAACAAATATATTTTTTTATTTTAGCGAGTAAAGTTAAGAAAAAAAAAAATGGTTAAAGGTAAATGTAAATAAAAAATATTTCTCAATTTTATAAAATAAAAGACAGCATAAAATTCTGCTAAAAAGTACCAAGAAAAGAATTTTGGTCTTTAAATTGGTGAAATAATTTATATAAAATAGTAACTATAGTAATGAATGATTAGGATAATTTATGGTCATTTATGAAGAAGACTTTTGAAGGTACGGGTGAATTTATGTGTTAAAAAGGCTAAAGAATAAATAAAGTGTTGTAAAAGGTCAAGTGCAAATTCAGCTTTCTATCATCAAATTTAACCTCAAAAGTCCAAATCTTGAAAGGACAAGTGGATTTTCCCATCAAATACTGTTACATAGATATAAGAAATGTTTTAATAAACTTATTCCTAAAAAAAAATTTAAGATAAAAAAATTAAAATAAATTAATTTAATTTTAATCATAGATAATATTTTAAATATATTGTAAATAAATTAATTTTAATTTATAGATACTTTTATTATATTAAATATTTTTTCCTCCACAATTCTCTATAGAATAAATTATTATTTTGATTTTTTATTTTCATTACACTTTCATTTTTAATTTTTATTTTAAATAATTCATAATTTTAATTCCATCTTTAATTCTATACATATTTTATTGAACTCTAAATTTAACATATTTATTAAAAGTATTGTCAATAATTAGGAAAGAGAAACTAAAATATAATTTAGCTTCATTTACATAAACATCATGCCGATATTTTTATTATACGATGTATTAAGCTAATTTGTAATTTTGATTGTTCTTTAATTATTGATCTGCGACTTTAGTCAACTTTTTTTTGTCAGCCACTTTGGTTTCTTCTGTGTTTGGGAAAAAATTTCAATTTTGGCTAAATCTTCAAACTTATGTATACTTTAATTAAAAAATAGTTTTACGGCACTTTAGCAAAATATATTAAATCTAGGGTTTCACTAGTTAAACAAAACACATGTAAAATTAATTAACAAGCTAAAACTGTAATATATTTTACAATTATAAAAAACAAAAAATCAAAATTACGATTTTTTTACTTAAATATTATTGTTTTAAAAAATATTTACAAGAATATAACCTTTAATAAATTATTTATACAAATAATATAATTTATTGTGATTTAGTTTTTTATGAAAAAATAATTCTTAATTATTGGTAAAAAAAAAAAAAACTGATTCAATAGGACGAGTTACAATAAGATCTCGGGTTAATAAAAAATATTCAACAACATATTAATAAATTGATACACTACAAAAACACCAATTCAAAAATTTATGTTAAAATTCCATTTAACATGAACACTAAATTATATTATCTGATATAAATAATCAACCAAAAAGTATATTTCTGTAAATATTTTTTAAAACAATAATATTTAAATAAAAAAAATCAAAAATTACATATTATAAATTAAATGGAATTATAGTTACAAATTAGATTTTAATTTAAGTTAAACTTTTCCTTTTTTTTTTCCTCCTAAATGTTAAATTTTTGAATTGATTATTAGGTCTATGACTATAGAATGTGGGTTGATTTGACAAGTTCTGGGTTGGGTTGCAGCAGACTTGAGATGAAAAATTAGTCCAAAATCAGAAAAAACACATTCATCATTCATTCTACAGACTTGACTTTTTCAGTTCTGAAATTATATATGAATATGAAAATTTATGATTATCATAATTAAATCAAAAGCACAAAATTCGTAGGTCAACAAACAACCACCACCACCAAAGACAGCAAAACCGTGTTTGCTTCGTGTAATGTCTTTTCACAACATTTCTTATTATAATATTTCATAATCTTTAGTTAAGGGTTTTTGCTCACTTAATTTCTTAATTAATGCCTTTAAACCACCACCTAATATCACTTAATCATTCTTCTAATCACTCTCTTACCCTAACAAAATAATAATCATACATACCCACAAATTGTTACTAAATATTATTAATACTAAATTTTATCATCATGGGATTTTGCCCTCTGAAATTAATTTCTCTGTGAATTTTTCTCTCAATTTTCATGGGATTGCAATTTGTTGTAGTTTAAAGGAAAATCACCACCAAATTTTCTTCAATTTTGTATTATTATTGTTTTTTTTAAATGTATAACATATTGTATATTGGTAACAAATTTTATGAAGATGTTTAGTTAATACCAATATATTTTAAATGTTCTAGTGTGAGTTTATTCTAATTAAATAATATTAATATTATATTTTAATAACTTCTTTATCTGTACAGTCAAAATTAATTTCTGTCTTGGTAATATCCTGTAAATAAATATCAAGCAAATACAAACATATTTACTATTTTATATGAGAAATTAATAATTATCTGAAACATCTAAAAATTATAAGCAACCTATTAAAAAGAGTTATAAATTTAATTTACACGTGTCCATCTCTCTAAATAGTATAAATTTGTCACACAGTCTTTTAATTAAAAGTTCAAATGTATTTTTTTTAAATAACAAGCTCTTTCACGGGAAAATTACACTTAAGTATACTAGAATAATTATATTAACCTTTTTAGTATTTAATGTAATTGAAAAATTCAAATTTAAAACTTTAATTCAATTGTTAAATTATAATAAAATCACGTTCGGTGCTAGGAATTAAAATATTTTTAAAACGATTAAATAAAATCAATAAATTTATTAAAATTTAAAATATTTGATCTGGCAATGTTAGTATTGTGATTGTAAGAGTATTTCCCATGTTAAAATTTATTTTCTATTCCTCATTCGTTTTTTATGAATAATATTTTACCAAAAAATTGAGATTATTTATTTATTTCTAACAATAAACACAACTCAAATTTGAGTATTTATTTTGTATTCTTAATCATCACTATCGGCATGCTATATTTATTGCGTTATTGTTATCTTTGTTATCTTCAATTTTTTATGGTTAATATTAAATCATACCTCAACGGTTCTAATCTATGATTAATGAGTTTTATTTAGTTTTTACTCACATAAAATGCTCATTTAGATTCAAAAAAACAGTTTTATGATTAAACAACATTGGTTTCAGTTGCTTATACAGAAATAAATCCTGTTTACTTCAATAATCTCATTTAATTTTTAGAACCAAAATAGATAATTTGGTTGAAGTTGCTTCAAGTAAATAAATTCTGTAATTATTGTTTTCTTTCTTCTTTTTCTCGTGATTATCAATTAATTCACAGTAGGTACATGTATGCTTGCCCCGCATGTGCTTCATTCGACTTTTTCTTTATTTCCGAATTATTTTAATTATTTTAATTTTATATTATCTGCACACCACAAATGGTCAGAAGTTGAAATTCTCGTTTATTTATTTTTTAACTGAAAGCGAATAAATATATACACTCGCTAAAAAAACATGAAAATAAACGAAAAAGGGAAATCTGCGGAACATTCTTCGTCTCGCTCTCGCTTTTCAAGCCCAACAACGCCCAAGTTTGTGTCTCCGATATTTTGAATTCTGAAGAATTGTCAAACACTCTGTTTCTGATCATCGACGCTGATCTCTGTTTCCCTTCATCACTATTTCTGATCGCAAAGGTCGAAGGTTTTCCGCATCAAAATCGAATTTTGTTGGCTCCATCATCACTATGGGTAGAATCACGAAACTGGGTTTTCTTCTGTTACCCAGATAAGTCAAAGGGTTTCTTCTTTCTCTTATCTTTCGCTGCTATCGCCAACCTATCATCGTATCAATTTTCGGACAAGTGCACAAACAACAACATTTGTATCTGGTCGCTTCTCGTTCCAATTGCGTGTTTCTTGTTCAGATTGTGAAGTTAACTAAGTTTAGGGATCTCTTTGTTTGTTTTTAATTTTTTTTGTTCCTTTTTTCAGATTAGAAGAAAAAGGGTAAGGGTTGTTCCGTGTTTGTTTGATGAATTATGTTCAATAAGATATTCAGTAAACTCCCTCGGAAGTCATCGAAAGGTTCCGAACACGGTGGAAGTGGAAAAGGCCATCATGGCGTTAACACTTCTTCGAAGAACAGTGATTCTGTTAGTGTTACCCCAGGTGGCACCAAACCGGGGAATTCTTCCGTTACGGGACAGAATCATGGTAACAGAGTTCTATTACCGAAGGTTGTGAACGAGAACAATATTCACAACAACCCCAATAACGGGAATTTGGGTTCCTATGAGGCATTGCCTACATTTAGGGATGTTCCCTCTTCTGAGAAGCCAACTTTGTTTGTCAAGAAGCTCAGAATGTGTTGTGTGGTGTTTGACTTCACTGACCCCACCAAACACCTCAAGGAGAAGGAGATTAAGAGACAGACCTTGGTGGAACTCGTGGATTATGTGACTTCGGCGAATGCTAAGTTCGCGGAGAATGTGATGCAGGAGGTTGTGAAAATGGTGTCTGCAAACATCTTCAGGACACTCAGTCCTCAGCCACGCGAGAATAAGATTGTTGATGGTGTTGATGTGGAGGAGGAGGAGCCTTCAATGGATCCTGCTTGGCCTCATTTGCAGATTGTGTATGAGCTTTTCCTGCGGTTTGTGGCTTCACCTGAGCTGGATGCGAAGTTGGCCAAGAGATACATTGATCAGTCCTTCATTTTGAAGCTGCTGGATTTGTTTGACTCCGAGGATCCGAGGGAGCGGGAGTACTTGAAGATGACTCTGCACCGTATCTATGGAAAATTCATGGCGCATCGCCCTTTCATCAGGAAGGCCATCAACAATGTGTTCTTTAATTTTATTTTTGAGACTGAGAAGCATAATGGGATTGCTGAGTTCTTGGAAATTCTTGGGAGCATCATCAATGGTTTTGCACTGCCATTGAAGGAAGAGCATAAACTGTTTCTTGTTCGCATATTGATTCCTCTGCACAAGCCAAAGTGCTTGGCAATGTATCATCAACAATTGTCTTATTGCATTACTCAGTTTGTGGAGAAAGACTGCAAACTTGCTGATACAATTATCAGGGGGCTATTGAAGTACTGGCCCATAACAAATAGTTCAAAGGAAGTTATGTTCCTGGGTGAGTTAGAAGAAGTCTTGGAAGCAACCCAACCCCCAGAATTCCAACGTTGTATGGTGCCATTGTTTCGTCGGGTTGCCCGTTGTTTGAATAGCCCTCATTTTCAGGTATGAATTTTCCAATGGTTTCCTCTTGCTCCTTTTTTGTTTCCCCCCTTTCTTAATTCATTAGGAAATTGCACCTGATTTCAAATTAATTCTCTCTGGCAACTTCCTTCACTGAAAACTACATTTTAATTCATTTTCTCTTGTTGAGAAGCTGTTTTAGCTGGAGAGAAAAAGAGAAACCTTGTTTCATCATCCCATAGCTTAATGCATATTTTGTTTTGCAGTTTTGAAGTTGAAACGTAACACAATTATCAAAATAAGAAACTTGAATCCTTTCGTTGACTAATGCCTTCTTAAAACACGGAATCAAGGTTTCAAATTGCAATTGTGGTCACCGTTTTGTCCCATTTCTTGATATTGTGGGAAACTGCAGCCAATATGGCCATGACTGGGGTCATGAACACTTAAAAATCTTGATGTTGCAGCCAAAACCATGGTCACGGACCTATTTCTTAAACAATGCACGGAGTGATGGAAATCATTCATATCTATGCCCTCTAATGACTTGGGCTTTAGAAGTACGAGATTCTAGTGTGGGAATTACCGGGCCTTGGGCTCCCCAACTGTAATGGCTAAATTTTGTGGTTTAGCTGTCCCTAGGTTCTTACAATTAGAGCTTTCTACCTTGTCTATTAGCACAAAATGTGCAACGACAGTGGTGACATTAGCATTGTAGTGTTTGCCCAAGACTAGTCAAAGGGCCAGTGCATTGCTAGCTCGTTTGGGTGCTGGGACTGTAGAGCTTTGTGGGATTTTAGGACTTAGGATCCAACTGCAAGGGGACTTATGGTGTGTCCTCCCAAGCTTCTTATCAATTTGCTTGTAAGAAACCATATTCTAGCAAATATAATCCAGAAGTATTTACATGACGAATTATCACATATACATAAATGATATGTCAGCTTTTAGTAAATCATTGTTTTGTGTATATTGTCACTTCACTTTCAAATAAGCATAGAATCATGTTCTGGTCTGATGAATCCTGTCTGCAAAAGGTTTTGATCTTGTCTGCAAGTTTCACGTACTTGATCTTCCATGTTCCTATCCTGTCAGAGATATCCTTCCCTCTTTCTCTGTGTTGGGAGAAGGCCTCAGAATAGCTTTGATATTTCTCATATTCCCTCTCACATAAAAGCTAAGCATGGAAGAAGGGTACGTAAACCTTGTGTTGAAAATAATTTTAATTAAGAGAATTGAGGGTAGCAAGGATTGAACTCTTAACTAGTTGATTAAACACAACGTTGAGTAGCTAAAATATCTTGAAAGGAAGAGCCGTTGAATGTAGGATCAAGAATTGTTTTTTTTTTTTATATTTTTATGTCGAACTGGTTCAGTAAGGTTTATATTCTCTGTAGTAAATGAATATACAAGACTGTCCTTTTCCTGTGAAGAAGGAATTGATGATATTGTTAGTGTGATGTGACAACCTGTGAAGTAAACTTTTGCTGGCTGGCCATTAATTATGGGCATACGCCTACTTGACTCGAATGAGGACAGATTTTTTTTTTATAATTTCCCACTTAGAAAATCTATTTGTAAGTATAAGTAATTCGGCGGACTCCATTCTACGTGCAGATTATCTGCCACTTACTTTATAGCTTAATTTTGAATGTTGATGATTTTATCTGAAGAGGTGAAAGAGACCATAATCTTCATCAAGCAATTACCGTATCGTATCATGTAATGATGCAATCAGTAAAGTACTGTTAGGCAATGTCAATGTCAAAGATTGTAAGACGGTGCTTGTAAATTGTTATTAATTCTCTGCATTAGTCCACTTTTGAAAATTTAAGCTGAAATCCACTGGTAATGGTTTCTATCCAATTTGACTTTCCTTTATCAAATTTAGACTCTTATAAATTTGCAATTATTATGACGCAGTTGGCTGTCAACATGATGAAATAATTCTTATTAGATGAGCCTTATTGTGTGATTGTTGTACAGATAACTGCCCTTAGCAGTCTCTCTTAGATAATTTCGAGTGGTTAGAAAGATAGTTAAAGATCTCATTCTGCTTAATAGTATGATAATGATAGCTGTCATCCAGTAAGTTGACTGGATTAATCAAGTCTTCGGGCAATTTCTCAGATAACTTAGATACAATTTGACTTCCATTATGTTCAAGGGAAAGGGCATCTAAGGCCCTTTCTGTATTCCAAAAGATCCACATAATAGGGATATATCCTTCCTTGCAGCCCCATCCTCTCCCTTGATCTCGCAAATGACAAGAAAGCGTGTTTAAAATGTACAGATGATGCTCATTTCATTGTATAAGGTTTTTGCGTGAATAGGAAATGCTCCCTAGCTTTCTCTGAATATTTTTACCGGTGGATTTTATGAATTTTTTGTTACATTAACCGAGCCATGTAACTGACCTTAACTTATATAAATAAGGCTGTTGTTGATATTGTTGTTGTTAGGAGTGTATTTTTGAACTGCTGTTACATTCTCTACTGCAATTTGCAATAGTTAGTGGCTAATTGCGCAGCATGATGTTTCAATTTCTCTTCGATGTTTATAAATGATTATTATGCATACATTGAATGATATAGGGCCATGTGAAAGTAACAAAATGGAGTCTACAAAACTGAACAATGATCTGTTTAGTTTTATTTATCATGTTGTCTTAGGACAAAACTTGGGTGTTTTACTTAAAGTGTTTTATGGTGATGATCTTGAATCAAAATTAGAGTTTGACCCTGTTAACACGCTGAATTTTAACACTGGTCTTTTGTATGCATGTGAAACTCTGATTCTAATTGAAGAAATTAAACAATACCACAATGCATATATTACTGATCCCAAGTCTTGTCTTTTGTCTTGCCCTGAATTAGTAGGGTTGCAGTTGCAATATTCTATTTTCCCTTGAAGGTCCACAAACATGTATCTTGTATCTTTTTTCCTCAGGTGGCAGAAAGAGCTTTGTTCTTGTGGAACAATGATCACATTGTGAACTTAATCAAGCAAAACAGAAAAGTGATACTGCCCATCATCTTCCCTGCATTGGAGAGAAATGCTAGAAGTCATTGGAACCAAGCTGTCCATAGTTTGACATTAAACGTGCGGAAGATTTTTAATGATGTCGACGCTGATCTATCCAAAGAATGTTTACAAAAGTTTGAGGAAGACGAGTCAAAGGAAAGTGAAGTGAAAGCAGGGCGTGAAGCCACGTGGAAACGCTTGGAGGAGCTTGCCATGAAGAAAGCAGCAAGTGGCGAAGCAGTGCTTATTGGTAAAGCACCAACTCGCCCCTCTGCAGGTTAGATAGAACTGGAATATGTGTATTCTGCTCCAATAGCTTCATTTTTTCAAAAAAAGATTTTTATAGTATTTTTTTTGCATGTGATGGGTTGGCCAAGAGGGGCAATTTGTTGAATACTTTCTTATTCACTTCTTATAGAAGGCTATGATTAGTAGCAAATATCTCATGCAAGGCAACATCCAAAGCTTAATTATGAGTATATATATATAGCTTATACTTTTGTACCCAATGTTGCCACAAAGCACGTTTGGGCACTTCCCTTTGCAATGAATATATTTCGTTTCAAGACTCTCTAGGATTTCAGTTTGCAACGCAAGTCTAGTTAAGGAAAAACTCAGAACCAAGAGAGAGACAAAGCTATTGTAACGTAAGACTTTGTCTCCATTTGACCTGTCTTGGTCCACAATCCAATGTATGGGTTGAATTTGAATTTCATGCTGCCCCCTTTTACACTGGGGCGACTGTGGTTGTGTGCTGTTCCCACGTCTTGGATAACATTTCTCTTCAACAATTTCATTTTTTTTTCTTTTTACATTTAAAATTTTATGAGGAATGAATGATGTGCTAACTAATACCAATCCAATACATGAAAAGTCTTCAACCTCAAAGAATCCTTACATTTTGTCTTATTTCAAGAAGACCATGGACAGGTTCAACCTCAAACTTTTTAGACTGGAGTATTTTTTTTTAACTTATGATATGTAAATTCATCAAAATACATAAATATACATATCTGTACAATTTCAATTAATTAACAATCTATCATAAATTATGTAATGTTTTTCAAAAATTTAAAGGTTAATATAATTTGTAAAGGTTATCAGTGCAATGTTTTGAACATTAAAGTAGGGATAGAAAAAAAATAAAGAACATACCTTGAATTTTACAAAATTTGTGTAGAGTAAATTAGAGTTTCAAAGTTAAAAATATCAGTTAATGATCAAGACAGTCACCCCTATCGACAAAGAAAGTTGTGAATTTTGAAAGAAAAAAATAATGGAAATGTTTAATAATTATAAATTTTTAACAGTATTTTTTCTTATTATAGTAATTTAAATATAATATTAAAGTAATAATAATATTAAAATAATAAATAAAATTTAATAATATTAAATAAATCTATCTTTCCGTTCATTTATATTTTTTTCTTAATTCAAATCATTGTTTTCACTTTTTTGTCTCTTCTTTGCTTTCTTAAATCCATACTCTAATCCAAAAGTGGAGTTTCCCATGATATGCTCATTCACCTTAAATAGATAAAAGTATAATATATATTGATTCCTTCCAAGATCGAAATATAACTGTTCAAAATGGAGATTTATCTATGCAAGGGCTCAGTATAATTTACTCAAATAAAAAAAATGACTTTTTTACCTTATCCAAATTAAAATAAAACAGTTTAAACCAAATTAAAAAGCCAATTATACTTTCTGGCCTGATAAATAAAATAAAACCCAACAACAAATAAAGGCTACGTTTTTTTACTTCTTGTTTTTTTAACTAGGTTTCACAATAGGCTTTTCTTGTGGTTCCATAAAAGTGATTATTTCAGCATTCCATACCCTCAATATCTTTCTATAAAATTAATTATTTTAAAAATATCCTTCTTTATTTTTATGGCATTTTAAACATTATATTTGTTAAAAAAATTAATTTTCAAATTGTATAATTTTCAAATTGTATAATTTAATATTCAGTTTTTTGCTCTGGACTTTCATATTTTTTAGTCTAGAAACCAAAATTTTAAATATATTTTTAACTTTTGGATTATGTAATTCAGACTCTATAATTTAAAATAAACTTATATCATTAAAAATGTTAAAAATATAAAATTATTTTTAAATTTTTTTAAAATTATGGAGATGTAGGTTGAAGACATCCAGGTGAAGAAAGAATCAGTCCACTTATCTTCGTACACAGCACGGATTTTTAGCTTTGGGCCTGGAGTGTTTTTTAGCCCAATTCGAAAGAAAATAGAAGCAGTCACTCGGCTTCCTAATTTGCGCAATTATTCTACATTTTAACTTTTTACTCATTTGATTGATTAATTTAACCATCATTTAATAATCTCATTTTAACTTTCAACTAGCTATTCTAAACATACAAAAATTAAACCTTTTTCAATCAACATTGATGATTAGAGAGTTTCAATTTTAATAATAGTCTATTTACAAATTCTTAATTAATTTAAACTCCTAATATTTTACTAAAATAATTAATATGTTTCTATTTTTATTATATTATCTTAGTTAAGATATAATTAGGAAATATTAAAATATAAATTAAATAATAGTAAAATAAAAAATATTTTTAAAAATAAAAAATATAGGGTGAAGAAAGCAAAATATAACAATAGGTTGTTCCATATATATCATTTGCATAGTATTATATTACATAAAGTACTTTTTTTATTGTAATAATTATATTGAATTTTAAAGTATGTATATTATTTTTTTATAATTTTTTAATGTGAGTTTAGGGTTTTTAATGTGGTAATTTTTTTCACTTCACTTTATATATGAATGTATGGAAAAATTTGTAGTGCTATTTCTGGATATTTAATTTATATAGTTAATGTATTCAAAAAATTGTAATGTTACGTCATTCTTCATTCTTTATTCTTAATTGAGAAAAATATTTCTTCAAATCTTGATACATCTTAGTTATCCTAGAGTTAAATTGAGAAGATTCTTATGATCTTCAACCAACGTAATCTTTCTAATCTCTAGATTAATCGGTACCCAAAGTGAAGTTTTTTGCTTGATTGGTCCCTAAAAGTTTTATAACAATCTTTAAGTCTTAATCAACTTGTTGTCGCTCAAAAATCAACTTTAGAAAATCATAAGTTATAGTAAGCATATTACGATATGCTTTAAAGCCACCACAACATCCAAATTAAGATTCCGGAATTCTTCAATTATCAGAGTTAATAACTACATCATTTTTATGTTTAAGACATTTGTTACAACATTTGCTTTTCTTGAATTATAGTTTAACTAAAAATCACAATCCTTCAAAAACTATATCCACATTTGTTGTTGATATTTAACTCTTTCTTATCAAACAAATATTTCAAGTTCTTATTGTTGTACATTTCAAACTTAACACCATACAAATAATGTCACCATGTCTCTATTTATAGAAAATACAACTACAACTAATTCTAAATCACATGTTGGGTAGTTGCGCATTTGGAATCACCAACACCAAGGAATTAGTCAACTTTTGCTTTAAGTCATAGAAACTCTCTTCACACATATTTTTTCAAGTAAATGATTGGTTCTTGAAGTTATTGAGTCAACAAAATTGTTACTAAAAAAAATCCTTTAATAAATTTCCTGTAGTATCTAGTCAAATCCACAAAAAATCTTATTTCAGTCACAATTTTAAGATTTTCTCACTTCTACAATATTTTTATTTTTTTATATTAACATTAAAAATTTTATATACATTTTATTGAATTTTTATTTATTTTGAACTACATATTATTTTATTTTATTTATTTTAATCTTTTTATTAATTAATTTATTTTCAATAATATATTGATCCTTTTATTTTTATTTTATATCTTTATGGTTTAATTTAATAGTTTTTCATATTTTATATTTTTATATTTAATTTGCTTTATATATATATATTGGTTATTTTCATTATTTTATATTTATTTATTTAATTTATTTTAAATAATATTTTTATTAATGTATATTTATACTATTTAGTTTATACACGGTTATGTATTATTTTTTATGAATTTATATTTATATTATTTAAATTAGTTTTAATTATGTAATAAATTTTTATTTATTTTATTTTATCTTAAATTTTTTATTATTTATATTCTTTTTAGATATGCACTCGCTGTTTATTTCATTTACATTTTATTATTTATTTACTTTCAATAATGTATTAGTTCTTTTATTTTCCATGTTTTTATTATTTAATTTTTTATTAATTATATATTTTATTTCTTTTCAAATTTTTTCATAAAACAACTAGATAATAATATAATAATTTTATACTATATTTCATTTTTGACGTCATTACATCTGCTCACCACTTTTCATATATTTGTAAAAAATTACTTATTACTATTCCAAATGTGTTATCTTTTAAAGTCTTTTAAGAATCGTGGTTAATACTATTTTGACATGTTTAAAGGAGTTTATATAAATATTATTAATTGTTATTGTATATATTGATATAATTATAACTTTTTCAAATAATACATTTTCACACTTCTATATTTTCTTAAATTTCAAGTTTAAGCTTTATTAAATATTTTTAAATCTTTACCTTTTTAAATTCTACTTTTCCATTATTATTTTCTTAATTTATTCTGCTGAGTATTTTTCATATATTTCTAAACCTCTAAAGCTAAAAGGTATAAAGCTACTTGTTGCTGTCAATCTGAATTAAACATGTTTCAAATTAATTAGTAATAAGTTCTCTTTTTGTACTTTTACTTTTACTTTCAGATGTTTCTTTATGCTAAACTTTTTAAGTTGTTAAAAGAATTAAATGTACATAAAGTAGAATTTAATAAGTTGATTTCTTTGAAATATGGTGCACTCATAAACAAGTGTTAAAAAAATCATACAACTATTTAAACTTTTCCAAACATTTATTTTACAATCGTTAATTTTTGTTTAACTTTCCTAAATAAATGGTTTAAGACATAAAAAAATTATATAATTAAGAAAAAAGATTATATTATTATTATTATTATTTATCTCTGTTTTGTCAGTTATAATATGATTATTTTATGTTCATAATTAATTAATTTAAAATATTCTCATTTCATTTTAATTTATTACTTAGTTAATCTACATCACATTAACATTATTCATTAGTTTATTAATTTATTTTAATTTTAAAATTTTTAATTTGAGTTTAACTTATATGTAAATAATTTGTGGAGTTGACTCTATCACCACATTACATTAATATTAGGATAATGAGATAAAATAATTAAATGATTCGAAATCTCCTTACATGTTTATGGAAAAATATGCATATCATTTAATTTTAAAAAAATTATCATCACAAAAATTAAATTGATTAAAATAATTATTAGCAAATGGCAATAAGTACAGTTTTTAAAAAAAATCAAAACTAAAGAACCATGTTTATAAAAGTTAAAATATTCTTATAGATTTATCATCAATATAATTTTTAAGATGAAAATGAAAGATATATTGAGATAAACGTTTCAAAAGTATAACTTATAAAAGAATATAAAAATGAAAATTATTTTTTTTAAATTAAAGTGAGGGATGGATTATTTATCATCTAACAAAAAAGAAGAATAATTATTTAAGGAGGCGAATTTTTAACATTTTTGTTATATTAGTAGTCTGAAGACCCATGGGCATATTTTTTTTAAGGTTTTATTTTAAAAAAATAGAATATATTTATGTTATTATTAAAATTATTAAAAAAATTAGAAATAAATTAAATATTAATTGTCTCTCCATCTGCCACGTGTATGGCCTGTTTTCCTCGCCATTATTATTAATTCAATAAAAAAATAAAAGAAAATGATAGAGATAAGAAAAACTCTCTCACTGGTTCGCTCTCTTTGTATCAATGGAAGTGGGAATGTCTCTGAACGCGCTCCTTCGTCTTCCTCCCACGAATTCACGCTTCCTCCACAACGACGACGTTTCGGTGAGGCACTCTCTGGTTTCGAACCGGAGGCAGCACCGGAGTTTGAAGACTCCGCAGCGTCACATGTTTGTGGTTGAAGCCAAGGGCAAAAAGGGAATGATGTCTCGTCAGTTTCAGCGTTCTCCTCCTCCTTTACCCAAAATTGAAGACGATGGCAATCCCAAATTCGTCGTCTTCATTCGCATGGCCAATGTAATCATTCCTTAATTAGCTATTAGTGTTAATTAAGTTGCATGTTAAGTTCCTTATTCCATTCTTACCCTTGATTGCATTGCAGGTATACCTTTGGTACCCTCTTAGCATTGTAACAGGTGGCACCACTGCTAAAATCATGGTTGCTGCTAAAGATAATTTTCTCGGCAAGTATATCTACAAAGACACCCTTGATAGAAATCTCGCTGCTGTTATCTACAAAGTAAGCCTTTTTTTTCGTTCTTTCACATTTTCTAAACTATTATGTGTATGTGAAAAAAATGTTGTTGTGACAGAAAAAAAAGGGGCATTCCGAGAATTGAACTCGGGACCTCTCGCACCCTAAGCGAGAATCATACCACTAGACCAAATGCCCATCTTGACCAAGATAAATTTTTATAACGATGTGAACAATTTTTGTATTGGAACATGTTCTGCCTCAATAAAATAAACTGTTTTTGGGTTGTGGTAGTATGGAGCACGACGTGTTTGTCTATGTGAGATGCAAAATCTTGAGTGTTGGTTGGATGTGTAGGAATCAAGGTGAGACCAACTTATATACAGATACGATGTGATGTGTTCTTAACCAATTGATGTTTTGTCGAGTCCTTTATAGCCACGTTTTGGTATTTATTCAACAAGGATTTATCACATGAGAACTCATTCATAGGCTGATAAGCATGATCCTGAAGCTTACTAAAATTAGCTAAACAGTTTTTGTTAAATTTCACTGTAAAACTCGTTGAAATAAATTAAAAAGTGTCCATAGTAAGGTCATAAGCTACTTTCATCTGCCCAAATAAGCTCTTTGTAAGTTCTCGCGAACACACTGTAGATCTTGTGTAATTGCTAATTACTATGCTGGACTGTGCTTTGTTAATTTCTCATTGTCCTGTTTTTGTTGCTGACTGCTTTTCTTCGATTCAAAGGATGAGAAGGAAGTACAGAAATCTGCATTCAAACAATACCGTGTATTGCGTACAGCTACTGATTTCAGATACGGCTACAAACTTGTTGTAATGCTCTTATACTTTCTTTGATGCTAGAACTCAATAAATATTTTAACTCCGATTTCACTTTTTCCCAACATTGAAATTTTATGCATTACGGAAGTTAGAAGACCATTCCCACATTTTCTTTAAAGTTTTTTCATATGATGAATTTGCAGGAGAATACCAACATAAGAGCTGCACTTTCTACCACCGATGTTATTGAGGTAACATTCTTGACGTGTTCTCCGTTGTTGTCATTATAATTTTTTTGAAGTTTCATACAGAACTTTAAACCTCACGGCATCTGGGATGTATGTTTTACAAATACAACAAGAAATTCTGATTGTTTACACAATTTTTTATTTTTGAATTAGCGGGAATATAGCAATTTTCTTAATCATTGAACTTTTTAAATTTTTTCAACCTCAACAATAGTCCATATCATAAAATGTATACTTTCTATCCCGGCATTAAAAAAGAATATTTGTGATATTTTCTCACTAATATATTGTTATGTTTGCATATCTAAATTGAAGCTCCCAACACCAGATAAACTAAAAACCGTGCTCGATAAAGTGAAAGACTTTTTTGGAGATGCAAAGGAATCTTTTGGAAAGATAACATCATTGGGCACTACTACAACGGAGGAGTCAGAGGAAGACACTAAAGAAAAAACCAAGTGAGTTTTACATCTTATAGCCAGAATAAAAAATCTGAATTTTTATTATTAGGGAATTAAATAATTTTTTCCTATTTTCTTCTACAACGACCTCGACTTCATGATAGCACGGACATTTAATGGAGTTTATATGATCCTACGCTACGCATTTCTATGAATATTATTCAATTAACAAGGAAATGGTAGGTTTTTCTTTTGCAAAATTTCTGATGGGTTTAGATTATTTTTTTGCCAATGCCAGGGTTAAAGGATGAAACTATAGCTGGAAATGATTTGCATGAATTGTTATGAGTAGCCCATGACCCTTTGAGCTCAGAAGGCTCTATTCTTTTGATGGATTGGTTGGAGTGGAAACTTCTGTGCACAACAATGCTACTCCAGGTTTTGTTCTTAGATCTGTAACCATGAAAATTATTTTATGTTCTGCATAGTGAACACAACCTTTACGATACTGATCACTCGTGTATTATAATCCATGATGCTTTGAATAGATAACATGTAGGATGAGCATGTGATGGTACCGTTATCAGTTCAAGAGATTCCTGGAACTGTTGTACAAATTACGAGTTGTAATATCTATGCATTTTATTTGACAGAAATTCATTAAATTACTCAGATTGCAATATCAACTTGTGATAAAAAAAAAGATTGCATCATCAACCAGACCAATTAACACTGGAATTGTAATCCTGGAAACTCAATGCAAATTGGAATATCTATAGAATTCACAATATAATGTATGTACCTTTTTGTTTATGGCTATATCAGTATAGTTCACCAGTTTATGCGAATTATATTTGCGCGTAAAAAAGTTTCAGGTTAAGTATAATAATATTTACCTGCGATTAACATTGAATTTTAAAAACGAGTAATTTGCATGAGCTTATTGATTTTCCCTTCTTCGTTGGTCAAAAAGAATAGTGAAATTGCGATTTTATGCTGCCGCATAATTTTTTGTTGCTAAATAACGAGGTAAGATTTTGAGAAAAATAATAATTTAAAGAGCTAAGATTTTAAGTTAAGGAAAATTTTATGAAAAAAAATTATAAATTTATTTAAATCGAAACATCCAATCCATACATCTATCACTTGAAAATGGTATGTAAAGATGACGGTTTTAAAATTGAATTCAAATTTAAATTAGTATGAACTAATAGTAATAAAAAAACTAAAATAATATTTAATTAGTAATAAATTACGTAAATTAGGGAAAATTTAATTTCTAAAAGCATATTTCATTTAAGAATGAATAGTAAGATTTATTTATAGCATGGATTAATTTAATGTGAAATAAACTTTCTGAATCTTGAAAAGGAATATGTTAAAAAATGAATCCTTTTAGATCTTTTTCGGATAGCTAGATGAAATTTATAGCAGAAAAAAGAGAGAACTTTTATTCAGTGGATGTCTCTTGCAGTTTGTGGTCCAAATATGTGAGTCTTATTCGATGAAGTGAACTTGAAATTGAAGCATCTCATTTCTGGAAACCATTATGGATAAATCTTATGTGACACTGCACGTTTTCAAAATTTAACTCTTTAAATGAATGGATGAGATGAAGCTTAATCAGGTAGATTATTTTTAATATTACTTCAGCACTTCAGTTATTTCAAAAACAAAACAGAAAATATACCGTGTACATATTTTTATTTAGTAAATTAAAGTAGCCTATGTGTAAATTGATTTTTTTTCCTATAAGATTTTTCCTTTTTGCAAAAAATTCTTTATTTTTTATTAAAAAAAAATCACGTATAACAAATTAACTCACTTATGTTGTGCATTTAACTCACAAATTTCAGTGTGATTAAAGTCGTGTTTAGGTAAATTTGCACATAAACACTTGATCAGAAAAAAAATAAGAAAAACTATATTTTATAATTAAAATCAGTTTTTTAGGTAAGCTAAAATCATCTACTAGTTTTCTAAAGTTATTTTACAGAGAAATTTATTTAAACAATACATAAGTTTAATATCTTGAAAGTGAGTTATTCAAAGAAATAAGAAAATCTAAAATGATAAGAAAATTAACAAACCTATACTTTTTATCATATTTTTTTTATATTAATAATTACAATTTTTTTTCCGTTTAAATGACCACCACTACATATACAAGACTCATTAATTTTCTCACTGAATATTTGGATTCATATTTGTGTATTTCAGGTAAGATAGTGACTTGGAGGAGCTAGCTTCATTGTAATGTAACCAGACACATAAAATTCCGCGATTAAGATTGGATATGGAACATGAAGGGCTCACATTTAGCAGAAAATGTGGTCAAAAGCTTATCCAACAAGTTGGAATTTGAAAGGATCCATTTGCTATAACATGTCAGGTTCTGGAAAATTCTGGAAAACGAAAGAATGCAACAATTCAGTACTCATTTGTCACGACCACACCCATGATGTCGTGTTTTCCAGAATTCTCTACACCTCCTTCTCCAGATTTCTATTCTATATATTTCACAAATCTCTACCATCTCCACATTCACACACAACACTTCCACCACTCCATAGTACGTTAACAACCTTAATTTTTCTTCTGTTCTGCGGTCTCAGTAGACACAACACAACAACCTTTACAAATGGCACACGCTTTGTCCTCTAATCTGGCTCTTAACCTTCCCACATCGAGGTATCTTCGCCACTCGAGACCAACCCAGTTGAAGCCGGTGAAGGTCATCGTGATGGGGGATGCAAGAGAAAAGCTTGACCACGTCCCAAAACCCAACAAGCACCACCATCCTCTCCCCAAAAAGAAAGTTGTCCCAACTGCACCCATAGGTAATCTAGCTCAACCACTGTTTATGTCTTATAAATTCCAATTGTTTTTTTGAAAATTTACTTCACTACCACGTGTAATAAAAAATTTCAGAAACATCTAACTAAAATTTCAAATTTTTATCAGAAAATAACATTCATGTTATCTGTATCCTTATCTGTAATTGTTTGTTTACATATTAAGTTTAATTTCTTTCAAACCATATACTGATTCTTATGCTATTTTGGGTTTATGTGAGTTAAATTATTGCCTTAGTGCAGACTGAATTACCAGTTTTCTTGTTTTCTTTAGTGAGCACTAATTTTATAACTATCTACATGTGTTAATTCAATTAACATGAGAAACTGCATAAAAGCAGGGTTGTGGGACCGATTTCCTACGGCAAGAACAATGCAAGAGATGATGGAGACGATGGAGAGGATGATGGAGGACCCTTTTGCATTTAGCACACTTGAGTGGCCTTCATCACCCTTGCCAAGTGAGGGTGTGGGAGGGTATAGAAGAAGGGGAAGGGCACCATGGGAAATCAAAGAGGGAGAGAGTGAATACAAGATGAGGTTTGACATGCCTGGGATGAGCAAAGAGGATGTGAAAGTTTGGGTGGAGGAAAAGATGCTAGTGGTTAAAGCAGAAAAGGCACCAAAGAAGAATGAGAAGGTGGAACATCATCAACAAGAGAAGCAACAAGAAGAGGAAGATGAATGGTCTGCAAAGAGTTATGGTAGGTATAGCAGTAGGATTTCTTTGCCAGACAATGTGCAGTTTGAGAATATTAAGGCTGAGGTTAAGGATGGTGTGCTCTACATAGCCATTCCCAAGGCTACCAGTTACTCCAACATCCTAGATATCCAAGTTCAATGATTCATCTTGTTTTTGTGTTCTTTTGTTATTTGATACAGAGTTTCCTTTGAAGAATAGTTAACTGTGTAGATATTTTTCTTTTAAGAATGTTTAGTGTTTACTGTACTTTTTAATACATTTCTCTTTTTATGCCGTTTTTCTTTTCGAACAAAGAAAAAGAAAGGGAAAAAAAACAAAAGTTGAAAAAATTAAAAAGATAAAAATTGAAATTAGGAGAAAAAAATTTCAAAAACTCTTTTCACTACATTTATAAGATTTGCGAAAAAAAAAAAAAACTCCTAGATCATATTTTACAATCAATTATATCAAACTGTCATACAGGTAATCGATTAAGTTATAATATGATTAATTTTTTTAATATTATATAATAAAATAGAAAATTATTTTAAATTAATTTTTTTAATAAAAATAAATTTATATAATAATAATAATAATAATAACTATTAAATAAATAATAATATAAATAAATTTATATAATAATATTATTGAATAAAATGTTTAATATAATTTGGTATTTATTAAAAAATATATTTTTATATATTAAAGATTTATATTGATTTAAAATTTTTAAATTTAATTTATATTTTAAAAAAATATTTTTATAAATTATTTTAAATACATTAATTTTAATTAAAATTATTTTATTACACTAATCAAATCATTCATAAATTTTTTAAGTTTTTTTTTTACTTTTTATTATTTTTTCTTTAAATTTTTTAAGTTTTTTTTTTACTTTTTATTATTTTTTCTTTAAAACAAGTAATTTTGTTTTTACTTTTTTTCATCTTTCAAAAGAAACACAATATTAAAGACCTTTCATCAGCAAAATAGTGTAAAATATAAAGTAATTTTAATTTTTTGGTCTGGGTTATGGACAAGAAGAGTATTTTAAGTTAAAAAATAAGAAAAAAAAATCTTTAAAATATTAATATTTTGAAAGATTAAGTATGTATTTTTTTTTAGGTGGTAAAAATTCTTCATATTTAATAAGGATAAATTGGGTTCTTGACTTATTCTCAATTCTGATTTTAAAAGTCTTTATAAAAATAATAAGAAATAATCTCTTTAAAATAAAATACATCTATTTTAACATAAAAATCACCCCACCAAATTTTAATGTTTCATTTTTTTAGTTGACAAAAAATATTACTCCAACCTAATCTATATCTCTAACTTTAAAGCTTCTTTTAATTAATGGATGTTTTTCACTTGCCATTCTTTCATCACTCTTATGTATAAGACTCTTTAATTGCTTTTTATGCTTTAAATTTTTATTTAAAAAAAATTAAGAATAACAAATTAACTCACCTATATTTAACTAGCAAATTTCATCGTGATTAAAGTCGTGTTAAGGTAAATTAATACATAAACACTAGATCAGAAAAAAATAAGAAAAAATATTTTTTTTATAATTAAAATCAGTTATTTAGGTAAGTTAAAATGATGTAGTTTTTTAAAGTTATTTTACAGAGAAATTTATTTAGACAATACATAAGTTTAATATCTTGAAAGTGAGTTATTCAGATAAATAAAAAAATCTAAAATAATGAGAAAATTAACCAACCTATACTTTTTATCATATTTTTTATAATAATAATTACCTTTTCTTTTTTTCCTAATCTCCATTTGAAAATAATTTATTATCCTTTATGTTTCATTCATTTTCACTGTTGTTTTTGTATGGACTTTCAATTGTTATAACTCATTTTGCAAAATTAACTAATAAAGAACTTTACTGTTTCTTTATCTATCTCCAATCATTTGTCACTCTCATCAACTTAGTCAACAATGTCACTCTTATTCTTTCTAAATTTCTTATCATCAGTTGATTTTTTTAAAAATAATTATATATATATATATATATATATATATGTTATACTTGTGCATGTAAAATAATTTATAGATATTTTTCAACAATATTTTACCAGGTAATTAAACAGACAGCAGATCACTACTGATAGAATTGTACTAGATAGTAATAGTTCCCAAAAATTTAAAAAGTGAAAGATTTATATTTATATGATAAAAAAAATAAATATGATATAAAAAATTATAATCTTAAATTATGTAACTATACATGCATATATGATCAATATGATGTATATGATGGTTTAAAATGTAACTTATGATAAGATCCAACTAATTTTTTACTTTTTTTTTTTCATTTTCATCATTCTCAACTTTTCACTTTTAATTTTCTTACAATTTTATTATTGACTCAAAGGTGTTTTTATTAATTATATTGATTTTTTGTTTATTTCTATAACTTTTCTCTAGTTTCCATCTACATATTTTGAAATGTATGCTTAAAAAAATTAAAATAATCATAAAATAGTAATAAGTGAATATCTGTTTAAGAATTTTGGTGTTTTTTATTGAATCTCTGTCATGACACCTAAGACTGATATGATTTTAAAGCTTACTATATTTCAGGGATCTCATAATGATATATTCAAACTCTAATGCATCACCATATATTTCACAAAATTTCATGTTCTGAATTGTTATAGCTTCAAAAATACTAATTAGGTATGATATTAATTTTTTACCTACATTAGAAAGGTAATAATCTATCTATTTTTTATTTTTTTATGTTTTTTTCTTAATATCTTTCTTAATATATTTTTTACTTTCCATTTTCTTGACTTTTCAAATTATTGATTTCTTTAATTTTTGTAAACTCTTAAACATGAAAACAGTTGGATCTTATCTTACACTTTAATTTTTTCATAAATCATACAAGTATTTACTATTTAGTTTTATTGTTAATGGAAATAAATAAATAAATGCATTAATAAAGGATAAATGTATATATTGTATTTGAACTAGTTTGTGCAATAATATTATTTTAAAAATATACTGTAAGAATAATGATAAATAAAAAAAACATTATTAATTAATTATAATTAATTTTTGGTATGTTATATCAATAATAATAAACAATATCAATATTTCTTACAATTTTTGTATCTGCATTGTAGTCATTATAAACTTTTAAATTTAATTTTGAAGTAATTTTTTTCTAAACCTTTAACAATAAGTAACTAAAAATACACTAACTCTTACTAAATAAATAAAAACATATATTTCATTACAAATATACCATAATTTTAAATTTGAGTAGATTATTGTAAATAATAACAATAATAATAATAATACTAAGTATTTGTGAAAAAAAATGTTCATGGATTATTATTGTAAAGTAACTTTGTTAATAATTTTTTAAAAGATAATATTTTTTTACATAATAAAGACATTAAAATCTATACTATTGAAACCTCTATCAGTATATAATGATAATGATTCTTAAAAGAAAAGAAATAGAAAACCACTATGTATCTTTTGAATATTATATAACAACAATAAATATTATGTAGATAAAATGCATTAAATATTAGGATTAGAAATAAAAGAAAGTTAGTTAGCATTGTCTTAAACTTTAGAACACATTGTTGGGGGCATAGATGGAACAATAATAATTGCAAAAATGGCCGTTAGATCTGTGTCCGCTCCTATATTTTCTTCCTCCTAATTCAAATTTTTATAATAACCACAATTTAAGAAAGACAATTATTCCTTTACATGTTATTATGAATGTTTTTCTTAATTATCTTTGGACCAACAATATAATTATTTGTTTGATGTTTGTAGAAAAAAAAATTCACTTCTTTTGTGTACTTTAGTGTGAAAAATTCTTTTACGTTTTTATTTAATTACAAAAAGTTTATTGACTTTCAAATGATTATTTTAAAATTTAGTTCATAATATATATTTTTTACAAGCACACCTATTAAAATCATACCATTTAAGATTTTTCAAGCAAGAAATATTAATAATATAATTTTTTAATATTTTATAACAATTAAATTTATCAATATTACAAACTCAAGTAATTAATCTGACTTTCCATAATTAAAAAAATCAAAATAAAATACTTTAGAAGTTGTTCAGATTGAAAAAAAAATCATACTTTCTTTTCAACATGTGAACAGAGATAAAAAAAAAAAAAACTGTTAGATTCATCTTAAAGACACACTTAATTATTCAATTAATCAGTAATAATAATAATTATTATTATTGGAAAAGAATGGAATGTTAATTAAAGAGAAAAAAAAAATCTAACGGCCAAAACTGATAAATAAAACAAAAATTAAAACTAGACGTTAGAAGCACAAAATAATACAGTGAAAAATTGTGGAGGCAAATCAGCAGTGGGACCCACCTTAATATATAGTTTTAACAAGGACACGGAAGATTTATATTAGGGATGAAGAGACCACAAGTTTCAACCTGGTGTCCAAACCTTAACGTTACTCTAAGAAAAGGAGGTTCATTTCTTTTTTCTCCACATGCAATTCAGAAATTATATTTATTGGACCCTTTAATCTTTGGTTCACATTAATTTCAGAAGCAACACACTTAGGATTTTCACTCTCTGAATGTAGTTATAGAGATAGAAAAGAAAAAAAGAAGAGGCGTAGATTGTTTTTGGTTGAGTGAGGGTTTGGTTTTGCGTAATGGGTGAACCATCGGCATGTCTCGTTCGATCCTTCTCCAGTCCCGCCGACACTTGTTACGAGGTGAGTTTTTTTGTTTTGTAAAATAAACTTTCGCATGTTTCTGTTTTTTTGTTGTCGTTGGGTTAGTTCCTGATAAATGGTGGTGTGTTATGTTTGGTTTTGGTTTTCGTTGTTGAGAGGTTGGAGTGTCTGTACCTGCTTTTTGTTTTCGATTTTGGATTTTAGCATTGCGATTTCGGCTGCAACTTAACTATGTTGTTTAAGCGTTTGTATAATTGCACCATACACTGAACTCGGGAAGTTATCGTATTCTCAATTTTTTTTTCCATTCCAATAATCGGTTTATGGCTTCCTTTGCCAAAGTTCTAAAAATTTCTATCATTCAGTCTCACGTTGTTTTTGTCGAGGAAAGGAACCACCCATGGGTTTCGATGTCAATGGTAAATTCATCAATGTTATTGTTGTGTTGTGTATACAATTTGTATCAGTATTACAATTTTGCAGTTTCATGTGCTGTGTTGAGTTTGTGGTGACTTGAGATATGTATATTGGTGTTTATTGTTTTGTTTTTTGATTTTAGGGTAACCCTATCCGTGCGCTTGGAGAATCTATCTCTTTTGGGAGGTTTATGACAGAAAACTTGGATTGGGAAAAATGGTCAGCATTCACTCAGAATCGCTATGTTGAAGAAGCTGAGAGATATTCCAAGCCGGGTTCTGTGGCCGCGAAGAAAGCCTACTTTGAGGCTCATTACAAGAGAAAGGCTGCGGAGAGAGCAGCTGCATTGATCCAAGAAGCAAATGCAAATCCTCAGGCTAGTGGAACTTTTAAGGCGGAAGTTCAGCAAAGAAACTATGCTGATTCATCCTCTGAGACGAGTTCAAATGTGCAAAACGTTGTGGCTGCTAATGAGAAGCCGGATGAAGAAACTGTTAATTACCAAGTTTTTGAATGTGCTGATAGAGACCAACAAAAATGTGATGCCGGACAAAGTGATTTAGACATTTCCAATGTAGAAGGAGTAGTGGATGTGCCACATCCTGAAGTTGATACAAATCTGAATTTGGAAAGTTTCACATTCATTGATAATTCTAACCAGTTTGATCATGTTGAAGACAATACGAGTACTGGCCCTGTAGAAGAGAAGATGCTTGATCATGTAAATTTATGGTTTCCTTCTTTGTTTATATTTGATTCCCTTTGTTTCTTCTGATGAGTGAATTTCTAACTGTGTTGTCTGTGCACATCTACCATACTGATGCTGCAGGGCGCTGTTGCTCAGGAAGTTTTGGCTTTGCCGTTCGAGGAAAGAGAAGCAAATTCTTCTCCAAAATTATTAACCAAAACTGTGGCTTCCGAATGTTTTCATCTTGGTGAAAGGAAGGCTGCTGCCGCGGCATCCAGAAGTGGAATAAAGAGTGGTCCAAAAGGCAAGAAGTCTGTTGGAGACCTAGTTGAGAAGAAGAAACTAACTGCGCAGTCAGTCCAAATGTCAATCAATCTTCCATCTGGTACTGGTGAAACACGCAAAAGAGCTGCTGCAGCTACACAGTCCAGAAATGGTTTAAACAATTTTTCAACAAATAAGAAGTCTGTTGAAGGCTTGGTTGAGAAGAAACGAATAGGTGCACCACGTAAAGTGTCAATCAATCTCCCATCAGGTGCTGGTATGCCAAGCAACACAGCTACTACAGCTACTAAACCCAGAAATGGAATAAACTTTGTTGCAAAAATTATGAAGTCTGTCGGAAACTCAGTGGTAAAGAGGCCAACTACAAGATCACTCCACATGTCAATCAATATGCCTTCTGGAGCAGTTGAAACAAGTAAATCTGCTTCAGTGTTTGAGCACAACAGAATTAATAAAGTTCATTCTAATTTGCTCAAAAACAATCCAGCGGCATTGCAGGAATCGACTGAGGTATTAAGCTATCCACCTTTTGTTTGCACCTACATTTGTATCAGTGGTTTTTCTGAGTAAATACACGACATTTGAAATCGTACTCTGGTTGCTAAAGATTTTTTTTTTTTTTACATTTTTAGGCATCACATGGTTTGCTAAATCAAGGTTCTGCAAATCTCCCTTCTCAGAGTAGAAGGTATGTTGTCTTCTGTGCCCTCTTTTTTCAGGGTTATGTATATTCAAATATCTTCCTTGTGAGCCACGGCTTCAGCTGTGTGCATCATTAGAATTTTTCATTGACATGATCAGATTTGTCCATGTCAGGAGTGAAAGACTAATAAATAAGTCTGTATCTGGAGGTTTTACAGTGAATGCAAAACCTTCCTCCTCCATTTGTTTTGGGTAAGAACATTTTAACTAGTTGTTAATTCTTGTTTAATGTGCACTTTTGTGAGTTACTACATAAATAAACCTCTGTTTGCTGCTCCGAATAGGAGCTACAACTTTTCTAAGAAGCACTCTTTCACTATTTGAAATTCAAATCAGAAGTTCAAACATGCATAAAATATGGGAGGTCTCATTTATACGGCCTTTTTTGTGTTATTGCGTAGAAGTGCGAACAGCTGCCTGAAATCTTCAAGCACCAACAGAAGCAATCTCCAATCAGCTACTGTATCTTTGCCTTTTAAATTCAGAAGTGAAGAAAGAGCAGTTAAACGCCGAGAGGCAAGTTGTTTTCCTTCTCCCTCACATTAGTTGTGCAATTTATGGATGAGCTACAGGTCTTACTGGCTTTCCCATTTTCTTATTTCAGTTCTTGCAGAGGATGGATGAAACTAAATCCAAGGAAGAAGAGAAAGTGAAGTTGCAAAGGACTCTCAAGGTGAATAATTTTATAATAATGGTTCTACCGATACACATGACCTTGTTTCCAAGCAAAAACTATTCGTGACTCGTTGAGCCATAACTGTTGAAAAGTAGTCATAACGCTGGAATAACTGAATTTTGATCTGATATATAAGCAGTAATGCATGAATGTGTGTTCCTTTTTCTTTTATGCTGAATAGCCCTGAGTGGCACCCCGATTTAGGAATAAAGGAGTTATTAAAGAGTGAAGACATGGCTTCGTAATTCATTTTCAACTGCTCTTTATCACTTAATAAAAAAGTTATTCAACATCTTTAATTTGATGTTAATGCAGGGTAAAATACAGCTTGATCACAAGAAGCTGGGGCAGAGCGGTGGCTCTATATCCAAACTAAATGAGGACAAGCCTGGTAGATCACATTCACCAAGTAATCAGATTAGAAAGGTATATTTGCTTATTAATTCTGATGTTGAAAATAACCATTGACTAAATTCTAGTTGACAGCAGCCATAAATGCCCTTTTTTCGATCCATCTGGATGCTCTTGTAGCTAAGCCAATAAGTCCTTGTTTGTGGCTTTTTGATTTATGTTCTAAAGGATGTTGCCTGTCAATCAGTTCTGTTCATCTTGCAAATTCTTTATGACCATCCCACAAAATCTGTCAACCATCAATATCTGTCGGTTCATTCTTTCCTACTTGGAGATGCTTTCAACTTGTGATTTATAATATCGTACTTGATTTTTTTTTTATTCTGGGTGATGCGTTCAACTTGTAATTTATAATAATTTTATTTACTTATTCCTTTTCAGATCTCACCTACACTGCCCCGGTCACCAAAACTTGTGAGGAAAGCAAGTTCTAGTTCTAGCACGGTCCAGGACAAAAGCTTAGGAAATTCATGGAAGCCTCCTATCAGCACAAATAATACCAAACGTACTACTGAAAAAATTAACCGAACTACAAGACAATCAATAAATTCATTAATGAGTACCACAAGAGAAAATGCTTCACCAAATATTCAGCATTAATAAGAAAAGGAGTACCTGACCGAGCCTGTGAATTGAAGAAAATCTGTCAAAGAAACTGAAAGTGTATTCTGACAGCCTCGTGTTGATATTGTTGAACAGTGGTCACAGTTTAGTTGTAAGAGGATAATTAGGAGAGATCATATGCCGATGTGTTTTCACATTTCGAAGGAAAATTTTGTAGTTTTTTTTTCTTTTGTTTAGTTTATATCTAGGATACATTAAATTTTGAGATAGGAGCATAACTAAGTTTGTAAAAAAAAAAAGGTTTAGCCTATACATCAAGGTAAATAGGACTTGTATTACCTTTAGTTGCATATAACTTTCTGATTCACTTTGTTACAAACCATTCAAATATTAAGCGTTTGAGGACATGAAAATATTTTTCTGTGAACGTGTGTTGAGGAATCTTTACTAGTACATAGAAGAGTGTGGTTCATGAATGTGCGGCGTTCCTCTTTTTCTTTTTTTGTCCCCATAGACCAAAAGGTAGTACTTCCTACCGAAAAGGAAAGACTTGTTCAATTTTTACAAAAAAAATGGTTCCAACTCAGAACATTTAGTACCCTTGTTACTGTTGAAAAATCACTTTAAGCCTCTCTGTCTAACATTTTCTGCTCATTGCTTGGTTCTAAAACCATTCTTCCAACTAATCACTTTAAAAGTTAGATCCCGTGATCGATGCGCGCGGCTCCGAATTTTCATCCTGTACTAGCATATGATTAACATATAAAAAAGTACATCATTAGATACAAGAAAGTTCACAAGAGGGGAGCCTTTTCCTGTGTTTGGCTGGAGGCAATCTGTTGTTTACATTTTACCATGAAATATGCAATTAAACTATTCTGTTTCACACATTTCTTAAAAAACAATGTTGACATCTTGTATACACATTCTTTTCACTACAATATTGTTGTTAAATTTTATGCGACTTTTACTAAACAATGAATCCAATTTATTTTAGTAAAACTCATTCATTCATTCAATAATGTGTTCAGAGACATTTGTCTAATAATGCGGGTTGATGTTTATATATTTTTTTTTACCTTAAGCAAGGATAAAATAAGATGGAACCAAGCTTATTAAATAACCTCAATACTTGTCAGCACTCGTTTTTATACACACTGCAATATATCCAAATCCTCTCTGATCGGAAAAAGAATACCCCAACCGTTGAGGTTGAAATTCTTCAATAAAGATGAAGTTAGCTACAAGAAACATTAAATTGTCCTTTCATGCTTGAATTTTGATTTTTTGTTGAAGATGCAGGAAAGGCAAAGCATATCATGCTATGAATAGACCTTGATCTATAACTGAGTAATCGGCTGAATCGTATAAGTGAATTGGAGCTTCTGCTATAAGTCCTGGATCACAATATTCTGACATTCCTATATTCTGCAGACCAAAGTTCATATTATAGCATTCACCTTGTAGCCAATGGAAATGCAAGTCCTCATCCAAAGATGCAGAAGCTGCCTCCCCTCCCAAAAGAAGGTTTCTTTGGTATATTTCCAGATCGGAAATGCAACTGAGATTATTATATCCCTGTGCTTTCAATCCTGAATTTGTAGTTGAAATGGGTTCTAAAGATTGAGCATTCATAACAAGACTTCCTGGCTGAATTGGAAAGGTGTCAACTGCATTCCCTATTGAATTCACAGAACTGACATGATCATTCTTGTATTCTGAAAACAAAGGTTTTGCTTCTATACAAGCAGCAACCTCTTCCTCCGTTATAGAGGGAGCTGAACTAATTGAAGCAACTGATTGTGATTGATCAACTTGGATGTGATGCTGCTTACCATGTAAAGGCATCTGCTTGAAGCTATCTTCTAAACGAACAAGTGCCTTGTGTTCCTCTTTGAGTTGCATGTGTGGAACTTCAGTCCAAGAGTACTGTGTTGGCATGGAGCAATCAAACACTGCATGATTTCCTTCTGAGTCCAGAGGGTCAAAAGGTTGATTAAGGCCAACCCTTAAACTCTCTCTCATATTTGAGTCGGCGATGTTACCAGTCAAAGCCCTTCCTTTTTTTGCTATGGTGAACTGCGAAACAGTTCCCTTATCGCCTTCATGACTTTCAGTTTCCACGTTCGGAAGCTGTAATGATCCATCCGAATAATTGTAGCTGTCATTTGAAACATCATTTTGTTGCTTGTTTACTGGGTTTTGAAAACCCAAACTTCCCAGGTCTTTTGAATGAAAATCTGAATGCTTCATTCCACTCGAGGAAGATCTGCGATCGTTTTCTTTCTGAATCCTACTCAAATAAAGCCGATATTTCTGCACAAGAAAATTTTCTTATCAGGAGCCCGAGTTTGAAACTTCAAATGCATGGAACGTTACTCAAGCATTCATTGTTTTGCTTTATTGGATTTACGAGAGAATCTGCATCCAAGTTGTAATGTTTCTGAGAAACATTTGTACAGGACCGATGTTTGGAGGTAATTACTTAAACTTATCGTATCTAAGTGAAGCTTGTTATGATTTTGAGTCTACCGAAAAGTATACACGAGATATAATCATGCATAATTAAAAAATCTAGCTGCTCATCTGAATGAAAAATAGTATACATGTTTCTTTCTCAATAGTCTACGGGTAACATTCAAGGAGTGATATTACAGCATCACCTGCAAGTGGCTAGCAACATTCTCTCTAGTCAGCCATGGAACGTTCATCAGATCTAGTATTTTCTTGGGTCCAACTTCTGCCAAACAGAAATTATTAATAATTTTTGTATGGAAGATAAGATGACTACATGCGCAAAAGATTGTGACTAGCAGTCACACTTCAATTCATCAAGGATATGCTAGGTTATGCATAACAACAAGATTTATAGAAGTGACAGTGACGATTCCGAACAACACTCTATACAGAACCTTGAGAAGAAACTTACTATCAAATCCAATCTGATTCACAGCTTTAACGAACTTCTGATGAAGATCTACAGACCAGACTACTCTAGCTTTCTTTGTAGATGATGGATCCATACATTCTTTGTCATCGTGTTTGTTATCTGCATCTTTTCTTTTCTTTGTTGAGGTAACATCTTCTACAGCAAACAAGTTCCCCTCGTCTGATAGCTCTGATCCATTTTTCATTAAATGAATGCTCTCAAAACTCTCAAAGCTTTCAAATTCTTTTGCCTCGTGTATCCTTTTTCTAAAGACATGCTGCCATATATTTCGCAGCTCTTTCATCCTTATAGGCTTAAGGAGATAATCACATGCTCCATGTTGAACACCTTTCATGACCCTGCTTGTTTCCCCATCCACAGACATCACTGAACAGCATTGTAAAGTGTGACTTGTCAGAGCGTGGAGTTTCAATCAATGTGATCAAAGGATTACAATGATATCATATAACGAAAAACTTGAATATATTATTGATAGAGAACTGACTAATCACAGGAAGATCCATCTCAAGCCCAACATGCTCAAGAAGTTTAAAACCATCCATGTCGGGCATATTTACATCGCTGATCACTATATCATATCCATCCTTCCTTTCACGAAGCAAGTTTAGAGCATGCCGTGCTAAACAACATGTAGTCACTGAAGCAAATGAAGGAAGAGAATCAGAATAAGAATGTGTGCTTTCTTTCCAAGATTTGCCACTTCTATAAAATCTCAGTTATATGAACAGAGAGACAGAAGAAAAAGAAAGAGAAACACAGATAGGGAATTGATAGGCAGTATAGATGGTGACAGAACAAAAAATCTTTGAAAGTCTCTTGTTATACAAATATTTTCTCAAATTACCTAACTTAATGATCAGTATTGCATGATGTGAAGGCCACCACCTGTTAGACATAAGCCCTTACTATCTATGACATTTACACTAACATTTAGATGTGTCTCTTCATATATTATATGTTCTTATTGCAACCATGATCTCGCTAATTCCGGTTTTTCTTCAATTAGAGTTTTTATTTGCCTCATATTTAACTATATAAGCACTGGATTCTCTACCTTCCATTTATGACAACATTTTTTCAAAACCTACCAGGACAAACGCTCAATCCAAGTGAGTTTTAGCGATATACTAATGTCTCATAAAATCCTCACAAAACATGTACAGTTTAATTTATTCAGATTTAATTCAGTTACCTGATATATATTTTTTAAGAACTAATCCGACATGCTACCGCTCCAGCACCAACCATCTTCTCATTAATATTTTGACTTTGGTGCATGTTATCAATGGATGAGAGGATGTGGGATTACCAACATGGCATATTATAGTCCCTAAGATAGCATAAATAAACAATGCCAAAAGACCGTAAATTTTGGTTTAGGAGGAATCAAATTCGACAAGAGAACTTCTTTATGCCTCTCTAGATGTTTTAATATTAACAGACATGGCAACACAGTAGATAGAACCCGAGCTAATCTTCAACATGCCCCCATCTAATAGTAACTTCAAGTTTTTGCTTCTTGAAAAATGAGAAGGACCATCCTTTAAAGAGTTGAGAAATCAGCTTACCAAGTAAAAGCCAAAATCAACCCAAAATTTTAAAAAGTACATGCAAAAATACGAGTAAAACTAACACTGAGTAACTATTTAAGTACCATAATCAGTTTTCATGCTTAACAGAAGGAATTTTGTTTCATTTTTTTTGCCACAAAAAAAGCGGGCACATTCCTTAGAAACTGATCCATGACAACGTGACCATAACCCACCATACACTAAAGCTTAAAAAAGTTAAATTCAAAACCTGGAAACTTCACACCAATTTTGTAGATCTTTAGTACATGAAATTAACTAATAGTGGTAACTTAGCACATAACAAAAGTGGCAGTGCGCAAAAAGAAAAAGGAACCACTCATGACTAAACTAAACCAACCTTCATAATTGCACTTCTTGAGCATCTTCTCAAGGATCTTGAGCCACGTAGGATCATCATCCACAACGAGAACTCTCAGACCAGCAGGGAAATCACGTCGAGGAGAAGAGAAACACCCATTATCCATTTTTGAGAGAGACAAAGAGTACGATCAGTGGTTGTGTTGTGAGTTCAAAAAAGGTTGGGTTTGTGTTGTTGGGTTATAACAAGTTAAGAAGAGTTAAAAAAAATATCAAAGGAAAGAAAGAAAAACACACAGAAAAAGGGAGAGAGAGAGCAACAAAGAATATTGGCGCCGCACAGCTAACGGTCCCTGTGGCGTACGTTAGTATATATCCCTTTGGGTTTGTTTGGTTGGTCCTACCTAGCTAGCTGCAACTTCAGTGCTACTTGTGAAACAAAAAATAGTTAGTATTATTATTATTATGGGAAGGAACTAGGAACAGTGGAAGCAGTTTTTTAAGATTAATGCCGAAAGATAAGGGACACGTTGGGTGGCTTTAACAAATTTAGATATTGAAAATTGCAAAAAATGTTTGTGACACTGAAAAAGTGAACTGGGTTGGGTTGGGTGGGAAGATTGTTGTGTTGGGGCATCCTAGGGAAAGTGAGTGAGTGAGGGTTGTGGTTGTGAAAATGCAAAAAGGTATGTACTATTATACTACTGATAGAACATAACCTAGGGAAAACAAACAGTGTTTCTACTTTATACTTTATACTATACTTCTGGAACCTCTGTTCTCTGTTTTGTTCTGTTGTTCTGCACCTGCACCTGCGTTTCTAAAAGCTATTAAGTACTGTCATTATCATTATTACTATTATTTGTTTTACCTCAAGTTTCTTTTCTTCTTTCAAAAATATTTTAAAAGGCTTTCTGTGGGTTTCTCAGTTTTGAAGTATTAATGTTCATAAACTAGTTTTTTAATCCCAATAAGAATGAAAACCAGCTTCTGTTTTGGAAAAACACATGAGAGAGGAATTTATGAAGGGAAAAAGTAAGGGGACAAGAAATATAATAAAGAAAAATGAAAACCAGCTAAGAATTCACTGAAGATGGCATCTTAATTTATTTATGGAAATGAAAGAAAAAAAAAGGAAGATGGACATTGTGAAAATTCATCTGATGAGTGACAAAGTTTTGGTGGAAAGGCACGTGGAATGCATTTCACAGACATGATGGGAAAGTTGTTGCAGGAAAGAGCAATTGTTAGACATGTCCAATTTCATTTTAACTTCCAACTCCAAATTCTAATAATCAACATCAACCCTAATTAGTATTATAATTGTATTGGCATTAACATTAGCATTAATCTTAATATTAATATAAAGATTGGGTCCAGACTTCAGAGAAACAGACATACAAAACAACACCAGCTTATTGAAATGGACAAGTACCCAAATGAGTTTGTGCTGTGCAAAGTTCTAAACCCTAAAGTGATAAAAAATGGACATAATAGAGAATAGGTTTATCAGTTATTTTGGTTATAATGTTGCGTGAGAATTTATAATATTTTTTTATATTTAATTTTTTTTAATGGAGTTTCAAATTTTATTAAAATCTTTAATATGATTTCTTTTATTAGATTAATATTAAATGCGTTAATTATAAACATATTCAAGTTAACTTGTAGTAAGTGAATAATGATACAAGGATATGAATATAAATACTATAATGTGTAAATTTTTTGACAAAAAGAATCACATTGACATATTTAATAAAATTTGGGACTTAATTAAAAAAAATAAAATTTAGAACTCAATTAAGAAAAAAATAAAATTTGAAACTTAATTGAGAAAAAAAATAAACATTAAAAAAATAAAATTTAAGACTCGATTAAAAAAAACATAAAAAAATATTACAAATTCTCATAAAATATTAGGACTAAAATATCTATTAAATCTAGAAAATAAACAAGAGATTTATTATTTAGTGGGTTGAAAAGAAAAAAAAAACATAAATTTTGTCTATATTTATAGAAAGGATAAAAATAAAAATAAATAACTTATATAAGGTTTATATAATTTTTTAACAAAAATATAAAAAAAATAAAGAGACTAGTTTTATTTTATTAAAATTATATATGCAAGTTATAAGCCACCCCTGGAATGATGTTGGTTTCCAACGTGTGAATAATAAAATATGAATGGAGCCAACAAAAAGTAACTGAATTGAACAAAGACAAAGCACAAAGGCGGAGGGACAAAACATCAGTGTCAGGTCAAAATAAAAATAGAGGTTCTGTGTCCTTACTATTGGTGCGTGTTTTGCACGCTTCCTTAATAAATAATAACCCTTTCAAAAAAGTAACCAAAAGGGATTATTGTAGCACATTTTAATTAGACACTCATTAAGTGCACATTAAAGTTGCAATCTTTTGTCTGTGTTTATCTTCGCTTTGCCATCATCTGAATTTATAATAGTAATTGAAGTCTTTTTTTACAAAATTGTATCTTGAAACACTTTTAAAGATAATTAAGTAACCATGTTCTAAAATTAAATTTATTTTTAAACCCCAGTTTAGAACACTTAAAAAAACCCTAACTAATTTAATGCATTCTACCAACAATTTAAATGAAGATGCATAGATAAAAATCCAACTCCAGAGGCATAATAGTTTTATATTCTATCTCTAACTTTAACCTTTTCTTTACACCTTCATAGTACATGTGCGATTCATAGTACCTACAAGAGAAAAAAAAAATCATCAGGCCAAACTCCACATGCATTCACTTTACCCCCATTGAATATTTAAGTAAAAACTAAGTGAAAGAAGACAAACTATATAAATATTAATTTCTAGTGTAGGTTTGAGAAATAAATAAATAAATAAAGAATGAGAAATAATTTTATGGGTTTCACACACAAAAAAAATACTTCTTTTTAAATTAGCATAAAATGGGGTGACTGATTTTTCCTTTTTTTAATTTTTGTTTTAGTTTCTTAAAAGGTTTTAAATAAAAAATAATTTAATATAAAAATATTTTTATAAAATTTATTGTTTTTATTGTCTTTATTCATGCAAACAACAAATGGGGTGGAATATATTCACTTTTCCCCTCTTTTCTGTTAACCTAAATTAGACTTTTTTTCATTCTATTTTTATTTTATCTTTTTTATTTTTCTCTCTCATTTTTCTACTTACTTTCACTCCAATCCAAATATATGTGTGTGTATTTTCTTTAATTTCAATATTTAAATATAGTTTGCTCATAATAATTAAGGACCTATCTGGTTTAAATTATATTTTTACTTGTTTTTGTTGTGTGTGGAGAACATGCTTATGCCTAATCACTGGGCCACTTGCAAGAGCCACACCCTTTAGTTTTGCAAATTGCGTTAATATAATTTGGGCTTATTGAAGTAATTTTGTTATCACCAAACATGTTGTAATAGTAATACAGCCACTTGGGCTCTGTTAATAAACCTTTATTCTCTATAATAAAAAACAACTGGGCCAGTTAAACATACACCACAAGTGCAAAAATAACGTGAAAAAAGTCTAATGTTTTTTTTTTAATAGGATGATGTTTTATCGTGTTTGGAGTGTTTATTGATGTGTCTATGTTACCTCCCATTCATTTTGGAATAAATTCTTTAGAATATTTTTCTTATATTCTAAAAAATCTATTAACAAATGAAAAGAGATAATACAGGAAACTTATAAAGTAATAGAGGCTCTAGTTTATTTTTCAATTTAATAAAAATAACAGATACTAATTAATAAATAGTAGATAGTTTGTAATGTAAGTGATTTAGATAATATAATTATTGGAGAAGTAAAACAATAAAGATAAAAAAAGATAGTGGAGAAAAAGAAAAGAAAAAGACGATAGTTATAAGAGTAAAATAGTATTTTCACTGAAATATCATATTCTATATTTAAGGATTCAGATTGTAATGTCTGTAAAAGTAACTTTTATATTTTGAAATATCATTTTCGAATGAAAACAAATGCACTATAGTTTTTATAGAGTTCAGGAGATTAAGATCGATGTTAAGTTGTTTAACTTTAAGCAGAAATGCTTAATTTGGTACCATTTATTTGTTGTATGCATTGATGTAATGCTCATTTTTTAGCATCATTGTGTTTTTGAATTAGATATTTGAAAACAAAGAAGAACAACACAGCATGACATCATCTCATCTCTCATATATATATCCATATATATATATATATATATATATATATATCTTTACTTTATCTGATACTGTGAAAATATAGCTACTGTTTATGATGACTCACTACACCATGATTTAGCCGTTGATTATTAGTGTATTATAAGCCAGAACGTGTCAATTTCCAAGCCATTCAACCACAACTTTAGGCTTTCAAGTAAAAGAAATCAAAATATCTATGATACCTTTCATAGTTTATGCTCTCTACAGTTTCAATATAAAATAATAATAATAATAAAGCATTAGATTGAGGTTTTTACAGTACAAAATGTATTATCGATTTTATTATATTATCTGTCTACTCCACATGAAAAGCATATTTGTATCATTGTATTACTTCAATTGCACAAGAATAGTTATAATTAACATCTTTTTTTTTTTTCTTGAAGTCATAGCATGTAATTGAATGTATATAGCAGATGTGGTTCTGGTAAGATTGGAGGCAGAGTTTGAATGAAAAGGTTCAAACGTTTCAAATTGTCCTTTGCAATGGTGAACCTGTCAACCACATCACTGTTGCCAATGACCACCCATAAATCTGTAGGAGTGATCCTTCTCATGCTTCCACGGCAAAATGGGCATGATTCTGATCTCATATACCTGAATTTTTCATCTGTTATATTTTGCAGTGGCAACACATACTTTTATATCCTAACACAACATCATCTCAATTGAACACTCTAATAAGATATCAAATGCATGTTTTTACTAGGAGTAAATGGTTTATGCATTGGCACAAGTTTTTTTTTTTATAAATGGATAAGTTTTCTGGCTTGTACAATAAGTCCTTTTCTAAATGATTAACCAAATTGAAGTCGTTTAAATTTTTTTCTTATTAATAAGATGATGTTATCTTAGGATACCATGACATTAAGGGTTTATTTGGAGAAATTTGTTCATAAATAGTTATCTCAGTTTAGTAAAAAATTGATTTTTTTTTATATTTTTCTCATTTAAAAATGTTGAGTTTTTGTTTTCATCAGAGAAGGCAAAGGAATTTAGCCAAGTGTTGTGGCATTTGACAGTACCAATCATGGAAGCAGCTAATGCAGAAGGAATGTCCACAATTAGGCAGAACCATCTTCATGTTGTTTTCCATGCATATGCCACATTCTTCATCTCCCTCTAAATCCTTATTAACCTTTTCGAACCTCTTTCTGTTCACTTCTGCATAACTGTTTCTTCGATCATTATTAAACTCGCCTTGAAGTAACCTCAATGAAGGGTATATAACAGCTGCAAAAGCATGCCATCATCATCATCATCAAATTTGATCGAGAGTTCAAGAGAAAAAAGGCACCAAGAAAACTAGATACTTGTAAATATGTAACATAACATTATGATATACCATAAAATTCCTTTATAGTTGCTTTCCTTTCGTTTGAGGAAATAGATGGTATTCCATCAGCACATACCTGGACTAAGACAAGCATAGCATAGATAATTCATTTGTATTTCCACCACAAAAGGGTGTGGAAAGTATAGAAAAAGAGTGAAAATTTAGACAATTGAACAAGGGAGAAACATATAGAGAAGAAATTAACCAGAATGATCGTGACTAACATTGAAAATTAGTATGTGGAGTAAGCCCAAATACGCAGGTAAAGTATCTGTACAACTAAAATCCAACCATTCAATCAAGTGCAAGAAAAGAGGTGCAAAGGGGCTGTAAGATAATTTCATCTGAAAATAGTTCCCATCACAATCCCCAGGAAGTGCCGATGCCCTGCATTGATTTTAAATGTCAACAACATATGTGATTTCAGCTCAGCTGTCATAATCATAGACTAGTCAAACATAAAATATATCAGAGTTTAATTTTTATGCAATGTTGGTATCATCAACTAATAAAAACAATTAATTACACGAGTTGCATGATAATTACTCTAGACATCAATAAACTTATAGATCTGTAATTACATAACAATGACAAAATCTTAATAATTATTATAAATATTCATAACCTTGCTAAATATGATTATTTGTAATTGGATAACAGTAAAAATTTCTTCACATAAATAAAATTTGTAACACACAATCACTCTAGCACTTTTACAACTCACCAACACAATTGATCAGTAGCAAAGGACAAATATGGCACAAGGAGATGACTTCTTGGTATCTAATTCAGCTAGATGATGAAAATGGCATTTCGGGCCATGGCTAGAGACTAAAATGCATTTCTCGGTTGCATACAACACAAAAATGGGGTAGTTTAATTGAATTTATTGTTGGTGGTTTATTTTGATTGTGCAGTTAATAATGTCTCCTCTAATGTTCTCAAACTCTGACCAAACTTCACCCATGTTAAACTCTTGAGAATTGTGCACATACCATGTTGTTTTCGGTGATATTGCAGCCCTTTGTCATTCATAAAATGAAAACAGAAAAAACTAGAGCCAAATGAATAATAATATACTTATCGATAAAACTAAAATATAACCTTGAAAATAAAATAAAATAAAACAAGGAGCTTACAAGGTATTAGCATGTTGTATATCATCTTCAAGAGCCTTGACAGAATCACTGTAAGAAGAATGATTGGGCTGATTTTGCCACATTTACAAGTCTCCACAAGAAAAATGTAAGAAAAAAAGGAAGAAAGTTCGAAGAGAAAAAAGAGTTTGAGCTTTTTACAGAAATGAGACCAGTTTGGTTTTTTGAATCAAATTCAAAGAGAATATTTGAAGCATGGAATTAGAAGGAAGAAGGGATATCTCTTAAAGGGAAACTGAGAGAGTAGGTTGCTTAATTTTCAAACTTTGCAAACTGTAAGGAAAGAAAAGGATGCCTTGAATCACATATTATCTTCTTACCTTTTCTTTCCTTCTTCATTAATTTCATCCTCAACTGCATAACACTGTTGCAAGGTTTTACCTTTGACATTTGTATTTAGACAAAGTCCTATACTATTGAAATCTAATCCTAGAGCTTGCGCCAATGTTCCTTAGAACCCTTTAATAAATGTTGTGCCAACTTTTGTTTACTTTTTCATCTCTCATCTTTCTGCTACAAGGAACATTAATGTTGCTGCTGCCGCCATTTTGTGTGTACAAGTTTGCTATTGCAACCGTGACTTCATTTTCTTTTCATGAAAGGGACCAAAAGCTAAAGCTACACGGCATCATACAGACCCCTTTGCCATGTCCTACAAACCATTTTCAGAGTTAAACAAATTCAGAATTTGAAAGTGGAGGAGTTCACGAGAAAGCATCATTTTTTTTCCACTAAAAATACCATCTGATTATATTTGAAAGGGAGAGAAAAACTGTTTTTAGAATTAAAACTGTAAGGTTCGTTTTATTGATATATGTAAAAATGTTTTTCTGTGAATTTGTCATTGTATCTCTTTATATATATATATATATATATATATATATATATATATATATATATATATATATATATATATATATATATATATATAAATTTCTTAACTAGTATTTTTATAACAAGACATACTTAAAAATCGAACTGAGTTGATTATATGATAATATAATTATTGACTAGCATGAAAATGACTTAGAACGTTAAATCTACTAGATTTTGTATGTTGTTATCTAATAGATTAACTATGAGTTGATACATGATATAAATATTATAGTGTTAATTATTTTTTTAGTATAGTGATATAAATATTATAGTGTTAATTATTTTTTTAGTATAGTGATATAAATAATTAAATAGCATGGTGAAAATTATACTGAAATCAGATTCTTAAAAATTTAAATATATTATTCATTATTGTAGTATCATGTTTTTCGAGCTTGTTTTCTTAATTCTTTTTAAACCAAATATTGTAATCTGAGTTAAAATTTACTTAATGACTTGAAAATTATAACTAAGTTAAAATTAAATTTTAGAATAGATTAGTGATGATCTTTTTTTAAAGAAATAAATTCAGAAAATGTAAAATCTTGAAAAGAAAAAAAGGGAATTTATTGGTCAAATTCTTAAAAAATACAAGCATATTTAATAGCTTTTTCGTCTCTAAAAATATACACCACGTCACAACAATCTCATTATGGGCCAAGTCTTTGACGTTGGCAAAGGCCCAAATGTTTAAAAGAAGCTAATGTTGAGATAGAAACCATTATATTGTGCAACCATAAGATTGCTGAAATGTTGTGATATTATATTTTTTATTTGTGATTTCTACTATTTAGCTTGGAATTTATGCCATTATATAAAAATAGATAAATAATAGATATGTTGCAATTTAAAAAAAATTTATTGATGTGAGTAATTTTTAAAATAAATAAGTCATACCTAAAAAGATAACTCAATAAAGAAAAAGTTATACTTCCAATTCCAAATGCCATATTGTATTTTTTTTAATTTTTATATTAAAGTCATACTTTTTAACATGATTTTGATGTTTTTTAAAATTAATGTAAGTTTTTTTGCTTATAAGCACAATTTTAAATTAGTATTTTTATAAATACAACTTTAACTCTCTTTTTTTAAAGGGTTAAAGTTATGTTTGTAAGCAACTTCAGTCTATTTTTTTGTGTGGAGTTACTATTTTAAGTATTACTTATTTATTTATGTCATGTTTAAAAATTATTTAAATAAATATTTTTTTGCATTAATTTAGCAGTTTAATTGAAAAAAGAAAAAATTAATAAAAAAGCGTGTAAAGTGATTAAAAATTTAGAATGTAAAAAAAATCATCGATAGAAGTAGAAAAAAGGGTTAGCACTGTTAATTAGTGTGAGAAATGCCTTCTATATTTTTATTAAATCATTAGTTATATCTTACTCTACAAAATAATTAGATTCCTAGAATTTTCACAATGATAAAAACACATATATTAGCAATAATAGCGCAAAAAAAAATCGAAATAGGATAGTTTTGGATTTAACGTCTTTTTAAAGCCCAACTTTCTCCACCTTAAAAAATCTAAAATCATTATCCATTCGCAAATAAAGTAAAGTGGTTCAAGATTTTTATAAAGTATTAAAAAAATATATAATTTATTTTATATAGTAACAAGTTATTATATCATAACAGAAATCGTTAACCAATTTTAAGATCCGAGACTCAAAATTTCACAAAAAAGAAATTCGTTTGATAATTCATTTTATGGTTGGATAAACTTCCTCATACATATTTCTTAGAGATAAAATAAAATAAAATTTATATTTTAAAATTAACTTACACAGATTAAGGAAAAGAAATTGAGAGATCACATAAGAACATCTACAAATTAATTAACATATAAACTAATTTTAACTTTTAAGATTTTCTTTTCTTATTCTTCTGAAAAAGTTATTCATACATACCCATGGCATTATCTCATATAAAAAAATTTAGTAAAAATAATATTATTTTTAACATAAAATTTCAAAATTTAATGTTTATATATTTTTATTTTTTTTATACATCTCAACTTTATTATTTTTAATTAATATATGATTTTATATTTATTTTTATACTTAAATTTATAACACATTAATATAATATTGTATTTTTTATTTTATTATTTTTTTAAAAATTATAAAAAATATGTATATATTTATTTATTGTTAGATATAAAATTAAAAAAATTATTGTTGAATCAAATAAGAAAAGAGAAATGTTTTTTTGTTAATTTTTAAAACAACCATAAGGATAAAATCAGAGTAGTTGATGATGTCAGATGTGACAGCGTTCTGAATATAGGTTGATTCAGAAAGGCTAAGAATTCCAAACAAATTATATGTTTTGATTCTTCTTGAAACTACTAAAACCATTTGGGATTTCAGATTATGCGACAATATTAAAAGGTGAGTTGCTATTACAGCTATGTCCATTTTTTTTTAGTTTCACTATTTTTGTTGGTTTTTCAATTATGTGAACTTAGTTGTGTTAACGAACAAGTCTGCATTTCTATTGATAGGTTGAGGCTAAATTATAAAGGAATTGAATGATAACATATAAGTAGACACATGTCACCTCAGCTTTATAGATTTGTTTGGCTTGTTAGGGTAATTATATGAAATTACTTGTTTTAATTTATTTTAACAAAATTGAATACCATAAAAATATTTTTTCCAAAATGATGTAAGAGATCAAACGGAACAAGTAAGACAATGAATATGATAACTATTTTTTCGAGTCATTTAAAGCAAGCACTGACTATATAAGAGAATAAAATTTTCTTCTAATGTTTAAGTTGTTCTCTAACGTTATATTTTTTATGTTTTTAAGAACTTCTTGTAATGGTTTAAACAATTTTTATTAATTATATTATTTTCTTTACTTGACCAAATATCTTTATATTTTTATTAATTATTTGTATTTATTTTTGTAAAATAGAAAAAAATCAGTTTTAAATATTTAAATAAAATTTTAAATATTATATACAAATTTAATATTAATATGAAATAAAAATAAAGTCTATAATTTAAAATATATAAATATACATTATTAATATTAAAGTAGTTTAAACTATCATAAATTTCTATATAAATTAATTTAAGATAACACGTAGAAACATTATATAATAATATTCAGTAGTATGCGATAAGATTTATGATAATATAGATATCTAATATATATATATATATATATATATATGTTGTAATCGTTAAAACTGTCCATTTCAAAAAAATACCATTATATTTAACATGATTCGTTGTAATGAAAATATAAATGAAATATTTTCAATTTGAAATTACTTAAAGAAAAAATATTTAAATAATTATGAATAACTTTCTTATCATAATATATTAAAAATAATAAATAATCTTAATAACTGTCACAAACACTAAGATGTTATAATTGTTATTAGTGTGGTCTAAGTGAGTGTATATTTGTTAAATAATACAGTTAAAGGTGTAGTTATTTGTTAAAGCGTGGTTTTAAAAGTAAATGAATGCATACAATATTTTTAATAAGAGAAACCTTTTTTTCTCATTTCTCTGCATCAAATTTTTTATCATTTTTCTTCATTCCATTTCTCTTTTTGTTTTACAAATTCTACGCAGAAAAAGTATATAAATACAACAGTGTTTTGTACTTGTCTCTTGCTAGTATGAGAGTTTTAGTAAAAAGGAAAAAAAATCAATGGAATCTTTTTCTAAATGTTATAGATGAGTTCACAACGAATAAGAGAAAAGTTAGTTGATATGGTGAACTTTATGAAAGGATCATTATTCTGATTTTATTCGTCCCAAAGAAGATTGAAAGAAACGGATTCTATTTGTCCACTTAAACAAATAGAATAAGCATTTCTTTGAATTGTGGAATTTATTTTTCCATAATGTGGTGTGAGGCTATGTAGAATTTGATACTATTTTCACAAGGGAAAACATGAAGAAGGATAGTTGCATTTGAAGAACAGAACAGAATAGAATAATAAATGTGTGCATGTTGGACCACTGAATTTATTGCATCGAGATTAGAGAGGGGACCGCACCATATCTGTGTACTTTTTAAAGCTTCAAAAAGCAGAAAGACGAGAACAACAACATGGTCTAAAGTTGCACCATTCATAAGATTATGTTATGGAGTCTGCCAAACCATAAATTAAGGAACACAAATTAATAAATTAATTACCCTTCGTTCTAATCATGCACAATTTTCCACCTTTTGGCTTTTGGCACTTGTTTTAGCACGTCTAACACAGTTTTTACATTAGAAAGCGTTTACATGTCTATAAATTTATGTCAATATATTAAAAGAGAAGTTTCAATTTCAGTGCAAAATATATTTGATACTTAATAACAAAGAAAAGAGGTGGATTTTACCGTAATGGGGTGGTGCTTGCAGGATTGTTGATGGAACCTGTTTAGCAACCGGACATTGTTCCTGTTCATGTTGTCGTATAGCCACAAGACATTTTTTCTTCCCAATCAGTCCTGTTTATTGTGTAGCTTCTTCTTACAGTGAAAACAAATCAGTGGGCTCAGATATTAATTTCCACATTTCTTCTTGGATTGACTGATTCAGCCTGTGCCTTGTGTGTCACTCTTTTTATCAGGGAAAGAGAAAAAGAAAAGGGGAACATGAAGTCATATTTTCTTAAAGAAAAAGAAGATTCCTATATCAGATAATGATCCAACTAACGTGAATGAACAATCAAAACTCACCAACAGAAAAAGCTAAAGTTAAGTGGGAGAAAGCTGGTTGTGATGCTGAACTCAAACAACAAGCAGTTAATTTTGTCCATCACCCAATTTTCTTGATGCAAATTATTGGCTTCTCTTCCTAAATAAAATGTGTTTATGGTCTCTCTTTCTGGTTATGCTTCTTCTTGTGCTAAGATCATATGTGCTTTGCCAACTTGAAGGTATGTTCCCTTCGGTAGACAAGTCAAGGAGTTAGGTCTGCATTCTATTTCACTTCAAGCAACCATGTACTACAAAAACTATAACCCATTTTTATCGACACAAAATTCCTGAGTACGTTTATTCTGCAAAATATCATGTCATTTTGAAAAGAGAAGAACAAGTTTAGATGCAATCCTTTAAGTGCTTTTTGTGCTGTTTTCTAATTAGAACTGTAGTTTTATCTTTGTAATCTGAACTATAAATGTTTTCACTCAAGATCAATATATGATACCAAGGGATACTCCCATTCTAACTGAAGAACAACACAAAAAATAACAATTTTGTTTGGGATGCAGAGTTTATCAGTATTGACTGTGGAGGGACTAGTAACTACACTGATACAAGAACAGGGCTTTCATGGATATCAGATTCTGGGATGATGAAACATGGAAAGTCAGTGGAGGTACAAAATCCTAGTGGAAACAAGGTTCAGTATCAGAGACGCCGAGACTTTCCAATAGACGGCAGAAAATACTGTTATACACTCGGCTCTGAGCAGAGAAGAAGGTATCTAGTGCGAGCAACGTTTCAGTATGGTAGCTTGGATGACGGTGAGACATACCCTCAGTTTCAGCTCTATTTGGATGCAACCAAATGGGCTACTGTGTCAATATATGATGCCTCAAGAACTTATGTGAAGGAAATGATCTTCAGGGCACCTTCAAAGTCTATTGATGTTTGCGTGTGCTGTGCTACCACCGGTTCTCCCTTCATATCTACCCTTGAACTAAGGCCCTTGAATCTTTCTATGTATGCCACAGATTTTGAGGGCAGTTTCTTCTTGAAAGTGGCTGCAAGAATTAACTTTGGTGCTTCTAGTGAGGATGTAGTCAGGTCTGGTACCCCCACATACTATTTTATTTTCCATTTCTTCCAAAAGTTTTTGGCACAAAAATGGGGAGTTTCAGATATTTGATATGATAGAACAAAAACCTATGGAATCTGTGTTTGAAATTTTGCATCACTGTTACTTTGACTGGAAAAAAGATCAATATATTTGGTTCCATCAGCTTGATTTGTTTATTAACAAATATTTATCAGGTATCCAGATGACCCATATGATAGAATTTGGGAGTCTGATCTTATTAAAAGACAAAACTATCTTGTTGGGGTGGCCCCAGGCACTGAAAGAATTAACACAACAAAGAAAATAGAAATAGAGACAAGAGAATACCCACCTGTTAAAGTGATGCAAACTGCAGTTGTTGGCACAAAAGGAGCACTTAGCTATAGACTAAACCTGGAAGACTTTCCTGGAAATGCTAGAGCTTATGCATATTTTGCAGAGATTGAAGATCTGGCTAAGAATGAGACTAGAAAATTTAAATTGAAGCAACCTTACATAGCTGACTACAGTAATGCAGTGGTGAACATTGCTGAGAATGCCAATGGGACCTACACTCTTTATGAACCAAGTTATATGAACGTGAGTCTTGAGTTTGTGCTTTCGTTCTCCTTTGTTAAGACCCGGGATTCTACTCTAGGACCTCTTCTAAATGCAATGGAAATAAGCAAATACGTGCAAATTGCTTCGAAGACTGACAGACAAGATTGTAAGTTCTTCATATCAGTTTATATTTGGTAAAATTTATCTTTTCTTGCACGTCCGAGATATTACATCAAATAATTAGAGTTTGATAAAACAAATCGCATTGCTGTATTGACTGAACAGGTTGCTAACCATACTCTTACTTGCAGTAAATTTTGTAAATGCGTTTCGCTTCTTATCCGCTGGGAGTGTCCTGATGAATGAAGGTGATCCCTGTGTTCCAACTCCCTGGGAGTGGGTAAATTGTAGTGCAACTACACCTCCAAGAATTACAAAAATGTAACATCTCCATACCTTTTTGTTGATGCTCCCATGTTAACTTCTAACTTGGTGAATTATCATTCTGTAAATGAATTCATACCTGACAGCAGTATTTATGCACACAACAAGAGTGTTGAATAGGAAAAGTTGGTATTATAGAATGCCAGATACTGGGATTAATAACATTTGTAGAACCAATTAAGCAGAAGCATGATTCATAATTATCATAAAATGTTTCTATTGTTTGCATGACATTTTGCCATAGAGAATAGTTACTGGAATTTCAAGCCGTCTAATATTTACTAGTTGTTATTTGTATTAGACACCTGTCAAGAAGGAATTTGAAGGGTGAAATCCCACGGGATCTGAACAACATGGAATCGTTGACAGAACTGTAAGTAAATCACCTTCAGAATAGAAGTTTTTCTTTTAGATATTGTTTCTTTTGTAATTCGTTGATGTTTTCTTAGGTGGTTAGATGGGAACTTGCTTACAGGACAACTTCCCGACTTGAGCAATCTTGTCAATCTAAAGATTGTGTAAGTTCTTTGTTTCACAAATAAAATCTTTTATGGAAAGGTTGTGGTGGAATCAATATGTCAGAAAACACCATTCTATGTATCTTTTTTCTTATTTTCATTTTTTTCAACTAATAACGTGCAGGCATCTAGAGAACAACAGATTGACTGGTCCATTACCATCTTACTTGGGTAGTTTGCCAAGTTTACAAGCACTGTATGCAGCACTTAATCATCCGTGTTTATCATCTATACTTTGGGAATTTGAAGCATTTTCCTCGTAACATAATTGTTACCCCTCACACATTTATTATACTCATGCTCATCTGTGGATCTGTGGCAGGTTCATAGAGAATAACTCTTTTAGTGGGGTAATACCATCAGGGTTACTGTCAGGCAAAATAATTTTCAAGTAAGTATCCTCATCAAAGACATACTTTTTTCTACTTTTAGGTCAATTTAAGCGAAGATGCTTAATATTAGTATGAATATGGTAGCACGAGGATCTTTTTTATTGCTTTAATACCTAGATTGAAGTAACAGATATTTGTATTTTCTTCCAGCTTTGATGATAATCCGGAACTACATAAAGGGAACAAGAAGCATTTTCAGTTGATGCTAGGAATTTCTGTTGGAGTACTAGGGATTCTATTAATATTATTCTTAACAAGTTTGGTGCTATTGCTTAATCTCCGGAGAAAAACATCTCGGCAGAAACGAGATGAAAAGGGTTAGTCCACCAAGCCAAATTTGGTACTTCTAAAATTGATAAATATGAAGTTCCACCATCAGAATATTCTTGTGCCTTACAGGTATTTCTGGACGCAGCAGCACCAAACCTTTAACTGGATACTCATTTGGTCGAGGTGGAAATTTAATGGATGAAGGTACTGCTTGCTATATTACACTCTCTGAGTTGACAGAAGCTACTAATAATTTCTCCAAGAAAATTGGCAAAGGGAGCTTTGGATCTGTCTACTATGGGAAAATGAGTGATGGAAAAGAGGTGGCAGTTAAGACAATGACCGATCCATCCAGCTATGGGAACCAGCAGTTTGTAAATGAGGTAGCTTTTCCATAATTGAATTCTGAATGAGATTTTTGGTTCAGTATGATCGGTTAATCAGTGTCCTACTATAGATTTTTAGCTGCATTCATTCAAAAGGATCGTGGTCCATGAATTTCATTAACATAGCATTCTCAATGTTAAAGATACAACAATATCAATGCTCAATCAACTTATAAATTGAACTATGGAACCTTCTCAACTCCATCTCAGGTCTAACTGCAGAAGACCTACTTTAGAACATGAGTTTCTTAAATAACTGAGGAGAACTAGAAGCATACGAGAAAAGCTTAATTTTCAGCTCATTGATTGTAGAGTAAAAAATGCAGGTAGCCCTCTTGTCAAGAATTCATCACAGAAACTTGGTTCCTCTGATCGGATATTGCGAAGAAGAATATCAGCATATTCTGGTTTATGAGTATATGCACAATGGCACTTTAAGGGAGTACATTCACGGTCTAATTCCACACTCATGTGTTCATTTACTTACCCAGTTGTAAAAACTGTGACATGATATAAATTCTAATGCTTTGACAGAATGTTCGAACCAGAAGCAATTAGATTGGTTAGCTCGCCTTCGAATTGCAGAAGATGCAGCTAAAGGTTGATTAATGACTATCTTCTTGGTCGCTCCACGAGTAATTTTATCATTTCACTTCCCAGTTAACAGTTAAAGAGCGATTTTCTATTTCTGTAGGTCTTGAATACTTACACACAGGATGCAATCCAAGTATCATTCACCGTGATGTGAAGACAAGCAATATCCTCCTAGACATCAATATGAGAGCAAAAGTGTCAGATTTTGGACTCTCAAGACTTGCTGAAGAAGATTTAACACACATATCAAGTGTTGCAAGGGGAACTGTAGGTTACCTGGATCCTGAGTAAGCCATGGTTCTCATGTGTCTATGATCAACAGAATATCATTTCTCCTTAAAACATTGAGCTCAGGCTTTTTACCCCTTAACAGGTACTATGCAAATCAGCAATTGACTGAAAAGAGTGACGTGTATAGTTTTGGAGTTGTTCTCTTGGAACTGATATCAGGAAAAAAACCTGTATCTCCAGAAGACTATGGTCCCGAAATGAATATTGTTCACTGGGTACGTTAGCCTTTTCTCAACAATTCAAAGTAAAAACATAGCATCTACAAAGTTTGTCACAACAGAAGCTGAAACATGAACATGTGCAACACCATGTGATTAAGAATCCATTAGCTTTGGCTAAATACAGTCCCTAAATTTAGAAAGTTTTTATTTCTATTGGATGAAATTGTTCTTTCCCTAAGTTTAGCAAACACTTATCTGATGTGGCATGTCATCTTTTCTTTAGTTTATCACATGTTATCAAGTTAATCAAATTTGTATAGTAAATTGATATATTATAACGATAAACTTGATCCAACAAAATTATTTTAAGCAATCAAAGTGAAAAGGTTTTGACTTAAGAGAATAATAAACTGAGACCAAAAAAATAAGATGATGGAACAAAAGTTCATTTTTTAGGCATTAATGTTGCTAGGAATGTACCTCTTAGAAATGTTGTTTCACACTTTGATGCCAACCCCACATGCACATTTACGTGTTTTGCAGGTAAGATCCTTAATTCGTAAAGGAGATGTGATAAGCATCATGGATCCTTCCCTTGTGGGGAATGTCAAAACTGAGTCAGTTTGGAGGGTTGCTGAAATTGCCATGCAATGTGTAGAACAACACGGTGCCTACAGACCAAGGATGCAAGAGGTCATTTTGGCCATACAAGATGCTTCTAACATTGAAAAAGGTACAGAAAGTCAACTGAAGTTATCATCTTCAGGAGGTTCAAAGCCACAGTCTTCACGTAAGACTTTGCTTGCAAACTTTCTAGAGATTGAGAGCCCTGACTTGTCAAATAGTTGCCTCCCCTCAGCCAGATAACTTTTCTATTCCTTTTCATATCATGATGAGTTTTGTACATTGTTTACCATTGTTTTCTTTTGCCTTTTGTCCATTGTCATAGTACTAATATGTTAATACCAACGACACCACCGTTGACTAGTGATGATATAACCTTCAAAATCTTAGAACCTACCAAAGAAAATGTATTATTCTTTCTTACTCTGTATTTGACCACTTGTTGGAATTAACAAGTTATTTGGATTTCATCTGTTATATGTAACTTGCAAAAATGTCTTTTCTTGACAGAGTGCTGAGAAACATGACAAGCACAGAGGAAAATTGAGTAAATGAAAAAAGTTTTAAAAGGAAAAGAAAACTGAAATTCACTACACTGAGGAAATGCATAATTCAGTTGTTGAAAATGTTACTCAACTTGATAATATTAGAAGTGACATAAGCAAATTATCATCTGACAGAAAAAACTCAAAATTTATATATTACTTTTAAAATATATTAATCGGTTTATTAACTTCTAAATAGTTGTTTCAAAGGTTAATTTTTTTTTGTTACTGGAAAATTCATGGGATAATATGTATTACTGTTACTAGAGTGACATCTCTGGGTAAAAATGTGAAATAAATCAACACAACTTGATTTAAAAGAGGAAAATTTTGGCTTTGAATTCATTCATTGGTTTAAAACACAATTTAGAATAAGGCAACGACAATTTATGTTTGGTGGAGTTTTTTTAGTTAAAATCAACCAAAGTCAACATTTAACTACTTTTAACAAATAATAATATGTGTATTTCCTATTTAGGATTTAGGGATCTCTATTTTCCAGTTCCCAGTTGTCAGCATTCAGTTTCTCCATTTTTGGACAGAAATTTTACATGATTTGAATAAGTTGATTAGTTGGAAATTGAAATTATTAGCAATAATTTTCCTTCGTCGTTGTCGAATTAATTGAGCATATTATATAGCACAGGTACATCTAGAATAACCTGTTTTATATATGGCATTGTGAGCGTTCATTTGAAGAAACTTGAATATTGTAACGTATTATAGTAATCTTTATTGAAATAAAATAAAATATGAGTGGATTTGACTTTATTTTGATGGATTATACAGCACATAAACCTAATCTTAGCATCTTAAATAAAATAAAACAATAATGTAATATAATATAATGCTTGCTAGAATATTCATTGCTAGCGTAATGTTTTCTTTTTATTCAGCAGCCAAACCATGCGTGTTATACAAAATGATTAGGATAGGACACATAAATATAAAAAAATGGATAATTTTAAAGATTTATTAAGCTGCAACTTGTTTTTGTCAAAACCTCCTCTTTTAATTGGAAAATATTTAATGAATTTTTTTATTGAGATTTGAGTTTGAGTTTTTTCATAAAAAAAAATAATAGGTCTTTCATCTTTTACAATTTGAAACTATGATCATTAAATGTGAATTTTGGTCACATTAATTAAAAGAAATTAAATAATATATAATTTTATTTATAATTTATCTATCGAATTTTTCTAATATCTCTCCTTGAAAAAATTTGAACATTAATGATATATTAGAATGATTTATCTTGATACTAACATTTTTCGTTGTGATAAATTCAACCACATGTCTATACATCTAATAAAGTGACATTTATAATTTCTAATAAATTATAGAACAGGAGAACAACTATTTATAATTTCAAACATTATTTTGAATTATTTAAATTGATTATTGAAAAGTAAAAAGTTACTTAAATATAATAATATGCACATTTTGTATAATAAAAAATTAAAATCTAATCTATTTATTTAAAGTTGTGAAAAGATAATTTAATTTATTTAAGATATTTCATCTCTTCTTTAATCAACCTTGAAAAAGACACTTGAGCTCAAATTTATCAAAAGATAATATAAATAACCTGTAAGAACTTTACAACAATATATAAAGAATGATTGGAGAATGAATAAAAATATCTTTAATTATATATATATATATATATATATATATATATTTATATATAAAATAAATATTATTGATTATATCGGATATGTTGCTTTTTTGCTATTCTCATTAATATTGATATTTTAATGATACATATGAGTGTTATTGTTTTTAATATTTATGTTAGACACGAAAGCATACTATATATTAAAGAAATGTGTCCGAATTTCATAGTACGTTAAATATACCAATACGAATAAGTATACTAATGTATAAGAGACTCACATTAATACGTTCTAGTGATGTGAATTTTTAGTTTTACATTAAATATAAATAAACAGAGTTAAAGAAAAAAAAAACAGTTATAGATACATTATTTGGTCTTTGTTGCATTTTTTTAGAAATGCGATATTTTTTAGAAAAGAGTTTTTAAAGAATAAGATTGTTTTAGGTAACTGATAGTGACTTGCATTTTTTTAATAAGTAGTTGAAAATTTAATTTATAATAACAATATTATCATCTATTTTAATCCAATTTTGCGTATATAATGACATTTAATTTGAACAATTTTTCTTAAAAAAATAACAATTCATATCATAAAAAGATAATAAGTGGTAATAAATAATTAAAACGGTTGAATAATCCATTTTTACGAAGATTACATTTAAGTTATTTAGTATACATTGTTTTTATCAGATAAATTTCTGGAAAAGTTCTTAATTTAAATTATATACACTCCCTATAAGTAACGTGACTTATTTTTATTTCTAATAATAATAATAATAATAATAAATTATCTAAACCAACTTTATTTATTGTTATATTACAAAGTAGAAATACAACTTAAGTATTACTATATTCACTGTATCAATCAGATATTCTCATTACATGTCATATCTTTCCCAGTTTTAACATTTTGGACAAAAACCATTTTTTATTTATTTATTAAGAGTGTCGATGACAATGTAGTTAATTTTGATTAATAAAATCATAAAATTTTAAAAATTATCTATAAATATCCATAAATAAACTATTTAAGTAGTATTTATATTCCCTGTTACTACTAATATATTCACTATATATATATATATATAAATAAATAAATTAAAATTAAGAAAATAGTAGAATATACGTGGAATAGGACAAGGGAAACCCTAGGTAAGTTAGCCATGGCCATACTAGGAGGATGACAGAGAAAGAATAAGAACATAAATACTTTAAAAATCCTTCAACATGATCAGATTCCTACCACAAATAGGCACACAGTTTTTTTTTGGATAAATTGTAATATATGTTAATTTTAATTTTGATCACGTTTTTATTTTTTGCAGTTCCAATCTGCAATTTAAAAAAATTATAACTGTTAGTCAGTCCTCAATTTTGCATATAGTTTGTTTTATTTTCAATTAATTTTTAGATCCAACATATTTATTTAAAGTATCACGAGATGTCTTAATTAATTAAAAATAAAAATAAAAATAAATACACGTGGAATTGAGAGTTGATGCAAAATTAAGAACATTTTAAATATAAAGACTAAAATTTTAAAATTAAAAGTAGAAGATCAAAGTTGTGGATAAAAACCAAAGAAGAAGAACAATTAAATTTAACCTAATTTTTGTTGTCAATAGAGTTTATTAAATAATATCATATTTATTTTTGAATATTTGATTAATTATTTTACAATTTTGTGTTGATTTATATTACTTGGTCGTTCAACTATTTCAATATTTTAATCTGTCATTAGACTCACACCATTTAATTAGATCTTATATAATTTTTAGACTGAATCTTTAAAGATTTTAAAGTTGTCATAAATTATTAGTTCTTTACAATTTTAAACTATGAAAATTAACGTGTTAACTCTTTTTAGTTTATAGAAAGATTCAATTAGTATTTTTAATTTTAGGAATTTATTTAATTTTTTAAATGGTTAACCTTTTTGTATTTTTTATCGATTAAATGTCTCATCAATATTCTTTTACTTACAAACCCAAGTTGTCTGTTTTCTTGTGTTGTTGTTTGTGTCGTATATCGTATGATTCTCGTTGTCTCGTAGTGATAATCGTAGGTATGGTGATAATCTCATCATGGGAAAAAACGCAATACGCATCGTTTCTGTTACGGCATTCCTTACCTCACCCACCGCAACACCCAAAAACCAAAACCCAACCACACTCTCTTCAACTCATATATCCTCTCAAAAGCTTCAAACTTTGGGACACAAACCATAAAATAGCCAAGCCCTACTTTTTCTTCTCTCAATTCATCACTTCTCTTTCTTGGTTTTCCTTTTTTTAGGTGGGGATTAGGATAAGGGTCTTCATCTCAATTTTGATCACTTCTCTCTCTCTCTCTCTCTCTCTCTCTCTCTTTTTGTGACCCTGTTCAGTTTCTTCTTTCTTCTTTCTTCTTCGCCTCAGGTTCCACGAAGTAAAGCCAAAGAGGGAAAGATGGCAATGATTCCGTACCAACTTTCCCGTTTACCTTATCACGATTCTCTCAAAGTACTCGAGGCTGATATACAGCACGCCAATGCTTTGTGAGTCTAATATGTCCACTCCCCTTCAAATTTTTTTCACCAATTTATGAACTTTCCTTTCTTATATGTATGTTTTGGGTTCTAAGAAAAAAGTACGGGGAGGGTCTTCGGGTTATTGTTGATTATCCCCTTTAATTGTTTTCAAGTTGGTTAATTTTTATGAAAGGAACACGATCAACTTATGTAAATTCAATTTGTTGCTCATGCTAGGAATAGGCTTGTCACTGGTGAATTTGATTGTGATTTTTTTTGGTCCCCCTTCTGATTTTGGATTGTGTGTTGTGCTGCCCCCTTCTAGGGCTGCTGCAATTCCCAGAGCCAAGGGTGGCACTCTTCTTCAAATGAAACTGGTTTACAATCAGTTGGCTCCTCTCTTCCTGTTATTTCTACAATGGATGGATTGTTCGTGTGCAGGGTTTCTCCATAGGTATCTCAACCTCTTCCACATAATTATATACAAGGTAGCCATCCATCTATCTATTTTTTTCTGTTGATCCTTTTATGTCTTACTGTCTTGGACAGTTTGGTATATAACACCTATGATTCATGTTTTTCTCTTGATGTTGTTGCTATCATAATTTACCAAAGGTACACAATGATGGTAGATCAAACATGTCTACTCATGGGAGGAAGGCTACCATTGGGGACTTTTATGGTGCGTGAATGTTTGACTTTGAAAAAGAAAAACGTTTTTTATTTTTTTCTTTAATCAAAAGTTGAATTCATTTGTGGCTGTCATTCGTATGGTGACTATTCCTCGAATTGTTTATGTTATCACAAATTGAACTTTTAGCCGTTATATTGCCATCTCTCCAACGGCTTCACGGTAGTTTGGAGAAGATGGAGGTTGTTGAAGAAGGACAATCGAGCATAGAAGGTTCAAGTTATGGCAATAAGCTGATTGAAGCAAGTGGAAGACTGACCAATATTGATTTGCAAAGGGAAGATGAATGTGGGATTTGCTTAGAGCCTTGCACCAAAATGGTTTTACCTGGTTGCTGCCATGCCATGTGTATTAAATGCTACCGCAAGTGGTAATCAAAATATTGGTTCATATCCCATGTGATCGAGTTTAATTTTTTTTATGCCTTTAGCAATTGGTTTATCATTTTTGACACTTGTGCTGTACTTGTTCAATTGCAGGAACAGAAAGTCAGAGTCTTGTCCTTTTTGTCGTGGCAGCTTGAGGAGAGTTAATTCAGAGGATCTGTGGGTACTAACTTGTGATGATGATGTTGTTGACGCTGAAACAGTTTCTAAAGAGGACTTGTTGCGTTTTTACCTCTATATCAGCAAGCTGCCTAAAGATCACCCAGATGCACTTTTCCTAATGTATTATGAATACCTCATTTAATTTTCTATTGAATAAGAACAAAAGAAAATGTACAGATAGGAAATTCCGGACTGCAAATGTGAATAGAGTCTGGTTCAAAAAGAGAATACTCTGGTAATCTAATCACAGTTGTTCTGGTAAGAGATATTTCTGGTTTTTTGGCCCAGAAAAACCATTCTTCTTACTCCTGTGATAATCTCCATTGTAGACATTGTTCTCGCAATTAACCTGGAATCCCTTGCATGAAGGATCCATTAAGCTAAATATTCTTGTATGTTACTTGTTGCCACAGACTGATTTTGAGAAAATGATTCTGTTCTGTGTGACTGTATTGTATGTTGGAAATGTTAACGTGTGCAAAATCACCAAGAGCAAAGTATAATTTAGAGCAAAATATAATTTAGGGCAAATATGTTTTAAGTTTCTCTAAAATTTATAAAGTTCGATTTTAGTTTTTTTTTTTTATATTTTTAGTTTCTCTAATTGTGAAATGTATTACTTTTGATTTATCAGATAATACTTAAGAGATAAAAAGTTATTAAAAATGGATAAAAAGAATCAGAGAGATTAAAACTAAAATTTAAACATTGTAGAGGAGTTAAAAATGTATTTTATTTATTAATTGAACGGTGTTAATGAGCAGTATGCATTTCATAAGAAATTTTTGTTTCATTATTTTGTGTTTTTGAAATTTAGAAGTATGTATTAAAATTATGAAAATACATTTTCCTCTTTTTATCAAAGACATAACCTAAACTGCCAGCATTGGTTTAGTTGTAGAATAAAGATAAGGTACTAGAATTGATTATATCGTTGATATTATGTCTGATTCATGGATTAATCATCTTTAAAAGCTTAAGCATTTAGGTATGGAAAGTATGTGAATGGTTTTATACGCAATGACGTGTTGTCCTTGAAATTTTGCTCAGAAGTTTGAATCGATATTTATGTTGTGCATTAATACATAACCTTTTTCCTTTTCCATTCTCCACACCATTATTGTTAGTCTTGGTGGAAGATGGAAATGCTATAACTTTTCACTTTTCATGCCCATTTGTTCCTTGATTTTGTAGGTTTCAAATTCATCTATATTTTGAAATGATTGTGATAGAGAATGTATATGAACATGATAGGGAGGGAGGCTTTCATCATAACTGAGTTTAATATAAAAAAAAAATAGCCATTAAGTTTGATATATTAGACATGGGAGCTAACCCTATTATTATTATAATTAAAGGCCACTTAATGTCTTATTATTATTATTATTATTATTATTTTATGTTAATTAGTATTAGTATATGCTAATTATTTTTCAAGAAGTACTGCATACCAGTCAATCCCATCCATTGAAAGCAGAGACAAGACCAGTTACAAAAATCACAAAAAGAAAAAATTAAAAAAAAATAAATAAAGAGAGGGCAAAGTCAAAAGAAAGTGTGTAAGAATAAATGACAAGGGAACAAACACAGTCTTGGCCAACTAAACGCTTGTTTAATTTACATTTAAAATTAATTAAGAATTACAGTTAGGGATGTATTTAATTAGAATTTTAAAAGACATTTTTTTTTTATAAATATCACTACCATCAAATAATTCCAAGAAAAATCTTGAAACTTTTCTATATTTGTTTCTTTTTGTGTTGATTACTAATCTCTTGTCTTTTTATTGAAAATTATGCAAATTCAAGACTTAGTTAGTAACTTTCTCTTTCCAAAAGTGTGGTTGTGGTGAATTTTTAATAGAATAACAATATACTAATCTTCATCTTAACTAATTAATTATTTAAAGAGTGAAAAATAATATTTGTTTTACTTTTATTTTTTATTAATTATACAATTTTATTTTATTTCTGAAAGGACATAAAATTCTCTTAAAACTTATAAATCAATAATTTAAAAATAAATATCTTACTACGTAAGTTCGTTGGAACGTAATTACAAAATCTTAAATATAGTTTTTTTTCTAAATCTAATAAATCATATATTTTTCTAAATGAAAAATTGTTTTATCTTGAAACAATATTTTAAAATCCCATTTCCGTACATTCCCTAACTAAGACACATAAATTATAATTCTGTAAGAAAAAAATGAAGTGTAGTGAAAAAAAAAATGTAATTCATAGAAAAATTAGAAAGTGACGTATCAGCTCTTCCAAATCCAAATGGTATCGTTTCTGAGTACGAAAAAAACAGAGAAAGGTCAACGACGAGTCTTGCAACGTTGCCGTTTACCACATAGCAGTTTCAGGATCTGTGGTACCAATCCAAAACTATAATAATAACCAAATAAAAATTAATAAAATAAAATCTGCTTCTAAATTTGATTATTTTTCTTACAATCCGAAATTCGTCGTCTTAACAGGTATGCATTTACAGTTTGTTTGCCTTTCACTCTGCTATTTCAGGTTTTCGAAGTCAATTTCATTTTAGGGTTTCATATCAAAATAAATATTCTAGCTCATTCGCTTGCTGTTAGATTGCATCGATTTGATCTTGGATTTAATTGGTTTTGTTGTTTTTTAAGTTATCGTTTGTGTATTGCATTTTTTTAAAGGGGACAGAAATTGAGGATCCAAATCTTGTTTAGGAGTGAGGAATTTGAATGTTGAGATGTCTGAGAATCATGTAGCGGAGCTGGTTTCGGAAGCGGATTCGGATTCGGGTGGTGGTGTGGTGAGCGACCAATCAAATGTGGATACCGAATCAAACACTGGCACAAATCAAGACCAGGTACTTATTGGTTATCAATTGGTTATTACCTGACCTACGAAAATTGGGCAATGCCGAACTCTGATGCTTTTCGATTCATGTGAGTGAAACAGGGAGAGCGTGTTGATATCAGAGATCCTGAAGATGAAAAGTCTACAGAGGATACTTCCAGGGATGACATGTTTGTTGATTGTCCTGATGAGTTAACCGGGCAAAAGGAGGAAGAAGTTGAAACTGCGAAAAATGAAGATGACGGAACGGAGGAAAATGAAGATATGCATCAACAGCAGAGACATTCTGTTGAAATGGGCAACGGGGAGGGAGATAGTCACTACTCAGGCCTGGTGGAGAAAGCTGATGCTGGGAAAGAACGGATTTTGCTGGAATACCAGGTTTGTCGTTTGCATTAAGAGTAGTTTTAGATAGCAGATATTGAATTTTGATGTTAAGTACTCATTATTTCTTTTTTGGGTTGGGCAGGAAGAAAGACAAACTGTTACACAGGGAGTGTTTGATCTTCATTGTCAGCTAAAGACTCTCACTGGCAAAGAGAATGAAACTGAAGTTGGAGATAGGGAAGTGAGTGATTTTCCGTTGAGGGAGATGATAAAAGAATGTTTGGATTTTGTAAACACGGCTTCAGAAGAACGGTCAAACAGTGAAACCATGATAAGTAATCTTCGCGAACATCTGTCTGCCAGGGACCGTGAGATAGAGGATCTTAATACAAAGCTTGCTCAGTTAATGGTATCCAATGACAATTTTCAGGTTTCATCTCAAGCTCAACTTGAAAAGGACCGTAATGTTGAGACTTTGATAGATAAGATGATATCCTCTCTTGCAACAGTTGTCACTCAAGAACAAGTATTGGATGATTCTATTACTGGGAAAATAGTTTATATTGAGGAAGGCACTACGCATTTAATCGGAAAGTATAATCAAATTCTTTCTGAAATTTATCAACTTGGGCAATCTTTCTCCAAGGTAGGCCTCGATACTAAAGATCAGGAATACGGGAACATACTTGCTGATGCTCATGGTTGGTTACTGGAGCTCAAAAGAAAGGAAACAGAAGTGGTTGAAAAACTGACTCAGTTAGAAGATGAAAACCGGAAATTGGTTGACGAGCTTGATAAGGAGAAGGCAATGATAGGGACATTAAATACTGAACTACGAAATCTGAAAATAGAACTTGAGCAGGAAAAGGTTAAATGTGCTAATACAAAAGAAAAGCTTAGTATGGCTGTGACAAAAGGAAAGGCATTGGTACAGCAGCGAGATTCATTAAAGAAGTTTCTGGCTGATAAATCCAGCGAGCTTGAGAAATGTTTGATTGAATTGCAAGAGAAGTCAGTTGCACTACAAGCTGCTGAGCTTGCTAAGGAAGAGTTGGCCCATAGTGAAAATATGGTTGTATCCCTACAGAACTCATTGCTAGAAAAGAATGCCATTTTTGATCAAGTGGAAGAAATCTTGTCTTATGAAAAACCTGACGAACCTGGAATGTTTGATGTGCCAGAGAAACTCAGATGGCTTGCGGATGAGAGAAATACACTGAAGGAAGCCTTCATAGAGTTATGCAAATTGAAGGAAGCTCTATCTCTAGTGGACCTACCAGAGCCTGTTTCATCATATGATTTGGAATCACAAATGAATTGGCTTGTGGATTCTTTTCTTAGGGCACGGGACAGCATGGACACCCTACAGGAAGAAAATTCCACAATCATGGAAGCATCCCGTTACAATATTGATCAGTTGAGTGTTTCTCTTTTGCTGGAATTGCAGGAAAAACATTACCTTCTGTCAGAATTAACTGATTTGAAGTTCAAATATGACGAGCTTGGTGGCAAGAACTTTCAGATTTCCTTGGAGAAGGATCAAATAGTCAATACGTTAGTTGATCTTTGTGGCCTGAACAAGGAAGATGAAGGGATTGACTATTCTAACACTTCTGTGATCATCGACTTATGTTTTCAAATTATAAAAGGGCAGAGTGGTCCCTTCTCTAGAGCATCTAATATTGATGCTGAGTTGTTTGAAAAGATTCAAAGTCTCTTGTACGTTAGAGATCAAGGATTAATACTCTATGAAGATATACTGGAAGAGGAGATGCTAGTTAGATCAGGTATGAATAAGCTTTCAGAAGAATTGAAAGTGGCATCTGAGGAAATTATAACTCTGAAAGAAGAAAGGAGTTCTCTGCTGCAAGATCTTGATCGATCAGAGGAGAAGACTGCCATGCTTAGGGATAAGTTGTCCATGGCAGTTAAGAAAGGAAAGGGGCTGGTTCAAGATAGGGACAATCTGAAAGGTATTCTAAATGAAAGGAACGCAGAGATTGAGCAATTGAAGGTTGATTTGCAGAAGCAAGAATCTGCTGTTTCTGAATACAGGGATGAGATCAACAGGTTGTCCAGTGATGTGGAAAACATCACAAGGCTGGAGGCTGATCTTCAGGAAATGAAAAGGGAGAGGAATCAGTTAGAACAGTTCTTAATGGAAAGCAATAACATGTTACAGAAAGTGATGGAGTGTATTGATGGTATCATTCTTCCAGTTGAGCCTGTTTTTGATGACCCAATGGAAAAGGTGAAGTGGCTTGCTGGTTATGTTACTGATTGCCAAGATGCTAAGGTACACATAGAGCAAGAATTGCAGCTAGTGAAGGAGAATGCCAGTATACTTGAAATTAAAGTAGCCGAATCTCAAGCCACTGTAAAATCCCTTGAACAGGAATTGTCATCTTCAGATGACAGTGTTTCTCAACTTGCTGAAGAAAAAAGAGAATTAGAATGTCAGAAGGCAAAAACTGAGGAAGAGTTACAGAAAGTTAAAGAAAAAGTTGCTGAGGTTTGTAGTACTAAAAAGTCACTTGAAGATGCCTTATCAGAAGCTGAAAAGGATATTTCTATTCTTTCCGAAGAGAAAGAGCAGGCTCAAGCTATCAGAGTTGCTGCAGACAGAGAGTTAGAGAGTTTTAAAGAGGAAGCAGCCAGTCTAGCAAGCAAACTGGCAGAGGCCAGCAGGACCATAAAGGATCTAGAAGATAAACTATATCAGGTTGAGGGTACAAAGAAGACACTTGAAGATGCGTTATCACTAGCAGAAAAAGAAATTTCTATTCTTTCTGAAGAGAAAGAGCACGCTCAAGTTAGCAGAGTAGCTGCAGAGAGAGTGTTAGAGAGTTTTAAAGATGAAGCAGCATCCAGTCAAACAAGCAAACTGGCAGAGGCCAGCAGGACCATAAAGGATCTAGAAGATAAACTATATCAGGCTGAGGGTACTAATAAGTCACTTCAAGATGCATTATCACAAGCAGAAAAAGATATTTCTATTCTTTCCGAAGAGAAAGAGCAGGCTCAAGTTAGCAGAGTAGCTGCAGAGAGACTGTTAGAGAGTTTTAAAGATGAAGCATCCAGTCAAACAAGCAAACTGGCACAGGCTAGCAGGACCATAAATGATCTAGTAGATAAACTATCTGAGGTTGAGGGTAATGTCAATTTATTGACTGAAAAGTATAACGCTGATCAAGTTGTCAAGATTGAGATGGAAAATGAATTGAAGAAGCTGCAAGATGAAGCTGCAAATCATGCCAACAATTTGGTAGGCGCCTCTGAAACTATAAAATCACTAGAGGATGCATTATCGAAGGCACAAAATGATGTTTCTGCCTTGGAAGATTCAAATAAAATTGCAAAGCAGGAGATATCTTCACTTGGTTTGAAGTTAAATTCATGCATGGACGAGTTAGCTGGAAAGAATGGAAGCTTAGAAAACAGGTCCTTACAGCTCATTGGACTCCTTAATGATCTTCAGGTGCTCATGAAAGACGCAACTCTATTTCCCAGAATAAAACAATGCTTTGAGAGGAAATGTGAGACCCTGAAGAATATGAATCTCATTCTCAATAAAATTAGAGATAATGTTGCCTTGACTGCGAAGGACTCAAAGGGACAGCTAGTGATGGAGGTAGTGTTGTTATTACCCTCTTTTGGTTGTTATCATTTTCTCCTATTCCATTCGTTTGTTACTTAATTAACCTGTGCGCATATGACGTTCCAGTCTTCTGACCAGTAACATATATGTATGCGCATATAATTGAAAAAGTTAATGGTGATTAATGCATGATGTGTGTATTGATTAGAAAATTACATAGGGCTTTTGATATCAAATGTGTTGTTTCAAATCTTTTCGTTCTGTTTCATCATTCTCTCTGTGTGTCTATTGTGTTTTTTGTTTTGTTGATACGGTTTTGTTGTTGTTTCTTAATGTGTTGTTTGTTCCAGGAAAACCCACTTATGAGAAAAACATTCTTAGATGGTCCTCCAAATTTTGAAGTTGAACTGGACGACACTGAGATTGATGGTGCTGATATTGACAGCATAATCTCGTCATTTGAAAAGATTGTGAAAGGATTTGAGTTGAACAACAAACACATTGCTGATAAGTTTGATGAATTTTCAGATTGTATGGATGGGTTTATTTCTCCTCTCCATGAAAAACTACTGGAAACAGAGACCATTTCAGAGACTATTGTTCAGGACATGGAAAGTATGAAAGAAGAAGCAAATACCATGGAAAAGTTTAAAGAAGAACAGGAAACTATTATTGCCACTTTAGAAAATAATGTCAGTGTATTGCTATCTGCATGCACTGATTCTACCGTTGCACTTCAAAGTGAAGTTGATAAGAATCTTGGGCAGCCAGACTTCATTACTGAGGTTGAAAAGTTAAACCTTGAAGCAGGTACACTAGCAGATAATCGTAAGAACAGTAAATACGTGGAGGCCACAGATAAGTTGATTAATGCTTCCAGAAAAGTTCAAACTTTGATTGGACAGTTTGAATGTAGAAATGAGCAGTTAGATGCAACAATTGAAGATTTGCAGAATAAATTGAAAGAAGCAACAGTTGCTTTTGAAAAAGTCACTGATGATAGAGACTTAAATAAAAACAGAGTTTCGCAGCTGGAATCTGATATTCAATCACTGCAAAGTGCTTGCAGTGAGCTTAAGGATATGTTAGAGAGTTATCAAGCCCTAGAAGAAAAATTGGAGGAAAAAGAGGCTGAGCTTTCATCGATGCAAGATGCTTTGTTGGCAAAGGAAGGTAAAGAAATTTGAAGTCTTTCTTGACTTAACGATATTGGACTTTATTTAATTTCATATGTTTATTTAATTTCAAATCTTCATTTTTCCATTGGCAGAAAACTCCCTCCTTACATCATCTCAAATAAGAGATCTCCTTGACAAGATAGATAGGATCAAAATCCCTATCGTAGAGTCTGAAGATGACTTGGAGCTACCTACTTCAGCCCCTATGAAAAAACTCTCTTACATTATTGATAGTGTTACTAGGTTGCATAATCAATTAAACTCTCTGTCTCATGATAAGGAAAAGCTGCAGTCAATCCTTGAAACGAAGGATCTTGAAATTAAGGATATGAAGGAGGAAGTTAAACAACTCAATAGAAATTGTGAAGATGCAAAAATGCTCAAGAATGAATTGTCTGAGCTCACCTATGTAATAGAAAAAATTATGGATATTTCGGGAGCTGGTGAATGGGTTGTAAATAGGAAATCTAAAGGTTTGAAGGAATTAATACCAGCACTGGAAAAACATATTATTGCCATTCTTTCAGAATCTGATGATTCAAAATCCAAGGCCCAAGAACTTGATATTAAGTTAGTTGGAAGTCAGAAGGTTATTGATGAATTAACAACCAAGGTTAAAGTACTTGAAGATTCACTCCAAGATAAGACTTCTCAGCCAGACATTGTCCAGGACAGGAGTATATATGAAGCATCCTCATTACCCACTGGGTCTGAGATAACTGAAGTTGAAGAGGTGGTCAATTTAACCTTGTTTTTTAAGCTTATAGTTCTTACATAATGTGATATTAGAAGTGGATGTGCAGGGAAATTTAAGTTCACATGTTTCAATGAGTCATTAAAAACATTTCCTGTGATTCTTTTCCTGACATAATATAGATGGTTTAATGCGTCTTTAGTTAACACTTGGTTTTGTCTTTATGAATTGCTTCTGAAATATGACAAATCAAAATGTCTATCAACCGGTGCCTTTTTATTTTCTTGAAATAAATGCGCATGAGCTAGAAGTTTGTTTTGAAGGGTACTTTGCCCTTTTACATATATATTGGATATGCACTTGATTTCTGACTGACCATGTCTTGCTTTTTCTTTTATCAGTTCATTTATATTATGATGCATGCTCAACTTATGTGTTAAAGTGATTAAGGGAAATGCATATGTTAAGTGTTTGCTTCTACGCAGGGTTCATCACGTGGCAAAAAAGCAATATCTCCTGTCCCATCAGCTGCTCATGCGCGGAATATGCGAAAAGGATCTACTGATCATCTTGCACTTGATATTAGTATGGAGTCTGATAATTTGATTAACAGGGTGGATACGGATGAGGATAAAGGTAATTATGAGCTTCTCGCTATTGTGAATTTCTTGATTTGAAAATTTGAAGACCTAATCCTAGGTTACTTTGCAGGTCATGTATTCAAGTCTCTAAACACTTCTGGATTTGTACCAAAACAGGGAAAGCTCATTGCAGATCGTATTGATGGACTCTGGTAAAATTGCTATTTTCTTTTACTTTTTTAAACCAATGGTAAAGGAAGAGTGTTTGAAATTTCTTGTGTCGGCTATTTAATATGAAAGAATCGTAGAATTTACATGGTAAAATTGATGGCCTTACGTTGATATTTTGCGTAGAATCTCAATAAACCCCATGCTGTGTTGAGAAACACGGGCCAGAAGAGGCTAAAAATCCATGGTGTGGAGAGCCTTAAATGAAGCATTTACTAGACTGTTGAAATGGTTTCAATAAAAAAAATTTAAGGCTACATATATTCGGAGTTATTTAGAAAACAAAGTTACCTTTTTTCATAGTTTAAATTCAAATCACCATACAACATGGCATTTTCTTTGGGAAAAAGTGATTAAAGATTTGGTGTTCAAAAACTCTATTTTAGTAATGAAGGTAATTCATCCCTGAATAATTGAAATGATTTATTAGCATTGTGTAGTTTGTTTAAGGATAAAACTGCTGAAATAACTTACCATAAATGTATTTAGGAGCATTGTGGCAACTACTTTTAAATAAATCATTAAATAATTTGGTAAATTCATCTCTATCTCTATTATATTAATGCTAATAATGCTAATAGTTTCTTTTAATTGGACTTTAATACGTTCAATGAAAGCATTGCAGAACTACAAACAAATTCATTGTTTTTATTATTTACAACTGCTAATTTTACTGTTGCAAATTTTCGTTTATTTTTAATTTTATCAAACACTTATAAATAGGAATTTGATTTCCCGCAGGGTATCTGGTGGTCGAGTTCTCATGAGTCGTCCTAGAGCAAGATTAGGACTTGTTGGCTATTTGCTTATCTTGCATATCTGGCTGCTGGGGACGATCTTGTAGAAAAGTTGAGATCAAACCTACCTGACTGCTCAACATTGAAGGTCCGGCGTCTGCAAATTGTATTATAGATATAAAATTGTCTCTTTATATATATGTCTTTCTTTTTGCTTCTTAATGAAGAAGCCTAACCTGTTCTTCTCATGTCTCGTCAAATCCACTGTTTGTTCTCTGGAATCACATTTTAGGGATTCCGAGAATCTGGTCTTCAATTTTTTGGGCTCATTTTTTGACAGCTTTTTTTTTTTTCGAAAACGAAGCCCCTCCATTGTATTGGCCTACAATTGTTTCAATATTAAAGTATGTAGTGGGTAGAAAGTAGGTAGATGATTTTTTTTGCATGCCAATCTAATAAAATGTAGAAGGATTTTAAGGGCGATTCATTTATATCTCTAGCATTGCATGTGAATGAAGATACAGAGACCAATTGAAGGATAATTCTTCTCTCTTTATGAAGGAAAACTCAAATATATGATTTTGTATGTTGTTTTCATTTTATAAAGGAAGACTCAATTTATTTATGGTTTAATAGTTTATGTTGTCTCATTATTTTATGAGTTTTTTTTATTTTGTTTCGCAATTTTTCAGTCTCAATTTAGTATTTTTTTTAATGATTCAATGTATTTCTTTTTGTCAATGTCTTTAAATTGATTAATGGAAGAAGTCAACGTGGCGCTGTTGTGGTTCCTTCATTTCTATACGCACAGCTATTATCCTACACCTGACACTCATACTCACATTCTCACCTTGTCTCCTTTGGTGCATTCCCTTATCTTACCTCATAAGCATATGATGCAGCATGACTAGCCTCTTTAGGTGGCACAATGCACCAAGATTATAAATCTAAACTCTGAAGATGTTAAATGAGTTATCAATGTGAAGCAGATTGCAAAAATTATTGTTGGGCTTGGAGACAAAATTTCCCTCGCGAATATAAGGAAGGGATGTGTATGTTGGGATTGTAAAGAATGGAAATGGCACATTACCAATCATCTTTCCCTCTATGCACGAAACACCCGTTATCTCCCTTACAAACTTGTTGACTATACCCTCTCTTTTATCATTGTATTATTTGGTTTCATCCATAATGGAGGCGTGTCTTTCGCTGAACGGGGGCATCATGGAGGAGCTGGAGCGAGTGTTCGTGTACAATAACAACACAGGAATTGCTTTTTGCACCCCATGATTTACTCTTGCACTTTAGTTGGGTGTGTAGAAGACAAATCCTTCATACCCTCTTGCTGCCGCCACCCCTTTGTTGTCTTCCGGTTAGTTTCGAAAAGTTTGCGTTCGAGGAGATGGCAAATGGAATATGTGCGCGGTGGTTCAAAAGAAGAAGAAGGATTAGTAGCGCTGGAGATGGTTGAGAAAGAAGAAGAGGGTGTTATGGAAGTATAAGAAAGGGTCAGTGTCATATGTGGGGCAACTTATTTGTAAAATGTCACCGACAAAAAATATAATTTTATGAAGTTTGGATCTTATTTCAGTCACATATTCTAAATTCTACCATCCATAAATTATTTTCGTGTGAAAAAAATAATTTTTAAACTATACAATATGAAAGTATTTCTTAAATTATATAATCTAAAAAGGCTTTCCAGTATCATTGAAATTGTTTTTTGAATGACACGTTTAAAAAATTATACAAAAAATAATTTTTAAATCCAATTTTTTTACTAATGATGTAATCCGGAAAGATGTAAGGGAAAAGTGTTTTTTTTTATATTTCTAAATGTTGAAAAAGAAAGCACGGGAGAAAAAAGAAATTACCTAACAACATTAGCCATGCAGTGAGGATGAACGATGATGAGGTCAACGTTAGTGATGAAGTGGACAAAGACGACGGACTCACGGCACTGCCACATCACTTCATCCGTTAGCCAACTTAACTTAAGAAAATATATTAAATTGTTTCAAAAACAATGGACAAAATTGAGAGTAACAAAAATAATAATATGAAATTGAAAAAACTTAAAATAATTAGAAGAAATAAGCTATTAGGGCTTTATTTATTGCTAATAGTCATATGTTATTTTTGCAGCGGAAGCGGGCTTAAGAAAATAATAATTACTGAGTATATATATATATATATATATGATTAAGATATCATTAGAAAAAAGGTTATAAATATTTATATTTTAGTTTTAATGATTTCAAATAATCTTGAATAATCAATGTTTATCAATCTTATTTGTCATTATTATTTTTAATGGATATATATACTGGCATTCGGACAAGGTGTTAGTTGACATATTTCTTCCTAGTTTGTTCTTGGGCATTTATTTGTATTCCTGAATTCTAGGTTTACTGAATGTTACAAAACTCCATTCCCATAGCTTCATTGTGCATGAGCATTTTGTAAATCCATCTTAAGTGTTCAATTATGATTCGATGCGATACATGTGAGCTTTGAGTTATGTGAGTTCTAAGATCTACATTTTTTTTATACATAAAGAACAAAATAGCAAGTTACAAAGGATTAAGAAAAGACAGAACCGTCCAATGTTAGTAAAAATGACAGAAAGTAAACATATTTTAATGTTAAAAAAAAGAAGTCAAAATGAAGCCAGCTCAAAGTTACGTTTTTGTTTGTCGTTCAAAAATATACCATAAAAAGTTAATTGTTATTTTGCAACGGAAACAGGTGAGGGGAATAGGACAAGATTTGGTCTGTGCTATAGTTAACAAAAAACAAATTACAGAATTAAATAAAGCGTGTTTTGGATGAGTTGGCCATGGAAACCCTACAGCTAATTTTCGTTGCTCTTCGTTTCCTCTTCCTGTGTGTGCCTTTTATAAAATCATATGCATCCAACCCTTTCACATTCATCTTCCTCTCTGTCTTTTCATTTTCATCTGCATTTCTTGTTGAATATCACTTAGCTTCAATCTCATGGCTTCGGTATGATTTCTTCTTCTTCTTCAATCTCATTGCCTTTATGCCATTTCTAACATTTAGATTCTCTTCTTTTCTTTAAGAACAACGTAGCTTCTCACAAATCATAAAAAAAAGACAAACTTCCAATTTTGTAGACCCAGATGATATATATACCATGCAAATGTTTGGATAGAATTTAACTGGATTCTGTTCATGATATATTGAATGTTCTCCTTAGTCATTTTCTTTTCTTTTACAGAAACAACGCTTGTGCATATATTGTTCTCTTTGTTGCAACAAAAGCTTTGATCAATTAATAATTTGTTTGGGTCATATATATTCACATTTTTGTACGTGCAGTATGATCAACAACAAGGGAAGCCTTTACCCAAGTTTGGGGAATGGGATGTGAATGATCCTGCTTCAGCTGAAGGATTCACTGTTATATTCAACAAGGCCAGAGATGAAAAGAAAATTGCCTCAATATCAGGACGATTCCCTTCTCAGCGAAAAAATGATTCTCGAAAGCGCCAGAATCAGAAAAAGAGCAAGAGTAGTGCCTCTAACTCAAAGGTACATCCATTCTTAAGTCACTTCCAAACCTCTTAATACATTACATTGTCTTAAACTTGATAAAATTCAATCTATCACGTGGAAAGTTTAAAGATTAATCATGATAGTCTTATAGATGATGTGGTGCTCTTTTCCTTAATGCATATTCAATTATGTGATATTTGTGTTCATGGTGAGCTGAACTCTGTGCATGGTTTTTTTATGCAGAAAAAATGGTTTTGCTTTGGCCCTTAGAGGAGGATAAGAGGTGCTTGTTGATGGGAAGAAGGATTGATTCAAAATCTTATTATGACTTAAATTTGTTCTGAGACTCTGGTGAAGTAAACAGTGCAGTTGCTGAATCTTGGTTCAGTTGTTTCATGTGTTGTATTGTGTGCTGTTTATCAAATGCAACATACCAAAACTAATGTAAATACATGAATCAATGTCAATCTTTTTGCACGTTAATACATATATGTTCCCCCAAATTTTCTTATGCATGATGCTGTTTTTATTGGTAAACTTTCCCAATTTTTAATTTACAAAGTATCTTCATTCAGAGTCTTCAATTCATAATTTAAAAGTGATGATGGAATTTGATTTTGATTTTCTTTTTCGAAACACATATATAATATTATATAAATTGATCACGCAACGTTTGAACTAGCTTAAGCTATGTTGTTAACTAAGTATTGAACACGTGTGTTTCTAGATGAAGCATAAATTTTTCTTTTTTTTTTCTTACAAAACTTAAATATTTTTCTTATTCGTCCATATTATTCAACTTTTGCTAATGAAATTAAATCTGATACAAGACAAAACTTAAGTGCAATAATGAGCTTAGCATTTTTTTATGGTTTTTAATTAAAAATTAAAACTTTATCTCATAAACTTTTATTGTAGAGTTACTGAAAGTGAAACTTAGTTTTATTTTAGTTAAAAAAAGTGACAACAAAATTTAATAATTAAAAACTTTATATCCAAGATTTTTTTATGACACAGTATTTTGATACCAAGTTGACTGTATTTGCTTACAAATTACTGAAACAAATAATGGAACAATCTCGAAGATATTGAAATGAACATTTATTCTTTGTAACTCTTTTATTCTTTATGTACAGAACAATTTTTAGTTTGGCTAACATTTCTTTGAAAAAATATAGATAACAGTAAATATTTCTTCCATTTTAAAATAGGAAGTTAAAAAAGAATATTTGGATTATTAATCGAACATTAAATGCATTCTATTAGCCACTCCTAGTATTAAATATGATGTTATTTTTAATTTTAATAAGATATTTATAAAATGTCTACTTTACTTTTTTTTATTTCTTTATTCATTTATTAATATATAAATTAATTAAAGATTAAATGAAATATAAGAGCATAAATGATAAAGAATAATTACTATTGTCTTAAGTTTTAAAGATAATGCTTAAATATAAAAAAAAAATTAACAAATGCCACACTTAAAAAAAGAAAGGAAGAAAATTAAGTTGATTTTAGGAAAAGAATTTAGTCTACATGTATTAGTATATTTTATTTTATTTAATAATTATCATAAAATTTGAATTAAAATTAACAGTAATTTTTTATTCTTTAGTCGATTGAACTTAATGGAAGTTTTTTATAAATAAAAAAATATTATTTCAATATAATCCTACATACATAATTAATTGTTTAAATTTTGAGAAAGTTATTTATAAATGAAAGAAATTTATTTATATTAGCAATTTTTTCAATTTATAAATTACTCTCTTCAATTTTACAATTAAAGAAATCTTGTAATATATAAGTATGTTTATGAATGATTGCTTTGAAATTAACAACCGATAATTAATTATGAAAGTGTAGTGTGTAGGGTTGAGTAATGCAGATTTGGTAACAGATTGGTTTTATTATTTCCGTACAAGTCAAGATCTTTAACACTTTGTGATTGGGATTTGTCGAATAAAACAATAATTCTTAAAAACATTGTAATATATATCTTGGGAAATTCCGAAACTAGCAAATTGTGGTGAAACAATAATCACGTGGAAGTGAAGGACTGTGTTGACTGCATAATTGACAAGGAACAGAACAGAACAGAACAGGGAAGTGCCAGCTTCGATTCAATGCAACTGTTTGAACTCTGAATCTGCAGATTGTAACTGTCAAATGAAATCAGAATGGCGAGCTGTGCCGTCAAAGGAGGTTGCCCCACTGACTACATAGCCATTGCTCTATCCATTCTTTCATTCACTGTGTAAGTTTCTCTCTTTGCCCCTATCCATGTAACGGGTCATTCTTATTGTGCCAAATTGGCCATTATACCTGCTTGATCTTATGACCCTAAGAGTTTTGAGCCCTGACTAACAAGTTATAATCTTGCACTTATTTATATACCCTTTTAGTTTCCCACCATCCCCATGAAGCAAAATTGCTTCTTTCCCCCCACCTGATCTGCTTATTGATTAAGAGTGTTTCCTTGGTGGGACTCTCTTTGATGATTCATGAAATTCCTGAGTCGGGTGATTTAGTTTGTTCTTTAGTCTCATCTTTGTTGTATCACTTGTTTCGAAATGAAATATACCTAGAGACTATAATTACTTTTGTGAGTAAAAAATAAGAAATTTATCCAAAAACTAAAATTAGTTCATGCAGAAGTAAAAAATAAGAATTTATATAATTTCAACGAATTAGCCTATGCATAATCTTATTTTAGCTTTTAGAGAAATTCACATTACTTTTTTTTTTCTGTGACATTTGTTTTCTTACGCGTTTGCTGTTGGTTGGCTTCTATCTTTCAGGCTTCTCTTATGGTCCATATTTCCCTTCATAGTTCACAAGGTTCCTCGTACCAAAGGCAGTGGCTTCTGGATACCTGTAATTCAAGTTGTTGCCAGCTTCATCCTTCTTCTATCGCTCGTGGTAGAAATAAGTTCTTTTTGTCTGTCATTTATTTTCTGTTACAACTTGCAAAATCCCAACTTTTCTAGTAGTTTAGTGTTACTGCAATATCAACTCAGCATTGCCGTGTTCTCAATCTTACTTATTGTATATTTGTTTTTTTATGAAGATATCAAATAATTTCTTGAAACTTGGAGAGAGGCATTGGTTGCGGTCATGCTACCTATGGGCAGGTTATCTTTCTTTTTGCCATCTTTTCTCACTTGAAAAGATGAACACTTGTTAGTATAATCATGTTTTTCTTGTTTATTTTCAGTCTGGGGTGAAGGTCCACTAGGGTTTGGTTTGCTCTTCAGCTGTCGCATAACACAGGCTTCACAGTTATATTTTATCTTTGTCAAGTAAGTGGCAGCTTGATATTGGTTTTGTAGGCCACATTGTTGCAAATTGCTGATTCTCTACCTCTTAAATGTTAAAGTCAAAAAGATGTCTTTAGGATGTGTTTGGATTAAACAACTTAATTAAGTGCTTATTGGATGGATATTTATCTTGTGGACATTTATGTATAAGCTTTTTGTTATGAAAAGATACGCGCACAAATCCACTGCAAGATTGTTTACCTCACAAATGATAAACCAATAACAGAGAGTAACTGTGAATCTACGAAGAAAGATAATGCGAAAGAGATAGAAAATCACGTACCAAAGATAATGTTGAAATGTTAACGAACTTCAATATATATTTTCGATAAAATTTACTATGAACATATTTCTAAAAGAAATTTATCTTTTAGTAAACTTTCACTCCCTAACAAACTTTAACTAACTGAATGAATTCCTCAAAAGTGACGTTACAAGGGCCCTATTTAGATGCAAACCAATCGAAACTAACATTTTACATGTGCTATAACTAAACACATAGGACACATGGACAATATGATCCACACCTTGTCATAAGCAATAACATAAGAAGCTCCAGTCTTTGTAGATGCTACAGTAGAGTAGATAATAAGACTAGACACTTTTAGACGGTTTAGGAGCCTTTAACCAGAATTTTTTGAGTCAATCTTTACAATTTTTTTTTCTAATCAAAAGAGGAAATATGATTAAAGTCTTTTAATATAAATTGTAAGTTATTCTTCCTGAGATGTCATAGAGATTGGAGAGCTTATTGAAATAAACTGAACTACTTATGGACAAAGCATATGCTGTTGACTTGTTTAGATAAATTTTTCCACGAACACTTCTAGGAGAAGAAATTAGTGTCTTCATAAGGTAAAAATAGTTTATTCATAAGCCAATTTTGTGGAAGTTTTCTCATATTAGTTCCTCTAGAAGATATTTTTTAAACTTACATAAACCAAGTTTAACTTATGAAGAAGTTGGTAATTTTTTATTCATGATAGTTCTCCTAAAAGTGTTTATAGAGAAGTTTGTTTAAATAGACTTTATATCAATAAGCTTGTTAAACACTTACACAAGTTCTTATGCATAAGACCAAATAGATTGTAAATAAGTTCTTCCAAAAGCACCCTAAAATTCATGATCCATAGCTTGAAGCTGTTAATGTGTATTTTCAACAACCACAACACGTAGCAACCGACCTGTTGAATTTATTATCATGACGTTCTGTTTGTCTGATTGGTTTTCACTGGTGAAACTTTTATCACTTGAGCTCATGGATGCTTGTAATTTTTACTGATGTGGTTATTTGTACGCATTATTGGCCATAATTAATTGGCACTTTTCCTATTACTTCAAGATGCAATAATTATTTGTTCTTGATACTTCTTATTTTGTTTTTACTGCAATTCTTAACTGGTGCTAAAGGAGTCTTCATTTATTTATGTCTTGCTTGTTTAATTTCCTCTTTTATTGACCTTTCAGGAGACGTTTACCACTGATAAGATCGTATATTTTTCTTCCACTTATTCTACTTCCCTGGATTGCTGGTGCTGCTGGTATGAATCTGAATTAATTTTAATTTACTTATTGCTCTTGTTTTTACTACGTGGAATTAACAACTTGAAGTATATGTAGCAGGTGTAATTTTTTCACTTTCATGCATATAATTTCATTTTTTTATCTCTTTTTATATAATATTTCGAAATTTTGTTGGACTTTGTCTCTTCATATAGTTATTTCATTTTAAGTGTTTCTGCTTTTTGAGTCCATGATTTTGTCAACGTCTTGTGGAGTTTATGGAAATGATTACCAGAACCCACTCGCCTTTATTTCCCTAATTCTGTCTTATTTGTTTACTTTCTTTCCACTATTTATTTCTGATAAAATTATTCATTCATTCTCTAGTTATCCACTGGATGAAGCCTCTAAGCAGTCGCTGTCACATGAGAGCTCCATGGACCATCCCAGTTATAAGCCTGCATTCATTGTATATTGCTATTTTGGTTGGAGTTACAACTGCTGTTCATCACATAGAGTTCAGGTTTGATGAACTCAAAGACCTCTGGCGGGGAATACTTGTATCAGCTGTGTCCATTGGTACACCTTATCCTAGATTTTATTGTAAAACTCATTATTTCTCTATTTATTTTGAAGTTCCTAGCTTCTTAGTAACCTGTTCTCTAAGACTGTTACTAAGGTGATGACTTAGCCCTTAAGTTCATAATAAGTTAGGTTTTCTGTTTTCAGAAAAAAAAACACATTTCCTACCTAAATATAAATCTGTAACATCTAAGTAAAAAATCTGATGCCAAAATCAATGTTAACTCTGCAATGCATATTTGCAAATGTTCGAGATATCACATATTCTTTAACTAGTGTGCTCAGACAACTAGTTTTGCATAAGCTTTACCCTAAATACAATATTTACTCTAAAGATAATTTTGTTCACATAAAGAGATTCATACCTTAGAGTCTCTTAATTAACCACAAATTTTTAATCACATTTAACCACGGCTTGCTGAGGTAAAAAACACCTCATTCATTTTGCATTGCCCGGTCCTATATCCACTTATTTATTTTCCAACTAGTGTTATCAAATATGAGCTTGCATATTTTCTGAATGGCCTTTATCAGTGGTCTCTATAATTCATCCTTTGCCCATTTATTGTGGCAGCTGTTTGGGTTACTGCTTACACACTTAATGAAGTTTATGACAATATCTCATGGCTTCAAGTTGCCTCTAGATTTCTGCTTTTAGTTGTGGTATGCTTTTCTACCGTTTCTTATGTCTCATTACTATGAAATCTTAGACATTTTCAATACATTGAAAGCTAAATCCAAGTGATTGCTTTGTGAATCTTTTATTTACTTCCATTCTATGTGGATTTTGTTTAAAGGCTAGCGTACTTGTGGTGGCTTTCTTTTCAATATCAAGTTCTCAACCACTTCTCTCACAAATCAGCTTGAGGAGAAGAGAAACCCGAGAATTTCGCACAATGAGCCAGGCTCTGGGCATACCTGATAGTGGGGTATTAGCACAGAGTGAACCAATTTCAAGGATAGATCCTAATGAACCATTGGATAAGCTTCTCTTGAATAAGAGATTCCGGCAGTCTTTTATGGCATTTGCTGATAGGTAAAACATCCCTTTTTGTGTACTCCAGTATGTTTGTAGATATTGGTAGATAAAATGGGTGATATTTACACTCGTCCGAAGAAGTCCAGAAAGTTTTGGACCTAAACATCAAAGTTAAAGTAAAGTATGCCTATTTTTCTTTTTTTTATCTTTGTTTAAACTAAAAAAAAGTATAATATTTTAACGTATGTACAGTTGCTTGGCTGGGGAGAGTGTGCACTTCTTTGATGAGGTGTACGAGCTTAGTAAAATACCTGAAGATGACTGTGTGAGAAGGATCTATATGGCACGACATATTATTGAGAAATACATAGTTGCAGGTTTGTAATTCTTATTCCAGGTTGTTTTCCTTCTTTCATCCTTCTCTTGGTTATTTCCACGATGACCAGTCTTTGCCATGTTCAAAATTTTAAGATCAGTTTTCTTCCAATCCTATTGTGAACACGGCTATTTGATTTACCACAGTCGTATGTCTCATCTATGGGGTTCCAGTGAATGAGTAGAAGTAACAAGAGCTATAGGAGGGCAAGTCACACGTTTGCAATCGTTCCTTCCAATTTGGGAGCTTTCTCTAATATTTGCTAGAATGTAATTTTACAGGGGCGGCTATGGAGGTGAACATCTCTCATAGAAGCAAACAAGAAATTTTGTCTACTTCCAACCTCGCACGCCCTGATCTCTTCCAAAATGCACTCAACGAGATCATTCAGTTGATGAGAACAGTAAGTTGCTGAGGCTCAACACAATTTGACGAGACACCTTGATTAAAATTGAGTGTGTTATGTCCTCCCATTCAATACTCGGTTCTTTTTATGAGAAACTAATGATAGTGTATTGGTTGTTATAAAAAAGACCAAAGATAGAATCTAGACAACATTATCTAAATTTGTCCATTAAAATTAGGCAAGCCATGGGTGCATAGATTTTCATCTAAATTAAACATTCCACTTGTGCAGAACCTGGCGCGAGATTACTGGTCATCAATGTTCTTCCTGAAGTTCCAAGAAGACTCCAATGTGAGATCTAATGAGTATGAGCTGGAGCAAATGGCAGGGTGGAACTTTTCCCCAAGGTTAAGTTCTGTGCATGGTGCAGATGATCCTTTTCACCAGGACCATCTTCTCAAGAGCTCAGGCTGTAGCAGTGATACTACTGACTTATGACTTGTTAGTTGTTACCACTTATTTACACAATTTCTCTAGTTTGGTAATGCCTTGCCAGACTGGTTGCACCTTTTAAAAAACAAAAAATTACTGATATGTTTTTTTTCTGACTACATTTATGTTTATTGTCCATAGAAGATGAACAGTGGAGGAGAGTAAGGAGGTATAAGGAAGAAGTAGCAGTATTTTTACTTTTTAAATTTTATTTTCAATCTGTAAAACATAAGTAACACCCTTACAGTTAGGCTAGGACCATGTACCTGGTGGCGTGTACTTGTATTATACTGATTTCATTTGAACACTGAATAGTCTCCACAAATTTGTTTAGCATTTAAGGAGTACAAGGTACATGAAAGAGATCAAAATGTTGTATCATTTATTGAATGCTGCTTACAACCAGCTTGATGGTGTGATATGTCTTTCATTCTGATAATTACTGGTATTTGTTGCTCTTAGTCGCATTCATTAACATCCATGCAACTTTGTAACAACATTATTGTGAAGGAAAAATGTTACTGATTTCCGAACCTGATATATCAGATTCTAGTTACTGACAGAAGTGGTTTTGCATTATTTGTTATCAAAATTATTAATTATGCAAATAGATGTTATCTAAAGTGAAAACTATAATCACTAAATAGAGAGTAATTGTTCTATTGTATAATGATTCACATCCTCTGTGCCCCCCACTTCATCTAACCTTCTCTGCCTCCTCATAATTTATCTCCAATTCATCAGTCTCAAAAGTTCACATATTGTTCGTACCATCCTCTTAGTAAATTATATTGTTATTCTACTTTCACATACATACACTGCTCATGGTCCATTTGACAAAAGGAATGTTGAAGGACTTGATCCTCGTCTGTGTCCTAGCTGTTCCTGATAGCCAAATCATTTTCTTCCAACACCACATTCCACCTCTCTTTTTTCACTCATCTTCCATTCCAAGTTCATGTTGTCAAAAGTGACCAAATACATCACTTGGTAGACAAACCATTTATAAATCAACCATATCACCTCTTCTACATCTTGTCAATCTTATAACACAAACAAAATGTGTGAAGTAGTCTCATCCTCCACCAAGCATATAGGACATTTCATTTTTATAGAGGGTAGAATGTTCCTCTTACTAAGATTATCATTAATTATTCTTTGATTTCAAAGATAAAGTTTTGCAAGCTTTTAATCTAGTTTCTCTCTCATCTTACTAATCGAAAAGCTCATTTGATCAAGTTATTTAGTAAACAAATCTATTTTTATAATTTGTAACAATTTATAAGACACTGTTTCAAGTATTGTTTTCTCTTATGAATTATACTTTATTATATTTTTGTAACTTCATAGTTTATTTTATGCTCTTATTTTTAAAAATGTCAATTTGATTTTATAGTGAGCTTTTTTTTTTTGTCAATGTTGTTAAGTTGTTAAATGACAATGATTGTGATGTCAAGGTGATAAAGTTCATGGAAGAAAATACATTCATTTTTAAAAAATAAGATAACTTTTAAATGACAATGATTGTGATGTCAAGGTGATAAAGTTCATGAAATAAATTATTAAAATATATTTTTATTTCTAAATATTAATTGAATTTGCTTATATTATATATGTCTCTATAGCAGGAACAATAGAAATATTGAAGCTGATATTAGTGAAATGAAAGAAATGTACACCAATATTATTGATTGCTAATTTATTGTGAAACGTTGGATGGTAGGACGTTTTATATACCTTTGTTTTTTTTTAAATATTTGTATATATTGTTTATTGTAATTATTAAACTATTTATATTGCTTATTTATTATTTAACACTACATTTAAAAATATATCAATAATGAATTAGTACGACAATACTTATATGTAATGATATTTAAAAGTACACAATGTATTATCATACTTGTGTATATGGCTTTATTTTATTTTATTCTAAGCTTGGTTATAAATATTTTATGATATAAGACTCATGAAAATATTAAAAAAGGTAAATGTGAATTTGGTTTCTACCATACTGCATAAGAAATTCATGATAACATATAATAACTGTACTCTCATTTTTACGATAATTTTTATAGAAAATATATGATATAGATTTTTAAGAAAAATGAAATAAAATAAAACATGATGAATATATTAAATAATAAGGAGTTAAAAAGAGTTTCCTAAACATATGAGATTTGTCATATGACATTCTTTCTGTCACACACTATTTTACTTTTTAAAAGTTTATACCAATTGTATTTCCAATAGTACTACTACCTACCTATGAGTTTCAATTAATAAGAAAATATATTTAAAAATGTTGAAAAGTACCTTCATAAATTATCTTCTTGTAAATAATAGATATTGTTAAAGGGCCACTTTGCTCTGTAAAAAACTTTTCATCAAATATAAAATAAAATAAATAAAACATCAATTTATCCCTAAACACCATTCTCTAAAATAGTCCCTAAACTAATGAAATTATATAATTATTAAATATTTATTAATTAGTCCCTGAATTGATATATTTTATTAACATTAACAGATTAATTTGAGGTGCAGAAAGAAAGATTAATTTGAAAAACTTTTCAATACTTGAAAGACTATGAAGTATGATTTCACATATTATCTGTAAAAAAACACATTTACTTGCAGAAAATAGAATTACTTCAGAGACGCACATTAGAATGGTAATTTTTCCAAGTTTTATACATGTGAATGTTGTCATTACATTTCCTTAAAAAACATCATTACATTTATAAAGAAACATCATTAAATTAAATAAAAGGATAGTAATTATTTGTGTAATCTTTTAATTAGACAAATTTACTACAAATAATTGTATAATATTTTTAAAATAAATATTATTTTTACATATATTTCTAATTTTTGTTAATCTACTACTATTCTTATAAAAATTATATATTTTTAAATCTGTATTATTTTGTTATAATAAAAATATGTTTCGGTTAGTAATAATAATATAGGTTGGTGTGGACTTCCATGAGCACCCCTACCCCAACAACACAATTCATGTGGTATCATAAGTTTCTGTTAAAGTTTTTTTTTTTTAAATCCAAGTTATTTTTTATGTCCTGAAGGAAAATTAATTATTCATTTTGTTGTACTACTATTTATTTATAACAAATCATAGAAGGCAAAGGTTGATAAAACATTGAATTGCACAGATTTTTATTTTGTTTCCATTTCTGATGTGGATATGATAAAAGTCTTAGAAAGTCGCGAGATTTCTTGCAATTTGTTTGAAAGAAAATGGAGGGGTTGGATAGGTTCCTTGTGGCGACAAGCACCATAGGCTTCATTTGTGTGTGCAAGGCGTTTCTCAATTTTCTGAAGTGGGTGTGGGTAATGTTCTTGAGGCCGCCAAAGAACCTCAAAGAATATGGTTCATGGGCTATAATCACTGGATCCACTGATGGAATTGGCAAGGCCATGGCCTTTGAATTGGCCTCCAAGGGACTCAACCTTCTCTTGGTTGGTCGAAACCCTCTGAAACTTGAGGCAACATCGAAGGAAATAAGAGAGAGACATGGTGTTGAGGTCAAGTTTGTGGTCATAGATATGCAAAAAGTTGGTGGAGAGGAAATAGCCAAGAGAATAGAGGAAGCAATAGATGGTTTAGATGTAGGTTTGCTTGTTAATGGTGCTGGCTTGGCTTACCCTTATGCAAGATTCTTTCATGAGGTTGATTTGGAGCTTATGGATGCTATTGTAAAAGTGAATGTGGAGGCAACAACCTGGATCACAAAGGCTGTGATTCCATCCATGATCAAGAAGAAAAAGGGTGCAATAGTGAACATTGGTTCTGGTTCCACTGTGGTGCTTCCTTCATACCCTCTAGTCACTCTCTATGCTGCTACAAAAGGGTAAGTTGGTTCAGGTTAAGTTTGTTCCATTGTTCAATTCCATGTATCATACATGCTAGCTTTTCTAGGTTAAAATGTCCTTTTTTTGAAGGAACTTGCTTTTTTTATGGAAATCTCACTTTGATAGTTCAGTTTTAAGTCTTTTTTGTTCTGTCCAAACTATGCTAAGAACAGAAATGTGGTTCCATTTTCATTTGCTCAGGGGTCTAGACTTTGACGGGGAAATCTCCTTTGGGTTTTCTTCTCCTTCAACATGATAGTTTTTTTTTAAGATCTTAATAATTCTTCAATATAATATTGAATATGTTAAACAGATATTTCAATGTGTTTACTCAAGGTGAGCCTAGACACCTACCTACTAGTCTCATTATCATATTGTCCTTTTCCTACCAATTGAATTGAAAAATAGAAAGAACATGTTGATGTTTGAAACTGAGATATTTTCATTAGCCGAGTTATTATTTTAATTTTAGTTGAATAAAAAATTGTGAATCCAGATCTGATCGATGCACTTGCTATTTTTGTAGATACCTTGCAATGTTCTCCAGATGCATCAGTTTGGAATATAAGCATCAAGGAATTGATATCCAATGTCAGGTGGTTCTTTTTGCTTCTTCTCTTCATTTGGGTTTGAAACTGTGGGATATTACAAGTCATCGGTGATCACTCACACCTGTTTTAGAGCGTCATTATTCATTAGAAATAGCATCCATTAATTAGTGGTGCAAAACACTTTACATAGATGTTTATTTTCTTTTTTTAAAAAAAATGGTAAACGCAGAGCCTTTGTTTCGGTTCATAACATAAATTGCTGAACTCATTTTTTTTCTATACTTACATTTTTCTAATTTGTTTTACTCTATAATTTTGAATGGTAAATTTAAAATAGTCTGAAAAGTATATGTATATAAGAAATAGAAGATAGCACAATTGTAGATATCATATAACAGTATATCTCTTGGTAATATTTTTTGATGAAGTGCTGAGTTATACATGCATGCATACAGGTTCCATTGTTTGTGTCAACAAAGATGACCAAAATGAAGAGATCAGTTTTTGTGCCAACACCAGATTTGTATAGCAAAACTTGCACAAGGTGGATTGGCTACGAAAAACTGGTTGAGCCATACTTTCTCCATTCTGTGCAAGGGTTTCTCATCAGGGCAATTCCTCATGCATTTCTTGATTCCTACATGTTGCGCTATTTTCTTTATTTTCGAGCAAAAGGGCTCTCGAAGGACTCCAACAACGCTAAGAAAACATCATTAGCTGCCTCTGATTCCGAAGAACCAAACATCATAAATCAAGATTATAGTACAAATGACTAAGCCTTTGTTCCCATGTAAAATTGTGGGTGATCAATGAGACCCTATGAATTAATTATATTTTACCTTTTAGAAGCTAACCTACTCTATTGTTAGTTTTATCTGTAGTTGGTCTGTGCTTACTTAATTCAGTGATGTTTGAATATTTGCTTTGTCATCTTTTCTGGTTAACTTCTAATACCATCTGGGTTGGTAGAGTCAGCTGTTTAACCAAAAATATTTTTCATCTCCACTTGCAGCATAAATAAAAAATTTATCATGAAAGTGTATGCTAGTTGAGACATAATTAAAGTTTATTGTTGGTCAGATTAAAAATCCTATGAGTTTCAAAAGTTATGTATTTTTTATTGTAGAAATTCAAAACACAGGTAGAAACTTTGGTTACCCGTGAAAATGAACAGTTGAGTGGCCACCTATTTGGTTTTTAGGTGCATATGTTTCTTGTACATGTGAACCAACGTCACATCATGATGTGTGCAGGTGACACTGTTTAATCTGAATTAGTTGATTTTCTTGACAATGAATTTAAGTGTATGGACCAATATTGATAAATCTGTTCTGAGAAAATATTCTGAAAAAATAGTATGTGTTGATAAAGAGCAAATATATACTACACCAATATCAAAATTACTAAAATAAAAGTAGTATATACATACACAATACATACATCAATGATGATTTTTTTGACTAATTGAAAATGTAAATAACTTGAGTTGAGTTTAATTTAATCTTATTTAAGATTAAATTTATTGAAATTAGTTAAAAGTGTGATTTTTTATTACATCATCTGATAACCTTTTCATAAATTAAAAATATATACATTATTATTTTATTTTATATGATTTTATTTATTATATAAAAATAATACAATTAGAGTTATTATTTACTATACATTACATTAAAATTGTGTTAAAAATTTGATTATATAGAATAAAATATTCTAAACATTTAGAATTGAATTATACATAAATGTGGACACTTATTTTTTTAATATACTTCGAAAGTAAATCTGTGTTTGTTTGTTTTTTCTTTTCATTATGTTTTATTTTTTCTTATTTTTACATCAACATTTATAAATTTTATATTGTGATTTAAAATATTATTACGAATAAAATAGAAAAGCAAATTATGTATATATCAAATGAGAAAATCCTAATTATATATTATTAGATGCGTTCACAATTTTTTAAATGATTCAATGTTTTTTAAACAACCCAACTAAGTTTTAATTTAGTTGATTCAAGTTGAGTAATTGAATTGATAATTAAAATAATAATATATTTTAGAAAAATTTAGCACTTGCTTATCTTGAGTTTAACTAGAGGTTTTACTTTTAATATTTAAGGTACACCTCTTATTTTATAAACCTGTTAATATAAAATAAAATAAAATAAAAAATAGATTTAGAGTAAATTATTGTATTTATTTTTAGAATATGTTAGGACTTAAAAGACATGTATTTTGGCTTATCAGTAAGGAGCTTGATCTCTCCCCAACCCAAAAAGAAAAGGATGATTGGTGACATAATTACTTCAAAATATTAATCAGTGAATAATTAAATCAAATGACAGGAATAAATTAATTAATGGATGCTTAAATTACTTTGAAAATTTAAATAGTTATTTATATTTTAAAATGTCACATTTTATTTTTAAATTGTAAAACTTTAGTAATTGAATTCTAGCCTTATGTTCTTTGATTAAGTTCTTAAATTATTTTAAAATGTATTTTCTTTTTTAAAATCAGATGGCTTAAATAAGTTATTTATTAATAAGTGTACTCTAATAATATTAAGAAATTACACAATCTTTTGATTAATTTTAAAACGAATAATGATCCATTTGTGTGGTATCTAAGAATAACCATTGGTATTAGACCAAACTTCTAAAGAGTTTTACATTCTAAAGAGTAGTAGAAATTGGGTTAATACCTCTGAAACTACATTGCAATGCTAAAATAATTAATAATTTCATTAAAGGCCTAAATTTTTTAAGACTTTATAATAAATGTCCATATGCTCTTTGTGTATCACTTCACATAATAAATACTAATTTTCATCATCGTATCAAATCAAAACTAATTCTCCATGTGCAATCTGGTTTATGTGATGTGATTGTTGTTTTTTCTGTTTCTGTGGTGTTGTTCATGTTAAAATCACTAATATGAAATTAATATTTTAATTTTGTAATGTTTTAATTTTTTGGAATATATACATAATATAATTTTAAAATAGTGAAAAACATATAGTATAAATATTATATTCATAAATTTATTTATATTAATATCATGAGAATATTATTTATTTTTGTTCACTGTGTTTTTGAATTTTGAATTTTGAATTTTGAATTTTGATTTTTATTAATTAATTTACTTATAAAATAAGATGTTTATAAAAGTGTGTAATGTAGAGGTAAATATGGCAAAATTCTTTTCACACCCATCTTTACTCCTATTTCATCTCACAAATAAGACTTTTTTTCCTTTTTTCCCTTTCCATATTTGCAATTCTTCCCAAATGAATTAATAGAAAGTGAAACATGACATAAGTACATCCCTACATCCAAACACAACGTTAATGTCATTGTTGGTCTACCATAATATGCACCATTCAATGGTTTTAAGAGCTCCCTGTTTTATATCACCCACTGCCACTGCCACTTCCAACCAAACATGGCCACCTCTCACCCACAGCTTCTACAATAAAACGGGCCTAACCCAAACTACCCCTTTTATTCTATCACCTTTTCATACCACTAATATATAATTTAATAAACAATCAATTAAGTTTTATTTTTTTATGTTAACTGTCAATTAAACACTAAATCTGAAATTATTTCAATTTGCACAGTCATGGCTTTATCATTTCAAGAATTAAATTAACACACCCTAGTTCACGATTTACCCAAAATAAAGTTTTTTTCTTTCTGTTGACCATATTCGTATCCAATATCTTACTAAAAAAATAAAGTAGAGTTTCATTGAAACAAGAGATTAGTCAGATTTTATGGTCTGCAAAACGATTTGGGTATGAATATTCATTGAATGCCACCGTATTGCGCCAACTTTCTACTTAATTCTGGTGGTTTTCTGCTCATCTACCTCACCCACACTTGTCTTTCACCATCTGTCTCTCACGCATCACCTTCATAATAAATTCAATGCTATTATCGTTTCCCTCATAAACTCCTTTTTTTTTCTCCTGAGCCATACCATCATCTTTCTCATCATTCACACTACCCACGTCCCAAAATGGAATGCTGTATAATCTCCAGGCTCAAGACCCAACCCATATGGTTCGCGCTGTTCTTTCTTGTCGGATTATTAACGATTCTGAAACTAGTTTTCATTGTAATCAGATGGGTCTACGTCAATTTCCTTAGAACTCCCAAAAACCTTAGAAAGTACGGATCTTGGGCTCTCGTCACTGGACCCACTGACGGCATTGGAAAGAGCTTCGCTTTCGAGCTCGCGCGCAAAGGCCTCAACCTCGTACTCGTCGGTCGGAACCCCGACAAGCTCAAAGACGTGTCGGATTCGATCGCCGCCAAGTTCGGAAAAACCGAGGTCAGGACTGTGGTGGTCGATTTCTCGGGGGATCTGGACGAGGGTGTCGCCAAGATTAGCGAAGCGATTGAAGGGTTGGACGTTGGAGTGCTGGTTAACAATGTGGGAGTTTCGTACCCTTACGCCAGGTTCTTCCATGAAGTGGACGAGGGGCTTCTCAACAACCTTATTAAGGTTAACGTTGTTGGAACCACCAAGGTCACGCAAGCTGTTCTGCCGGGGATGCTGAAGAGAAAGAGAGGAGCGATTGTTAACATTGGTTCTGGTGCTGCTATTGTGATTCCTTCCGATCCCCTTTATGCTGTTTATGCCGCCACCAAAGCGTGAGTTCTTCTTGTTGATTGCTCTTGGTTTCTGTGTTCGCTCTTTGCAGTATTTGTTGGTTGTTGAGCTTATGTATTTGAGTTCATTGTTTCAGGTACATCGATCAGTTTTCCAGATGTCTCTATGTTGAATACAAAAAGAGTGGAATTGACGTTCAGTGTCAGGTATCGTGCTGCTTTTTAGTGTTCAACTGTTCATGTTAGCTTCTTGCCTGCTTAGTATTTTTTTTCTTTTGTTGAGGTAAAATATATATATCGTTTTTCTCTTTTTTGCTTAATTTTTCAGCCTATTGATTAGTGTATTCGAGCTGAACTGCTCTAGTTTTGGTAGTGGATGTAGTTTTGTTGTAATTCTTAATATAGAGGCCTAGTATTGCGATTGAAATTTCCTCGCGATGCAGCGGATTCAGCCAAGCTGTGGTCTTGTTGCAGCTGCAGGCACCCTAAAAGGCTTGAGTTGCAGCTTAAATTGCAATTGTGAACCAGTTTTTTAAACCTTGCTTAATACTGCGAAAATTTTGGATATCCAATGATATGGTCATGGGAGACCCAAAACTCTTAATTTTGTGGCTGAAATTGTGGTACTAACTTTTTTTCTTAAAAAAAGACCATTTCAATGGAAGTCTGTTGGAGTTATACGGTGATGAAAAGAAATTATGAGCCTTGTTGAGGCACAAATCATCAAGCTATAACTTTTTTTCCACGTACATAATCTTGGACAAAACTGAACGGAAAAGAGTCTCCTTTATACCCTTTTCTTAGGTGAGGCAGGTATGGTTATAAATTGCTGAAAGTTGAAGGTATGTCACGACACTGTTTGATACTGATTTTTGTGGACAATTGTTCCTGATAAAAATTATAGTACGTGCGGTTGTATCTGCGTGTATTTTGCTTCAACCATCCGAATATAGTAGCTATTTCAAAAATTGAGTGTTATCGACACTTCTTTTTCTCTTTTAAAGTTTTGCTTTAATGCTACGAGTATGGTACAGCGTTCTATTTTTGGTTTTTCTGTGGTACATGGGAATTATTATGCTCTTGTATACCAAGTTTGTCTGCTCAGTTTTTTGTTTTATTGTTTGAGTATATATAGAGCAATGTATGATAGCATCCTTTAAGGTAGTGTAGCTTCAATTATTGACTATTAGCCTGATTGACGATTGTAAATTTCAGAGTGCACTTTAATATGTTACCCTTTCCCTTACTAAATCGAACATTTTTCTTCTACAGTTGGAACTCTGTGCACTTAAATTTTTGTGTGAAAGAGTGAATTGATTTGCTATGAAGATTGACTATATTTGGTATGATTTTTTTGTCATTCTTCTGATGCAGGTTCCGTTATATGTGGCAACCAAGATGGCATCAATCAGGAAATCTTCATTCTTTGTTCCATCAACAGATGGCTATGCCAAAGCTGGTGTTCGATGGATAGGTTACGAGCCTCGATGCACGCCATACTGGCCACACACTCTTCTCTGGGCGGTGGCTAGCTCATTACCTGAATTTGTTGTTGATGCTTGGCGCCTGTGGTTCTGCTTGGGTATTCGAAAGAGGGGACAGCGCAAAGAGTCCACCAAGAAGGAATAGATTAGATATAGAAGGATGCTTTGTTCTGCTGTGTAGGCAATAGATGCTACTAATCTCATACATATGCAGATTGTTAGCAGACTAAGGACTCCAATATCTGCTGTGTTTCTAAATTTTATCTTAATGTTGTTAGTCTTTTTTTAGTATCAGCTGTGTGGCCTATAAATTCTTTTTCCTCCCCTGTTTGGGGTGTTTCTGTTCACTGTTTCTGCACTTTGTTGAAGTGATATGATGTGTATTGGCATATCGCTTGACCCGGTTTTCTCTTGTGTCATTCTTTGGTCTTCTCTTACTGTGAGCTTCTAGAAATCTTTATGTTTCAAGCCAACAACCAAAGGTGTATTTGGAAAAACATTGAGTTGGGTTAACCAATGTTTTTCTCTATCCATCAGCATTGTAGTTTATCGGTTTTGTGTATGAGAAAGTATGAATACACAATTGGTGTTTAACTAATCAGGTATGTTTAAATAGACTTCATGTTTTAGATTGGACTCAGTTCTATATCAGTTATTAACACTAGTCATTCTTCTTTTCTCAATTCTTTCACTCCAAATCTTCATTTACTCCAAACTTAGCTATTTTTCTTCTTCATCAATCTTGGATATATAACTTCAAAATTCAACTCAAATTAATTCATCGTGCCCAACATCTTCATTCTTACTCTAAAATATATCTTGCATCAATTCTAGACTTCAAATAACAACCAGGGTCTTCTGAATAATTTAAAGGGATATTTTCAACACTTTAAAAAATATAAATTCACACCAACAATAACTAAGAGGAGCCAATGAAAATCACAACCCTTTCATGCTCAAAATATTCATTCAAAGCAAAAAATTATATTATTTAATTTTGGCCCTGCTAAAAGAAAATTAAATTAGTACTTGACTCCTGATAAAAAAAATATAGTACTAATTAACTTTAGTGACGATAAACTTTTGGCATGCTATTTTATATATGTGAAAACGACCTTAATATACTAGTTCGAAAAGTTCCTAAAACAGGTTAGATCAATTTAAAAAATTAAATTAAGTTATTTTTGTTTCATCCATGGAGATAGTGGTGGCAAAACGACGGCTTTTGAACCTCCATAATTACTAACTGCACCTCCATATTTTTCAGAATATCCATTTTATCCTCATAGTTTATCTTAATGGTCACTTTTAAAATAAGGTTTTTAGAAATTTTTTAAATAAACTTTTCAGAATAATTTAAAAAAAAAATCAGAACAATTTTTTTGAAACATGTAATATGGTTTTTGGATTATTGAATCTGGATCATGTTTTCATAATTCATAATTGAAAACATGTTTTAGCTTCAACAAGTTAAAAAGGTGTTTTGAATTTTCAAAACATTAGGTGAACTTGTTGTAATGTAGGTGTGTGATTGAGTAGATTAGAGGGCAGTGAAAATGCAATGAAGGTAGGGTTTGAGGATGCACTTAGAAATTATGGGATGAAGGAAGTAAAAATTCCAAAATGAATTAGTTCAACTTGTTTACACTTGATTTGTAAAAAATAGGACGGAACATATTAGCTTACGAGTTAAGGAGATAGAAAATCTTGACCTATTTGTCAATTTTTATATATATTTTTATTTTAATATATATATATATATATATTAAATATATATGCATATTTTTAAATATTTAATTAATGTTTTTACTAGAATAAATTAAAAATATTATCTAAATTTTATTATAATTAATAATTTAAAATTAATTTTTATGTTTTAATAATTCAAGTTATAATACTATTATATATTTATAATATTTAAATAATACGATACAAATAATTTAATTTCTTAAAAAATTTATTTCAATTTTGATTAAAAAATATATAAATGGATCCTTCCACCTCGCGTTCGGTTCCTTAGATTAACAAGTTAAGTAGAATAGCTTAAAACAGATTAACAGATAATTATGTATTTTACATATAATTAAATTATTTTTCTTTAATAACGGATAAAATTTTAGTTTAAAATATATATCTTTTTTATATAATAGATCATTTCAAACTTTTTATCATTATCTATATTAGAAACAACAGTTTTTTTATTTTAGTATATGCATCCATATTTCAGTTAAAAAATATAATTTAAAAACATAAAAAGTAAATTAATATGAAAAAAATTAGAAATTACGAGGGAATATGCGTTACTTTTAGGTAAAAATTTTAGAGCTGTGTATATTATACAATTATTTTAATTTGATAAAAGGTAAAATTCAGTAATTCAAATGAAATCCAAACTAGTTAAAAAAATTCTATCATCTATAAAAAAATTTAATCTTTTATCTCTTACCTTTTTTTAAAAATTTTCAATTAAATTTTAATATTTTAAAATTTCCACACTACGTCTTATCATAATCATATTTTTTACTTTTTCCAATATATCTCTTGATTTTATTTTCAAATTTAACCCAATTTAACAATTAATCCAAAAAATTCTTTCACAAACTTTAAACAGCTATCTTTTTACTTGATCCATATATTCTTTTTCTTAATCCTTTGCCTCTATTAATATACCATTTTTATCTTTGTTTTTAAATTAAATGTTAATATTCTTAAGATTATCATATATTACAATTTTTTGTATTCTTTACTCCTTCCAAATATATTTCTTAATTTTAATTTCAAATTTAATCTAATTCAATAATTATCCAGAAAAAAAAATCACAATTATTTTAGGCATCCAACTTTTATCTATAGCCTTTTTCTTAATCTGTTTCCTTAAGTACATTATATCAACTAAATTTTAATAGTTTAAAAAATATTAATTAAAAATAATCTCAAACTAAAAAAACAGAAGCAGAGGGAAGGGTATAACCTATTACCCTGCAGAGCGGTGGCGCGGTGCCATAAACCCCAGAAAGAGAAACACGACACAAGCTTATGAACGAGCATGGCTACTCACAACACCAACGTTGTTTACATAGACACCAACCTGGATACCCGCTTCGCCCTCCTCGTTTCCGACCACGACACTGTCTCTGACCTCAAAAGTAATAATTTTTCTCTTTAATTTTTAGACGTTGATTGTTGACATTATTTGTTATGCCCTTCAAATGCTTTTCTTGTTAACAGTTTTTTGTTGTCAATCCATGGATTTTGGTTATTTGTTTTTAATGTAACACTATTCACTGTTAATTTATAGTGCCGATCTTTTGTTTAAATGATTTGAATGCATTTTTTATGTAGAGTGTATTCTGTCGGAACACCCCTTATGTTTTCCCCAAATTGGGCAAATTCAGATTAATGGGATAAAGGTATTTCATTTTCTTCTGTTCAAGTCTCGCTCTTGTTTTATTCACTACGTATTGTTTTGCTTACAATCCAATTTTTTTTATTTGATGTAGGTTAAGCGCGGGGGGCACTTTTATCACCTTATAGATTCCATGCCTGTGAGAAGTGCCTTTGCTAGTTCCAGGAAGAACTGGTTGGTCAGTGTGGATGCTACTGTATTGAGGGAGTGTGCTCAGAATGACCAGGTGGCCACTCGCGGGGTTGTAAATAATGCTTTGACTGATTTTGGTGATAACGCTAACAGTTCTCCATCCAATGGGGTGTCCACTTTAGGCAATTTAAAGTTGCTGCAGTTGGAGAACAAACTAGTTAAGAATGAAGAAGTTCCTGTTCCTAGTCCATGTGTTTCACAACATACTGGCAAAGGAGCTGGTGAAAAATTGGATACAGGTGTTAAATCATCTGTCGAAAATAATGAACTTCCAGGTTCAGCTGTCGAATATGAGGTTGTTGGAACCAATACAGGCATTAGGGGTGCTAGTGTTGTACGCGAGGAGGGAAATTGTAAATCTATATCAAATGTGAAGAGAAAAAATAAAAGTAAAAGGAAAAAAGAAGACGCGGTGCGAGATGACACTTCAAATGTAGATGATGCTTCTGTTGTTGGGCTCGATGATTGTACAATGCCGCAGGATATTGAGGTTGTAGCAAAAACTTTGGAGAATGTAAATAAAGAAGTAATTATGGAATTTGAAGTTTCGAAGGAGCATCAGCATACTGACTGCGACAATAATAACACTAAGAGTGACATTGGTACTGCTGTGTCAATGAAAGAAGCTTCAGAACCCGGACTTACTGCAAATAAAAAGCATAAGAAAAGGAAGAAATCTTTGACTCGTGATTCTAAAGAAATATTCAAGGTAGAGGCGGCTGTTCAGAAGGTTGAAGTGCACAAATCTGAACTTAAGAACGAAAATTATAGGTACGATGTTGAATATAAGGATGATAAGGTAACTGGAGACATTTTAGATACAGTGACTCCTCCCGCAAAGAAAAAGAGGAAGAACAACAAAGAGAAAAGTGGAGAAAAAAGTTTGTCCAAGGACAAATTGATTAATGATTTCAATGTAGACATTTCGTCTCACCATGATTTGGAGGACCGACAGAAGATTAAAAACAGTAATGTCGACCAATCAGCTGAAAATTTTAATGACACAGATCCACTGATAACTATTGTGAAGGGTAGGAGGAGGAAAGGGATGATAAACTCATCAAATCCTCATGAAACACCTGTTCTTACTTCCTCCAGGAATGTTGAAGAAGCAGATAATTCCAGCATTCGAAAAGGTGGTCAGGAGGAAATTTCTCGAGACTGCCTTTTCTCTAAAGGTGATACCACATGGGAAAAGGGTAAGCATAGTAAAGTACCAGCCTTATTCGTGCTAACCTTGTACCATATTAAGATTACCTTGCTATGTTTATTTTTTACTGGGATCAAATTAATTAAAGAAATCCATTTTAGAATACTGAATATATATACTGATCCCTTTTTTCTTTTTAGGGCCAAATATCAGTATGGGCAAAACTCCTATTATTGACAGCATGGAGACTGGAACAGATGCATGCAAAGAAGGCATTCAATCTACAGAAAAAACAACAGGAAACTATAAGAACCATTCTGATATTGAAATAATAGCACACCCGGCTAATGAGAACGGACCTATGGAGCTGACTGAGGATAATGATAGAAATGAAGCTGGTCAGATTTTAGGAGCTGAGGAAGGCAGAGAAGTATCACCACAAAATGATCAGAAGCTAATGCTGTTGGATAAGTCCACACCATCCAACCAGGACAACTCAGATGCAAAAGTTGGGGAATTAAATGTGACTTCAAAAGTTGTGGATGTGAATGGAACAACTGAATCTATAAAATCGAAGAAGGAAAAAAGAAAGAAGAGAAAAGCTGTTGGTCGTGTGGATGCTTCTGAGAGTAAAACTGTTCTTATGAAGTCCCTTAGTGCAACAAATTGTGATCCTACATCAGGAAATGCGGAGATGGAGGAGAACACTTTAAATCAAACAGAAGGGGGGAAAATACAGCAGGAGGAGATGCAAGAGACTTCTGCTAAGAAAGTTGACTTTAACGTTGATAGTGCTGAACACACGGGTGAGAGACAGGGAAGGAAATCAAACAACAAACAGACTTCTATCTCAAAGAGCATGTCAAATATGCTTCCGAAAGATCAAGTTCTTGATAGTAAGAGTTCATCACCATCTTCTGACAGCAAAACACAAGCCAGATCTTCAGTTGCAGTGACAAAGAAAAGTAACTCTGCAAGCACAAAGTCCACTAACAAATCATGCAAAACAAATATGGAACCAGTGAAAGACTCTGTTAGACTTGAACCTTCTGATTCTCGGTTTAATTCTGGGAGCAAAGATGATGTGCAGCTTTCAACACACTCTCCTGGAGATAAAGACGATGATGATAATTTGGAAGCACCTTCTAAATCTTTTAAGGTTCATGCTGACAACCAGTTTTCATCCCGGAAACAGCCAGGTGAGGCTAATTTGTCAGATGACATGCTTGTTGACAAGTTGAATGGAACAGAAATGAAAGACATTGAGACTATGACCATTAATAACATGCACGGACTTGAAGCAACGAATGGACAAACTCCTGCTAAGGATTTAAACTCCTCACAGAAATTATCATCAAAGGAAGAGCTTGATACAAGGCTTCACCCTGGTGAGAAGGTACCAAATGCACACAGGACTGGACAAGGTTCAAAAGTGTTTGCTAGGTCTGAGAGTGCTGTGATTGAAAAAAACAGAAAGACTCGTGTCAATGCTTCTGACAAAAAAATGGATTTGGAGAAAAAAAGAAGACATGTTCCTGCATCAAATTCAAAGCTGGAAGGTTCCATAAAAAGGGTTCAAAATAAAGCAGTAAAAGCTTCTGAGAATAATGTTCGTGGAGTTGTGAGTAAAACACAGCAAAAGAAGAGCTTGTTATCAGGAGCAATTTTCAAAGATGATAGTAGCAGCAGCAGCTCTGACGATGAAGTTGGTAATTCTGATGCCAGCACTAGAACTCCATCAGATAATCCACTGCTGTCTGATGGAGATAGCAGTTCAGGTATAGATTCACCAGTAGATGGTAACTGAAATATATATCAATTTGAAATGTGCCTTTACGTTTTAATAAAATTGATGAATTGTGTTGTAAATAGCCTTCAATCTGTATGGATGGCTGAGTTGTGGGTTGATAAGTGAGTTTCTGTTGAGTTAGTTGGGGTTAACTTTTTTTTTATTAAGATCTGATCTTTGGAATTTGGCTATTAACTGTTATTCCTTACATGTTTTGTTCAAGGAGCTGGAAATATCTACATTAGCATATTTATGAAGGTGGAAAATGTTGTAATTCATAAAGTTGAGGAGAGCTTGTATTCCCTGCTAGTTTCGAGAATATTATATGTTCTTAAGTTATTACTTTGTTAGTTTGTTCCTATTAATTTTTTAGAATACTGTATGTTCTCAACTTCTCAAGGTGTTACTTTGTTAAGAATGAACTGTAAGTGATCTTGAAATTTTATAGGCACCACATTAATTATTATTTATAGTCGATGTGAGATCACAACACACCACTTCCTCCCTACAGTTGGCATTTGGAGCGAGGACAAATGTGATTGGCCTAATAACAGCACTTACTCGTCTCTAAGAATAGGACATCTAGAGTGTAGACAAATACGGATGACCCTGAAACCATTCGAGTAGACTTTGACACTGTCTTAAAATTTGAACTTAATATCTTACTTAATATTACAAAACCATTTTAGATTGTCGGGACAGACCTTATGACGACTACATTGATCTTGTTTCTAGTTGATATGGGTTTTCTATAATTATTAAAAGTTAAACTTAATTTTTTACTCAATCTTACAAAACCATTTTGGATTGTGGAGACAGACCTTACGACGATTACATTGATCATATTTCTAGTTAATGTGAAATCTCAACAATTAGATTGCATGCAGTTCAGATTTTTGTTTTCCAAGAAATTATAGGCAGCATAGTTGATGTACATTTGTAGCACCACTTTCTGATGGCTCTTTTTCTGACGATCACTTAGTACTTAGGGCATTTCGGATAACCTCTGGTTTTTCTTATGTACTGTTTACCTAGGAAAGCTTTGCTATCTCACTTGGTTGTTAAGACTATGGTACTAAAATCAGCTTAACTACTTCGTGTATGGTATTGTTTTCCTCTAGAATATGTATCCTGTTATGCTTTTTGAATTTTGATGTTGTCATCGATGACAAGCTTGAATTAAAGATTTTTATGGCTATGTTCAGTTTATCTCGTTTCTTAATGTAAATAGTGATGATACAATCTGGAATCAATTTCTTTCATTTTTTTTTATCAGGTTCATATGGTGAAAGCATTCTGGAAAATGGTAGAAGAAATTCCTCAAAAGCAAGGTAAGTTAATGAATTATATTTCTGCTGAATGCTGATATAAATTGGCAAAGTCGTTTGTATCTTGTTTTTGGCTACAGGTCGTTTGCATGTTTGAATGGCAAGTTTCAGCAATAAATTAAATCCTTTCTCTTTCTGCTACCATTCTTAGCCTTATTGCTTTTATCATTTTAAATTTCTTTTGACACATACGAGGATTTGTATTCCATCAAATCTTGAAACTCAAGTTTTTTTTTTGTTGATTGTGACCATGACTTTGGCTCTAACCTGAACTTATATAGTTGAGCAATAACGTTATCTTCACATAGAATAAACATAGCATAGCTAGAATTTCTGTGACTACATTCTCTGGGGCCTTATTTATTTTGCAAATACATGTCAGAAGAAAATAAGAGCTGCTAAGGGTATATTGAAAAATACCTTTTTTTTCATTTTTATTTTAGTTCATTGTATAAATTTGTATTTAAACATCCGAGATTTGATTGGTCGATTATAATGTGTTCAAATGAATGGTTTATTCAGAGTTAATTGAGCCATTCCCATCTCATGGATTATGGCTTGGGCAGGGTATTGCCAATATTTGCTGCTATATCCTCGTGTGACATGAATCTGTATCTCAGGACTTTCACCTACTTGTTTTTGTCTTGGCATTTTAATAACACGTTTGTTATTGGTGAAGAATGATAACCCGTGAAATAAAAAGTAAAACTATGCCGCTAAAAATTGTTTCTTTGAAATTCTAAACTTGCATGCTTTCATATCTGTATAATTGCTGACAACAAAAGTTTTTTGGGTGTCGCTTTTTGTTTTGTGGATCATCATCATTCATGGATCATGTTACATAATTGGCATAGCAGACGAGTCTGAAACCGTTGTTTGTGCAGTTTGACAGGAACAAAAGCAATTTCAATCGACGACGTTCTTAGAAGCTCAAGCTGGTTTAAGAAGGCTAAAATAACGGCCTCTCAATTGCAAGAGTCTGAAAGTCAGCCCTCCGAATTTGTCCCAGACAGTCTGGCTGATTGACAACACCTTTGAGCAGAACAAAGGAAAAAGGACACTAACCACAACTGTGGTATTTTTGTTCGTTTGTGTCCTTGCATAGCTTTTTTCTTTCTTTTTCTTGCCCTCTTGTTCTTACCATTCCAAAGACGACGGTATTTTGGCATTTTAAGCGTTTTTACCGATCAACTTGGTGATTTGTCAGGAGCCAAATTGTTTTTTGTTGATTTATGTCACGAGCCAAGTTAATTATAATTATAAGAACAATGTGAAATATTATTACTATTGACAAGTTAATTATAATTATAAGAACAATGTGAAATATTATTACTACTATACTATGTATGTTACACTAAATTACTCATACCCCTAGTTTTTATGATTCAGTGTACTTTTATTTTGCTATCACGTTTATTTAGTTTACTGTCTCTTAAATCACTTTTTCCTGTTCATAGTATTCTGGAAAGAACATTAATGTTCAAAAGAAACCTTGGCGAAAATAAACATCCCAATTTTTTCTGGTAACGGATAATATAAAATTGGAACATTCAAAACTGAAAGTTTCGGATAAAGATATCAACCACCACAAAGGTTATAAAACATAAAAGAGATTATTGAACAAAACTTATAGGTACGTAATGTGAAGAAGACTACAAGTCCATTATAACATAAGCAAGGGAAATGAGCATATTAAAGAATTTGCACTGACAAACTCACGTAGGAAAATAACAGATTAACGTCTTTGCACCATACCACTCCGCATATCTTACCAGCTTCGTTGAAAGAACATATATAAACACTTCAAATGAGATGAAGGTTATCATGCGTTGGAGCTGATGTAATATATGATGTATAGTTCTTTTACCAAGTTCGAACCAAAACGCTATGTGCTGGCGAGAAGGAAACATCCATAGATTATATATATATATATATATATATATAAGAGAGAGATACAAGTTACAATGAAAAGGTGATACAAAATTCCATTCCCATACTCATTCTGATCTCATTCTGTTAAGCTGATTAAGTGCAGGTTGCAGAATGTTGTACAGAACCCATACAATTGCTGGTGCAACCACAAACAGCAGAAGCTGACCCCTGTTGTCACTCCCCGCCGCAGCATCCGCAATCAGACCCATCTCACTCGCCGACGCTTCCGGGGCCCACAACAAGCCCGAGGCGCCGAGCCCAAGCCCAAGCCCAAGCCCAATGATGACCCCGTTGCTGCTCCGCATACGGTTCAGCTGGTTCAGCGCCGGCTGCAGAATGTTGAACAGCACCCATGCTAAGGCGGGAACCACCGGAAGCAACAGCGCAAGGCCACGGTTGTCGCCCTCCGCTATTTGGGCTATTTGCGACGCCGCCAAAGCTGCGTCGCAGTTTCCGAGGGTGGAAAAAATTGCCCCCGCGATTGCAGTGCCCGCCATGGAAGATGTTGTTGCTGATACGTTGGCGTTAACGGTGGAGGTTAAACCCTTTGGAAGGTAGTGATGGGTAAAGAGAGAAAGGGCGGGTTTTGAAGGTGGGAGTTTGGGGTTTAGAGTCTTGGTGTTTACTATGGCCATGGTTGTTGCTATGGTTGCTGCCATTGTAAAACTTTGAGAGCTTACTCATACGATGGCAGAATGAAATGCAGATGTTTTCTCTGATCACAACCTTCTCTTATCCCAACATTCTCATTCGTGCCGTTTCCACCTCATGTTCCTATCTTCTCTTATCACTTCAAATGCTTAGGTTGTGCTTTTTTGTGTGTTTTGGTATATACGATTCGCTTCAAACTGAAGACACTTTTTCAATAATCACTTTATATATTTTAAACATGGATAGATCAAGCCTATTTTTTACGACTGATTCGAATTAAGTTTTTAATCATTTTTTAATTTGACACACTGTTAATATTTTTTAAAAGTATAAGTTTTTCAACTGTTGTGTATTAATATTACGTTTTAGATTAAAGCTAGAGAAAATAGTTTGCCAATTTCGCCAGTTTTAATAAAAAAAATGAAGAAAGAAATTGTTGTTTCCAAAATAAACATAGTTTTGAGTTGTAGTTAAATTCGAAAAAAAAGATCAAATAATAATAGTTAGAATTATTAAATTACAAAATAAGAAAAGGAGAAAAGCCAAAATCAAGTTATAATTGAAAACCAATTTACAAATCAAATTAAAATTCAACCAAAAGTAATAGTGAGCAACAGGCCTATAAAAGGCTTGGCACAACCCTTCATTTCAAGAAACACATGAGAGAAGAGAGTAATAAAATTGAGTAACACTATATAAAGTTTTCTTTTTTATTCTTCAAATATATAATAAAAGAATCAACACATTTATTATTTAGAAAATACTTCACATACATTTAAAATTGAAACAAACAACTAACGTAGTTATTTTTTTAAATTAAAAAATGATAATAGAATTTTGGCCTTTTCGCTTTGTTGCGTCTTTTTTCCTGTGATTTCTACCATATTCTGCCACTACTTTTATCCTCGTCCATGATTCGCTCATGTTTTTTTGCCACCTTTTTAACTAGCAACCTCAACACTAGCTTTGCCTTGTCTAAGGGATCACAGCACCACTGGAGCTATGGTCATCGAATCTTTTAACTCAGTTTCTCCTAAATTATTTAGGATTCTTAAAAGTTTATCCAACCACATCAAGTTAAGCGTGGGACGCACTATGAGCTACTGAGAGGTGTATGACTCAACACTAACATAACCATTGAGAAAGTCTATGGCAACGGACTCACACCAGAAGTTTGCATCTTTGTTGAATGCAATTCAAATAACTAAACTTAACTCATGACTTTGGATGAAGTAATATAAAATCTATTTTTTTTATTTTTGTGTTGATTGAGTCTTAGACAATCTAATATTTGTTCAAGCCAGAAAAGTCTAAAGTTCCATTTAATTTTCTTTCTTTTTTTAGGATCAATTGTTCTAACACATTGTTTATTAAGTGAATGAAACACTTTAGTACAACAAATACAAAAGGATATTATTGGTATGTGCTAGACAGACAAATAACATAATTTTCCACATCATTAGATATTGTTGAGCAGAGAGACAAATTAAATTTGGTTTTCTTCTTTGAATTTGTTTTAATTGTGAATACTTTTTTATTTTTTACTTGATGTTTCCATCTAAGAATTGGTATGATGGTAAAATTTTGAGACTAATAGCAGATAAAAAGTTTGATATGTGGTGCATGATAATGCAATTAAATTAGCTTGGGTATCATTTATGATTGAGTGAAACCCGATCTAACTCAAGCTTATATTGGTTAGAAGATGTGTTTAGTATAGATGACTTGAGATTCAACTTAAGATTCAGTCTTATATTTGTCTAAACTGAAATAACCTTTAACGTTCACCTCCATTGCATCTCAACCCTAACATTTGACAAACAAAATTAAATATTCTCATGACAATGCATATTCTTCATATATTAACCTTAACATTCTTATATTTGTCAATCATCTCTACTTTCATCTATTTTGTTCACCTTCATCATCTTAACCTCATAACATTAAACAAACAAACCTAAATTTTAGTGTAGTGCATCTTCTTATTCACATCAATCTTAACATTTGTGTATTTGTCATTTCCCTCCATTATTTGGTCTCATTGTTTGTCTCCGTATCATTTTCATATGAGTCTTCAACAAGTTTAAAAAATTTTTTAAGAATCATCTTTATTTGATAGTTAAAATATGACCATGCTAAAAGGAGCAATATATGAAATGAATGTGAAACAATAAGAATTAAATGAATAAACAAACACTATATGATAATGAAAGATAAAATTGTATTAGTAGATAACATCGAAAAATAAATAATTAGACAAATGAAAAAAGATTAATTTTTCTTAATTTTTCTTTCTATTATTTAATAATAATACAAATAATGAAATGATTAAAAAAATATATAAAAAAATTATTAAAATTATAAAATACCTTCTATTATAAATCAAGAAAAGTATGTCTTATAGGAGAGTAATAAGTATGTGTTATAGGAGAGTAATTGTTTTTAAGTATTTTACTTCATTGACATAACTCAATTTAATCCACTAAAAAATGTCAATTTAATCCACTAAAAAATGAGTTAAGTTAGATTGTATTTTTAAGAAAAATAATACATAAATCCAATACAACCTAATCCAATTTTTTGAGGTTGAATAATGAATTTTAACCCAAGTAGCCAACATTCGGACATGGTAATTTTATTGAATAAAAAGTCCCACATCGATAATAAGTGATGGTTGGAAAGGGTTTATATAGTTGCGAACTAAAACCTATATCAACGTCGATTACGAGGTGATGTGGTTGGACCTGCGCCATGAGCTGGGTTCAGGAAAGTCCCCGGGCCCTTTCTACAGAAATGTAGGCTCTCCAAAGAGTACCTTCGAATTGGGACTTGTGGGCTGAGACGCGTGTGGAGCCTACGCAAGTCTCAACGAAGAATTTGGCCAACTTCACAGTCATCCACATGGTTTCCAAGACTAACAGAACGGGGCTTACGCCCTCGTGATCACCTTTTATTACTATAACGGATTTCGCAACTCTATCTACTGTGCTGCAAGTTGTTCATATTGGGCTAAGCCCAGTCCAGGTAGAAACTATGAAACTAAGCCCAACTATTGGCGGGCTCAAGTCACAGCGTACATTGCTTTTATATATATCTAACTTTAGGTTAGATTTTTGGACGCATTAATAAAATATTAGATTTAAAAATTTAGATGTTGTCACGTTACAAGATGGTAATATGTTGGGTTCCCATGTACATCAATCATGGTTTTTTGGACAAAGGAGAGTTGACCTGAAAAGTTAAAAAATATTAATATTTAACCATTCTATTTCATAAAATAATATATAGTACAATACACCACCAAATTTTTCCTCTAAAATTACTCATCAAACTACAACAAATAGTATTGTTTTCTATATTATTATCATTGAATGAAACTATTAAGAAAGTTAATTTTGAATGTGAAAGGAAATGTTACTATTTAGTAAATTCATTTTTTTTTTATATAGTTGTGAAATATGATATAAGTGGGCCCTTTGGATTTTCGAAAACCCAAGAAAGGAGGAGAAGAAAGGGAACCACGAAGCTCTGCGCTTCAACAATATCTCCATAATTTTGCGTTTGCGTAACTCCATTACCGCTTCAGAGCTCCTGCTATATCTGCTTTCAACTGAACCGCCAACTAGGTTTTTTACTTCCTTCTTTAAACCGCCCGGTTCGTTCCGAACCCAATACCATGGCAGCTCTGTTACCTTGCGCGCCCAACATAGTCTCTGCTCCGTTCGGGAACCGGAGCACGACCCGCCTTCCCAACCGTCCTCACTCCCACGCTTTCTCCGGTTCCTCCAGACACTTTCTTCGCGGTTCGCTCTCCGTCGCTCGGTTCGGATTTAAACCTTCTTTCTTGCCCGAGCCGGAGGACGCCGAAGGCTTGCTCAGAGAACTGCTTGGCCGAGCGGAGGGACTTCTTTATACGATTGCCGACGCCGCCGTTTCTTCTTCTGACACGGTTACTACGGCTTCCGCCACCGCCAAACAGAGCAACGATTGGCTTTCTGGAATCACCAATTACATGGAGACGGTTCTCAAGGTATTGTTCTCTGAAACTCCGAACTCTTCGATTTGATTTGGTTCTTCATGCGTGAAATCGAAACTGTGATTTGAATTATCAACGCGCTGGACGGAGCTTGTGATTGGCGTGAAGGTGATGCCGTGTTTGAAGAAAATGTGATTAGAATCATTGAATGGAAAAGTAAGATTAAGATTATAACTTTCTATAGTTTGCACTTAATGTTATTGGTTGGTAGGATAGGGTTCTGGTGCGGATGGTTTGTGGTATTTGCTGCTATAGTTGGGAATTGCGAAGTATCATTGTTTTCACTCTGATTCTAGTGATGTAATTCTCTGTTCTAGGTCTAGGTGCCATAGAAAGACTGTGAGGAGTTCCACATTGAGTAGGATGAGCCACTTGATGTGGTATTTAAGCTTTGGACTCTCCCATCTAATAGACTAGTTTTTGGGGTTGACTTCTCCTCTTGTGCTTAAGTCCAAACAATTAGTGCACTTGTTGAGAGCTGGGTCACGGAAAGAGCTACCTATGAGCTGGATTAAGGTGCAAACCAAATATTGATAGATGAGTGAAATTCATCTCAAGGTAGCAATGTTAGAAGCTCTCCTACCTAATGGACTAGTCTTTTAGGTTGGGTTCATCCTACTCAATGTGATACTTCTCACAACAACTTTAGATTTATGTTGATAATTTTTTCTTAGTTATGAAATGATTTATTCCGGTTGAAATCTCAACTTGTATAAGTTCTAGCGTTGAAACTAGTGTATTGAAGATTGCTAATTTGACAAATTTAGTCAACTTTTTTGTCGATGTTCAACCATAGGATTATTAAACCATTGTGGTATACTCTTCCCCTGACAATACTCGATGAATTTATTCACAAGACTGTAAACAACATGGCAAAAATCAAATAAAGGAAGTTGCACTTTATTGTTATAGAGTATTAGGATGATTAATATGAGGACTAGCTTACTTGTGATTTACTTTTACATGTGAATTAGATAATTATTTTGCCTCAAAGTTGTTCTAGTATAAGTACAAACGGGTCTACTTTTGCCATTAGATACTGTCCAGTAATTCTGAGCGGACTAAATTTGTATTTCTCAGGTTCTCAAGGATGGGCTTTCTGCTTTGCATGTCCCATATGCTTATGGTTTTGCAATTATACTGCTCACAGTTCTTGTAAAAGCTGCCACTTTTCCTCTAACCAAAAAACAGGTTTGTAAATAGTTATTGAAATATGTTGCCAATGATCAATATAGTCCATCATCTTTTGAATCTTGTACATTTATGGTTTTGAACTGACTATCATTGCTTTTGACATTAAAAACTTGGTAATGGATATAACATTCTTTCTTATATCATATTCATCATGATTCAGTCAAATAAATTCTGAGTGATTATTCTTAGGTAGAATCCGCCTTAGCTATGCGAACTTTGCAACCTCAAATAAAGGCTATCCAGGAGCGGTATGCTGGTGATCAGGTATTTAGCCTTTATAAATGTTGCTTTCTTCGATAATATCTCATTTATAACAATTAAATTACTGTGTGAACTACCATTGAATAAATTTTTAGACATTGCCTGAAAACTTTAACTGTAAAAGCATGACTCCGTCCTTATTCCCCCTCTGCCACTGGGAGAGGGGTGGCAGCATAAGCTCCTATAACTTTGATAGAATTCCATTGCTGCTACTCCTTTTATTGTTTGCTTAGAATGTTAAAAGATGATATTTGATTAAATTCTAAATCAAAATTTGTATTCGAAATGGTAAGGATTTGATTTGATTTTTACAAATCCATGGGATCTCTATGAATTTTTATGAATCCTGTGGGAAGTGATTCACTTTACCCTTACTGAATTGCCTTGTAAAATGAAAAATCAATTTCATTTTTAATGAGTTCCAAACATTGGATTTTATGAATCAGTTAAAATCCTTTTTTATAATAGAGTCCCAACATAGAATTTATTATTTTTGAATTTAATAGAATAATGTGCTACTTTTGAGGATTTCAAACACAATGTTAGCATTTTGACAAATGGAATTTCTTAAAAAGTTAGTTCAAACATGAAGATTTATGTGTTGGTTCTTGCAGGAGAGAATTCAACTCGAAACTGCTCGATTGTATAAACTAGCCAACATTAATCCTCTAGCAGGTATATATTTTATTATTGTTTCTACTGCAAAAGGTTTATTGATGTTTCTTTTTGGCTGAGGATGGTGCCTTCCTAAGATTTCACATCGCAAGTCCTTTCATTTTCTGAGTTATTCGCACAATTTTTCTCCTAATGTTTCCTAGGTTACATGGAATTATGAGCATTATCTAATTTTTAAAACATGAATATGGTAATTCTTTCGTCAATATGTCTTCATCTTTTTACTAGGATGCCTGCCCACACTCGCAACAATACCAGTGTGGATTGGGCTATATCGAGCCCTTTCAAATGTGGCAGACGAGGTATGCTGCTTATAATGTTGATTTTTAATTTGATAATTAAATGCAGTTTTTTGTTGTATAAATGACTTTTATCTTCCATGGCTAATGTTATTCACATTTCGGATCTGATATATGAAGGGACTTCTCACTGAAGGCTTCTTCTGGATACCTTCTCTTGCTGGTCCAACTACAATTGCAGCTCGTCAAAATGGCAGCGGTATCTCTTGGCTTTTTCCTTTTGTGGTGAGTATATCAGTTAGAAAGTAAAATTTCATGTCACAAATATTTAGTTATGTAACGTTGTGGTTTTCTGTTTTGACCAGTTTTAAGGTTGCCCTGTTGGCAACTTGATATTAATTTCATTCTTTATAATAGGAGAAGGCTTCTCTTTCATTAGTTACCCTGATCGTATAGGGAACCCCAACTTTTGTGGGTGCGCAAATAGCAATCATATTATATATGCCCTAAAGTTGAATTCATTGCTGACTTCAGAGGGTATATTAGGTAAAATATTTGCATGTAAAAAAAGCTCCGAAAGCAATTTGTTTGTTTGATTCGCCTTGATTGTTCAAGATTATTGTAAGATATTTGGCATATATTTTTTGGTTTTTGTTCACATTGTTGGTGATTTATTTGCAGATTCTAGGTGGATTTAAATGTGAATTATGTTGTAGTGATTTTTGCTTTACTCTTTCTTCAGGATGGTCTCCCCCCCCTTGGATGGTCAGATACATTGGCTTACCTGGTCTTGCCGGTGTTACTGGTCGTCTCTCAGTACATCTCTGTCCAAATAATGCAGTCATCACAGGTCAATCATGTTGCATGTACAATCAAATGCATCTTAATTTTATTCATGAACCTTGTGCTTTATAAGAGTTTTAGCCGTTCCCTATTATAGTTTGAAATGGAACACATTTCAAGCTGCTTGGTAATTAACATTATGTTTTAATTTTGGCATTTTTTATCCATACTATGGCTATATAACCGGAGTAACTTTGCATCCAATGTCATGTAACTCAACCCTTCCCCTCTGCTACAAGGATTAAAGGAAACTGTTTGTGTTAATTTACTTTTTGTGTCTGCACATTAAAGGGCATCTGTGGGTTTACATTGGTAGCTCAATTTTTTTGTAATTTTCCTTGTCAATTTTCAGCCTAATGATCCCAACATGAAAAGTTCTCAAGTCTTGACCAAGTTCCTTCCATTGATGATTGGTTACTTTGCTCTCTCAGTTCCTTCTGGTCTTAGCCTTTACTGGTCAGTATAGTTAAAGCTCACGGTTGATTTTTTTTATTTAACCCATATCTATATTTACCTATTATTTTTATGTTGTGTAGGTTAACAAATAATATATTGAGCACTGCACAACAAGTATGGCTTCAAAAGTTAGGAGGTGCCAAAAATCCTGTGAGGCAAGTCCCAGATGATATCATGAAGAATGACCTAACCCAGGTTCCGAAGTCAATATCTAAACTAAAGTCCACAATAGTGGAAGAAGCAAGACAAAGTGAGAAAACACCAGAGGGGCCACGACCTGGCGATAGGTTAGTAGTTATAGGTAGTTACACTCATTTCATATGCTATTAGTTTATTTTCATTTGTTGTGATTGTACTCCTTTTTGTGATGAAGATTTAAGCAATTAAAGGAGCAAGAGGCAAGGAGAAGACAACAAAGAGAAGAAGAAGAAAACAGGAAAGGCATGGAAACAGCAGTTAGAGGAACTAAAGTAGATGAGACTCACGAGACACTTGAGAAAACTGGAGGTGATTCAATTGTTGAAAAATCTCTATCTGTGGGTTCAGATACTGATCCCTCCATATCTGGAGTAGTAAATGGTAACCTATTAAATAAAGACTTGGAGGGAAATCAGAATTCTTCATCTACATCTGAGACAGAAAGTAATGAAGGCTCTGCTCATTTCATCAATGATGTGATAAACGAGAAAAATTCAGACAAGGTATTATTGCACGTGAATATTTGGCATTTTTCCTAATATTTATTTGTTAAAGATGCATTTGTTTCACCAAATATATGCTAGAATAAGTGATTATTTCCTCTAAATAAAGTGAATGAAACATGCATATTAGTGTAAGGGCTCACAATTAGTTGTTGAGTGAATTTCGTTTAAATTTTATTAAAAACAATAAAATCAATTTTTTAACGTAAATTTTCATAATAATTATAATATATTAAAAAGGAGTTGGCTAATATACAGTATATTGACAATGTACACCAAAATTAAATGAACAAAATGCAACAACTTCACTTAAGGGGTGTTAAAGTAAATTCGTTTTTTTTAATTTAAAAATGGAAAACTCTCTTCATTTTCCTACTCCCCCAACAATTACTCCTCTTCCCCTCATTGCCCTTCACCATCCCACCATGACCAATTCATTTTATTTCAAAAATTTAAAGAGCAATCTTAGATTTTTTTTCCGTCCATATCTCGAATAGTAAATGCTAATCAATTACGTGTAAAGACTAGGGAAATCAGATTTTTGACACCTACATATGAGATAGAAATAATGAAGGTTCTGCTTATTGCAATCATGTTGAGATTAACTAGAAAAGTTTGGACAAAATATTATTGCACATATGAATGTAGGGCATTTTTCGTAATATTTATTTGTCAAAGATACACTCTTCATAATAGATATGCTAGAAAATACACCTAATTTCCATCACTGAACATGTGAGAAAGATGGGCGAAGAGAGATATATAAAGTGTTTTGGGCAATTTCTTTCTATTCCTTGTGTGGGTATGGAATGACAAGGTGTATATGAACACTCCCAATCACATTTTCAATTCGGCTGATGTTACAAGGACCATGCAAGAGTTAATTTTTGTAGTGCTATATCCTTTAATGCGAACTGTTTGCTTATCAATTTTGCTTACCTCTCTTCTACAATATTGCAAATACTAACCTGTATACTAATTCGGGAAATATTTTATGAAGAACGAAAAGTTGGCTCCTTTGATTTTGTGACACTTATTTGAGTAGTGTGTGTATGTGTGTGAAGTCGCATACAAAATCTATAGTTAGATGTTCAATTAATGGAACTGACTAAGCGATATCATTCTTTTAGTCTTGGGATTTGTTGATACAAAGTCACTGGATGACAAGTTGTGTGTGCTTTTTATTTTAAACTTTATATTACTACTCTGGTTTTGAGAGAAACCACTATTTTACCATTAGCATAAAAATAATAACCTGATAAATTGAGTTCTCTGTCTGATCCATAATCTTTCAGGAACAAAGAGAAGTATTAACATCTACTACCACCACAAACAGACAACCTCCTGCAGAAGACGCAGATCGCATGATAAGGGATTGACCAACTAAAAGAAATTGATCTGCTTGGATATTGACTCTCCCGGTTGCCACTACATGCCGTATTGGAAACACAGTCTCCCTTGCAATTTGGGGTCTGCCTGGTTAACGCTGTACATTGCCACAGAAATCGTGGAATGAATGAGATTAAAAGCTTCTATATTGGCCGAGGAAGTGGTTGGATTTGATGGCTGATTTTACAGCCTTATAGGTTTTCTGTGTTATCTCTCATCTTCAATTTTCATTGACAATGATAGATGAATTCCCATTAGAACAGATGTTTTAAAATAATCCTTTATAGCCAGTTCGTCATATTTAATACTATTTTTGTTTGTCACTGTAATAGATCAATAAGTGCTGGCCTGGGTCTGTATACTGCAGAGATACCTTGACTGGGAATACACATAATGCGTTTTATCCATAAAATCGAATCCTAATTTTTTTCGCACCCTACCCACCCAACTTGTGTGTATCTTGTACAATAAAGTAGGCTTAAGGCATAGTTTCAATTTGGCAATCATAATGATACGAGTAACGACATCTAGTGCTTGTGGCTTAAGCTGAAAAGTAGGCTGATACTTGTACATACGGAAACTCACCAGTACACGCAGTATTTGTCATTGGATTTCAGCCTTTTAGCATGTTTGGTTTTTACCCTTTGGATGTGATTTTAAGAGGCTTATTATTGTAGCTCTACTTCCAAACGTGATTCCTTTATCATCAATGGATTTTCAAACATGTTATGAATTGCATTTGGTGAAGTCTTAGATTTTAACATAGTACATTAGACATTAAATCCTACGTGCACCTGCACTTCAGTATTTCAATCTTCTTGATCGATCAGCAATTCAGAATCGAAGACCATGCCCATGGACTAAAAGATCAGACCCAATAATTCCTAAGCAAAGGAAGAGGGAGAGGCCCAATAAATGTTTCCTCATTTCTTAATTCAATCAATTTTTTATCAAAAAAATTTAAGAGAGAGATAACCCAATTTTTTCTTCTCTGGTTTGACTAATATTGAATGAAACACCATGTACGGTAGTACTACCTTAAGAAGCACAAAACAGTTTTTTTTTTATAATTTCTGAGTTCATATACGCAACGATTAAGCTTTAACAATAATTATAGTTTTTCATAATCAATAAGAATAATATTATTCATACAATAAATTATTTAATATTATTTTTCTCTATCTCTTTCTATCACCTCAATCATCTTATCGGACACTTCTCTTCTCATCTTTTTGTTGTGTAACTTTTATATGATGAAATTGTATAAATACTTTTTTTAATAATAAGACACATTGATATCTGCAATCAAAGAATGAGCTTCTTTCTTGAGAATTGAAACAGCGTTGGTGTATTGTTTCATGATGTAGGTTTGAAGCTTTGTATTGAAAGAGAGAAACATGGTGATGCTAATTGATTGCATTGGCTAGCACATGATCCAATCATTAAAGATAAGTTTACTTTTCTTTTCGCGTGATTGTTTCTATGGCACAATTTTTTTTTAATTATAGGTACATGTTCCACAAGCCAATTTGTTAGTTTTTGGGAAGAAAGTCACAAGTGACCAAAACAAATGAATATATACTTAATCCTTAACCTAAAATCTATGGAAATCCCCTCCATTATAGCCTATACTATCCTCTTAGTTAGTAATATATATATATATATATATATACAAAGAGAGATTAAAATATTCGTGTTTTATTCAAAAATATGATTTCATACTAATATAATCTAATAATTTATCATGAATTTGCTTACTTTAATTTATGCTCAATGAGCCATAATTGCTCACTTTTCATCACTCCGATAGCAATGATCCATATCATCATAAAAGCAGTGCAATCTGGCAAGCATATCAATGGAAATTCGTACCAAAAATATTTCATAAAAGTACAAGATAAACTAAGTTTTATACACACCTTTGAAATAGTTGTTCAAACATAACTTTTTAATTTTACAAAAAAGAACTTCAAATTTATTTTACTAAATCAAATTATAAGAACCTTAGTTTGGCCTAAAAAGGGAAAATAAAAATGACTGGGGAGGCTCTTCAAATTAATATTCATTCATTTCATGTTGACCAAAATTCATCGATGAGAATATTGAATTGTAGGCAGAATGAGGGCATGCATGATGCCATAATTGGTCATTAACTATAGTAACAGTGTTGTGGCACTACAAAAGAATGGATATATATATATTAATTTATAGAATTTAGTATCATAATGGGCAATGGGAATGGTAGCTATATGGCACATGGTTTGGTGATGATAAGCTATATGAGTTATATATCCTAATCCATATCTAATAATGCCATCACATGCACGTTTTGACAAAACTCTTCACCAACATCTACACGTCTTTTGAATCCATAACACTTCTCCTTTCTTAATTCCTGTTATCTAAACTACACTCAAACCACATGGTTTGCATATAAAAAACTAAGATAAACTACCTCAAGTTTTCGCTATGCACCACTCCATGCATTTGCCTTTGTACAAAGACTTGTGACTGCATTAATTGCACTTGCTTCTTTGTTTTTTTAGTTCTGTAGAGACGCAGACACAGAGTGTTTAAGTATTGTGTCACCGAACCAGTATCAATCATGGTCAATATGCTCAACCTAACCATCCCAAAATATTCAAATCTGGATCACATGCATTATTATGACAAACTCTCTCATTCAAAGTCACCAATTCATTTGCTATATAATCCAATCATATGAATCTTTAGCGTATGACAGGAGAAAACCTTTCCGTAAGATACCTTTCTTGTACTTATGCAATCAACCAATCATTCACACACACAAAAATATCAACTAATTTTGTTTTCTTTCTTAAGTCAATTTACTTTTAACACTCAGAAGTCAATACTATATATAATATAAGCAACTTTGTATTTTCCAACTTTGTAATCCATCTAGTTATCATATTTTAACCACACACATGTAGTTATTTTTTGTAAAATTAATGTGTCAAGTGACACTCTGCACTCGCCATAAAGCAGATCACACTTTTGAATTGAAGTGGATGAGGTACTAGAGATGGAATTTTTGTGTGTGTTAACCACATTTATCCTCCTTCAAAGACAATAGAGTGGAACACTAAATATGAATAAAACCTCTATCAACAAAATTAACTCTTTGGTTTGACATGTAATTACAAGTTAAATATAGACATATTTTATCTTCAAGTCAAGTAAGTGCTTTAGAAAAGATGTGTATATAAGTATTAAAATTAGATCATTGTTAGTTTAACCCCTTTATATATAATATCATGGTAGGATACTATTACATTATCATGAGTAAATAGGAGAGAATCTTAATTATGGTGGATATATTAAACTTTTTTTGTTTTACATTAATACTTTAATCATGCCAAGTTTTATTACTTGATCAAAAGTGTGAGAGTCTAAGAGATATACTTTTTTATGTTAGGATTCAAGTAAAAATAGGTATTATTTGAAATGACTAACTTGGTGGTCAATCATAAACTCCATTGGTAGGGATGAATATAGCACTAACTTTTCTTCTTTAATAATTGTTTGGGCCATGAATGGAAGCAACATTTAATTCTGAGCTTTGTTCTTCATCACCCAATTGGAATCTTGCTGTATTGGTGAGTTTTTCTGAAAAAGCTTCACACCCAAAACTACAGAATGGGTTAGTTTGGCCCAATTTGTAGAAGCATATCTGACTCTTGGATTAGGTCAAAGAAATAAGGGGCAGAGATTTCACACAGAACAAATAGGTCCCACTTAGAGAACCATCAAAAGTAAACACTGCCCACATGGGCTAACATGCCTTCTCATCTATGCATCTCAACACATTCACGGATGGTACGGTCCTCCCATGTGTCCTCTTTTTAGGTCCTACTGTCCTACACCCCTTTCAGTTTACTCTTAGTAATCCCTTTTATCACTAAACATAAATCATTTTTATCAATAATTACTAAATGTTGACACTTAGTTTTTGTTGATCAAGAACTCAAACTCACAGTTTATCTTTATAAAAATTGAACATTATCAGAAAAAGTTACAACATCAGATCCTAGTTAATCAACTAAATCAGAGCTTTTGATTTATTATCACATTAACTTACACATATAAAGTTTCAAGATTTATATATGAGTGATATTTGAGGTTAAATTTGTCATACATCAATTTGAAACTTTATTAATAATATGCTAGATTCCATTTTGTGACATTTCATTTCCCTGCGCAGTTCACGCTTCTGCATGTGTTCTGGTCAGACCATTTAGTGTGCATCATTTTCTTCCTCTGTAAAAAAGTTATGAGTGTCACAATTAATTTTCCTTCTATGTATCTTCATCCCATCACTTTGCTAGATAAGGTAAAGTGTCTAGTTTTTGCGTACCCCTCATGGATCATGGCACAGAAATTAATAAATGCACATTTTTCATTTGGCAAAGCTTAAAACCCAAGATTTGAAGAAGATTTGCACTAGTAAATTGCAATTTGCAGAGCATATTTCTCCTTGAGAGATGAAGTCCAAAGAAAAGAAACATATAAAATTACATAAATGGTACATGGAAGAGTTTAGATGCGGTAGGAAGTAAAGTCACGAGAAGGAAACTGAACAGGATAATGGGTGTGGAGGGATATATAAAATACATGGATATTGGTAAGGGAATGACCCCTCATAAATATATGTTAATATATGCAATATGTAGAGAGTAGAAACCTACTTCAACGGCCATAGTGCCTTCAGATGCAGATGAAAGTGATCATGGGATGAAGGTCACTGAAGTGGGGTCTGCATGCTGTAACTACTGAAGTAGCTCACTGCATATAAAGTAAATAACCGACAAAGATTTCATCTACACAAATGATGTGTCGGCGTAGAGTTAATTGGAGATTAAACTTTGAAACAACATTCTAAAACACTAAATACCAAAAAGTTTATAAGACATAGCTCTAATGCACCATAACAAGTATTTTTTTACTAAACATTAAACAAAGAGGTGGTCCAGGGATCCTAAAACTTAATAGTGTAGCAAAGTAGCTAGAGTTTGGAAATACTGATCACAGAGAATTAGGGAGCTTACTTAAATAGTTAGCAGAAGAATACTGAAATAGTTAGCACAAGAATACTGATAAAGTGTAGCATTAAGGATGATTATTGATTACCTTAAGTCATGGGAATCTCGGGTCTTATGCACCAAATATTTTATTTTATTTTATAGATATGAGGCACGGTTTTCCAGTTTGTTCCCTATATATAGTGTAAAATGTCCTTGCATTTCCTCACAAGCCCACTATTCCTTTATCCTCCTTCCTTTTTAGTACTAGTACTCCTATAGAGCTTTTTGATTCTGATTGCAGATCAAGGAGTTATGGAAATTCCAATTCCACAGTCACTTATGTTACTCTTTCTACTGCTTGTACCTTCCTGCATTTGTTCTTCACCACTTCAAGATCCCGAACTAGTGGTCGAAGATGTACAAAAGTATTCTCATCCTCAGCATTTTTTAAGACTGCTTAGATGTACTTGCATGTTTCAGCATTATAAGGGTAACAAAACTTATGTATGTTCTTTTTTATTGCAGGAGCATTAATGCCTCAAGGAGGAACTTAGCATTTCTCTCTTGTGGGACAGGGAACCCCATTGATGATTGTTGGAGGTGTGATGCCAATTGGGAGAAGAATAGAAAGAATTTAGCAAAGTGTTCCATTGGGTTTGGTAAGAATGCAATTGGAGGGAGGGATGGTAAAATATATGTGGTGACTGACCCTGGTGATCACCCTGTGAATCCCAAACCAGGAACACTTAGATATGGTGTGATCCAAGAGGAACCATTGTGGATCATTTTCAAGCGTGATATGGTGATCAAGTTGAAGCAAGAGCTTATGATGAACTCTTTCAAGACAATTGATGGTAGAGGGGCAAGTGTGCACATTGCTGGTGGCCCTTGCATTACTATACAGTATGTGACCAACATTATCATTCATGGGATTAACATCCATGACTGCAAACAAGGAGGGAATGCCTATGTGAGAGACTCCCCTACACACTATGGGTGGAGGACTCTCTCAGATGGTGATGGCATCTCTATCTTTGGTGGGAGTCATGTTTGGGTGGATCACTGCTCTCTCTCCAATTGCCGTGATGGACTAATTGATGCCATCCACGGATCCACTGCCATTACCTTATCCAACAATTACATGACCCACCATAACAAGGTCATGCTTTTGGGCCACAGTGATACTTTCACTAGAGACAAGAACATGCAAGTCACCATTGCCTTTAACCATTTTGGAGAAGGGCTAGTACAGAGAATGCCAAGGTGAGAAAGATCTTTATTTGGATCACATAATTCTATTTTAGCTGTAGCTATACTTATATACAAGGTTTTAAAAACAGTCTGCCAGAGGTATTTTGAGTATTTGCTGGATTGTGCTCATCTATAATTTTCATAATATCCAAAAAATTAACAAGAGTGTAACAGTGAACGCAATTTGAAACCGTGTTTATCTTAAACCATTTTAACTAGCATCACAACATGATTTTGGACTAATTAATGTGAACTTACTTGTACATTTTTTACTTTTGCAGATGTAGGTATGGGTACTTCCATGTGGTGAACAATGATTACACCCAATGGAAAATGTATGCCATAGGAGGTAGTGCTGCCCCAACCATCAATAGCCAAGGGAATAGATTCTTTGCTCCCAATGACCATACCTTCAAAGAGGTTAGTTGGAGAAGACTTAGATTTTCATCTGTTTGACTTTTAAAGTTTTAACTACAGCATACTTTATAAAGTAACATCTAAATTACTAATGTCACATTCACTTTATGGATTGGTCATAATTGGTTTTAGAATTTAGGTAGATGGATATTATTACAGTTGGTGGCAGTTAGGAATGAAAAATTAAAACTAATTTCAGGTGACAAAGAGGGAGAATACAGCACAGAGCAAATGGAAGAATTGGAATTGGAGGTCAACGGGAGATTTGATGTTAAATGGTGCCTTTTTCACTGCATCAGGAGCAGGTACATCTTCAAGCTATGCAAGAGCATCTAGTTTGGCAGCAAAACCATCTTCACTTGTCAGTTCTATAACAGCATCAGCTGGATCACTTAGATGCAGAAAGGGTTCACGCTGCTGAGTTCAATGATTCACCAACACAACCCAATATTATATCATACTACTATATTATATTACACAGTAATAAAATAAAAGGCAAATAAATAAGCATGCCAACTGTATCTACTTCTGGGAAGAAAGTGGTTCAACTTTTTTGTATATGTAACCTTTTAGACATTTTGTTTTTTTTTAACGACAACCTTAGCTTGTGTTCACAACACAACAAACGATCCACTTTGTGATTTCGTAGTTTACCAAGTTGGCTGATGAGGTTGATAAACACAACACAAGCGAAAGAGTTGATATGATTGAACGTTCAATGAAAAACCAGAATGGAGAAAAGTAGTTTTATTGAAATGCCTATATGTTGTGTTCATACTGTACCATTATTATACACATACTATTAATGATGTTAAACCACTTGGATAATTATTAAAAGTACAAGTAACCCACTTTGCTATAACTTTTAAAACATCATAATATACTAATATACAAGAAAATCTTCTATTTTTAACTATTCAACAAGAATCTTCACAATAAATTATAATCAATGAATGTTCATGTGCTTAGTGCATGTTAGAAAGATGTGTTAGTATCATGTAGAGGATACCCCTCATCACATGGTGTGGAAAGAAAACAGATTTATGTATCGTCATTGGTAATTGGAAGCACGTAGTTGAAAGATGGGACCATCTGGGACAAGCATCTTTAATGGCTTGTGTGTGCATTGATGAATGAGACACAATGTCTATTGTTTAGACGGATTGATGAATTTTTCTCTGACATGCAAGGCAGTGAGTTTGAAACGCATCAAATAATTTTTCTGCCACTAAATTATCACATACAAAGTGACAATAGTTGAAGTTTAATTTGTGTCTCCGACAAGATACTGGTGGTGATATAAATGTCACCGCCAAACAGTTATTTCAGAATTGGCATTGCACTGTGGAAGGTTTGTCATCTAAGTAAAAAAAAACTATGTCTCTTTTAATTTACTCCATATTCACGTTTAGAATCTCACTTCATATTTAGCTTTCACACAAAGTTCAACTCTTCATGATCATTATTGTTAATTGATCTATACAATAATTACCCTCTCATTTGTGGTGAGTTGAAAGATTAGACACATGCTACTTTTAATTATACTATAGATCTACATTTCCTTAAACATTAAATCTGAAAAACATGAGATTTTGAAGTTGGGGAATTCTCAACATTTCTTCTATTAATCATCCAAAACCATATTTGTTAGTATGATAATTGAAGTTAAGGATGAGGACTTATCAAAGTCACAGATATTAATAGTTAGTTAAATTTTTGTATATAGTCTAACTAAGTGATGTTCACATACATGGTTGTCTTAGTAAGATTAATTTTAAATGCTACTATTTTTATTGTAATTTTTAATATATATATATATATATATATATATATATTCTCATTACATCTTGTATCTTTAAATATATTATTTATTTGGAAAAAAACTGAAAAATATAAATAGTTATAATTTTAAGTTAGTCAATTCAATCTTAATGGGTTACTCTCATATTATAAATAATAATTTTCTAATGTTTCCCTTTGATTTTTTTTCTTGATAATATATTTATTAACATACACAATTAAAGTCTTGTGAAGGAATATAAAAATGATGAAAGTATTAAAAATTAAGAATAATGTGTATTCATATTTATTTGTGCAACAAAATAAATTAACCACAAATGATGCGCTTATTATTGTTTAAAAATTAGCTAAAAAAAGTTAAATGTCGATAAGAAATTACTCAAACTAGAGTTCTAATACAACAGTTGGGGAGTTAATAATAAAAAATAATTATTGAAACTATACTAAGAATCTATTGAGAATAATTACGGAAGTAAATTAATAACCTTTTCAGGGAACACTTCCTTTTCCTTTTGTTTTATTTGTCAAGAAAGAAAAGGATGAACAATGAGAGAAAAATATGTTTTTTATTTAAAGGGTTAAATGGTATTGGAATTTGTATCTTAAAACAATAGTAGTTTTGATGCTTAATTAATATTTAATAAATATATAGCTTTGATTTCAACAAAAAAATTCATTACTTGACATTGTGAATTAATAGTATTGATATACAATCTTCTTATTGTAGCATTCATAGATAAGTTTTCACTTGACATTGTGAAAGTGAATATGTTAAATACTATTCATTTAAAAGTTATATTTAACTAGTTGTTTTTAGAATAATGACAAGAGAAACATCTACTAGAATACTCTATGTTTGAATTACTCATGAATGATGAAGCACACTAATTGAAAAAAACACAAAAAAAATTATATATGAGGAAGTTAATAAAACTATGTTGATTGTTTGCATTTTGATCACTACTCACTAATGCAACATCTTCTCATCTCCATGACCTTGCTACTTCCTCTTAGCTTCACTTTTTTTGGGTCCAAACTCCTTAGGTACTTGTTTTTCTTGGGACCTTCCCACTTTCCAAGACCTACATGTAGGACCAAAATTATTACAAACCTATCTCTATGAGGGGTCCATCATCTAACCTCTAACCATAACAACAATAATTTGTTCACATGAACAAATGAGGAGTTTCAGACACAATGGCTTGGCTGTTCACAAAGAGAGTATGATTACTTAGTATTCCTTCTACATTTTATTCATTTAATGCAAAATATTGACATAATTAAATTATTTATCTTTTTTTTTCTGAATTAGATAACTATTTTTTATGTCACTTTATTTAATTGTAACATGTTGATCATGAATGTTTATGGTCTTATGTGTTAATGTTGTCATGCATTCATTGGGAATTCTATTACATATCATTTTTACAGTTATTTAAATTTTCTACTAGATTAAAAGAATAAAAAAAGTGCATTTATGGAGAAGAAGTAAAAATTGTTTTTTTTTCTCTTGCTTAACAACCCATTTTAAATAAATGATTTTGTATAATAATTATAACATTCTATATTCACAATTTAAAATAAAAATGATGAATGTCTATCACGTATAAATGTGATTCCTCAGTTATTTAACATCACCAATTTTAATAATTAAATTATTGACATTTATCTAATAATTTTGTAAGTTGTAATTTTTTTAAGAAGAGATAGCTTACTCAAAATATTTATTTCCTTTTTTTTTACATTATTCTTGTAACTAATGTTTTAAATTTAAATACCAAATTAATTTTAATAAATATAAAAGTGAGTGTATGAACAAACTATTAAAATAATTAAAGGCTTTTTTTATACCTGCGGCAGGCTAGAAACAAAGAATTTCTGAAGTCTATTAAGCCGACTTTTCATGGTTTTTAAAGAACATGTTTGAACTTTATACAAATGTTTATACTTTATCTTCTTACAACAACTTTTCATAAGTAAATTTAGAGAGAATAATGTTTCCTTTGAAATCATGATTTTTAGACATCTTTTAATTTCTTGGGACAAACGAGACGGCAGTTAAATTACCCTAAAAACTTAAAAAAAAAAAGTTTGTTAATTACTCCCTTTTTTATTAAATTAATTAATCCTCTCTTAACATTACAACAGTTTTAAAGTTTTTATACAGATTAAAAAGTACAGTAAATATATCTATTGAAAATTTATTGCAATAATCTTACTTTTTTAATAAATGCATGAATTTTTAATTAATGTAATTTATTTGGAGACAAATTAAAATTAAAAATAATTAATTATTTAAAATTTTAAACCATCATTTAATTGAAAAAAAAACTAAAACTATAATTATTTTAAACTATAGATAAAGTATAAACTTAAAAGTACTAATTTTGGACACTTAATTTATACAAATACTTCATCCACATTTATTTTTCATATATCTCTTTTCATCACTAACCAACCTTTTTTTTTCTGTAAATACAATAAACTTGAATTGCAATTTAAAGTTTAAATTTTGAGTATAGAAGTGTATTAATAAACATTATATGTGGTCTGTGAGAATAAAACAAAACAAGAGAGGTAGAACTATGAATCATGCAACACTTCGATCACAATCCGAGGAATTAACTGGTATATCGTATGAATTCTTATATAGAATAAAACTCTTGAGTTTATATAGAGACGTTTCACTAAGAACGAAAGATACATCCAAATAGTAAAATTGTTTAGCAGAGGAATCTTACACGAAAGCAACATCTAACTTTTCTTGGACCAATATTGTTATTATTCATCAAAATAAAATGATAGAATCCATATTCATGTGAGAGTGGAAATGTGAAATAGATCAATCATCAATAAAAAACAAAATTGTACCTCATCTAACGACCAATTCTACATGCAGCATAATTGATGGATGATAGACAAAGAAAGTGCCACATTTTGATGCTGTCAACTCCCAAGGTACCTCTTAGTTGCGAGTACAGACACATTTCATATCTCAAATTTCAGTGTAATGGATTTTTTTTTCTTATCATCATTAGTTTATATAATTTGCTAATTGAAGTAATGTTCTGTAGACTCCATAACAGTGTGTGCAAATTGACCTTGGAATACATAATCTACAAATCCCAGAAATTAAACAAGCTTTCATAGTTTAATCAGGAACTCATTATCCTTCTCTCCACTTGTATATAAACTCAACCTTTTCTGTCACTTTTATAGAGGAACTCATAACTGTACAAATTCTCATTTTATTAATGTTCCTCTTGTTCTTCTTCCCTCCATAGAGGAAGCTTAAGACATTATGGCCTTTTCATTCACATTTATGTTCCACCTTTTGCTTCTTGCCCCATCTGTGATTTATGCTTATTCTGTTCAAGATCCTGAATTAGTGGTCCAGGAAGTGCAAAAGTATGTTATACCTTAATTTGTTTGCAACTTGTTACATCTTCTCTCCCATGGGGTCTTTTATGTACACAATAAACAGTTCTTATTCCATAGTCTTCTGCTACCAACTCTTATGTTGAAAACAGAGAGATATTTTATCTTTCTTGTTTTAGTTTATTTTTCTTCTTTACCACATGTACAAGCATTTTACATTACCAGTCCATCACCAGAAAACAAGACAAAAGGCATTTGGAGATAATAATCCTTGTTTTTAAACTTTGATATTATATTTTCAAAAGTAACAACTATTCATCTTATATTGAACTTTGTGTGTGGTGTGTGTGTGTAACAAGTTTTTCTTTGAATTCTATGAAGGACATCTGTAATTCATGTAGCCAATGAATGATAAAACTAGGTTATTATTGTTCATGTACTATATCTTTATTTTAAAAAAATCCTCTTATATATATTTTCATCTTCATGATGCACTTCCATTAAGAATACAGTAGAATATTCCCCGCATGCTTTGTGATGAATCATGTTACAGTGTACCACAACAACTTATTGTCGACAGTAGCACTTCAAACAGAAGAAACATACGTTAGTGACCACGACCTTTTATGATGAAACATTTGGTAGTGACCAAACATGTTTCTTTCTTCTTTTTTTTTTTGGTAGGAGCCTGTGTTACCATAGGAGAATTTTGAGTTTTTTTTTCTCATTAATAATCAAGGTTTCTCTTGTACACATGCATGCATGTACTTTCATAGCATGAGACTGAAAAAGGAGCATGTTTTTCTTACTGTAGGAGCATTAATGGCTCAAGGAGAAACTTGGGGTTTCTTTCTTGTGGGACGGGGAACCCCATTGATGATTGTTGGAGGTGCGACCCCAACTGGGAGAGGAACCGAAAGCGTCTAGCTAGTTGTGGTATTGGGTTCGGCAAGAATGCCATTGGCGGAAAAGATGGCAAACTATATGTGGTCACCGACCCTAGTGATAACCCTATGAACCCTAAACCAGGTACACTGAGACATGCTGTTATCCAACAAGAGCCTTTGTGGATCATTTTCAAGCATGACATGGTGATCAAGCTACACATGGATCTCCTTGTTAATTCTTACAAAACCATTGATGGAAGAGGATCAACTATCCACATTGCTGGAGGGCCTTGCATTAAAGTGCACAAGAAAAGGAATATCATAATTCATGGCATACACATTCATGATTGCAAACGAGGTGGCAGTGGATATGTGAGCGATTTTCCTAACCATCGTAGTTGGAGTGCAAGATCGGACGGAGATGGGATCACAATCTTTGGTGGGAGTCATATTTGGGTGGACCATTGCTCCTTGTCAAACTGTTTCGATGGCCTGATTGATGTTGTTCATGGGTCAACGGCCATCACCATTTCTAACAATTACATGACACACCATAACAAAGTCATGCTCTTGGGCCACAGTGATTCCTATAAAGATGACAAGAATATGCAAGTCACCATAGCCTTCAACCATTTTGGAGAAGGACTTGGAGGAAGAATGCCTAGGTAAGTTGTTCTATACCAAAAGATCAGATATATAAGGCTCCCATCGCCATCGCCTGTGTAATATCCTTTTCCTTGGACATTAAGAGACAACAGCCTGATTGCCCACCCAAATTTGCAGATGCAGGTTTGGATACTTTCATGTGGTTAACAACGATTACACACATTGGCAACATTATGCAATCGGTGGGAGTTCATCTCCAACTATTTTCAGCCAGGGCAATAGATTTCTTGCTCCAAATGATGAAGACCATAAAGAGGTGATATTTCTTGCTCCATTTCTAAGGTGGAGCATATACTTATATATGTCGAAGAAATTTACTTAATGTGAATTGATTTTAAGATGAAAAGAACATGTATCATTATATCATGGTCATGCTTGCAAGTTTAAAAAAATGAAAATGATTGTCGCAGATTTTTTGACATACATGCATTTAATATTGAAAATAACACTGATTTCAGGTGACCAAACATTTTAAATCATCAGAAAGAGAGTGGAGGAAATGGAATTGGAGGTCTGAAGGAGATCTAATGTTGAATGGGGCCTTCTTCACACCGTCGGGGGCAGGAGCAACAGCTAGATATGATAAAGCGTCAAGCATGTCTGCAAGACCACCCATGCTTGTGCCTTCAATAACAGAGGGGGCTGGTGCGCTTAGATGCAAAAATGGTCACCTATGCGCCTAGACTGTTAGTGTCAACTGTACTGGGAAACCAATTGATTGAAAATACGTCGCTACAACTTTTTGGCAGGACAATTTCCATTTCTTCCAGTGAGTGTTACCAGATGTTAAATCCATTCCCGTAAAAGGACAATGTATGATGGAACAGGGCTGTGGAACAATGAATCCAACACAATATCGTATTAGAGAGATAAATTGATGTCTGAATTAATTAATCTGCAATAGATTGATTCCTGTTAACATTGTTTCTAGTACGTGTTTCATGTTACTCAAAAGGCTATTGATTCCTGTTGACATTGTTTCTAGTACGTGTTTCATGCGACTCAAAAGGCCGCTACCGTTGACACTACAATGATAAAAATTGATTCCTCCATACATAGCATTAGGGACAGAAGCACAAGGACTCTCTAGCTACGGCAATGCACATCACATTCACACCGCCAACTCAAGGGCCCAAGAATGCACAAGCATTGGATAAAAACAGTTAAACAAAGATGCGATAAATTTATCTATTCCTAACTTCTCATCAATAATTCGAGTTCCATTTCTTTTTTTTTCAATAAATTCTTCCATAAATAAACTGCAATCCCGCGGGACAAACAAGGTCCATTACTCCAAGAAAATGTAGGACTTCAAAGCTCTAAATAGTTTCGCCTAGACTACAATCACTCAAACAATGACCCAATATAAGACAACCAAGATAACAAAATTTCACTCGGCCTACAAACAAAAGTTAAAATGTCTATAAACAAAAACAACTAATCCATAATGTTTTAAAAGATAAAAGGAATTGCATTAAAACAAACAGCCGCCCAACTCCAATACAAACCGGGCCAAAATCTTACATATCAAGTGAACATACGGACTGTGACTACAATCAACCCGATAAAACAAAATACTATTAAGCAAAATTCAGAATCTTGATGTAGAAAGTGACTGAGTTTCAAAATATCAGTAGTCAGATGGGGAAATGACATCATCGATTTTCAATATCATCTTGACAACTTGAGTAGCGAGTAAGATCTGCTGCTGCTTTCCGATCAAAGTTTCGAAGACATTTTGCTCACGCATGTCATTAGTGCCAACATCATTACAATCAATGCCGAAATGAGGGTTATTATCCTGAAGGCAGAGTGAAGGTCAGCGCCATGTGATACACAGAAGTATATCAACACTAGGTAAATGTGTTTAACATAGTCAAAAGTAATCATCAGTTCAATCCATTACCTTTATTTGCTGAGACTTAACAGCGGATAATGTTTCAATTGGTTGGAGGCCACTATTTTCAGCGAGGGCCATTGGGATGGCCTCCAAAGCATCCCCAAATGCTCTAATAGCATACTGCACGGAAAGAAAATACTCAATCGATAATGTTTGGGGAATAGCTAAAATATTTGTTTGTTTAAGCAATAACATCATATATGATCCATTGACAACTTAGTATACCGCTATACACTATCAGTGATAACAAAATTATTTTTAACAGCATCTTTAAACATGTCTGATAATTGGATTCACTTAAAATATAAAAAAAAATATTTATTCTGACAGAATAAAAAGTAACCCCAAATGAGTTTAATAATATTCATACCTGTTCAACTCCAGGGTATCTATCAGCAGCAGCCTCGACAGCTATAGAGCAGGAAATCTCAGCAGAACCACCGCCGTATACAATAGAATTGTTACGGATAAGATTCCTAGCCACACACAAGGCATCATGAAGGCTGCGCTTTGTCTCCTCTATAATCATTTTGTTACCTACCCAAACAAAGATAGATGATTTTATTTTGTGAAGCTTGAACAGATAATTATCAGTTTTGAAACGTCAACTTTAGAAAGCTCCATAAAAATTTCATAACTTAATAGTTGCAAAGTCTGATAAAGGTAATATTCAAGGCTAGGTTTTGGATTGATGAAAGGTGAAACGGAGTGTAACAGACTTGAGATCCATTATTTGGATTGGAAAAAAGAATGAAAGGATGAGAAATGTAAGTAACGGAACCTATTTCTTATCCCTCCAATAGGAGGGTATGTATGGGATGAAGCCCATAAATAATTTCTTATTTTAATTATATTACTGTATTGTCATTGTGAAAGAGTAATAATAACCCAAACCATCTCTAGCAACTCCACATCTATTCTCACACTTGGTCGGTCACCTCTATTCTCACAACATCCTTCCTCCTTCCCCCTCTGTTGCAGTACTGCCACAAGGTTCACATCACAACCCCACATCCCAACCACTTTACTTATGCAAACAGTCGTAGACTTTTACACAAGCTTTGGCATGATTCAGATAGATCAGTAAAGTATTAGATGAAATTTCTGATGGAAATATTGTCACTTATACAGCTATGGTTCCCGAGTATGAGAGGGATATTTACAATGCCTGGGTGTTGTTCTAAAGGGCCTATTTTATTTTATATAAAATATATTAGCTCAGCATGTTATCGATATAACAAACCGAACCAGTAACGAAAGAAAATATAGATAAAAGACAACTATTCAAAAAGTGACATGTTAAAAAGGCAATGATATGAAAAGTAGACAAATAAATATAACAAATGAAGATTAAAATTGATAATTTTGTATTTCAAAATAAGGAATACAGTAACGATAAAAATTATTTATTCCGCTTTGTTCAGTGTCCCAATAAAGGAATGAAAATTATGCTCCATTCCATCATTTATATATCCAACAAATGGAGTGGGTATTTTGTTCTATTAACATTCCATTTTAATCCATTCCATCCATTTCCTTCCACCAATATAAACATAGTCTAAAGGTTCACGACTCATCCAAAGCAATAAAGAAACAAACAATATTGAACACGCTACACTTAGAAAACTATCTTCCTTCCAAAGCGTAATTACATAAAGTTCAAATAAAACCAGTAAAATGAAGGAATCAAGCAGAATGACTATACCTCCGCGGATGAATATTGTTACAGCCCTTGAGTTTGCACAATGTTCAATGTACAGCATTCGGTCTTTTGTTGTACCAAAAGACTTTTCACGAACCATACCAGCCTTAAAAAATTAAACAACAAATTAGTGTAGCTTTGTTTGTTATCAAAAGGACAAATGGACGAAGTATGAGAATCGTTAGTGCACAGTATGCCACCCCCAACAAAGGAAACAGCAAGAATGCTACACAGCTGGATGTTCTAAATTACTAACTTCCACCATAGCATGTAATTACAAAATAATAACAGACTGCAAAAAAACTGCAGGTCTTGTAAACCACTTAAAAGAAATAAAGTGCAAGATTATACCTTTCCCAACTTTTCTGTAGATAACTCCTGGAACCTGGGAACAATTCTTCCACCTGTATTCACAAAAAGAGCATTGCTTAGTTCAAAGAGCAAAGAAGAACAGGAGAATACCTACAAATCCATAAGATAAAAATTTGTGCAAAGAACCAACAAACTTTCCAGGCATACATAATTTAGTTAAATTAAAACATACCAGTTGCTATAGCTATCAATTCCAACTCTACACCACCAACCCATCTGACAGCTGGCAAATTCCTGTTCATCAAGAGATGATTTGCTTCATCGTCAAAACCCCATTGGCAAATGACAAGGGTTGCACCCACATCCTGCAAACCAATATGTCAGTTCCAATATATCCAAACACAAATCTAATTTCTAGGAAGATAAAAAGGATATCATGTTAAGATAATAAGGAGAATTCCAATTTAAATCCCGAAAGACTTGCTTGCAAACGGGAATGGGTTCTCTCCAGTCACATTTTCACTGGATTAGATCCTAACCCTTCAAAATAGTTTATCTATACAAAATATGGTTTTATTATAAAATGCTGGTTTAATAAAATAAATTGTGGAGGTCACCATACATGACCTTCTTAAGTTCTTTCCCATATGAGAGGATCATTTCCCCTAACCCACCAGGTTAAACCAGGGAAACATGGCATTTCAATTAGAAGGTTAAAACAAAAAGTAAAGACAAATCCCACCTTGCATTTCTGAACCATGTCATCAAAATACTTCTGTTCCTGCAACCTCAACGTCTGGAACTTCTCCACTGTATCAATATCAACCTTATGCTTAGTCTTTGGCTTGGGAGGCTCAAAGGGGCAAGTCAGGATAGCAATTTTAGCATCCTCGATTTGCTTGGGCATTTGAGGATGGCTCATATCCTTATCAACAACTATCCCATAGATCAGCTCAGTGTCCTCCAATTTACCCCCAACTTTCCCTTCAACCTTAATCAGATCCAAATTAACATCCTTCCTCTCCAGATCAGCAACAGCAAGAACAGCCTTAACAGCGATCTCAGCCAAGCTACGCTTGCACCGATTAACACTACAACACCAAAACAAACAGCAGACCCATTACAATAAGGAGGTAAGCATTGCACGTAAAGGCAGAGCAATCAATCACCAATTACACTAAAGCATTTCACTTACATCTTGGAGGAGAGTGTGGTCATGCAGGTTTGAATGAGAGACTCCAAATTGGACTCGCCGAACTCGAACTTGTTGGCCACGCGCTCGAGATGCTCAACCGAGATTCTAGACGCCGTTTCGTAACCCTCGGCGATCCTGATAGGGTGAATTCCCCGCTCCAGGAGGCGCTCCGCCTTCTCAAGGAGCGCGCCGGCCATGACGACAACACCAGTGGTACCGTCACCGATTTCGTAGTCCTGACTCCTCGAAAGCTCCACCATGAGCTTCGCGATTTGGTTGTCCACGTCCATCTGCTCGAGGATGGTGGCGCCGTCGTTGGCTGCAAAACGAAAGAAAAAAACAAGGAGTGAGAGCAGGAAATGGAGCACGTGTTGGCGGCATGTGCGAGGAAGCTAGTAGAACTTACTGATGGTGACATCGCCGTCGGGGCTCTGGAGCATCTTGTCCATGCCTTTGGGGCCGAGGGAGGTGCGGAGGATCCGCGCGACGGCTTTGCCGGCTGAGATGTTCGATTTCTGAGCGTCCAAACCTCGGAGTCTGCTCTTCTGCTCCTGCTCCTTCAGGATTATGAACGGCCTTCCGAACTCGTCGAAAGCCAACGCCATTTCGATCGACCGATCTCTTCTTTCTCTTGCACAGAACAAACAATCGCGAAGAAGAAGAAGAAGAAATGGAAGAAGAAGAAGAAGAAGAAGAAGAAGAAGAAAAAACACTCTTAAGCCCTAACCCCAACTTTCTATTACGCTTCTTCCTTCCCACCTTTTTCTGATATTTCAATTACCGAATCGCAACCCGATTCGTACATAGAACTTGGGCTTAGGCCTTTTCTGTGAGCTGGGCTGGATTAAGCTTTGTAGCCCAAGCCCAACAATTAGTTACATTAAAAAAACATAGTAAATATATATATATATATATAACCACCTTAGTTGAGTATAAAAGATGAATTATTTAAGTATGATTATGATAAGAGAAAAGATTATGATTAATGAAACCATAATTATGTTAAAATATACCATACCTTAAAAGATTTATTAATAAATCAAAAATTTCCAGTAAAAGAGTCACCTACTATGTCTTAACATAATATCAGTTTTTCTTATACACATAATATTTTTTTTCACTATGGATGAAAAATAATTAGATTTGCTGAATATTATAAAAATTCGTTAGAAAGTCTTCATATTTTTAAGGACAACGTTTAATGAACGGTGGGAAGGAAAACAACATATCTTTGTCTTATTTTGTTCTCTTTACTCCTACTGTTTTACTTAGGAGAACTGAGATGTATCACATATTTTAAACAGAACCCAACTCATTCTATTCCTCTCCTTCTAACACATTATCAAACACTATCAAAGGGAATTACAAGTATTTATTTTTTCTGAGAAGTTGTAAGAAATATAGTTGTAAAAGTGATGGTAGAGAGGAATGGAATTGAAGCGACCATAGTTGTAGGTGAAAGGAAAGTGATTAATTTATTTGAGTGTAATGGGTATGAGTAGTTTGGTTGAGTTGAGAAAGTGGAGCAATTAAAGCCCCATAATCTCTCCTTCACGGGTCTTCATTTCTGGTCCCACCCAAAAGGCATTGTGGCATTCAAAGGTGGGAAAAAGCAATGCAATTGGAGAGGGTGCAAAAGTCATTCAATCCAATGCCAGTTATTGGATCTTGGTTGTTGGGTCAACGCCAAACAAGGCAGAAGGTGGACATTACCCATTGAGCAAACCCAAACAAAACATGGCTATAGCCATTAGCCATTAGGAGACCCTAACATCACCCTACTAACACTGTAAGAATGTGTAGTAGCATGCAGCATGAAGCATGAGGAGGATCTACATCCAAAAGTTGCACTTAAAAATTGACCTCTGTATGGTTCAACAATCACTTTCAGAGACGCGATCTTACCCGGACACCCTCCTTCCCATCGCTATCGCAGAGAGACATCCAAGTGCACAAACGTCATTTCACGTTTCCTCCTTCTCATCATGGCCATGGGCCTGGCCCAAAGAAAAAAAAGAAGAAGCGTTTTCCCCTCACCCAACGGACACGGCCTTCCCCACTCCCCTCCTCTGTGCACAAGTGCGCACGTTAGCTGTCCCCTAGCACAATTATGCCTTCTCTCTCTCTCTCTCTCCTTCTTCATTTCTCACTCGCAAAGTTTCATTTGATTTGATTTGATTATGCATTTATTAGAGAGGTTAGCTATGTTGGTTTGTTAGGATTAGCATAAGGGAGGGCTATGAATGGGGAATGGTGGAATGTACTAGTGACTGAGCAGTGCCTTAAATGGATGTGTGTGAGCAGTGGTTCAGCTCTTTATAGCCTGCCACAACCACAACAACAACAACTGTACCTCACTCACTCACTCACTCACTCACTCACTCACTCACTCCCTTTCCATCTCATCTCATCTCATCACATACTTCACTCTCTTTAAACTAAAACTATAACCAGACAATTATTGTAACAAACTCACACTTTCATTTCATGCCGTTGAGGCTAAACCACGTTTTTTCTCTTCTGTTCGCATCTTCAATCTCCGATCACGTTTTCCGCGTTTCGATCTCAATCGGAATCTAAATCGTTAGCCTAGTGTAGTGCGATTGCGAGTGCGAGTGAGTTGTACTTCTCTCTCTGTGCCTTGCGTGCTTGATCATGTGTTGTAGTTGTTGTTGTTGTGAGATTTTGTGGTGTTGATTGGTTTGATTGAGAGAGACGATGAATCCTCTGTGCTGCATTGCGCCGGTTTCGATCGATCGGGACCGGACGAACCCTGTGGTGGCGAAATCGCCCAGTCAGTGTCAGCTAGGGCTCGATGCGGCCGTCAGGACGGTGAACTACGCTTCCAAATCGAGCTTCCCCGCGCTGGATTCCTCCGCTGGCGCGGATTCCGTCAAGTCATCCGCTGCCGCGGATCTCGAGGAGGAAGAGGAGCCGCGCGATTCAAAGGCTTTCGCCGGCGGCAATGGAGGTGGCGTCGCCGGGAGTGTCGCCGGGATCCTGTACAAGTGGGTGAATTACGGTAAGGGGTGGAGATCGAGGTGGTTCGTGCTGGAAGATGGCGTGCTTTCGTATTACAAGATTCACGGACCGGACAAGATCTTGATGAGTCCGGCGAGGGATAAGAGCGTGAGGGTTATCGGGGAAGAGTCATCGAGGTACGTGAAGAAGGCGAATTGGAATCTGAATCGAGCACCTTCTGGAGGAGCAGGGGGAGGGAACAGTAACAACGGGAAGCAATGCAAACCGTTCGGTGAGATACATTTGAAGGTTTGTTCTTATGATATTATCAGATGCCGCCATAGTTTGTATGTCTGTGTGTGTGTGTGTATATATATGTTTTGCTACACTTACTTACCATAAGCGTAACTAAGCTCCATCATGAATGCACTCTCTCTCTCTCTTTTCTGGTCCCAATCACTTGCACTAAAATATTGAAGTGCCTTTTTTTACTTTATGATTTTCCTGCTGTTTTGTGTATCTGTATTATTCAATTTTTTTTATTGTTTTTCTTGTTTGAAATTGTATTTTAACGAGCCCCTTTGCTTGGACTTTATCAAGTTTAGATCACTGCTTTAGTTATGTACGTTTGTTCGAAGTGAAGTTTTATGAGTTTGCCGATGCTTTTTGGTCTAATTTGCCGGGAAATATGTGAGAGGGGCGGGTGAAGGGTTATCCGTTATTATGATATTGTATGAAACGTCTGTAACTGACGCTTACACGTTTCTTTTGCATTTGCATGCATACATGCATCCACTGTGAAATATTTTTAATATATGTATTCTCCACCCGTGGATTTTCTTTTTTTCTTATAACAATCTCTACCTGTTTCGGCATATCACTGATATTTATTTGTGTTAAATTGAGTAATCGTCAACTACGTTGTCTTTAACTAGTATGCAGAAGTAGTATTATGAGGTTCTGATTACATCTTGCACTTTGACCGTGAACAGAAATGATTCTTTTATTTTTTTTCTCAATTTAATGACATATATAAGCTTTCCTAAGTCTGAATATAAATATGTTGTTCACAGGTTTCTTCAGTTCGTTCCAGCAAGTCTGATGATAAGAGGCTTTCCATATTTACTGGGACAAAAACTCTTCATTTGCGGTGTGTATCTAGAGAAGACAGAGCCATGTGGATTGAGGCCTTGCAGTCTGCAAAAGATCTTTTTCCCAGAACTCTAACAAGTAGTGATCTTGCAACTTCAGAAGATATTGTGGTTTCCACGGAGAAGCTGCGATCACGATTGTCACAGGAAGGCATAAGTGAAGCAATCATTAACGACTGCGAGTCTATTATGCTTTCTGAAGTATCCTATCTCCAAAGCAAGTTGAAATATCTTCAGCAGAAACATGTTATGCTGCTGGACACCTTAAAACAACTGGAGGTATCAGTCCATGCTTTTGAATCACATCCTTTCTAGCTAATAAGCTGCAGTTTTATTATGGATGGTTATGAACATTAAAATGATTGCCATGGCCTGGAGATGGAAACAGTTTTAAAGTTTTGCAAGCTCTGGCTTAAGGTTTTAAATATGATTGTAGGAATTAATAACCTAATGATGGAAGCATTGGGTGTTTACATTTACACGACTTACCTTTCTACCTTCTAGTGGTTTAGGTAATTAAAAATGTGCAGAGTGATTTTAAGAAGAATATTGAAATTTTTATTCCATAGAAACATTTTGCAGGATTAGGATATATTGTTTGAACCTCACTTAGTAATTCAAATTAATGTTTTTGTCACGATGTAGTCATCCATCCCTTAGATTTTTCTTGCCCCAAGGTCAACCACTGCATTCCGCTTATCATGAGAAAAAGCAGTGTTAGTAATGCAAACTGGAAGATTTGTTTTCTCTAGCAATTTGTCTTTTCAACTTGCACGCTGTTGGTGTGCTCTGGAACTGGTCATGGAATTTATTTAATTCACGTTGCATCTGCTCTTATATTTTCTCTCAGTGCCATGTTAAGTTATGAAATTCTTACTAGTGGAGTTTGATTTTTCTATAAAATTAATTCATGCAGACAGAGAAAATAGAGTTGGAAACTACTGTAGTTGATGAAACAAAAGAACGAGAATCATATTGTGGACAAGGAAATAGAAGGTTTAGTGGTGAGTATTAATGTCAACTATCAAGTCTTTTGCCTTGAATTACCATTAAAATTTGTACTTACAAAGAAGCCAATATGAATTCCGTTTTTGGATGTCTTTATTCTGTTCATATATTTTAATTCAAATCCAGATATTCCAAAAATTATGCTATTCTGAGATTGAATAACTACCAACAGTCAAAAAACCTTTTTTTCAACGTTATTCATGGTAGTTGTATCTCATATGAAGGAAGCATTAGGAAGTTAATGAAGAAATTTTATCTTGTTTAACACACTGATTGTTTTGATTATGAAGTTTCCATGTTAGTGGTAGTCCACTTACTCCTTGTCCCTTTCATGTCTCAGATTTTTATTCTGTAATGTCGGAGGGTAGTGCTACTGATTCGGTGGCAGATAATGAAAGCCAAGATGGTGCAGATGTTGAAACAGATGATGATGATAGAACATATTTTGACACAAATGAGTTTTTGTATTCTGATGCCCTAAGAAGTGCATCCTATCGAAGTAGGGAAGGTATGGCCAATGCCAGTATATATGATAGAGATTATATTTGTTATGATGGTGTGCACGGGTTTGAGAAGGAGATCAAAGATGTAAGGTATCCATATGTCAAAAGAAGGGATAACTTGCCAGAGCCAAAAGAAAAAGAGAAGCCTGTTGGCTTGTGGTCAATTATTAAAGACAATATTGGGAAGGATCTTTCAGGAGTTTGTCTCCCTGTTTATTTTAATGAACCACTATCTTCATTGCAAAAGTGTTTTGAAGACCTAGAGTATTCATACCTGGTTGATAGAGCATTGGAATGGGGAAAGCAGGTCAGGTCCTCAGCTGTGCTTACTTTTGTCACAAAGCAGTTTTAAAAGCATGATCTCCTAGGTTCATTTTATCAAGGTAGATAATATGCTTGGTTAAATTTAAGAAAATTGCTGCTTATAAAGATTTCAACATTTCAGTAACTTAATAGTTTGTGCTTGATCAAGACTGAACAATACCTTTTTTTTCTGTATTTTTTTTACTGCCCATAAAACTGGAGCTTTTTTAAGGTAAATAAATGTAGGTCAATATAGATTTAAAATTGTCAATCAAATAGTCTACAATTGATCAAGGTAGACAATATGCTTGGTTAAATTTAAGAAAATTACTGCTTATATAGATTTCGATATTTCAGTTGCTTGGTAGTCTGCACTTGATCAAGACTGAACAATGCTTTCTTGTTCTGTATTTTTTTTACTGCCCTAGAAAACTGGAGTTTTTTAAGATAAATAAATGTCTTTCAATATAGATTAAAAAATGTTCTTGGTTGCTATCCTGACAAAACATTAGTGTTGATTTGGTATAGTATTTTTTTTGAGTAAATTAAGGGTGTAAATTTGTTAATTATAGGTTATTATAATGGCAGCAGTGGTTTGAGGGTCAGGTACTTGGCGCAAGAAGCCAAGTATAGTTTTGTTGTTGCATTGTGTTGGGTAATCAATTATCCCAGGAGAGTGCATTGCTTAAAACGGCTACTGACCCTAAAAGAACTTAAATGGAAAAAGAAATCTGCAATTAGATACATATTGCTTGAACGAGGATCTTATAGCTAACTTGACACTGAAACCATGTTCTACGCTGATATTTGAGGCCTGTGTAGATACTGGTTAATACAAGACTGGTTCTGCATAAGCAAATGTGCTTTGCTAGGGCCTGTAAAAGTTAGTTTAATGTGAAATGTAGTATCATTCAACTATCCAAGTTTACTATCGTGGAACAAAGTTGGGAAATGAACAGAATATTCGGCTTCAGACTTAAGTGCATGTTTTATATATTTCTAGGTTATTGGATTGGGATATTTTGAAAACTGTGTTTTGCTTATGCAGGGGAATGATTTGATGAGAATTCTAAATATTGCAGCTTTTGCTGTATCCAGCTATGCATCAACTGAAGGTCGACAATGTAAACCTTTTAATCCTTTACTTGGGGAGACTTATGAAGCTGATTATCCAGATAAAGGACTCAGGTTTTTTTCTGAAAAGGTAAGTAGAATTTCCCTTTAACTTTTCAATCAAGGTTTATAAGAGAATGCGTCAAATTTCCCTTTTCTTCAATGTTGCCTTTTATCATTTAATCTGAAAACTTCATTATTGCCTTTTGTCCATTTAATCTTTAAAATGACAGTGACTTGTGTCTAGGTTTAATTGTGCTTTGGTCAATTACACGTATGTCATACTTTGGAGACCCTATAGGAGCAATTGAAATTTTGGGGACTTAAATTGCAGAATTATGATAACTCGGACCAAAAGTTCAATTAAACCCTGTCTATCTTATGCCTGCTAATTTTCATCTAATGATTTTTGCTCCAGGTTAGTCACCATCCAATGATTGTTGCTTGCCATTGTGAGGGAAGGGGATGGAAGTTTTGGGCAGATTCTAATTTGAAAGGAAAATTCTGGGGCCGTTCAATCCAGTTAGATCCTGTTGGTGTCCTAACTCTACAACTTGAGGATGGTGAAACATTTCAGTGGAGCAAGGTCACCACTTCCATATACAATATCATATTAGGTAAAATTTATTGTGACCACTACGGTACCATGCACATCAGGGGCAGCGGAAACTATTCTTGCAAACTGAAATTCAAGGAGCAATCTATTATAGACCGAAATCCACACCAGGTTGGATTATGAACGCTAGTACACATAGAGACTGCGGGAATTATTTATTGTTTACATTTGATAGATAAGTTATAAACTTCATGTTATCAAATATATTATGTTTAAGATTATTCTAATTGATAAAACATTTTTCTTTATCCCTTTTCCCCTCACTTTATTGTTCAAACAAATTCACTATCAAAATTCTGTTTGTACTTTGTAATTAAGTGGAAAAAGTATAGAAGTACCATGTCGGTTATCATCCTAAAGTACGTTTTGAATTTATTGTATCTCATAAACTTGGCAACAATTGGGATGAGTAGTTTGGATGTATCTATTTTCTTTTTTGTGTTCTGAGTTTTATAACTTTTAATCTTATATATATAACAGGTTCATGGATTTGTTCAAGACAACAGAACCGGAGAGAAGGTAGCAATGTTAATTGGGAAGTGGGATGAAGCAATGTACTATGTACTTGGGGATCCAACCACGAAGCCCAAAGGTTATGATCCGATGACAGAAGCTGCGATATTGTGGGAAAGGGACAACTCTGTATCCAAGACAAGATACAACCTCTCTCCTTTTGCAATTTCCTTGAATGAAATATTACCTGGTTTATTAGACAAGTTGCCTCCGACGGACTCAAGGTTGAGACCAGATCAAAGACATTTAGAAAATGGAGAATATGAACTGGCAAATGCAGAGAAACTAAGACTTGAACAGTTGCAGAGACAGGTAAATCACCCACAATCTTGACTTTTGATCCCTGGAATCTAGAGCGCATTGGAATATGCTACTCTAGTTTTTTCTTAGTTTCATTTCCGGATCAGGCAGACCCATTTTTTCTTCCTTCACAATGATTAATAGAGGCTTCGTGTCTATACATAGCAGCCTTGTTTGTAGTTATAATTGTCTCCCCCACAGAATAATATAATAGTAATTAGTTAGGAGAATTATTGGGTGCCTAAGAATCATGGTATTTTGTAGACCAAGATTTTATTTATTGAAAAATGTTGTAACTTGTGCTTGATTTATAATTCAGGCAAGAAAGATGCAAGAAAGAGGATGGCAGCCGAGATGGTTTAAGAAGGACGAGGATGGTTGCTACCGATATACTGGTGGGTATTGGGAAACAAGAGAAAAGAATAATTGGGATGGAATCCCTGATATATTTGGACAGAGTTGTGATTTACCTTCATGTTCGGAAGACACTGTATCCTACTGAATACCCCCCCCACCCTTTTCTTTCTCACTGCCCTTCAAAATCTCATCTTTTGTTAATTGTGAATTTGGTTGTAGGTTGTAAGTTATATAAACATCCTCCAAATAGTGTTAATTCCTTTTTTGCCTGCGCCTTTTCTCATTAATCTTTACGTCATAGTCTGTTAATTATATGAAGTTCTCACAGTAACAAATCTTTGTCGTCATCCACTCCTTCCAAGAATCTTCATTCCCAATCTCTACACTGCCCATGTTGGTTGGCTAGTTTCCATTATCAAACCAGGGATGCTGTCCATATTTTGACGAAAATCTATTATATTCATAATATATATTCATAATATAAATTGTACAGGACGTATTATGATTATAATAAGAATAACGTCGGAACTTTCTACGTTAATGCTATATTAAAGCTACTTGTAACACTGTAATTATCCTAATAGTCATACGTCATTTTTGACAAGCAGTATAATGTTATAATTTCAGTTCACTGAAATTTTTGCAATTGAGAAAAATATATGAAATTGAGTTATTTTTTACATTAATATCTAATAACATCATATTTAAAGTAATTGATTATACAGAAATAATCACATCCAAATTTGCATTTCTAATTGTTAATCACTTTCACATACACTAATGATTCATTTAGGCCCCTACTAAAAAAATCAGTTACCTATGCATATAATTTAAAACTGAAACTACGCATAATTTTAAATAATAGTTTGAAAACCCAAACAAACAATAAAAAATCTGATTTTACAATAATCATAAAACCCGTGTTACATAATTCATGACATTTCTAATCGTTGTAAAATCTGATCAGTATCGCCTGCTCATTTTCTGTACTTACGGTTTAGCCATTGAATAATAATGCCATAAGTTATACGTCACACGTGGTTACACCGATGAACTGGGAAAAGGAAAATTTTTCTTCACTAAGAACTGTAAAAAAATTCATCAATTACCATTTTTAACCAGCAAATGAGGTTGAAAAAAAGACTCAAAAGGGTTCATTCCAAAACAAAATTTCAGTTCGTTGTATGGCACCATACTTATTGCTTCCACGCTTTCCTTCCACGGAACTGTTTGCCAGATCGCTGATTTTTTTTCTTTTTCTCTATCCGAGTTCTTGATACCTTATCTCTCTTTGCAGCCAAGGGCATCTTCTTCTTGTGCTCCTTTTGTCTGTTGCTTAGGCCACCCGTCTGTTCACAAGAAATAATGCATGTCCATTGGATTCCCCAATAAAATCAAGTAGCATGGCATTATATGATATAGTTGTTCTTTCTGATTTCAAATTCAAATTCATACCATCAAAGAAAATAGATCATTTTATGTTTAGCCCAATCAAGTAACTAATTAAGAGGTCTTGGATTAACGTAATAAAAAAAATAAAAAAGAACAAATAACATACCTTATTCTGTTTCACCGCAGTTCGAGCATGATATTTTCCTCTTTCCTCCCTCCCTGCTCTAACCAATGCCAACCTTTCCTCTTTGCTCAACTTTTTCCTCACATGAACCTACATGATGCGTATATGAATAGATAACCCTGATTACGGACGTGCATAAGATGAAATATTTTTTTCTTTGCAGATTGAGATAATCAACCCAACAATTAAAGCTACTTACTTCCAGCATTGCACCATCCACTCGCTTTAGACTTAGTTGATCAGAGCTTGGAACTTTAATTGCTGATGATTTCGCTAGCCCTTGCTGAGCCAATGCATTTTTTGCTTCTCTTTTTGCCTATAATTTACATAAAAAAATTCAACAAAAGCTACAAATGTTAAAAATTGAACATACTGAATAAGCCAAAAAAAACCTTTAATTCTTTGATTCTCTTGAAGTCTTCATTAGAAAGAATTCCATCTTGAGATTCTGGTAGGACATCCCCCACTTTTGCCCCTGCCAATTTCTTCAAAGCACGAAGACTTGTATCAGCAGCAATAATTTGACCATCAAAATCAGTGAACTTCCTCTTTTTTGCCGAGTCTTTAAATTTACTTTTAGTCTTCACATTGCCATCATCACTTAAATAACCCTGATCACCATCCTCTTCATCACTATCATCCCCCTTAACCTCAACATCTTCGTCGGTATCACTATCACCAGCTTCAAAATCAGAACTTGTCTCATCTTCATCTTCTGATATAACATCGTTACTTTTGGCTTCATCATCATCATCATCACTTTCGATGTCATCACTGCATAACTGGTTCTCATCATCATCATTAATACTCATCAGATCATTTTGCAGGTCATTGTCTGAGAGACTACATGCAGACTCATCAGAATGATCACTATCCTGCTCATCATTGTCAACCGTCTGCAACAACTCAACACCAGAAACATCAGTTGCAACAGTGACTTCTCCATATGCTTTTGGTCTTGCCTTGGGGTCAATAGGCCGTCCACGGTCCTTCTTAACTAGAAGTGAGGGGCAAACCTGCAAATGAACAATATTAATTAAAGTTGTAGACACAGATAACGTACATGAGTGTACTATTGGGCTTAAGCAATAAGGAGACACCCACTCATAAAGGAGCCAGTCATGATTAACTACCTCTCTGAATAACCCAATAAGAGATCGAGCTGCTACTGAAACTGCCTTCTCACGGGACTTCTTATATAATGCAAGGTCTTGTAATAAGTCTTCATTCATTAACTACAGACCAAAAATAAATATATCAGAATAGCACACAGTTAGGGAACACAACAAGGCACTCAAGGATGATCTACGGAAGGTGGAACACTGTAGGAACCAAACCCCTAGACCATTTTAGTAACAGTTTGAATTTACTGGTTAACCAGCCACAGTGGTAGCACAATTTATTTTGTAGAAACATAAATCCCCAAGATGCATATATCCATGAGATTGCAGTAGTTACCAATGGCATGCGCATACATATCTCCCTCACTGCATTTAGTCCAACAGTAATAGCCTAAACATACAAACCAAAATCATCAAAAGAAAGCAAAGTTGAGTGTCCCTGAAATAGAATAAAAATATATAGCAATATATAAAATGTTAATCAGATGGAACAGAATACCTCCGGACGTGAACGATCATGTACAAACTGATTTACTATTTGTTTGAACAAGGGCTCAACTGCATCCGGAGGAACCTGAATTCAAATAACACCTTCAATGAGATAGGACAAAAATATAAAAAAAAACATAGGAGAACAAAATACTACATAATAGCTAACAAAAAATCAAATTCTTAAAGAGAAAGCTATAGTTATAAAACTAAATCGGATTAAAAACAAATCAAAATCATACTGTACCATGTCATGGCAAGCCTGGACAACTGCTGCAAGCAAATTTGTAATGTCGCGTTGATGTGGCTGATTACATGATGCATGTATCACAATTGTCACACTTCAGTAGCAAACAGAATACAAAATTTCACCTAACTTCTGAAATTATACCTGAATATATTTCTGAAGAAAAGGATAGAAGTCTAGCAAAAATAATCGGTGAAGTCCAACTGTTCGAGCAATCAATTTCAAGATCATCATCTTAACCTAAAAGTTACGCAGGGTAATTGTAGAACCAAGTCAAAATGTATTTCTGAATAACCACAACAGATTTGAAAGCAGTTGCTAGGCTTCATTTAATAAATTTATAGGAATGCTTTTTAATTTAATCAGAGCAAGCACCTCAAATCGTTCGTTACAATTCTTAAGACGTGAGAACAGCTTCTCGGCAAAACCCTGTAGATAATATGGAATGAAGATGTTGATCTAATAAAACCAAAAATTTAAACTCAAAATATATCTAGGATGTTGATATAAAATTTTACAAACCTGAGCATCTTTAAGATGGTTAAGTGGTGAATAATAACTGTTATTGGTCTTTTCAGATGACATACGCTGCTGCCTTTTCATGCTGCGTATGGCACGTTGCAGTTTTGCTTTCTTTTTCTTTTTGCTTGCTGCGGTACCTTGGTGGCTTGCCTAAAATTTTGTAAGAATGACCAGTAAGTATATATACAACGAAGTGCACTTTACTACCTCCATATTCAAATATAAGCAAAAGTAATTAATTACACACTAATTAAGATAGTCAATTAACATTATTCAATTTCACTGGTGTCAATTGAAAATAATTTCATTCTTGAAATGCCCATAATTGGAAGATGATATCACGAATAAAAGTAGCCAATAAAAATAGAATCACAGTTAAATAAAGGATGTTTTAAGATTGTTATCATTAGAAGGGATGAATTTTGTAACTACCCCAACAATTAACCCATTGATTGCCTCCCCCTCCACCCCTATTCTTTCTCATAATCACGTACACGTTTCCCTCCATATCTCCCATTCCTCTCCTCTTGCTACTGCAATGATTAGGATTCAACATAAGAGAATTCCCTCCATTAGTAACAGACTTCTTCTATCCCACATCTTTTCCCATTTTATCCAGGTTCTTTTTTTTTCTTGCGATGTACCAAGATGGGAGGCCCAACAAAATATATATGAAATCCCCTGATTGTGCAACACGCAACACAAATTTAACGTTAATTGGATGGTTATCATTTGACATCACCTTATAAAGGGTCTCCCTGCTGAGAACAACTTGAGGAGATTCGTTTGTTTCATCGTCACTGCTTGAAACATCACTATCATCATCATCTTGAATCTTCTCGTAATCAAGTAGAAATGATAAAGCCGCTATCATAATCCTGAAAGAGATTAAAAATCCTAATCCTTAGTGTGATAAAAGTTTGATACTGTAACACAACATACACAAAACAGAAAAAAGAAAGAAAAAAAAAACCTCGAGGATAGATGGAAGGAAGCAGTACAAATTGCATTTGCTGTTCTTTCATCAAACCACACTTTTCTCCTGTGAAGCTCACATAGGGTTACAAGAGCCCTCTTGGCCGGTTCTTCCTCCTCTTTCTATTAAAAACACAAATTCATTCACCAGTTAGAAGACTTGCCTGTTTTGATTGGTTTAGTTTGTGTTTTAACCACTTGTAGTAAAAAAACAAAGAGCAATTATTTAATAAAAACTCGTCAAAATCAAATATGCACACAGAAAAACACAAATAACAATAAAATCAAATAATGAGAAAAAATCCAGAAAAAACCTGAAGTAATTCAAACAAGATATTCTGAAGGGCGCGGTTCTTGGCTTCGTTCTTATGCTTTTGGTTCATGCGCCTTATACTATGAACAACATGATCAAACGCCAACTTCTTCAGCGTCCTGTCACCTAAGGTTTGAAGTTCCATGAACAATGACAGCGTTTCGCCGACATCAACAATCTACACAAATGCACAATCAAATCAAACCACGACTCAACTTCCACGAACCGAAGTTAAAACGAACCAAATTAATTCGAACCTTTCTATTAGCAAGGAGGATGAGCGCGTGAGTGAGATGGCAGCGAAGTCCAGAAGGCAACGTGCGCGCGGCGCAGCCAAGCAAATCTGCAAGTTTGCGAGGGAAATCCGCGAGGTGTTTGGGATAAAAAGGAGTGACGTGGGAGAGGAACATGGCCCTGTCGCCGAGGTCCTTGGCGACGGTAGGGTCGCTGCCGATGCCGGTGACGGAGGTGAAGTTCATAGCGGCTTGTTTCTGAAAGAGTTCGAGGGAGGAATTGAACTGGTTATAGATAAGAAGTAGCTCCGATTCGTAGCCTTCTGGATCGCACTTCATTTTCGATTGGAGTGACGAGAGACTCAGCTTCTCCGAGCTCCGACCGGACGCCGCCAGCGCTTCCGCCGCGGCCACCATGCTGTCGGAACCCATACTCACTGTGTTCGTTACCCTGTTTGGGTTTCCCAGCGGCAAGGGATCAAAAACAAAAACCTAACATAAACCCTAATTATTTATTTTGTATTTGTTATCGGGCCAAAAAAATGTAAAGTCTCAAAAAAGTTATTTATTTATTTACAAAACATTATATTTATTTAATAACTAGTTTAGACACATGATAAATCATATGTTGATCCAATAAAAACTAAAATGACAAAAGTTCCATTTTACAATATACAACTAAAAGTAATATTAAAGTACTTCTAAATATATAAATTATACTGTAACTAAAATTTATAATAAATTATATTTTAATATATAAATTATATCTTAGACACATGATAAATGATTTATATTATAATGTATTGTTATTTTAGTTATTCAAAACTCTTTTAAAAATATTAAAGAAAGGTAGAGAACCGTAAACTAAATTGTTTAGTTGATGTTGGTATTAAAAACACATATTAAATACATGTTGAAAGCAAATTTAAATAAAATTATTAAAAATATAAGCTAACTTGAAACTCTTTCAGATGATAATAAAAATAGAAGATAATATATTAAATATATATTAAAAACATATTTGTATTTCAAAAATAAAATATGCATTCAATTTTTTTCTCATGCAATAATTTGTTAAAGTGTTTAATTGTTATTATAACAATATAAAATAATACACTTAATGAATATAAAGAGAGTAAAGATAATAAGTTCATCAAATGATAGTGTTTTAAAATGAAAAGGAATATAATAAACAATAATCCTACAAATTTTTTATATACAATATTTCCTTCGTTATTTACTATAGGAAAAATATAATTTAAATTTATTTCTAACTACCTTTCACATAAACTAAAATAAGACGTTAATTTTACAGAAACTTGTTTTTAATAAAAAAATAATTTGTTTATTTTATATTCACGTGGTTGATATTACAAAACCTGAAGTGTCATAAAAATCTAAATTAAGAAAAAAAACATTTTGAAAGTGATATCATTAAATAAAACGAAAGTAATTACAAAACATTTTATATCATAATATATTTTCATATATAAATTAGAATAATTATTTTGGAAGAAAATATTTTTAAAACTCGTTCTTTAATGATTTTCCTTATCAATAATCTATATAAATATTTTTTAACCTCTTTCCCTTAGAATTTTAAATTTTCAATATCCTAATTTTTAATTAAAATTTAATATTTTAAAATAAATTATACATTTTATATATATACATAAATATATATATAGTTTAACATTTTATATATCCTGATAGCGTATGCGTATCTGATATGTCCGAGGCTTCCACTTCCCAGTTGAGTCGCCATGATTCATTCTAACTCTCTTCAAAATCAGGTTTTTTTTTTTCGTTTTAAATTTCAATCTATGGTACCTTATCTTAGTTTAACTAGATTATCCGTTGTTCATTCATTGGTAGATTGTTACAAAGCTGAAAGTGGGAAGTGAGGAGTTTATGCAAAAGGTGCTGAACAACAGAAGATGGACATTGCCAAGTCCTGAAACGAAAATTCACCAACTAGTACACACACAAGGCCCTAATTTCCTGTTGAACACCCATCCACCTTTTCGTGGTGCCAATCCTGTGAGTAAAGAAAGAAACCACTTTTATGTAGTTCGGGATGATTTGTTGCATCCACTTGTTAATGGCAACAAAGCAAGAAAACTAGATGGACTATTTCCTCTCCTTCAACGTTATTCTGTCACTGATGTGGTACAATACTAGCAATACAGTATTTCACCTACTCTTTATTTCATTAATGTTTTCACAAATCACAAATGACTTTATTTGCATATTAGATTTTGTTTCCTGCAGTCATATAGGTATAGGGTATTTCGCTTGCAATCTTCTCGAGTTGTTGCAAATTATTGTACTCAATTTATAAATTTCTTTTTGCCACACAATGTTCTCAATGTTAGGATTTTCTGAGATCAAATAACATTTAACGGGGACATTTTCTAGGTTACATGTGGAGGTTGTCAGAGTGCTCACACAGCTGCTATTGGTAGGCGCTTTCTTGGTTATGGTTATAATACTGCTGAGGTTTTAGTGGTGAAGTATACTTTTGGTTGAGCTTTCTTATACTGTTAGTGTATGTTTGGTTCCACCTTAAAATACTAGCTAACAGATGAATGTTCACCTGTTTGCTTTCACGTTGAAGAATTCATTCTGGATTCATAATTGATTTTAAGTTGAAAACAATTTTAAGTAGTTTTTATGTTAAATTGAAAATTTTACAGAGTTTTACCACTTAATTGTTTTTAAAATAAAAACACTCAAACGTGATTAACTTCACTTCAAAATCAATTATAATTAGAATATATTTTGCAAATGGTCACCCAAACACACACTTAATGGTAATACTATTCTTTCCAAACCATGATTTTATTATTTTGAAGCGGTTCTGTGTGCTGAGAGAGGAATTGTGCCGCATCTGCTTCTACGAGGAGAGCAGCCTGACATCTTGACTGGCTATAACTTGATGTCTACTATGTATGGAAATGTCACATATGTTCCAAGAACTATTTATGCCAACAGGGAAGAGATGCTAAAGAGCTATGCTGAGTCGGTGGCTGGTAACAATGGTTCTGTCCTATGGTTTGGTGATATCATTGAAACTTCTTCAGCAACTGAATTGTCTTCTTCTCCAAATTTCATGCAAATGGATGCAACTAGAAGTGAGGGAAACCATCAACGAAAGATTTTAGTTGTCAATGAAGGTGCTGGTGATTCTGTTGCTCTACTAGGTAATGAGAAGATGGAGTTTCAAAAACAACCAATGAATATCTTCAGGAACCTTCTGTTCTAACTAGGTAAAAATTCAGATAGAATTGGGCTTGAGCAATCAGCTGTCTTAGTTAGGTGGTGCTTACTTATTTATGTTTTCCAAGATAAAAACCGTTTGTTTTTTATTAGAAAGTAATTTCTGGTTGCAGATGCACAGATCTCCTGGATTGTTCACAAACAAGTGAGGTTTGGATCCTAGTATAATCACAAAGAAACAAGCATCTTATTTACACACCAATTCTAAAATGAATATTAAATCAGTTTAAAAGTACAGTAAATTCATATGCATGTATGCAAGTAATAATGTGAAACCTGTCTTCTGCTTGACATGTATGTTCATGTGATTTAGTTGTTCATTGAACTGACATGTCTATGCATGGCTATACTTTTTCATGTTCAAACTACTGTATTGTTTTCCTAAAAGGAAAACTTTTGTTGGTTGGTTGAATTTAATTAACTTTCATGGTTGGTTGTTCAATAACTTATGAAAATATTTTTCCGTGTGTAGGTGTTATTCGCTTAGTGCAATACTTGTCACAGAATCATTTACTTGGAAAAGAAAGGCCCATGAAATTTGTTGTAGATGCTGGTACTGGCACAACGGCTGTTGGTTTAGGACTTGCAGCCCATTGTTTAGGGTGCGCTTCAGCTTGTAGCATGCCATTTTAATTGAAAATATTTTTTAATACTTTTCCTACAACAGCATTAAATCATGGTAAAAGTAATTTTTTGTTCCATGCAGGTTCCCATGGGAGGTATATGCTGTCATGCTGGCTGACAAAATTGAAGGGTACAGAAAACAGGAGGCCCGTTTGATTTCTGAATTCAAGAAGCATTTTAACATTGAGTTTATTGACCAAATTGTAAATAGAGAAGATGCAGGCATTGTGAATTGGGTGGATCGTGGCCGTCCAAGAAAGTAAGATATTATACTCTTCTGTTTTTTGGGTATAATGATGTTAAGGACTTTACTGGCACAAGAGTATTAGTTATAAAACAATAAATCTTGAATTGTGTTATAAAATATTAATAAATTATCACAGAATATTGGTAATTAGAGTTATAAGCTGAAACTGTCGCTTTGTTTAATTTTATAAACTCAGTTTTATGGCTATAATATATTGAAAATTAATTATTAGAGTGGATAGTGCCTTCAATTTAAATCATAATTATCAGTATATGGTTTATTGGATTTCCTAAGTACTTTGTAACTAATTATGCATGCTTAGTGAATTGTTACTTGTTTCAGTTGAATTTTTTTTGTGAATGAAATGTCCACTCAAAAAATGAGCGAATTTGGTAAAGTTGATTGCTGAATTCTGCTCTCCTTTCTTTAATTTTTCATGTTTCACTTCACTTGTTGCATAAAATAATTGATAGGATGAAAAAAATAGGTAAAACAAATAAAATTATAAATAAAAGATATATGCTCTTTACTCCTTTCTCATCCCAACTTTCAAGCTAATGGACCTCTTGGACTCCTGGTCTGGTCTGCAAACTAGTTGAATTTCAACTTGTTCCTTAAATGTTGCCATCTACATTGAAGGAGTGCTGAATTCATTTAGTTCATGCATATGCCTGAAGTCCTAAAGCACTTGCTTTAATATAGATGCTTATGAGTTGGACTTTTATGTATAAAAATTTAAGATAAGATGGCAAATGTAGATGGACATGCAAGTATACTGAGATGAGCATGTTGGAGATCCCACATTAATTAAAATTATAATCAAATTATAATATATAAGTGAAGTGCAAACATCATCTTATAAAAGTTGAATTATAAATCCACTTACTAACACGTACATGGGTCCTACAAATATCATGATACACATAAAATCTCAAAGAAGGCTTTATATCTTGAAAATAAATATACATATGAATACTCCAAAGATGGCAATTAGACTAAGCACCCTGCCATATAAAAGACTAACTCCTAGTGTTAGCGGCTACAACTGTAGTTAATAAAGTTATGCTGTTTGTAACAATAACCAAGTGACTTTGTTCTTCTGCACCCGCTTAACAGGAGTCATGCTTAAATATCTTTATATCAAAGTGCAAAAAGTAGTTGTTGTAAGGAACTTATGATGCCAATTTATAGTTGATCCCTCTGACTTTTGTTTTGCTCCCTCTCAATCAAACATTTGCAATTTCTAGATTTGGTAATGTTTTGGAGGGGGAAATGGAAACATGTCAGAAAATTGCCCAACAAACTGGAATTTTGGTGGATCCTGTGTATACATTAGCTGCTTGGGAAACAGCGATGCTTCTCTCCAGCAACGAAGCTGAAGAACCAGAAGTGGTGTTGCTTCACACTGGAGGCACGTTGGGTATGTTTGGACTGGCTCAGAGGTACAAAAATTATTTTGACATGCTGAAAAAAGGGGAGTTATAGTTTAGATGACAGGTTGGGATGCTTAATGTTTCTCCCATCTAGAAAATTCATTCAGCTGCTATCCTTTTACCATAGAAATACAGCGAAAGAAAGAATGCCTATTCCCACTGCACACAGAGCTTGAGCCTGACTTCAATTTGTCTATTTGAAAGAAATTGAACTTCTATTGATCCCTTGGATGGATAGATGCTTATTCTGATGTGACACTGATGATAAATTTTATTGTACTTGGAAACTGATAGCTTGAAAGTTGTTCTAGAAATTTTTTTTCATTTGTATCTGAGGAAATGAACTATTTTTGTATCACTCAACATGGGGTCAATTTGTCAGTTGACAGGGAACTGGCAAGTTACTCAGCTGAGAATATTATGATAGATATTTGGTCTATTCCAAAGTATAGGCTTCGTTATTTCTGTAAGTTTGTGTATTAATCTTGTCTATGATTCGATGGGAGCTTTAGTTTTGTAACAACTCAATCTATAATCTCCTCATATTATTAACAAGTATGGATAGCTGGGAAACGTGAAGTTTTTCACTTAGGGGATTGCTGTAAAAGAAATTTTAGTTTGTTAGAAATCAGAAATTGTAATTTTTTTGAAAAAGTGTTTTTAATTTATGTTGTTTTACAAAATGAGTCCTATGGGATGTTAAAATCTAACTTTTTCCCGAGTTTGATTATACTAAAAATACGACATTTCTCTTATTAGATTGTTTAATATAGAAAACAACTAGTTTTTTTTTGTAAAAGTATCGCTTTACTTTTATCAATTTCAAAAAGCTTGCCGAAAAAAGTGATTAATTCTAACCGAATCTTATGAAATAAATTTGAAACGTGAGATTTGTATCAATTTGTATATTTGCACATTACATTTTAATTATATTTTTAGATTACGTGGTGACTTTCAATACATTCTTTTATAATAAAAAATGTGAGATTATAAAGTTGTGGATGGTTTGATTCCGAATGACACTATATATCCGTCAAAAAATAGATATTGATGTCATGATAAAAGTAAAAGTTTGTATTCACTCTATACTTTGGTTCTTTTTAATAATTATAATTTCGAAAAAGACATGAGAAAAAAATACTTTTTGCCAGAGCTAATATTCTATTTCCTTAATTATTGAACTTTGCCTTGACCAAAAATTCCATATGTAATTGCATTTGTTTTGTAAAAGTAACTCCGTTTTACTTTGTTTTAAATTGAGCTTGAAGATAAAATTAAGACAACACTCAATCTCCAGTTGGAGCGAATTGAAAATCAAACAAAAGGGTTTCCAATTAAAAACCAAACATGTCCTTCATTATCCGGCCCCTTGAATTTGGACATGAAACAGTTTCCTTTTCTGGTACGGGAACTAATACCATGAACTGGTCGAAGAACACAACAAAATAGAAACTTATTTTCCTGAAGCTGACCAAGATCTAGCTGGCACAAACGTCATGTGCTATTTGCTTCTGTAAATAGGAAAGTCAGAAAATAAGAAAGTTTTAGATCTTATAGACTCTGCTCTAGTTATCAAAATTAAATGATGTTACAATGTTGCGCAGCCTTACCATATTGCTAAATTCACCTTTTTTTTTAATAACAACGAGGCCCAAATGCTCAACAAAGCAAGCAAACTAAGTTTGATCTCAATGGCATCACTACAATAATAAAAAAGAAAGGTTCGAAGAATTGAATTCAATTTATATTAATTTGCATAGTTAAAGGGTTTTTGTTTTGTTTATGATTGAACAGTAGAAAGAGCAGAGAAACAGAAGAAGTTAAATTAATAAGAAATTGGCACTCTGTGTTGAAAGAGAAAAAAAAATGAGGAAAAATCTAAGGTTTTGGGCACACGTACGTGAAGATTGCGAAACGATTTGCCACAGTGACCCGACAGACATTGTAATATGATATCTTGGTCCGTGGTCCCGCGCCACGCGACCACTCCCCAAGGTTCTTTCAGAAACCACATTTCAAAACTGTAATTTTATATGATATTATAATATATGTGATGTTTTTATGGTATGGGAAACAGTTGAGAATATAATATGATGTTTTTCACTTGGATTGATGAGAGAAAAGGGATTAAATTGAAATGATGATTTGATAAAGTGTTTGATTTGTTTTAGAGATGTTTATGGGTGATGGAAGATATAGGCATAGGTTAGTGGAGGGTGCAGCAAACATTGCTGGTAACAAGGATGGTTCCTTCATGTGGTGTCCAAAATCCCACTTCTTTTTGTCTCTAATTAACTCTTCCTTCACACTTTTCTTTTCATTCCATGCACTCTTCTTCTTGTGATGAGTGCAGTGCTTTTTTTATGCTGCCCACCATCCCACACAACACAACACAATCTCTCTTTCATACCCTGTAACTCTCCTTTTACAAACACTTTTTTTTAATAAGATCACATCATTGTTACAATGTCAAAAATTAAGACCAAGCATCAATGTTCATATAATCATGCACTGCTGTTTGGACTCAAGTGTTTACAATGTTATGCCTAGATAAGTAAGATTACAATAGATGTTTAGTAATAAAAAAATAAGACAACAATATATGACGACAAACAAGAAGGTCAAACTGCAAAGCAAAGAGGAATCTTCTTACAAAGTGTATATTGCGTTACATGAATACTAGCTTATATATATTTATAATTTATGAAAGATCAATATTCTTAGTTTAAATTTACAATGAACAATTTGAGCTATGACATAAGATTATTTTTAATTATTGAGAATTCTGAAAAACTATTGACGATTAAAAAAATGAATGAACATTGATTGAAATGGACCAGAAGTTAAGGAAATAACGTGAATAGATAAAAAAAATTAAAACATGTAGTTTCGGATGATAAAAGATAATTCTTCTTCCTAGTTTCCAAAATAGCTGGCTAAAATATTTAGTATGGCAAAGCTCTTTGAACATTTGAATTTGGAATGCTTTTTTAAGATTTGAATTTATTGATTTGTCATGTATAATTCATAACTTTTTATGAATTGGATGAGACGGATCTGTATAACCTAAAAAATAAAAATTTTATTTATTTAATTATTTTAATTTTTATTTGTAATGTAATTTTAGTTTAATTAGTTTTTTTTATATTTTAATTTGAGAATGTTTATTTGTTAAATATAAATTTATTTAAATAAAATAATTGATTAATATATATTCTTATATTTAAATTTTTTCTTTAATTTTTGTTTCTTATAAATATGAATTCATTTCTGAAATCATATTTAGTAAATGTGTGTTAAAAATATTATGTTACTATTTTTTTTAACAATAATTTTAGAATGTTTTTTATTATTACCAGTTTATTACTAGTGGACTTTGAATTTTTGAATATGTCAAAAATATTAAATATAAAATTAAATGAATTATAATTTAGAAAAAAAAATCATATAATAAAAAAATTCCATTAATTACATGCGTTTCACAGTGGGCTAAAGTAAGTTCTATTGCTATCCTACAAAATACAAAGAAAATATAAATACTGACAAATAGATGACATTTAAACTTAACAAATAAAATTATAATGGAAGTTTAACATGTTAAAAAAGACACAATCAAAAGATGAAAAAAAAGAGTAAGAAAGAAACAATTTTTTTATTTTCTCTCCATGTTAATAAAAATATGAAAATTATTTTTATGTTAAAAAATTGCAAAAGAAACATATGAGAATGTGAATATGGTTTGTTATAACGTAGTACTCCCTTCTTAAGAAGGGTGATGGAGGAGCATGGAAACATCGCTTTCACCTACTTTTAGTGGCACATCAAACAGGTTTTCTTGCTCATGTTTGTGGCCTACACACCAGCATTTTTTCTTTAATAGATAAGAATTATTTATCAATAGTAATATTGATACACCATTCTTTGACAATATTTGTAAAAGAAAGACTTGAAAAAAAAAGAGGTTTTGTGAGAATAAAAAGAGGTGCATGGATATATATGAAAAGGACAATGGGAGACGTGGAAGATGGAGGCAGTGTCATGCAAAGAATCAAATGGTCAGAATAAAATAGGTTTGGGGGAAGAGGCTGTGAGAGGTTCAACACTTGAGAAATCTCACCTTTCACAGCAGATTGGAATCCTAACTCAATGAAACAGACAATTATTAAACTTATTGCAGTGTCTTCAACCACACCCAAATGCTAATGGGAACTCAAATTCCCTTTTCTTTATTATTAATCCCAACCACTATTTACGGAACAGCCATCCACACTTGTCTCCACATAATAACACATCATTCTTTTTTAACTCTCTTTTCTTCAATTTCATTACCCAGTTTTTCATTCATTCGTCTTCTGTTGATTAGTTTGAAATTATGAGGAAAAAGGTAACCTATGGGCTTTGTTTTGGGCCTGGATGAGACGAATGAGAGGAGAAAGGAGAGAAGTGAAAATAGCTAAGAAAAAGAGTGTCACAAAATTCAGAGGGTGTAAGGAAGTGTTCACAGAAAAAGCATTATGAGCAGTAGAAAATACAAAAACATGAAATAGTACGGTACTCAAGCAGGCATTGGAGCCATTTATTGCTGTCCTCTTTTGGCATATCTTGTTTTATGCAGCAAACCAGCTTCACCTTTCAATGGAGGAGAATCAATAACCTTAAATATTAATTAATTAATCATAATGGTTTTAAGATGTGAATGAAAAGGTGTCACAAACAAATTATATTTGCAAAACTCATCACTCTGGTCAAACGCTTCATTTATTGGATTCTGATTTGACTGTTTATATCATACTACATAACATTGCAAGAGATAATAATTGTCACTTTACAGTGTATGAATCTAAAAAGGAATAAAATTTACTCCTAAATATCTTAAATATTCTTTTAAATCAATGAGGATGATGTTTTGAAAAGTATATATAACATAAAATGGGTCAAAACATATTAAATACAGGAATTGAATAGCATTTTTTAATAACCTGATTGAATGTTTGTGTTTGAACAGTGTAAATTGTAAGAAATAATTAATAGTTAATTAGTAATGAAGAATGAACAATATTTGCAGTGGAGGGGCAGATTAAGATGGAGAGAAGAATAGAGTAACGGGAGAGGGAGAGAGAAAGAGAGAGAGAGAGGGGTAGTAAAGTAAAATGGTTGAAAGCATAAGATAGCATTAGGTGAGAGGGAAAGTACATTTTTAGCAACTTTGGGTTCGATAGGAAAGTAGAGAATGAGGAAAACAGCGGAGTGAGTAGTGTCTCCTCTGTCCTTCCTTCTTCCTTCTCCATTCTCTCTCTCTCTCTCTCTCTCTCACTCACTGTGCTTTTCTTTTCCAACCCTCTCCATGCTCCGACACACACACTCTCCACTCGAAGACAAACAAATAACACACAGGAGAAACTAACCTGCAACAAGCACGACACAACACACAAAAACCTTGGTGTCTGTCACATAAGAACACAGGTGAAAGAAAAGAGAAAGAAAAAAGAGTGGTTTAGTTTAGTGTTGATCTAATGGGAGAAACCGGAATCATTGTCCGGTTACAGGGAAGCTTAGACCCCAGAGCAGAAGAGTTCAGACCAACCATCACCAATCCCATTATTCAATGCCAATGGTACCCTGTTCCTCTTCCTCTCCCCCTACCATTACCTTTACCCTTCCCCCACCCTCTTCCTCCTCCTCCGCCTCCTCACCTCTCCACCTCCTCCACCCGCTCCCTCCTCCTCACCCCCCTCCCCTTCACCTCTGACTCCGCCCTCCGCGCTGAACTCCAGGCCTTCGGAGATGTTAGAGCCCTCCAAACTGAAGCCCTCCGCCATGGAATCCTCATCGTCCACTTCTACGACCTCCGCCATGCAGAGTCCGCCTTCGCTGCCATCCGTTCCATGCACCACCACTTCCCTCAATTCAACCCCGCCGCCCCCGGCCTTCTCTCTGCCCGCCCCATCTCCGCCCACTACGTCCTCCCCTCCTCCTCCTCCATCCCAGACGCCCACAACCAAGGTACCCTCGTCGTCTTCAACTTAGACCCTCACCTCTCCACCGACCACCTCCGTAGACTCTTTCACCCTTTTGGTATTTCTCAAAACCCCTTTCTCTCTTCTCACACTTCTCTTCTATATTTTCTGGTACTTGTATTTGTGAATACATGTAGGAGCAACTTTTCTGTCATGCTAACTTAGCTTCCTCTGATAATAACAATATGAATAATAATAATAATAATAATAATGAGATGTCTTTGTCTTGGACTTTTTGTGTCTCCACTTTGGCTACCTTTTTTTTATATTTTTGTTTTGGTGGTTGGTTGGATCAATGGATAGGTCCCATAAAGGAATTGAGGGATACCCCATGGAAAAAGAACCAAAGATTCGTGGAATTTTTCGACACAAGAGACGCTGCCAAGGCCTTGAAACACATGAACGGCAAGCAAATTCACGGCAAACCCATCATCATTGAGTTCAGTAGACCCGGTGGTCACACTCGCAAGTTCTTCCACCACTCTCCTTCCTCTAAAACCATGCCTCTTGATTTCAATGCCCCACCACCCTTTCCTCCTTCCTCTCGTTTTGCTGCTCCTCGCATGCGTAGCTCTCAGCCTCAATTGTCTAACAATAAATCATTGAAAAGCCCCGAGAAGGGTGAAGAATCTGTGGAAGAGGCAATTGGGTCAATGAGTTTGACCGGGGAAGTTGGAAATGGGGTTGAAGAGCAGCAGCATTCACATGGTGGTGGCCCCCCAAGGAGGAATCTTAGCAGAAAGCAGAATTGCGAGACCACGCTAGTCGTAGCAGCCACAAAGCAACAACAACAACAACCACAGCAATTACCTAGAAGTAGGCACTGGAAGGGAAAGCAAGCAAAGAAACACGAAGCTCGCTTTCTAATCAAAGAGGATGCCATTGTCGAGTCTGGTCCCAAAGATACTCGAACTACTGTCATGATCAAAAACATTCCCAACAAGTACAGGTTCGTTTTTCTTTTTTATATTTCAATTATACTCCATTGCTTCTTTTTCTTATGTTACTGCTGGGTTGAACTTAAACCATGTGAAATAACCAATTGAGTTTCTATTTCTTTCTTTTTAGTCATAGAAACAGTGTATAAAAAGCTTCAAGAAAGAGAAAGTGCTACAAGATGTACTATAAAGTATAATACTGTAAAGTATAATGATAGTATGAATGAGTGTTGAATAGATTAAAGTATAATGAAGTATTATTTATTTTTGTTTTGATATGAAATTCTTGGGCATTTTATATTCTGTGTGTGTTTGGACGTGTTGCAGTCAGAAGTTGCTATTGAACATGCTGGATAATCACTGCATACACTGCAACGAGCAGATTGCAGACGGCGATGAGCAGCCTCTATCCTCCTACGACTTCGTGTACCTCCCCATTGATTTCAAGTATATTTTTCCATTTCCATGTGTGATTTTTTTCCCTTTTAACTTGAACTAATTAATTAAATCACCCTGCAAATGTGCCAACTATTGTTGTGTTTTGAAACAGCAACAAGTGCAACGTGGGATATGGGTTCGTGAACATGACATCCCCGGAGGCAACACTCAGGCTCTACAAGGCCTTCCACCTTCAACATTGGGAGGTTTTTAATTCAAGAAAAATCTGTGAAGTCACCTATGCAAGAGTTCAGGTATGACACTAAAGACAAGAGATATAGCAGTAGGGTCAAGTGTCAAACACACACATCGTATATATAATGTATATATGTATATATATTAACGCACCCATGAATGCTAGCACAGCACAGTTTTATTTATTCATATAAGTGGCATAAAAATACTAGTGGCTCTAGTAAATAGTCATAATGAATGGGTTAATAATAATGAAGGGTTTGGAGGCATTAAAGGAGCACTTTAAGAACTCAAAGTTCCCATGCGAGATGGAGCATTACCTGCCAGTGGTGTTTTCACCACCTCGAGATGGGAGGGAACTGACTGAGCCACTTCCATTAGTGGGGAACAGCAACACCAACAAGCAGCATCAACCACCCGTTTCAATTCCAAACTGCCATGATAATGGCAGTGATGACGTGGCAAGCAGCAAAAGCGGCGGCGTAGGTGGTGATGTTGATGATGACACGAATGCAGAAGTGGGTGGTGGAGGAGGTCTAGGAAATTCTGAAGGGTAGTATAGTAGTGTCGTGATTGTGAATGAATCAATCAAAAAAATGTGTGATAGAATGAATTTAGCATCAGCAAGCTAGCGCAGACAGACAACATTTAAGGTGGTTGAGCAACGAGCCACACCTGTGTTCTCTCTCTTTCTCTCTCTCCGTGTTCGTACCTACGAACCTCTTGCTGCTCACTGCTCACCTTTCCTCCAATTTCTTTATTTTTTTTCTTTATGCTTTCTTTTTGTGTAGTGATATTTCATTTCTAATTTTCTTTTTGCTCTTTTGAATCGCTTGTGTAGCCTTGTAGGTTCTGCTGCTTAGATGTAGTAGTTTTTACTTCGCCTTGGAATTTCGATGTATCATTTATAGATAGAAAACTTGAACGGTGGACAACATAGAAACCATAGTTGTTTGTTCTTCACAATTACTAAGATATATATGTGTGTTTGTGTTAGGCCTAGCTTAAAGAGTGCACTTCTCCAGGACTAATACAACAAAGTATGAATGGAGATATACTGCTATTATATTTTGCATTAAAAATATAACTCTTTAAGTGTAGCTCCTACGGTTTTATTTGTTCTTATGACAATCTTATTTTAACTCCTGATAGAAAAAGAAAAGGGTAGGGATAAATAAATGGAACAGAAATGAACTGTGTATATTTTTAATGTTTGGTAGTGTAGAAATAAATTTGATGAAATTAAGTAGGCCGTGCAGAAACAAATAAACAAGTTATATAAAATTAAAGTTGTGTAATTAGTAAAATATTGATAAAATGTTGAAGAAATTGCAGAATGGATTTTATGAATTATAAAATTGTGTGTTCTTTAGTGCCTATCTTAATTTCAACTGCATCTAGTTTTTTTCAATTTCTTATATGTCAAATAAAGGATAACTTTTATTTAATACAGTGAAAGCAAAGGTAAAACATTACTGTCAAATCGTTCAATAGCTGGGTCTTTTACTATGTTTGCAGAGATTTAATTTTTTACTGTGTATGATGAAAAAGACTTTGCTGACAAACGTAAGATTTATTGATTTTTACGCCTTGAATAAATAAATTAATAATAATTTAATATAAATATATATTTACATAAAAAGAATGTTGTACCATTATTAACAGTATCTGAATTCTCAAAGATGCATGAGGGGGAGATAAGAGTGGAGTCACAACAAGTGTACACTTTATTTTTAGTACGAACTTACTAGTCCAAAGAGAAAGATTATTCATAATTATTATGCTTAATTGTGATTATTTTATGAATTTAAAGTTTTCAATTAATTAAAAAGTTGATGGTAAAAGAGAAAAAGGAAATGGTAAAATTGAAGATGTTTTGCAGTTTGTATAGTACTATATTTTTTTCTTAGTTGTGGTAAATGCGGAGCATGATGATAGTGTGATATGATATTCTTGAGACAGAAGACAGAACACAGTCCTGCATTGGTGACCCATTTAATGTTGTTCTGCATTCTGCTGTCTGCATTTGGTTCTGTAGCTTTCAGTTGAGCTGCTAAACAAAAGAAAAAAGAAAGAGAGAGAGCTCCAGAACACACCACCACCCCCTTCACATCTCTGTCAGATTTTTTTCACCTGTTCTTTTCTTCATTTCATTTGATTCTCTGGGGTTTTGACACCTGGACCACCTGATGCTCCCCACGTCATCTCCACTTCCCATCTCAAACCTCGTATCATCTCTCTTCTTTCTCATGCTTTCTCTTTTTCCTTCTCACCTCTCATCTCTCACATTAATTACACATTGCCATTTTCATCTCTGCAAACTTAATAACCTATTTTATTTTATGAGCTTATGAACTTCTCTTCAAATTTTATTTTTATAATATCTTCTTAAAGCATTTTAAAGGTAGGATAAGACTATTCTATTCAAAATTCATAATATAAAATTTGAATTTTATAAGATAATTTATATTGAAATATAACGACGTAATAATAAAAAAGTAAGATTTTCATAATCTTAAATAACATTTTAACTATAAAATAAAATATGATTTATTTATATTACTTATAATTTTTATCATAAGATAAATTAAAATATAAATAATATATTAAATAAATCTTATTATAAAATAGGAAGGTGAGAAAGAATTATGAAAGACAACAATCTGTATTGACAGATATTAAAATTTTAATAAATTCAAATATATATTTTTAATAAATACTTATAGGTAATAAATACAACTATTTTAATTATCTATTTATTTAGTATCCATTATCTACTAATTATATAAAAATAAATTTTATTTAAATATTTTAAAAATAATAAAAATGATTAAAATTAAATTATTAACAATAAAAAATTTATAATTTAAAGATTTTTTAGAATTTAATTATATATATATATATATAAAGTTGAAGTTATTTTTAGAAATATTAATTTTTTTAAACTTAAACTTCCAATTTATTTAAATTTATTTTTAAAAAAAATTAAATTTATTTAAATAAATATTTTATTAAAAAAATTATTTAAATTATATTTTATAATTTATTTTAAATAACTAATTTTAAATAAAATAAAAACTTAAATTAAGAAATAAAAATAAATTATATCTACAAATATACGTGAATACTTATTAGTATAAAAAAATTTACAAATATTTTTTTTTTATAAATTCTCAAAAGAATTTTTTTGGACATAACAAATAGTAGGTGAGTAAAAACCACCACCATCATTATGATTCTTAAAGATGATGTGAAGTTGATAAGTATTAAAGAATTAGTAATTAGAAAGAAAATTCAGTATTATGAACTAGTGAGTTCAACATGAGGACTTTTATGCTTACTGGAAAATGAAGCTTTGAAATGATTAAATGGAGAAAAAATAGAAAATATGTTAGTAAAATGATTTTACATAAATGAGTATTTGGGTTCAAGAACTATAATAAAATATGAATGAAGACTCTTTAAAGAAAGATTTAATGTGTTTGGTTGCCTATGAAAATAAAAATTTATGTTTTTAAAGTTTTTATTGGCAAATAAATCCTTCCATTAATAATTATGTTAAGTTATTCTTAGGTAATGAAATAACATTAAGCATTCTCATGCTTTTATGTTTTTCAAGGTTGGATTGTTAAGTATTGTTTGTAATTTTTCTCAAATAAATAAATGTTATTAATTTATGTTGGATTTATTAAGTTATATTTAAGAGTTTTGCAGGAGAGTATATTAAACCATAAGTTGAAACTATCAATTGTAATAGATTGCAAACTATTTAAAAATGCACTAAAAATCATAATAAATGGTAATTGTTTTGGAACATTTTCTACTAAAATATGAAATCACACCTCACAACCGTAATAAATTCAGTAAATATAATTATATGAAACTACAGTTTAAAAACAACAAATTTTACTTATATTTGAATTTTTTGGTAAACTTTTAAGAAAACGTCTTTTTATATTTAATCTGTATAATTTATTGATTAAATGAGTATTATTTACAAAAAATTTTAACTACTCGTAACCATGTTATTAAACTTAATTTAATTTTAATTGTATTAAATTAACATGAATTTATTTACACAGATGAAAATATTTTGTTTACGTAAAAAAACAAAATTATCTTGATAAAGAACATATATTATTTTTAACTTACATTGTAGATTATTTAAAAGGTAGGTTCTTTATTTGTTTAATACTTACAAAAAATTTTATCATGATGCATCTTAAACTCTGTGCATGGGATTTTTAATTAAAGTTAAGATAACTTTTTGTGTTTTGAATGATTATCCTTATGAAAAAAAAAATTGTGGATTCGCATTAGATATTGACAATCCTTTTAATGAAGTTGAAAATATTTTCTTGCCATACCATTTTGGAACACATCCTACATCTTATAATTAGAATTGTACTCTAAAAATTCTCAGAATTTTAATTATTATAACATGAACTTGTTTATAAATTAATATTTGCACCCCTTCTACATTTTGTTAGGTTAAACCATGTATTGGACGATATAATAAGAAGAATAGATGGAACTATTAAAAATAATTAAGGTAATTGAAAATTATATCTAAAGAACCTATTATACATGTAGAATTGAAAATTATAAAGATATGTTTTAATCATATTTAGTCTTCGAGATATGATGAAGTCCAATATATGATAAATGGTTTTCAAGTACATGAAATGTTGTATACATTTGAGGCGATTTAATTAGTGTATCTTTCTGAAGCAAATCATTCATAAGAGAATATTCACATCCATTTTAGATAATATATCAGTTTATATTCTGATTCTCTTGTTGATCTAGAAAATGAAGATGTTAATAGGAATGGATATGAAATTTTCTGATTTGCAGTTTTTTTTTTTTTTTTTCTATTCTCATCATTCCAAGATAAAGGAAATGAACAAGACAAGAGTCTATACGTCACTGAGTGAGATTGATTAGATTATTCATTGATGTTGCATTCACTCTATTAATTTAACCAAAATTTTGCAGAATACTACAAGACACTATTTTTCCAATCACAGACTACTCCTTCTTCTGAATTACACATCGATAGGTTCAAAGATCATGATTTGGGATAGATTCATTCTTTAACTTATCTTCCTCGTCGTTCGTGTCTGGACATTGTATGTGTTCCATGTGATCAAAACTATACAAGTAACACCAAAATAACACAATCATTAAGTGTCTTGTTCAATCAAACTATAATATGATGTCTCATAGTGACAAGGAATTACTTGTGGAATCCGCGATTAGTAAACAAGTGCCGGCAAATGTTAAAACCATGTAGTAGCTCAATCCATTTGGCCTTAATCCACCTCCAAATAGAAAATTACAATAACTTCAAACAGGTGCAAAGTTAGATACCTATTATACACAATAAGGTGTTCAAGAAGTTAAGAATTTTGTGGCATGCATAGAAATCCCACCAGGATATGGGAAGTAAAGGTGGATTTTTCCGTTATGCAGATGGAGTTGACAAGTTATTGTTACTCTTTGGGATTTTGGGTTGCATTGGAGGTGGCCTACAAACGCCTATGACAATGCTTGTTCTTGGCAGTTTGATAGATGATTATGAAGGTGGATCTGAACATTCCGTGTCCAACCATGTTATAGACAAGGTAATTAGTACTTATGGTCATCACTGAAGCCATGCTACACACACGATAACAAAATAAATACGAAATTTCGAAGACATGGTTTCGTTACTTTTTCTTGCTGTTAGTTATGATGACATTCGACGGCATAAATATAGTTTTTTATATTCCAAATTTTTCATTTGCTTGAAAACTTCTGACAAAGTTCTGTCATCATTCTTTCAGTACGCTCTAAGGCTGCTTGGTGTTGCTATTGGGGTTGCTTTATCCTCCTTTATAGGTAAGCATTGCTGCAATTCTAGATATTTGGTTTCCATGGTCTATGATAACTAGGGCTGTTGAACTTTGTGCTTTTTACTGTGTAGCAAATCATGGATATGTGCAAAACATTATATGAAAAAATCCTTGTCCAGCTAAAGTTATTATTCCCCTTTTCATTTTTCCTTTGGTTACATGGCAAGTGGATATCACGACCTGATTCAATGATTCAATGGACTGACAATTGCCTGTGTTATTGTTCCACTTTAACCGATTGAGATGTGCTCAGTTAGCACAATATTATTTCTCATGTAGTAAGAATTCAATATTGATATCAAGAGAATGCATGCATTGTGTTATTTTGCAGAAGGGGTATGTTGGACAAGAACTGCGGAGAGACAAACTTCCCGCATGAGAATTGAATATCTTAAATCAGTCCTAAGGCAAGAGGTTGGTTTCTTCGACAAGCAAACTGACTCTTCCACTACTTTCCAAGTTATTGCCACTATAACTTCTGATGCTCAAACAATCCAAGATACCATAGCTGATAAGGTATACACACAATTTTTTATAGAACCTTCCACCTTGTTTTTCTTGAACTCTTTGTGGTAAATCATTTGTATGTGTTGGTTGCAGGTGCCCAATTGTTTGGGTCACCTCTCAGCATTCTTCTCTAGCTTCATAGTGGCACTCTTCCTTTCATGGAGACTTGCAGTGGCTGCTTTTCCATTCTCAATCATGATGATCATGCCGGCAATCATATTTGGGAAGGCCATGAAAGAGCTGGGAAATAAAATGAAGGGTGCATATGGAGTTGCTGGTAGCATAGCTGAACAAGCAATCTCATCAATTCGCACTGTTTATTCATACGTAGGTGAGAAGCAAACAATAAAAGCGTTCAACTCGGGTCTTGAAAAAAGTATGGAGATTGGCATAAAACAAGGTCAAATCAAGGGAGTTATAATTGGTAGCATTGGTTTGCTATATGCTACATGGGCATTCCAATCTTGGGTTGGCAGTGTTCTGGTCAGGACAAAAGGAGAAAGTGGTGGCCCTGTGTTTTGTGCTGAAATATGCATCATTTGGGGAGGACTGTGAGTATTATCGGAGTTTCCTCCTTTTCTGTCTATTTGCTAAGTAATAATTTTTTAAGCTTTAACATGAGGTTTTGGTTGAACACATTAAAAAATAGTCAAATAACATGGTTGGACACAGAATAAGAAGATTAACTAACATTGAATTGGAGAAATACGTGCTTGTCTTGTCCATGGGACTTCATTTGCTAATTTTCATGTCTGTGAAATTTAAAATGCGTAGGTCTCTGATGAGTGCACTCCCAAATCTTGGTTTCATATTAGAGGCAACAACTGCTGCTACTAGGATTTTTGAGATGATTGATCGGGTGCCAACCATAAATTCGTATAGAGAAAAAGGAAAGGTCCTAACGCATGCAAGAGGAGAAATCACATTTAAAGAGGTTGAGTTTAGTTACCCATCAAGGCCAGATGCACTGATTCTCCAAGGACTCAATCTGAAAGTGCAGGCGGGTAAAACACTAGGCCTAGTTGGAGGGAGTGGTTCTGGCAAATCTACTATAATCTCTTTGCTTGAAAGGTTTTATGATCCTGTTTACGGCGAGATATTGCTTGATGGATATGATATACAGACACTCCACCTTAAGTGGTTAAGGTCCCAGATGGGACTGGTAAATCAGGAACCAATTCTCTTTGCAACATCCATAAGGGAGAACATTCTATTTGGCAAGGAAGGAGCTTCAATGGATGGAGTTATAAGCGCAGCAAAGGCAGCAAATGCGCATGATTTCATTGTCAAACTTCCTGATGGATATGAAACTCAAGTAAGTTATAAGTTCTGTCCCATTCCATACTTTTTATCCCCTTAATTTTTATTAGCAAGATCCTAACCAGACAGTAGTTTTATGAGCCTTGAGTATAAAAGCTTTTACAGATAACTAAGTACAAATCATGACAGATAAGATTTATGAGGTAATTATTATCAAAGTAAAAAAAGTCGTCATACATATTAGTCCTGTAATTGGATGACAATATCAAAATTCTTTATACTTTACTACACATAGACTATCTGCATTAATTTTATTTTGTTCAATTTGATTGCTTAGAAAATTTCAATTTGTTGTTGAGGTGGGACAATTCGGTGCTCAGTTGTCTGGAGGGCAAAAGCAAAGGGTTGCCATTGCAAGGGCTTTAATAAGAGAACCCAAAATCCTACTACTTGATGAAGCCACAAGTGCTTTGGATTCACAGTCCGAAAAACTAGTGCAGGAGGCCCTTGATAAGGCTTGTAGAGGCAGGACAACAATCATCATAGCGCATCGCCTATCAACAATTCGCAAGGCTGATTCAATCGTAGTTCTTCAATCAGGAAGAGTGGTTGAATGTGGTTCCCATGATGAACTACTCCAACTGAACAATGGACAAGGAGGGGCTTACAGAAAAATGCTACAACTGCAACAAGCAACAAGTCAAAACGAACATGCATTGCATCACATAAACGAGAGTCCCTTGGCTATGGAAAATCTAACAAGTCCAAATTCAAGATGTCAACGTAGCCCAACTCATCATGCATTTAGCCCAACACAACCATTTAGTCCCATATATTCAATCAGTGTTGCGGGGTCTAGCTTTGATGACTACAACAGCGAAAACTTTGAGAAATCTTCACAGGCTGGCTTCTCTCAATGGCGTTTATTAAGAATGAATTCCCCTGAGTGGAAACATGCTTTGCTTGGGTGTTTAGGGGCCATTGGCTCTGGAATTTGTCAACCAATTTACTCCTATTGCTTGGGAATAGTTGCATCTGTCTACTTTATAAAAGATGACTCTCTCATCAAATCAGAAATCAGGTTGTACTCCTCCATCTTCTGCTGCATAGCTGTTGTCAACTTCTTTTCAGGCCTCCTTCAACATTACAATTTTACCATTATGGGGGAGAGTTTGCTAAAAAGGGTGCGAGAAAATTTTCTAGAGAAGGTGTTGACTTTTGAGATGGGATGGTTTGACCAAGAGGAGAACGGCAGTGCAGCAATTTGTGCTCGTTTGGCAACTGAAGCCAACTTCGTTAGATCCCTTGTTGCAGAACGAATGTCATTGTTAGTTAATGTTTCTGTTATGGCTTTCCTGGCTTTTGTACTTAGTTTAATTGTTACATGGAGGGTGGCTATAGTCATGATTGCAATGCAGCCTCTGATCATTGCATGTTTCTACTCAAAAAACATTCTCATGAAAAGTATGGCAGGAAAAGCAAGAAAGGCTCACAGAGAAGGTAGTCAATTAGCAATGGAAGCTACAATTAACCACAGGACTATTGCTGCATTTTCATCTGAGAAAAGGATTTTAAACTTGTTCAGAACTTCTATGGAAGGCCCTAAGAAGGAAAGCATCAAGCAATCATGGATTTCGGGTTCCATTTTGTCAGTCTCATATTTTGTAACAACAGCATCTATAACTTTGACTTTTTGGTATGGAGGCCGGTTATTGAATCGAGGGCTAGTGGAATCGAAACATCTTTTGCAAGTTTTCCTCATTTTGATGGGAACTGGTAGACAAATTGCAGAGACAGCAAGCGCAACTTCTGACATATCTAAAAGTGGAAGAGCCATTAGTTCATTATTTGCAATTCTCGATAGGAAAAGTGAGATTGAACCGGAAGATCCTAGACATAGAAAGTTTAAAATTACCTTGAAGGGCCATATAAAACTTAGAGATGTCTTTTTCTCATACCCAACAAGGCCAGACCAAATGATTCTCAAGGGCCTCAATCTTGATATTGAAGCTGGCAAAACAGTTGCATTAGTGGGACAAAGTGGCTCGGGTAAATCCACCATCATTGGCTTAATCGAAAGATTTTATGACCCCATAAAGGGATCCATATCCATAGACAATTGTGACATAAGGGAATTTAACTTAAGAAGTTTGAGAACACATATTGCCTTGGTGAGTCAGGAACCAACTCTCTTTGCGGGAACTATACGTGACAACATTGTGTATGGGAAAAAGGATGCATCAGAAGATGAAATAAGAAAGGCAGCACGTCTTTCAAATGCTCATGAGTTTATAAGGTACACACTAGTTTTTTTTTTTTAAACTAATAATTAATTTCTATGCTTATCAGCCAATCAGAAACCGTTGTTAGCATGACATTTAAGACCATTATAGTATAAGTCAACAAATTTGAGTGATTTGTCAGTGCGAAGAGGCATAAAAATCAATGAACTTAACATAGTCGACCATTTGTAAGTCTATGCGGATTCATGTACTCTCTTTTACAATAGGAACATAGAAACATAGTTGCCTAACACAACTTACATGATGTAGTTCAATGAAAGATGGATACAATACTTACTGTGGAGAAAGAGGAGTGCAGCTATCAGGAGGGCAGAAGCAGAGGATAGCAATAGCTCGAGCAGTACTTAAGAATCCTTCAATTCTTCTGTTAGATGAGGCAACAAGTGCTCTAGACAGTGTGTCAGAAAATTTGGTGCAGGAGGCACTGGAGAAAATGATGGTTGGAAGAACGTGTGTGCTAATAGCTCACCGTTTGTCAACAATACAAAGTGTTGACTCCATAGTTGTTATTAAAAATGGGAAGGTGGTGGAACAAGGGTCGCACTCGGAGTTATTGAGAATTGGATCAAATGGGGCCTATTACTCCTTGACTAGGCTACAACATGGCCATTCAACATGAGGTGATATGCACAAATATGCATATGAATTTTGGATAACGATTTGCTATGCTTCTATATCACCAATGTACACAAAATTCTGCAATTTAAAATAATAAACCATTTTTTAACCAATATATATATATATATATATATATATATATATACACTAGTGTTGTTACCCGTGCAACGCACGAGATGATGACTTTAAACATTATTTACTATGTATTTTGAGAAGAATTAATATAAGTATGTATATGTTTTACAATAATATAAAAGATAATAACATAAAGTCTATGTATAAGAAAAACTCAATTCTTTGCATCAATAATCTGAGGTAAAGTCTTCTTGCAATTATGTCATTGGATATGTAGAAAATAAGAAGTCGTTAACCTGTTTAAAGTATGATGAAAAAGAATAAAATGAGAAATACACAAATGGAGGATTTTAGATTAAAAAAATTATATTAAGTAAGGAATTTAAATTACCATTAGCTGAAGTTTATCAACCTACATTTGATTGAATACGAAATGATGAAGTTAATTGTTATGAATAAAAGATTATAATTAAATGTAATAGATATGAAACATGTTTTATATGTGAAAATTGTGATGATGCACTGTTGTAAGTGTTTCATCTAAAGATTTTAAAAAATCTCTTTGTACACCACATTATCACATTTTTAGTTATCGTGGCTAAATCTTTATCTTTATCTCGAACGAGGATTTTCAATCCTTTATTTGACTTTATTCTAGAAATAGCCACATATAATTATCATGTGTAAATATAGGACGCACATAAAGTCTCACTTTAGACATTGATTGTCTTTGACTCTTATTGATTGTCATTGCAAAGCACAAACTTGTTCCATTACACAGATTGTTTGCTTATCAAGATTTCTTAAGAGCATTATAGATACACCAACTTTCAATTTAAGTGTATGATTGGGGATACTTGAACATTTTATGTCATTTAAGAATTAAGATGTAAACCGCTCACTTTGAATTTCTTGATCTTTATCAGATTTGCAAGTTGTGCCTGAACTGAAATAAGTTATTTCTTTACCAGGTATTTTAGAGAGAATGAAATCATTTACTTCTTTCACACATTCACTGGTGGGACAAAGTATTGCTCCATCATTAAAAAATACAGGAAATATCATATTATACATAAATTGTGGATAAACAAATTCAACCAATGAAAGTAAAGTTGATGAAGTATTTTGAATCAGAAGATCTTGTGGTATCTCAAGATTGTCTTCATCATTTTCATTTAAGTCCATTTTTTCATCTCTAATTTTCAAGACCCAATCTGCAAATTCTTTAATATCTTTTGTAGTATGCGTACATTTTGCAGTGTTCAATTTCATATTCTAGACAAGGTTACACTTTGTAATTTTTCCACAAATATGAAAAATTAATTATGATTTAAGAAATCATATCTTGAGCCGTTTTTTACAAGAGGTAAGATTTTCCTAAACTCACCTCCTAAAACAACTAATACTTCCTGGGTTATGTATTCATTTGGAACAAATGGGCATCTTTTTTACCAGTATGGAAGCCTAAGATACTGCTCCTATATTAGTTCCCTCCTTCCCCCCAATTTGTTTTTTCGTTTGGTCATTAGTTTATTTATAAAGAAATATACCATTTGCTTATGCTAATACTAGATGAGGTAGTGATCCCTCTCTCTCTCACACAGAGTCTCTCCATAAAAGTAGAGGGGCAAGGTGTATTGCCCTTAACTTGCTCTATTAAATCTTGGAGCTGCATTGGTTATACCAAATTATTAGAATGCAAAGAGTGTAAAATAAAAATTATTATAACCAAACATTATTAAAAAAAATTATAATGTGAACATGATCAGTGCTTGGCATGAATTCCAAGGACTAGTTCTGTATAAAGTATCATTGTTTATATGTGAATGTTTTCACCAAACAGTACAAACACTAACACAGGAAATGCGAAAATGTAATTTGTCTCAGCCGTTAGGATGATGACGTGACATTCATACCACTTCAAAAACTTAAAGCACTCAACTATTACACTAAAATAGTGACAAAATCGATTCAAATAAAAATCAAATTGAATTGGTTTTTCTTCCACTCCACTCCTCTTCGTTTGCTTACGCTCCCCTAGACCTGTTCTTGCCTTGTTCCAGTACATGTCTCTCTATAGAATACGAGTCATGCACAACAATACACAGCTCAATTCACCAATTGTATGTGTTTCATTCATGGCTGGTACACCACAAACTTCCTCATTGGACGCTTGCACACTTGACAAATTACAGTTCCTTGACTCAGTCTTTCATTTTCTCTTGAGGGAACAAAGTAAGAGTGAGTGCAACTCCCTGCAACAAAATCAGTTTCTAGGAAGTCTCTTGGAGCACCCGACAATCCAAACCTGGTTATATTTTCTCTCCATACAGAACAGTTCCTTAAGAATTCCATCACCTGCATCCCTTGAAGCCTAACAATATCAGTTGAACCCCCACTTCCAATCACTGCCCAACCTTCCTCCCTATCATCCATTTCAAGCAAAGCTGACAACTCTGCTAGCACATGATCACAACTTGGTGTCTTCCCTAGTTTGAGTTTAGACCTTCTCATACTCTCCAACCGAAGCCAGAAGATTTGTACTTTTGTGAAGGAAAGTGGATCACTGAGACTTGTTTCACCACTTCTTGTCATTATTTGCTTAACATGCTCACCTAATTGACTATTACCAAGATATATTGTTTCCAGCTGCAGACCTGCTCGTTTGAGCTCTGTTATCTTGTCATTGAATTGTTGGATCCAAACCAAGTTTTCACTCCCATAAAGGCAAATATTTTTGCCTTGCTCAACCTGACACATAGTACAATGGAATATCTAGTAACGTTACGTGAAATTAAACTGCTAAAATCTGCATGAAAATACGCTATGAATCAGACTCCTACCCAATAAGCAAGGAGAGGATTGATGTCATCCAACAAAAGTTGCATTGTCAAATTCTGGTCTTGCCACAGCTCTTCCTCTTTTGAAGCTGAAAAAGGATAAGCTTTGGCTCCCCAAATGTTGATCATATCAAGAGCATTGTAATTTGTGACCTTCCCTTTTGAATCTAGAGCCACCATGATGGGCTCATCCTTGTAGTTCCATCGTTCCCTTATGTACTTGACCACTGCTGAGCTAAGTAACGTTGGTTTCCGAACAGCATGCCAAGGCAAGGAATCTGACAGAAAATTAAAACTACTTTCTTCAGCTTCAGTCCATGAATCAGAAGATGGAAGGGGAATCCACACAATCTTATAACTCTTCTTCAGCCTCTCATTCAGAGGATGATCACATGTTTGGTGGACAAGTAAGAATATATCCACTGGGTTGAATAGCTGTGGTTTTGTGATCAACAACAGCACTATCTTACTTTTCAGCTCAGACACACCTAACTGTAGATAAAAGAGGATTGAGATTAGAAGATTGCTTAGGCTAGAAAGAATATATTTGCAAATTGCATATTTAGAAATATTTTAAGAAATCTAAAACTATCATACTTCCGGAAAACAAACAAGAGTTCATTAAAAAATCCTACCTATGTGTATAATCTAAATTTATAATTCTTATGTTAAAAAAATGCGAATTTTTCTCATTACGTATATCCAATATGTACAGGGAGTTACTTATGTCAGAAATACTTTAATATTGTGAGAAATCAGGATAATGAGTATAGAGTATTAGGTTTTGTTTAGCTGGTAAAGGTTTAAAGATAAATAAACATGATTTTATTAAGTAGTTATATTATCACTAATAACTTTACAAGGAGGATAATACTTGTGCAGACCCGCTTGGCAATCAAAGTCATGCAGAACCCATGATGGTAGGACTAAAACGTAGGCTAAGCGGAACTCTGTTGGAAGTAGGGTGCTGGTTTAGGGTGCTTTGGACAGTACTGATACAATTCCTTTGTCAGATTGAAGAGTAGACCACATTTGTGATATCCAAAACTTGTTATGTTTGAGAGCTTTAAGGACCACAATGATAGGGAAGTCTTCATGGTATTTTATTTGCTTATAAAATAAAATATTTGTGCAGACACTCTAGCGAATAAAGGTAATTTTTTAAATGGATTTTGTTGGTTGAAATCTCTCTTTCGGTTCATAGCTACTAACTTCAATAGGAATAGATGTAGTCATATAAAACTACAGGTTCAAATAGTTTGTTTGTGTTTGGATTTGGTTTTTCTCCACCCCTTGCCTTTTGCAGTCTCTAATTTTGGTTTAATGATATTTCTTAGCTTGTTGTCCTTGCAGAGTGCCGCTCTACGACTCTCCTTTGTATCAACTTGACTTCTTTTGACTAGTATACATATATGTGTGTTTGTGTGTGACATTATAGTTTACATTTTGAGTTCTGATATTAGTATTGATATGTAAATCTCATTAAATGCTACGTTTGGCCAAAAGTATGTTAGCACTCTAGATTCATGGTTCTCTTACTTGTTATCCTTTTATTTGCTTCTAATCTACTGATGTGAGATTTGTTCCTAAAAATATACTTATGTGTACGTAAATTTGCTAATATATACCTACTTAATTTTTAAAAACAGTATCAGCAAATTATAATCTTTATTTTATTAAAATACACAAAAAAAGTTTACTAATATAATCCTTCTAAAAGTAAGTGATTGTGGTTAGGAAATATATGTGTGGGTGTTGCAGGCACATACCTATGGATCTAACTCTTCGAAATATAAAGGCAAAATGTTTCCCAGCACAATCAAAGAGCATAATACCTTTTCTTCCGTTGGGCAATCCTTCAATGGCAAGTAATTCTTAGAAGGAAAAAATAAAGTGAGAATCTTCTGATTATCAATGTGCTCCTCCCGAGCAAGATCCAACAGCCTCTGGTTCAAGTTTTTCTCTGAAACATTATAGATCACTGATGTTAGCGAATTAAATAAGAATTGTTTAATAAACCTGTCATTATAAGCATTATTATGAAGCTGAAAAGTAACCTATTTCTTCGTGACACAGATCCACCTGTCTTCTGAGATTGCAGCATATGCCACTTAATCTATACGCCAAACTTGAAAGCTCCCAAGCAGCAAGTATTGCTGAATCTGAGTACCTGAAATGTGTGAATACCGAATACATCAAAATATCATCCCTGGGCAATTTTTTACGTGCATTTCAAACTATCAACAATTCTGAGACGATATTCAAATACATAAAAGAACAATGCATGTTTCACATTATTGATATGAGCCTCAAAGGGAAGAAACATGCACTTGCTCATGTTGCTTGGTTGTGAAATCCTTGACTTGAGAAAAGCATGCTAAACAGCTTCTGACGACCCAGTATGCAGCCTCGTATATTTGAAACTTGGTGACTTGGAGTATATGATTTCCATGCTCTACGTTTTGAAGGGGCAAGTATTCAAACTTAATTATACACATTGCCACATCCATCATGGTCTTAACCAACAAGCTCAATGCCTTGATTTGTAGCTTCAGTGGCTTTAAGTTGCAGGGAAGCTTCTTAATACTTGAAATTAAAGCTGCCAAATTGTTACCACGATATAGCTGCACAAGTTGCCAAAATTCACCATATCTTACCGCAAAAGCTGCAAGCACTAGAACTACTTTTGCATCCCAGCTGTACTTCCCAATCAAATCAAACAAATTTATAATCCTTGAGTTAATATCACCTTCACCAGAGCATCTGCAGAGTATCTGCCAATAAAATAGATTTGTTTATCATACGTATAATTGTATATGCAGGCACTCGCATTGTCAAAACAACGAACATGAAAAAGTACCTTGCATATTTTTGTGACGATAAATCCTACCGATTCACTACAACCAAACGTTTCAATTTCAGTTATATCATTCTTCTGAAAGGAAGCAGAATATAAATTAGAAGTCACCTGAAACAAGCCAATAGAAATCATGATCTGAAAGCTTCAATACAGGTAATATGTTTTCTATGCCACAATCAGTTTAATGAATTCCTTGTTACCAATAATTTTAAAGATGGTATGAGACTGCATGAGTTTATAGTTACAGCATGAAGGGTGTAAAAATTACTATTATTGTGGAAGAATGAAACATAATGTTGCCCACAGCAAGAAGCATTGCCTCAGAATCCAACCTACGACCATCTGGATCGTGTGTAAGGAGGAGCTTCTTTATAAGATTATCACGTTGCATGCTTGAAATTGAGAAAGGAAAAAGGAACTCAAGGTTGAAACAGGGTTGAAATGAACCACATTAGCAAGCCACACTAGAAAATTTACGAGGTTCTTCTATCATTGGATAATCCTGTTGCTATATTTATATTCTTTTGATCTGGGCAAAGCAGAAAGATGAAGTACTAGTTTAATTCTTAAATGGGGACCATCAACATGTCTAATCTGCGATCGAAGTTTTCTTGTTATGCTAATGCTAATTTATATGGTCTACAATAGGAAACTGGCTTGTTACTTTTTCATGTCCTCTTTCTCTTTATTTATTTTGGTATTACATTACTATTTCTTGGATTTGTGAAGTAACTAGTGTTACATTGACATTGCTTATCCATCACGGGGGCCACAGTTTCTTCAATACAATCTGACATTATAAAACTGGATTATATAATCAAAGAAACATCTTTATCAAAGGGCAGTACCTTCTTTTCTCTTTTTATACGATCTTCTGAAAATAGTTAAATCAACACAACTGTTACTACATTGTTTTTTTTTCTTTAATCAGAGACAGGGGAGTTAGTATAATGTTTTTTTTATGCTTTTCTCTGGTCATAAGGCAAGTAAAAGAGCTTTGTCTTCTTTTTGGAAAGATTGATTCTCAATTTCTCACATCACAGCATACAAACTTTACTCATTCCTGAAAAGCCATTGGTTCACATCCTGGTGATTTAGACCACTACTTGATTTCAGGCTAAATTTTGGATTATAGAACTTTTCATAAAACTCATTATTCTTTCATCTTCATTCTCGATTTCTCTCCTTTCAAAATATTCAGACTGCATGAACATCGATATTCCTGCAAAGCACAAGAGCTAAAATTGTATCTCCAAAACTTGGCTATTGTCCATGAAAATTGAAAAGTGAAGATAGCTTATTTGTGGGCTTGTTCACCTACGTTACTCATCTTTTACTGTCTTTGATCACAGCTAGTGCAACTCTTCACTCCAAGGGTGTTAAATATTCTTGAATCTCTTTTTATTTATTAAAATTTGTCAAAAACTACATAATAATATATTTATTAAAGAGTTTGTTAAACATGGTGATGGTAGCATTTAGGTACTATATTGTGTTTGTTTGTTATGTATAGATTCTAGTTTTCGTACCCGTGGGACACGGGATTATTTTATATTTTTAAATTAATATAAATTTAAATGTTTTAATGTTTGAAAAAAGCATGTCAAATAATTTTGAACAACGTATATATAAATTGATAAGAATTTATATTATATCATGTTTTGTAATAATATAGAAAATATATCTATACAATTTATTTATAACAAAATTTTATTATTTATTTGAATAATAACGTCTGATATCGTTTTTTTAGGGTTTAAGATTTATAAATTAGGGTTTAAGTCAATAAGAACTTATAAATATGTTTAAAATATAAAAAGAAAATATTAAAAAGAAATCAATATATAATTTAAAAATTTAAAATTTTAGTAAAAAATAAGTTTAAAATACAGTTGGTCAGGAAATATATTTGATAAAAGTTAAATAAGATTTTAAATAAATAATTTGAAATTATCATAAAAGTTATATATTTATATTTGATTGGATAATTACTAATTAAATTAACTTTAATTTGATTGGATAATTACTAATTAAATTAACTTTAATAAACAAAAAATAAAAGTTAGATATATTAAACATTAAATAAGTTTTATTATTTAATATAAAATAGAGTGTTAAACTGTATTGTTGTTTAAATATTTTTTAAAAAAAAATTGTATATTCATATTTTTTTTATTGTGATTATATTTTCATTTTTATTTAGAATAAAAAATTTCAATTTTTCTTTAATTTTACTCTAAAAATAAAAACTTATATTTGTTCATATGTGAAGAATAAATTTAGTAGACAAAAATCAATTTTAAAAAGTAATTATTCTTTATTTTTATTGATTCTCATTATAAAATATATAGATATATGAGAAATTTTTTTTTAAAACTTAAAAAAAAATCTTGAATAATCTATTTTTTATAAAGATTTTATTATTAATTTTTTTATGTAATTAAATAATAGAAACGTATTATGGTTGGTTTAGTTTGTTCTATCACAAAAACTGTTTGGATGATGATCAAAATCTCTTAAAAATATTTTATTAAAACTTATTAAGTTTGAAAAAAAAAAACATATGTATAGTTAGTCTATTGGTCATTTCAGTCCTTTTATTATATTAAATTCATCCAATATAAGTAATGTTTTTAAATCATCTCATATACTAAATACTTATTAAAATCTGATCATTTAATATTATAATTTATACTTGGCTTAAATATAATTTTGTATTCAAACTAAATTAACCGCTCTTATTTGGTTTTAGTTTGAATTTTATAATTTTAAAAAAAATCTTATGTGAAAATTGATTACTTTATGTTTTATTTATTTATTAAATTCGATCCAAATACTGGTAATAAATTTGCATTTACACTCTTTATAACTTTGAGATGAGCATAAATAGTAAATTAATTTTAAGTATCTTCCATTTTTTAAGATTTAAAATGTAACACTTCCAAGCCCTAAAACCAACTAAACTCTACTCCACTCAATTAATCTGGATTCCCCAAAATTTGAAAACGGTGTCGTTTATGCTGTTCAGTCGCCATCGCCGGAGTAGCTTCCCATCCTCTGACTCTGTGGCGTCTGAACACCCGTCATCGTTTCAAGTACCGAACAAACAATGTAGATTCTCTTTTCTTTTCACTGATTTTGGAATTTCAAATTCGTTGCTTTTGATTCTTATCCAGAGAGATGAATTTTGAATTTGAATTTGAATTTGCTATATGGCATTTGTAGGGGAGTTGTGAAATTAAATGTTCGTAATTGTTCGCAAAGAGTGGAAGGCGTTGCCGCCGAGCCCGAACCTGATTGGAGCTTTGAGGATCTTGTTTCGGAACTCAACGATTTGGAGACGAAGCTCGCTAGTGCTACTTCTTCCACCGAACGTTCTATACCTTTCGAAAATACAAGATCTCGGTACTTGTTTTCTCTCTTTCAACTTTTGGTTGTGGTTGTTGCCAATTTGAACTGTGTTGACGGTTGAGGCGTGTCCAGTGGGAAAGAAATCGAGAAAGGTAGAGCTTTCGTATTGCGAGCTGATGAGTATGAGATGGAGGACTCGGAGAGCGAGGATGATGATGATGTAGACAAGGCATTGGTAGTAGCTGGCAGTGCCAAACGGTTCGCTTGTGATGAACTTTATTTGAGGTGCTCATTTCTTGAACCCTAGATTTATTCACATATTTTGAATGGTTCATTCTGATTAGAGAACAGTACAAAGAGTACCTAAGGAACTGTGCATAAGTTATGTCTGTTGAATAATGGAAATGTCAATATGGGTCTTTTTGTCTTTAGAAAAACTGGGGCTGTCTTTGTATTGGGTGTTATGAGAGCAATGTTTGCATTTCCTTTGCTGTTTCAGTGACAGTGATGATGATTCAGACATTCTTCCTGGTTTTGAAGTGCGGCCCTGCTTGATGGATGAATTGGGAGAGGTAGAAGGTGCCTTGTTTGAGTTGTCGCAGGAACACCAGCTAAGGGTTAAGGTGAGGTATGGTGTTGATTGATGTCAATGCATTTGTTACCTGTTTTCCTTATCAGTTAAAAGTTGAATAATTTGTCATGGTGGATAACTGTGTGACTCTTTATTGGCGAATTGAACTCATGGTTTGTTTTATTCTGTGGTTGACAGGATGAAATTAGGAACAAGATTTCGGCATTGGAGACAGCTCTGGTGAATGAAACTCAGAATTCTGCTTCTTCCCTCCTTCGAGTTGAGAAATATAAAGAAACAAGGCAGGAATTGGATAAAAAGTTTGACACTCAATATCGGCGTAGGATGTAAGATTTCATTATCTCCCCACCCCTCATCTCTTCTTTCTAGGCATTATGATTCTTTCTTCTACATATCTGTCTTGGCAGACTTTAATGAATTGCATTTCTAATGTGTTCTGTCTGAGCTTTAAACAGTAGATTAGTTGTATACACTGCCTTTTTTTTTCTATTTGCTTAGAAGGGGCCATTATATGTTTTTCATTTCTCTTTAAAAAATGCTGGTGAAAGGATATGAGATTAACCATTTTGTGGGAGGAAGATTGTTGAGCTAAAGGATAAGATAGAGAAGAATATAGATGAAGAAGAAAACATTATGAATTATTGTGAAAAACTGTACAAACTGATAACTTTACATTCTTTATATAGAAACACAAATACTAACTAACATAAATAACTCTATCTCTTAACATCCCCCTCAAACTCATGGTGAACAAGTTGGTAACCAAGAGTTTGTCCCTAGAGATACAAACTGTTTTCCAAAAATAGGCTTTGTAAGGAGGTCAGCAGCAGGAAGATGAATAAACCTCTACTTGTTTGTGAAGAACTTTGTCCCAAACAAAATGAATATCCAATTCAAAATATTTGGTTTTTGAGTACATGCTAGGATTATCTGCTGACAAACAACTCCGACATTGTCCCAGTAAACCCAAGGTATAGAAGTGGTTATTTTTAACTTAGTGAGAAGAGACAAGTCCATGTAATTTCTGCTGTGATAGCAACTATGCTTGGCTTGAGTGTTGCTGCATGACACTGCTTTTTTCTGCCTTGAAGACCAGGAAATAAAATTGGAACCAAGATAAACACAATAACCTGTAGTAGACTTTCTATCATCTGAATCTGAGCCCCAATTAGCAATCACATTCAGCTGCTGAGAATTCTGAATTTGATGACCAAACTGAACTGTGTTTTGTAAATATCGAAGAATTTGTTTAACAACCTTCCAGTGATACTCTTGCGGCTTGTGCATGTATTGACACACTTTGTTGACAGAATAAGCTAAATCTGGTCTAGTGACAGTGACATATTGAAGGCACCAACCACAGACCTAGAGAAAGAAGGATTAGGAACAGAAATAGAACCATTTTTTGCAAGTTTGAGAGTAGAAATCATTGGAGTTGGTTGAGACTTGGAATTATTCATATTGGCTTTGTGTAGGAGTTCTCTATTATAGTTAGCCTGAGATAAGCAAATACTTCCATCCCGGTTGTGAAAGACATCTATGCCCAAAAAGTAATTTAAATGACCTAAAGAAAACAGCCTGTGTAAATCAGAGATGATAACACGAATTTCCAGATTAGAGCTGCCAGTAACAATAATTAATAATGCTCTCAAGGTACATAAGGATCCAAATTGTAGAGGATTTGATGAACCTTATAAATAAAGATGTATCACTTCTAGCTGAGTGAAAACCCATTTGAATAAGAGTCTGACTTAGTTTATAGAAACATGACCTAGGTGCTTGCTTTAGACTGTAGATAGCTTTGTTTAATCTGCACACTTTTCCTTTATCACTTGAAGTGAATCCTGGTGGCTGTAGCATGTATGCTGTTTTTTTCTAAATCACAATGTAAGAAAGCATTATTGATGTCAACTTGGTGAATGGGCCAATTGCCAGAGATTGTAAGAGTAAGAACTATTCGGACAGTTGCTGGTTTGATATCATGACTGAATGTTTCAGATAAGTCAAATCCTTCTATTTGATGAAAGCCTTATGCAACTAATCTGGCCTTGTGCCTTTGAAAACTTCCATCTGCATTTTACTTAGCTTTAAAAATCCATATGCATCTCATGAGGTAAATCTACAAGAGACCATGTGTTGTTAGACATAAGAACATTATACTCTATTTGCGTAGCTTTAAAGCCTCTTTTTCCTGAGGTAGGCTCCATTGTATGATCATATTATGTATTGATAGCTGCAGTAGCATAGGTTTTAGGCTTGAATATACCAGCCATAGCTCTTATAGTCATGGAATGCCTATTCGTAACAATTTCTTGAGAAGACCTAACATGAGGACCTGTATGAAGCTGTGACACATTAGAAACAAAATATTCATTTGTGGCATTGTTATTCTGTAATTCAGTACCAGAAACAGTATCATGTTGTTCACTCTCCAATCTTTTTTTAGTGCAGAAGCACTTGATAATCACTTGACAGCTGTTCAACGGGACCGTGAACTCAAATCACAAATTGAAGAAAGGAAAATAAGAAGTGATGCAGCTTATGAAGAGGCCAAGAGAAAGGTTGCTTTTGAAAAGCTGCAGCAAGAAAAGGCTAAAGCAGAAGCAGAGGTACCGGAACCTTTATATTTTAGTTGATTGTGCTAGTTATTTGTCAAATTGTTATGTATTTAAGATTTTAAATTGCATTTGACATGAAGCTGAAAATGCTTGATGAGGTTAGTTATCACCTGTTTACAACCTTTTTTCTTGTTAATTTTATTTATAGAAAGTAGAAAATTTGACCCAGATGCCCTTTCATTCATTATTTTCAAATTTTGTGGGTGCAGGCCAAACTTAGAGCTGCCGAGGAAGCAAAACGAGAAGCCGAGAGAAAAGCAGCAATGGAAGCCAGAAAACAGGCAGCAATGGAAGCTGAAAAAAAAGCAGCAGTGGCAAAAGCTGAAAAAAGAGCAGGAAAGGAGGCTAATGAAACTTCCAAAAGGGTTACTTCTGGAGGGACCCAACAAGCTGCCGGGCATCCAACAGATATTACATCAAACTTATCAAATGCTGAAACCAAGGAATATGGTATTAGTTTTCTTTTTGACCTTTTGCATTTATGATGTATCTTTCCAATGCCAGTGTTATTTTTTGTTGTTTTCCTGTTTGTCAACATCTGATATGGAAGAATGCTTTGTTTTTTTTCAGACCATCTGGTCTATCACTTAGTCGGAAATTTGCTTTTCCTTACCATATTTCTATTCTAAAGAAATTAGTTTTCTTCTTGGTATATCAACATCGTTGGGTGAGGCTACCTGCATAATTTGGTGTGATTTATAATTGCAAAAGTTTCCTTTCATACACTCTGCCTTCCCCCCCACCTAAATCTTTGCTGTCTTTTGTTCTTCGTTTGATGCTTTGCTACAGAAAATGAAAATATTGATGCACTGAACCACTAGAGATAAGTTTATGCACAATCTCATCATTAATTTTCTATATAAGATATGCATACAATTCAATGACTACTTTTTCTTTCATAAATAAAGAAGGTTCACCTGATTGTTGTTTTTATTGTATCAAAAGTGCAGGGATTAAAAATACTTAATGATTTTAAATATGAAATAAAGAATAATTTTCATGCACTGGTATCTAAATGTTGGATTGATTGGAGAAGACAAGCACTTGAACTTCTCCCCAGCTGGATCCCTCCCTGCTTGAATTTTTAGATCTATCATCTATGTATTGTTATTTAGTTTTTACATTGTATCATCCAAGAAATCAACTGACTTACACAACCTTCAGGTAATATATATCGAGTTGCAGCAAGTGCTTTGAATCTAGAACAGGGGAGACTTCAGAAATTGAAAGAGCTATGTGAGAGAAACCAAGTGATAAGAGCAAGTTCTAATAAGGTATTCTTGAAATTAGATGTCAGGGATGTTTATCTTAAGGTTTTCCATCCTTCAAGCAATAAGCAATACGAACTTTGTGTTGATTGTTTTTATCATATTTTTTAATTGAGTATTATTCTGGTAATATAATGTATATTTTTAATGATTTTTGTAAGCACCTTCTCATCTGAGGCTTGAATTATCTGCAGCACAAGAAAATTGCTTCTGTCTATCTCACTTTATTGACTAACTAGCATGCTGTGATTCTGACATGTGACTTGTTTGTGTCAACATCCATCCAGGATTACACCCGCCATGAGGGTAATATTTCTCGGAATATAAGGCAAATAAGGGGCGTAAGAGACAATGTTAGGTAAAGTGAATACTTAATTTTGCTGATGCATAATTTTATTTATTGATATGTTCTGTCTGTTTCTGTTGCAAAACTGTTCAAGAAATGTTTCAACCTGTGCCTAAAAGTAACAAGATTATCTTTACAAAATGGAGTCTGCCCAAGGATTTTATTTCCAATAAAGGCAGTCCCATCCTTGAACAGGATATTAGTAATTCATGTCAGTTTACTCTTTTAAACATTCTGTAGGTCAAAAGCCAGCGAACTCATTAAACTTTTGAATGATCCTCAATGTCCTCAATCAATCAGCATTGAGATGTTTGCTAAAAAGGTAATTTCATATCATTCACCGTTACTGTTTATCTCTTTCTGCTTTATTTGAACGGAACACAGCGTGGCAGTAAAAATAGATTAATATTGAGTTTAAATGTTCTTAGTCCTTAAAATTTGAGGTAAATCCTTTTTTAATCACTTAAATTTAGCAAAACATGGTTTTAATCCCTAAAAGCACTGTATTTGAGGGACTAAAAACAGTTGTAAAAAAACACTTTTTGGTCCTGAAATATAGTGTGTAGGGACTAAAATCACAGTTTTTCCATTGTAAGGGACTAAAATATTTTTTTTTTTCAATTTGAGGGTCAAAATCAGAATTATCCTAAATTTCAAGAATTAAAAACTTAACTAAGCCTTTATAGAAAAACGGGGTTCAGTTGTTTGTTGTTGATGTCAACCTCCCATCAATTTACGTTAAAATACTACCTAGAAGTTATGATGACCTGCCTTTTTGCTTTAAATCCTTACAACAAGATTATATTTTAATGCCTTTTTTGCGATGTCATTTCCAGTAAGTATTGATCAAAATTGAGAGCGCTTACGGAACAATATATGAGTAAATTAATTTATAATGCCTACTTCACTTATTTTTATATTTTCTAAAATTTGATATTGGGCAAAATAGTGTTCAACAAAAGCAAAAGGCTTATCCTGCTGGGTGAGGTTGAATACATGATGTTATTTGGCTCGGTTAAAGACCAAATTTTTAGAGATATCATTTATCGTGATATTCCCCTTAACTTCCTTCATTGTCCTTCTTGATCTCCCACACTCCCCTTTTATACAATTTATATGCAATCTACTCTCCTCGTTTGTTTCTCCAGTAGTAGTGACCTTTTTGTAGCCTAGATGTAAGCCTCGTGAACACCATTCTTTCGGCACTCATCATAAGCTTTTTCCAAGTTAGTATAAACCACATGTCTGTCTCTTGCTTTGCTTTTGGAGCCTATCTATCAACCCCCACGACTAATGATCACATAATGTGTGGCTAAAATCCATGTAATTTGGCTTTAAAATGCTCGAAATGAGGGACAAAATCTTGCGACAGATGGTGGAATTTGATTACCTATCTATGGTTGTTAGTAGACAGAGTTAGTTGCCAGCTGACAACATACTGCACAGGTTGTTTCGTACTGTGAAAACCCTGGCAATGCTCCCTTTGCAAGTGCCTATGTCATCGTTCTTGTTACATCTCAGGTACAACATCTTTAATCCCTAGCATTCAGTGAAGCATAGAAGAATAGATATTTTTTAAAAAACAATTATTTATATAGTTTTCAATGATTTATCATTTGCAAGGCAGATCCCACACGCAATGGATATTTTGCTTGCTGAACTTCACATGGCTTGCCTGTATACCATTCCAAAGCACCTGCTATACAAGAAGGTACCTTTGTGTTAAAGAGATTGTGGCATGGATTTGTTGTGTGGTTGAGGAAGCAGTGTATTTTGTATACTTGAACTGTCTTTAAAGTCATTTTGAAGGGGGGAATCTTTTTTTGCATAAAATTCGTTATTGGTCCTTTTGATATCACATTTTATCATAATAACTGGTGTGGTCCAATTTTCTGAGATAAGACACAGTTATGCTTTAACTGTAACTGATACAGTGTACACATTTAGCTATCCAACTTTTCTCACGTAATAATTACATTCCATAAATAATGATTATTTACATTAGGCAGAAACGATAATTTTGCATTGTCGGATCTCTTTTAGTTCGTGCTTGTCCTTATTCTTCACTGCCTCAAATATTTCAACTCAAATCTATTTACATCAATCATTGATGGAGGGTAATTATTTATTCTGATAAATGATCACACGTATTCTTCACATATAATTTAAAAAAAGTTGGAGTTGAATATGTATTATTAATTTTGCTGTGGTCAGTCCGTCTTTCAATCAAAAGAGGCATACTTCAGAAGTATTGGTTATCGAGAAGACGATGGGAAGGTGGAGAGTACAGAAGATTATTTAAAGCGGTTAGAATCATACATGAAGGTGTATGGTGCACTGGTTCAGGTCTGTCATGAATATCGAATTTTGAGAGATTTACATTTACGTTATGATTTCACTGAGAACTTGACGATGCTTGTTTGTTTCAACAGACTGAGACTACAAACGTTCAGAATTTCCACGGCTTGCAAGAAGGTTGGGCGTGGCTCGCAAGGTTCTTGAACACACTCCCACCAAATCAATACACAGCTGTTTCGCTCAATGCATTCTTGCAAGTAAGTAATTTAGAATTTTGAAGTACTTTTTATATATAAATCTATAAAGGTTAACGAATTCTACTTTGTCAGATGGCTGGATTTGCTCTCTTTAAAAGATATAAATCTCAATTCTTAAAGATGCTGAACGTCGTCTCTGAGAACTTTTTAGTTGATTTGAAATCACGGAATATACCAGAATTGACGAAGACGATTACGGAGATACAGACTTACGTAGAAGATAAGAAGTTTCTTCAAGAGCCAGAAGGAAGGAGCCTGCAGTCTAATTTGTTATCGAAAGTGTATGTTAATTATTGAAAATTAAAAAATTTTATTGCCATTTTTTTGGGTAGAAAATAGGTTAGGGAGACTGGCGATTGTTTTTAATATAAAAGGTCAGGCATTTGGCAAGCCTCAGCAAAGGCTTACACTCACTAGTTGAGCAACTTTCATGTATGTTACTCTGATAAACAAATAACTTGTAACAGTATTTACCCCGAAAATGGGAGAGTTTTTTTACAGATTCTTTGAACTGACTTTATGAGGATTACTTGAGTTATGTGACTGGTACGCATAAGCTGTTCTTAATTTGTTTCGATAATAATTTATGAAAACAATTTATAACTTATACGAACACAGTTTAACTTTATTTCCTCTTCAATTATCAAAATAACTCGAGTATTTATGAGAAGTGCTCTTTGGAATAATGCAAGCATTTTTGTACAACTAGTTTTATTTAAATACACGAGGCCTTCACGACACACGAACTATATACATACAACCAACGGGAAGGCTAATTCTTATGTAAACAACTCTTCCTGATCCTAACTGGGCATACAAGTTTCGCCCAAAATTGCGAACTCATGGACAAGAAACCATCCGTGAAAAGATCCAGACCAACTCTGCACATTCTTTTGTAGCCCTGTTCACGAATCAAGTCAAATTCATGACTTAAAGCATGTCTGTAGAACATTCACTTCGTAGCTTTCTAACTTCATCAATCTTTTATGACTAACCTTATTCTGGAAAGGTGCTAAAATTTCCACTGAGAGCACTTCTAAAGCAAAGCTAACTAGTAAAGCTTTATTCTTGTGTGGATTGTGCTGCGGCAAATGGGACAGAATTGGAGGTCTTCTCCACACTCACAACAAGTCTGCAACAAGAGAAATAGCGTTGGAGAAGGAAAAAACTTAAATATATGTTCAGTCCTTTGCATACAGCCTCAAATACATGAATCAAGATTAATGATTAGCAGCATATAACTAAATTGGTCACCTGATGCCCACAACCAAAGGCCATATCCTTCGCATTGGTAAGACAAATCGGGCAAACCTTCAGTCAACCAAGTCAAGTTATTATGTAAACCACTATTCAAAGTCATACAGAAATGGAAATTTTTCATTAAGATGGCATTAAGGGTGGAAAGATAAAGTATATCTTAGTTTAATAGTAAAGACGTTTAGCATGGAGTTAATACCTTATTATCATATAAAGAACTTGCAGATGCCTCAGTGTGAACACTGTTATCATAGCTGGTATGTGTAGGTGCCCTCTGCTGAAAACTGTTTGACCGTGTCGATTTTGTGGTGAAGCTGGAAGAAGTCCTACCATAAAGAGGTGGGGGTAGAGCAACTCTATCTGGTGAATGTCCCCTCCGTGCACTATTTGTATCAATGAAGAAATGTAATTTTCAAATTTAGTTATGGTTACTACTGTTAGACCAGAAAAACCCGACATAAGAGGCTACAGATACCATTTTTGAATGTAATGATATTAAGTTAGTACCCCAATATGCCAAGCTCTATGGTTGCCTTATATTGAGAAGGTATCTCCATCAGAGCTGAAAGGGCAAAATCTGTCTCTTTTCTGGTTGAATCTACATTCTTTGTCATTATTTCAGTAAAATTCACAAACTACATCCAGCCATACAAAATATCAAATTTCAGTATAACAGGAAGATTTGAACATGAAAAGTAAAAAAAATGCCAAGTGGACCAAACCTGAAAATTGTCAAATGCTCGAGAAGGGATGTTATCATCAAATTCCCTCATCATATCCCATGGTCCATCTCCAACTCCCACTAAAACTATTGACAGTGGATACTCACTGCAATTTAAGAGAATATAAGAATGCAGAATTGTACTCCGCATGCCAGAAAACTATAATTTTACCTTGCTTTAACTATTGCATCTATTGTGTTCTTCTCTTGTGGACTTAAGTTGCCATGTTGTGTGTCAACACTTCTAGTCACCTGTGATAACATACCGAGTATCAGTTTTGGAAGCCCTAGAACAGAGCAGAAACAATGAATATCTACAACAGACTAATATCATATGTCCAGGTATTGATAGAATAGTGACATGCAGTTTTCTTCTGCAATTGGTGCACTGTAACATGTCAACATGTGATATTATGAGCTAGTGAACTACAGTAGATGTTAGCATTTCCAAGCAAAACCAAATGAAGCTATGCTTGAAGCTATTCTTCATTTTTTATATGAAACTTAAGACGAATGATACAGAAAAGTACTTAAATTCAGCTCAACAGAGAGAATATGAATTAGCGAATTACCTGTCCATCTGCAATTATTAGCAAGACATGATACTGGCCACCACTTTGCTCAACAATAGTCATAGCCATTTCAATAATAGGGGCAAATGAAGTGGGTCCTGTCACATGAATGTGATGAGTTATGATGAACCTAATTAAAAAACTTTTAAGATAATATGTAAATGCAATACCTGCAAGTTTGAGGTAAGGAATAATTTGTCTGTATCGTGATAGAACTTCCTCAAATCCATTGCAGAACCTCTCTTCCGAAAAGAAACTAAATACATCTTGATCATGTGTAGACGCTGAAAGAAAATGGACAAAGGAGAAACACAAATCATGTCTGCAATCTGGACACTAGAACAACTTAATTGGAAAAGTAGTTAGCTTCCTGTCAGAATTACCATCTCCAAATCCAAAACAAGGAATCAAGTTATCTTCATCAAAAGCGGATAAAGTTTTCCCAATAATAGAAATCGCATGCTCATACGGGTTTTGACCACTTCCAATGTCATGTAAACTTTTTCTATTGAATGACCTCTTCCCTGATTTTCAAAGTAACATATACATTTATTTAGCATTATAAACTCATCACAAAATATTCAAGAATAAAATTGAGTGAGAGATAAGACCTGTCCACTCATTGCTCTTTGTGAAATCAATGCCAACAATGAGATTAGAAGATTCCAGCCCAGCATTTGCAAGTGCAGCAGTAACCTATATTCATTACTTCCTTATTAGATAAAAAAATATTGGGTATTTACTATACGTAGTTGTAAAACTTCCATCAATTTCAAGAGTAGCTAGTCTGATATATCTATAATTCCGCATAAGACTACTTGTACAATCAATAGAGAATATGTTAAACAGATATATTAAAACTTGAGAAAAGAAAATTGTATAAAGAATCTAAGCAGTTGGCTTCATCCCTATATTTCAAGCCAACCTCGGTGCACTCTTAGATTAGTTTACTCTCAGCGGCATACAGATAGTTTGTTTCGTCTCTCTCTTTTCCAGAGGCCTTGTTTCTTGGAAAAATAAAATCTTGGATATAACAAAAAAGAGGTACCTCTCATGTGTATTATCACACTAAATCCAGATTGTTCTTATTATTACTTATTAAAACTACTACGAGCTGACAAAGTGGTCGAACTTAGCTGAGCAAGGAGTGTGAATTATTGTAAACTTTCTGAAACTTGTTTAATTCCTACGGATAAAAAAAACTACTTCAGAGCTTAAATATTTCCATTCTCACAGCAGAAGAGGCAGAAAGGTGAACTCTGATTTCTGGCAGAACAATTCGAAATATCCCCTTTTAGCCAATTAGATGAACTACATGGGTTCCCTTCTTTTTCCTAAGAACTGTACTAAATTGCATTCACATTGGCATATCAGGGGTATGCTTGTTTAACTTAAGTCAATGTTGTCAGCAGTAACCCCCAACAAGACAAGAGTCAATGATAATGACAACAAGCAAATGAATGGAGATCGAATAACAATCACCTCATCCAAGGAACGGTAATTATCAGCTATCCTTGAATACTTCCTATCCAACTTCCTTTTTGGCTGAGCATAATCATAAAATGGAGTTGATGCTGATGCATGCTGGTGCCGAGGTGTTTGATAAGAAGGATATGGTGATTGTGGTGGGTATCCACCATAGTTATTATTATCCCATGAAGATGAAGAAGCACCAAATTCATACCTTCTACCACTTTCTTTTGAATTCTTGCCTCCCATAACAAACTCCTTCACAACAAACACCAAAATGCACAGAATAGCAACCAAAATTGTCCAAGTCTCTATCTGCAACTCCAAAACGCACACATCATGCATATATAAAAATAACTTGGTGAGGGAGTCAAACCATAATAATCAAAAGGGGCAAAAGCTCACAACTCTGAACTGATCAACCAATAAATTTCTGGGAAACTGAAAAAAAACTTGAGGGGTATGCAAAATTCAGCCCAAAATTGGTGAACGAAATTTCGAGGTCACAAACACCGACAGCAGACCAAGAAAGAGAGTGAGACTATTTGATATACCTCCGGATTCATTGTTTCAACAAGAACTGCAAATCAATTATGACAGAGAGAGGAAGAAGAGTGCTGTAACAAGGAATCTAGCAAGGTCAAGTCAACTGTGTTCACCTCTTTCTTCCACTTCAAACAAGTTCTTTAAGATTAGTCTATGTTAACAATTATTATAAAAATGAACCACCTTACCCTTCAAGAACTATATATAATAAAAATATATAAAAAAAGAGAAAATAATCTTACATTTTTATGTTTATACAAATATAAAATTGTTAAGAATATGTTTTAGGCACAATGATGCTTTTTCATGGGAAATTTCACATTTAATTGTTTGTGACATGTTGACAAGTAACCAATGATTGTACTTTTCAATGATTTCACAAAGTTGACACGAAATGTTCTTCGTTTATTTATTCCATAGAAAAATGCAGATTGCAATATATATTTATCTTTTCTCCGTGGATCCTTCCTCGTAAATACAGGTGTAATAAATAAATCAATATTATATATATATCACTTTTTTGTGTAAAGGTTTATTTTTATGTCTAAATAAAATTAATTGTTCTAAAAATATAAAACTTTTTTTGGTAAAAGTTGATTTTTGTTTAAAAAATCACAATGGATAATGATTCATATTATGATATAATAATAACATGTTAGGTTTTGAGTTGGTAAAGATTTGTTTAGATTTACTACTAGTTTAGCAAAATCCAATGAACAACATTAAAAGAAAAATAATGTTCAACTTTAATCTAAACATCCCTTACATTACTCCTTGTAAATGAGATTTTTACTAAAACTTTTCCTAAAAGGGTGACATTATTTGAAGGAAACAATGGTAGCTTTCAAATTCAGTAACAACCATCTTGAAAAAGTTGCACCCATGAATGAACCATTATTGTCAAATGACAAGTCCAGCAATAAGGAAAAAGAGGACCACTCTGCCCCCACTAATTTGAACTGGTCAAACATTTTTGATAAATTTATATCTCGAAAGTTAGATATTTTGAACCATTTTAATTTCATTCAGTTTTTATATTATTTTAAAATATATTATTAACCATGAAGTACATGATAAGTCTATTGTTTGGTTAGGGTAGACTATTGATATGTTTTCATACTTATCTTCAAACCAAAATTTAAAATTAACTCAACTTTACCAAACTATTTCAGCAAGATGATTAACAAATAATTATGTATTAATAATAAAAGACAATTTAATTGATTAAATTATATATATATATATGAGGTATACAAAACATACTTTAATTATGGTTTTGTATTTAATTTTATGATTTATCTTGTACATAAAATTAAGGTTTATACATATATCATCTTATCTTATATATCAATCTGTCTAAATAAATTACTCTATCAAAATTTTGAATAAAAAAAATAAACTCAACCAAAGATACCTATATTCTTTAATAAGAATTTTCTCTTATTTCTCCTTTTTCAATTAATGGCATTTATTGTATATTAATATTGTTTTATCTTTCAACATCTTTTTTAATGGGTTTTTTTTGCATGTTTTATTGTAAAGATACTCGTATTTTGGAGGATGTTGTTAGGAAATCTTCACATCATTAAGTTTACTAATTCAATTTGTTTTCAAAATGCTCTCAACACATTCTAAACAATTGTCTTCAAGATTTCATCGTTAAAAAATTATAAAATTTTATCAAGTTACATGGTGAAACATATTTGTTAATATATATAGTGAAAACATAATTTTATTACAAAACTGTCAGTATAGAAATACATTTTTATTGTGTATATGGATATAATATAACATTATTCTATTAAGGTAAAAATTAAGGGATATTAAAGTTTAAAACAAATTTGTGAAATGTTCAGGGGTTTTAATAGCAGTTTGGTGGGTGGCAATAATAATGCCCTTCAACAAGCTTCTTGACATCCCCTCAACCAAAACCCAAAAAGCCTTATATCTAAATGGGCTGGTCTAAATGAGGCTCCATAAGTTTTTTTTTCAGTTGGGCCTATTTTTCAGGAGCAACTTTAAAAATAAAAATGCTAAGTTGTCAATGTCAATTACCAAATGCTTAAAAAAATGTTATATTTATTTAAAAGCACTAACACTAACAGCCAAGAGGAAAATAAATTAATATTTTTTTTAATGAAACCTAGCAATTAAAAATTTGGGACTGTCTCGTCATTTCTTAAACAATTCACAATCATTTAAATTTGTCTATCCACAAGTTATTCTAATCTATACATTTTCATTACTTTATAGCTGTTCAAACATGGTACAATAACATGTATGTTAGCCTTAACTGTTTTTCTGGATCTTTTAAACTAAAAAAACATTTAGTTTCTCAAATTTAGTTTCTCACATTGTCCCTTGGGTGACACAGATCCTTAACGCCACAATAACTAAACCTTTACTTTTATAAAAAGAACTTATTTTTTAAAAAAATAACTCATATTTAAGCATGCATGAAATTTACTTGAAGATTGCAATTTATAGTGTTATTTATATGGAGTCTCATGAAGATAAGGAGTGGGACAAAGTTGGGGTGGTTGGATAATTTGTAAGGATGAAAAAAGAACAGTGACAGTAATGGTAATGCATTATATCAGCATGCAATGTAATGACGTGATTATGAAGATAATTCTATGGCGGCTACTTTGGACAGGTCTTCTCTGCGGACCACAAACTCAAGCAATTGGCTTCTACTTCCACAGCCACCCTTTTTTGACTCTTTTCTATTTTTCTTTCTTTTCATACACTGTTTTGCAATAACTTGGCAATTTCCTATTCTGCAATATTTTTCTTACGTTCAACTACTCACAACTCACATGCAACCCCTTTCCTTTGACCATAACGCAAACTTCCTTTAATATATATATATATATATATATATACACACATCATTGTGTGTATGGTTTGCCAACGAGGCCTCGTCTCATTAAAAAGATTGAATTGCACAGTGTGCATGCTGTGTGTGCATTGAGATACATTAAGCTATCTGCTTTGTTTTCTTTAAGCTAAAAACAGAGAAATTACGACTAAGTAATACTTAATATTAAGGTATATATGGTTAGAATTAGTCTGTTAAATTTTATATTACTCTTAATTGAAAAGTTATAATTAATAGTTAATGTATAATTCTTTTTACTTACAAGTGTCCTAATTCAAACCTTAGGATTCAACTGTGATGTGGTTCACTTCTCATAGATGTGATCTTCAACCATATCTTTTTTATATACAGTGACTGTACTAAAACAGAGGGAAGGAATGAAGATTTGCAACTTGGTTGAGAGTGTATCTTTCATTTGACTAAAATGAGCAGATTTAGAGACTAAATAGTTTAGCACAACTTATTTACAGTGCAAGAGCCAAGAAAGAGGCATATCATGTATCTTAGTCATTTGCCTTACAAGATGCTGAATGTTCTTTTCTACCCCACATTGCTTTTATAAACCCGTTTGTGAGAAACAAAAAGGTAAAAGAAAATCAAGTTAAGAGATATGTCTAGTGTTTACACGTTTCACTATTTTTGATAGTTCACATTTATTTGTTATTAAAGACTGTTGAAAGTAGATGGAGTCATTGTTAATAATTATTGCGAAAAACTCAGGTTTCACATTAACAATTGAATATAAAATATCTAACTAAACTGAGATAATCTTTCGTCAATTCATCTGCACAGTCAATGATTACCCATTTTAATTTTACGACCTGAATTCTTTGTCAGATCAATGTTATAATTACAGGTAGGTGCTACAATGTTCTTTCCTTAAACAAATGTGGGTAATATGAGATTACCTCATATTCAAAGGTTTCGGCTAAATTGTTATGACAGTTAATTTTTATAGTTGATAAAAATCAATAAAAATCAACTGCATAATTGACTAACCACAAACACTTGAGCTTTGGCATTGCCCTTGCTAAGGAAAGAAATAAAAAAGTGTGTATATATCCTGATGTGGCACTTTGACTCGTTCTCTGGTGGTCCAACTGTAAGACCACGACTGATGATAGCGAGGAATTCTTAGGTGGCAAGCTACTTGGTCTGCCTCGAAGGTTTGGAGGGGTCCAACCAACTAAACTACAAACTATTGAGCCAAGTACAACACAAGCACACTCTTTGTTCTCTGTCATGTTCTCTGCTCTTCTTACGGACAAGGTTGTGTTCTGGTGTTGCATAGGAACATGACCCTGAACCTGTTCTCTCTTTCCTGCAGGACGGCGAGATCGGCCACTCTCTTTCTGTAACCACCTTTTGCTGTGTTGCCTGCTGGCTTATTCTTTGAATTTTCCTTCTCCCTTCACTTTTATCAACATGCATATGTATATGTACAAAGAAAGAGTCAGAGACTGAGACAGGGTCAAGTGTTTTAGGTGGGAATATGGAACGCAAGGGGTAGACTCAAAACTGCAAATACCACCCCATTTACCACGCTTTTGAACTTGAACCCCTTTTCTATTTTCCCCTCTTTACTCAAGAGTGAGTAACAATGCGTTAATGGGTGTGGATCAAGTGTCTGTCTTTTTCATCTTATAGCGTACCCTTCTTTGGCAACATGTTAGGGGAAGAGGGGAAGGACAAAGCCGCCGGTGGTAGCGGTGTTGCATGGAAAATCTATTCTCGTTCGGTTTCATGGACTGATAGGTCTCCTCACAGCCGAAAGCCACCAACAAATAGCAAACCAAGACCACTATTGCCACCCCTTCAGCCTCTTTCAATCAACAAGCGCAACGTGGAGGAATGGCCTAGTGCTGGATCTGATGATCTTGGAGTTTGGCCACTTCCTCAGACTCCAAGAGGCTCCATCAGAGCCTATGATTCAAGTCAACCCACCAAGGATTTTCTGTTCAAGAGGGACAAATTGGCCTTCTTTGACAAGGAGTGTTCCAGAATTGCTGAGCACATATACTTGGGGAGTGACACAGTGGCCAAGAACCATGAACTCCTCAGGAAGAATGGAATCACTCATGTGCTCAACTGTGTTGGGTTTGTTTGTCCTGAGTATTTCAAAGGTGATTTTGTGTACAAGACACTTTGGTTGCAGGATAGCCCCACCGAGGACATCACAAGTATTCTCTATGATGTGTTTGATTACTTCGAGGACGTCCGAGAGCAAGGCGGGCGTGTCCTTGTCCATTGCTGTCAGGGCGTTTCTCGATCAACGACCTTGGTGATTGCTTATATCATGTGGAGGGAGGGACAGAGCTTTGAAGATGCTTTTCAGTTTGTGAAGACTGCAAGGGCTGTGACCAATCCAAACATGGGTTTTGCCTGTCAACTTTTGCAGTGCCAGAAACGGGTCCATGCTATGCCTGCAAGTCCAAATTCTATTCTCAGGATGTACCGGATGGCTCCTCACTCCCCCTATGACCCTCTTCATCTGGTTCCCAAGACGGTAAGCCAGCCAGGTGCACGAGCACTTGATTCTCGTGGGGCCTTCATTATTCATATTCCTTCTGCTATCTATGTTTGGAATGGGAAACATTGTAACTCAGTGATGTCATGCAATGCAAGGAGTGCAGCCTTTCAGGTTATCCGTTATGAGAAGGCAAAGGGTCCAATTCTGAGCATCCATGAAGATGAAGAACCACCTGGGTTTTGGATTGCTCTTTCTGATGAGCAACGCTCATCAGGTGATTCTGACAAAGGAGGGGTCATGGAGGAAGAACCAGTGTTGCCCTCTGAAGGGATGGAGAGTGCAGGGCCCAATTATTTGGGGAATGGTCCGAGAAAAGTTTATGCATATGATTTGGATTTTGAGATTTTCCACAAGGCACTTGCTGGTGGGGTTGTTCCACCTTTTTCCTTGTCTGATCCAGGATCGGAAACTTGTCTTCCTGCTAGAGAACACGGTTGGGCAAGACTGAGGCGGAAGTTTGCTAGTGGACTACTCACATCCCCCAGATTGAACAGTGAAGCTGATTCAACCCCATGCAATGATCAATCCAGTGCAATTGTGGAAGCTGAAAAACAATATGCTGCACATGAGCCTTTGTCACTATCATCTAGAGAAACGTGTGGCTCACCAGATTCATTTGAATGCTATCCAAATAACAGCTTAGGTAGGGAAAAAGGTGATCATGAAGCCATGGATTTCTCTGTTCATGGTGTTTCTTCATCATTGCCTCTGTCTCCTCCTGGCACATCAAATCCTTTTCCTTGTTTTATAAGCTGCAGCCCAAAATTCAACTCTAAATCTCCAACACTTTCACCTTCAAGTTCTGATTACGCCAGCTCATTTACTTTTTCACCTTCTTCTACCAATTGGTCAGACTTGTCTTTTGTGTCTTCTCGGCAGCCATCACCATCTGGCCTTGAATCAGCTGAACCCCTTTATGTTAAAGATGCATCTTTCTCGGAAGGTTCCTCTTTACTTCATAAAGAAGCTGTCTCTTCGCCCTCGGAGGCATTTTCAGCTCATTACACATTAGAAGGGGCAAACTCTAATTTGTCCTTGAAAGGTTCTTCCCTTTCCATTGCAGAGCGCAGGGGGAGTCATCCACCACCTCTGATGTTGATATCCTCAGCCAGTGAATCCTCTCACATCCCCAAGAACCTGGTAAGATCACTGTCTTTCTCTTTGCCTGACTTAGATGATAATGTGGTGAAGGATGATATTTGCAAACAATCTGACCATGAAAACAAGGGAACATGGCTAATTTCAGATGACTACGTCATTAGTTCAGGTGTTGAACCCGAGAGTGAAAATTATTATAAAGAGGATCGTGGTACAGAGTTATGTAAAATGATGGCTGAGCTTGAGATACAGGAGAAAGAAAATGGGATGTGAGTTGATCCCGATGTGTGTAAATTTTGGATGTAAATTTGCATCCACGCTCGGACTATTCCGTGCGTGCTGAATAATATAGATTATGTGCATGCCGGGCCTTATAGTTGCAGTTGAAGTGCACAACAGTTGTTTAAAGTTCTTAACTGAATATGGAGTTTGTCTTTCTTAACTTTATAGCTTCGTCGGGAACTCGTGATAAAATTGGTGTGTACAAGTTAATAGAAATAGGTTACGGTGTTGTTGAAGTGTCATTAGTTACTGCTTTCCACTAAAACAAAACCAAGTTTCAAAACCTATATTTAACTTGAGTGATTCAAAGCCGACATGTGTTAGTTCTCAGGACTTGCATACAACACGGTCTACCAACTAACGTAGAATTTTATAAAAAAAATTGTGAGAAGAGTTTTTATATATTATCATGATTTTCTTGTCTGGCACTTAGGATGGTGAGCAATCCTACCTCATTATGTCGAGAAGTTGATTCTATTTTCTACTTGGTTTTCAGGAGGACTGCAACTAATAACATACGAAAGATGGATTGTAATAATAAGCCTTCAAATGTTCTGCCGATAATATAGTGAAATCAGAACATGCAGCCAGCATTGCTGATGATGGTTTCGGTAATTTGTTCATATATACCAAAAAGATGGTTTCAGTAATTTCTTCATATACATATACCAAAATTCTGCGGAAAGGTGACATTGTGGTGCAGCTATTCTTTAAAGCCATTGTTGGACCTTAAAAATGCCATTGTGGGACCCAACGCACTACATCTCATGGCTCTATTGGACCATGACCGCGTGCTTGAGCTCTCTCCTCTGTTCCAGCCATCATCCTGCGACAGCTTCGCCTTTTTCGCTTCTAATTCCTTGTTAATTTCTTCCCACACGTTTACTCCCCCATTTTCTGTAAAGAAATCCACATATCAAAATGTTTTCATGTTTCTATACACCGTACACTCCAAGAATCGTATGTGTACATTACCTTTAGCAGGGTTAAGACCTTCCCTTTCTAGCTGGCAACTTCCCTCGGTAGTTTGATCACCCGTAAGTTTTTCATCAGTGCTACCATTAGTTGCTTTTGTTGGATTGACGAAAGCACCACTAGAAACAACTACAGTTTTCGAATCAAGATGGCCACGCTTAACCATTCGAACATCAACAAGCGATGCATAATCTATCTGTAGAAGGAAAACAGTCATTTTCAAGCAAATAAACAATGAGCATATAGTTCTATTGAAAACAAAAAAAGTTCTTTAGACATTCAATTTCAGCCAAGGCTTTATCGCTTCTTCATGATAGAGTATCACAAAATAAAATACACTTGCATCGGCAAGAGGATGGCTGGAGATTAATTCTTTTATATAAACCTACGCTTTATCAATTCATTGGATTTAAATAAACCAGGCACCTCTTGTACATTATTTACCGTGGCGGACATATTAACTTTCCCCCTATCATATAAGCTACAACACAAAAATAAAATAATTGGAAAAAAAATAAAATGAAGTAACTTTACCTCTAAAGAACCATCCTCCCGATAAGGGGATGCATCAGACTGTTCAAAAGAAGATGCATCGTTCTCTGTTTCTTTCTTTAAGTCAAGTGGATATTCTAAAACCAGTTCCAGCCAAATCCGGTTTGATTTAGCATCATACTGAGATATTTTCCCAACCTGCAAGGGCATAAATGAAATACATATTAAATTAAACTTTCGACGCAAGATTTTTTGTGATGTAATTCAAAAGCAAACTTTATATGTACCCTAAAGGAGGAAAGTTCAGGAGTGAATGATGCTGATAACTCGATCAATCGATAAGCAACTACATCACCCTCCTGCAGTGTATGATTAAGTTATTAAAAAGCACCAAAAGAGTACCATGCAACATAATTTACAGATTCAAAGCACAGAATACTGATAAGCTGAATGGTTAACCAGAAGCTGAAAGGACTCCTTACATACAGCCATGGGTAAATTGTCAACTATTCTTCGCAGAATGAGAATTGCCATAAGTACACATTACTTAGGGGGAAGGAAAGAAAAACACCTTAGGCAAACCGGTATAAGGTTGAAACTTTTCAAAATCTACTACATTGAAAGTAGGTTCCTTTTCAGCATTTTGAACTGTAGAACACTCTTGACTGGAATACTCGTAGCCATCATGTTTATGGAATGACATTCTCTCCTTACCCCATTTCTGGCCCTTCTTCTTGTTAGTGATTCCATTCCACTGAAATGTTTCCTGAAAGATCCAGATAACATTTACAAATAAATTGAAATATCATGGAAAAAATAATTGCATATCTCCTGATATTCAAACACCGAGAAGATGAATCTCTATCTTCTGTGAGGTTTTGACAATGATACAATTGTGCACCAAAAATTGAGTAATTACTCAACGTAGCAAGTTCAAGAACTTCGAGATATTAGCCTTTTAGTGAGAATCAATATATGGATTACATTACAAGGTTCAAATGCTATAAAATTTATAACAAGTCACATTGATTCCTCTCAAAGTATCACTCGAAAAATAATCCTAAAGAATTTTGTTAGCTTCCTCCCACCTCTCTCAACCTATAGGGCCTCTAATAAAGGAACTAAGAAAAGGCTGTTTAGTATATTTTGTACTTTCCAATCAAAAGTCACTTCCGAGAGGAATATTCTTTATTATCCTTCATCAACTCAAGTCTAAAAACCTAGATAAAACATAAGAAGTTCAAATGCAAATAATAATATAATGCATAGTACATTTTTTTGGTAAAGTTAACAATATCACTTTTTTGTTGACTAATTTATGATTGAGAGTAAAACAGAGATGATATTGTGAATCTTTTATTGAGGGAAATCAAACCAACCACCGAAAACTGATAACGTGGTACTGCCTGATCTTGATCTGCATTAAATAGACCATTGAACATATATCAGATCATGAAAGTGATTAATTGCTACTTCATAAATCTTTATAGATGAGATTTGACTTCAAACCTTTTTTAAGGGGCTCAAACCGAATGTGTCCTGGCCTAATTTCCACCGGAACAACGTCATCCTCTTCTTCACTCTCTTCATCAGATTGTTGTTGTTGTACATCAGAAACAACACAGTTATTATCTTTGATAGGTAATTCTTGTTCATCTTTTTCAAGCACTGGAGTCTGATGGAGCTGACAATTTGAAGAGAAGAACATTTCCTTTCAGAGAAAATGATTATAATTTGTAAATTTTGTTAATAGTAAGCTTAGACAAATGACCTCCAAGACAACAGGTGAATGATTTCAACCTTTACAAATTATGAGACCTGGGCATCTTACTACCCAAAAAAAAAATCGATAACTCAACAATTTCGTATAGAGATAGTGAATCCATACGCAGTGTTGTACAGATTATGGAAAATGGCAGCAAGACAATAATTCATTACATGTCATATAGAGGATAATGTGCAGGCAAATGGCAGAAGTCGCATAACAGTTGAAAAATATAATGTGTGTGTTAAATGCATAAAAATTCCCCTAAATTAACTTAAAAGTTCAATTAGCCAGACCACAGACTCGCCAAAGATGACAAGATGATGCAAGAGGAGATGAACAAACATCAATGAAGGTATTGAGTCTTTCCTTGACACTTACGCCATAACAGCGAACATAGTAGTGATTGCAAACCCAAGGAATTCCAGAACACAATAGCACTACAATAGCAACTATTTAAGAACTCTGTTCATAAGATCCAATCCCATATAAAAGGTAATATCTTCAGCAGCATTATAGAACCAGTTTACCTTTTCCTGCTTCTCCTTCTCTAACTTTAGTTCCCTCAGCCATCTTCTTTTAGCTTTCTTCCGGCGAGCACTTCTGCTAGGCAACTGAAAAAGTAAAATACAACCAATAAATGTAAAATGTAAATACTTGACACTCAGCCCTTCTTTAGTGAAGAGATGAACTACCTAAGTATTTATTGACCATTGAAACAGAATAAAAAGTGACATGAAGTGTCCACAAAGATGATTCCTAAAGCATTGAACACCCACTAATCTCCAAGGGCTACAGTATACTATCTTGAACTAAGTAAGAAAGACAGCCTAATTTAGTTATCTCAGGACAGGACTATATTACTGACCGAATACCCAAATTGGTCCTCTATATGCATGGGACATAACGTTGGTCCTTCAAATATTTTTAGATATGTGGTCCTCCCTTCATTGTGTAACATGAACATCAGTTTAATCTCTTGATGAATCGGTGTATCTTCAGATACCCATTTGATTATGAAGTCTATTACTAGCCCTACTGATCAAGGCAATTTATTGGCAATTCAATTTGGCTGCATCAAGTTCTATTCATATGCTTCAGGTGGAAATTAAACACATGTTCACATATCCTACCAAACTTCATTTTACCTTTAGGGAAGGATGGAGAACACAAGAAAAAAGCATCAATTAGACTCAAGTACAAGCAGTAGCCTCTAATTTAACTTGATGAAAAAAAAATTGCTCGCTAAACTGTTCTATCTTTGTTTATAAGACAAAGAATCTAGCTTAAATCCTTAAACACTCCACATGAAGAGAGATCTGGCAACTTTATAATAAAAATCAACTTTCTAAGTTGGGTCAAGTTTCTTTTTTTTCTCGTTTAGGCTTCTGAGAACCTAAAATCCCATAAAACCCAAGCCCCAAACCAACTTTTATGTAATCCCAACACCAAGATTCCCAAACTGTGTCTTCTTCGACCACAAATTTCGCAACTCTCTAACCCAAGCTCCCAAACTGTTGCCTGAACCACTGAACCAGCACTTTTCTCAACCATGCTGTTGAGGTTTTTGACTCTGTTTGGTTCCTCTGCCTCTGCAGCTCTGTTTGTGTGGTTCACTTGATCTCTTTCTCGCTTCACTGTTCATCTAGCTGGATGGGAGAAATGAGGATCTCTTGAGCTATTATGATTTTAATTTGGATGATCCATTTTAGAGGTCTAGTCTAGGTATTCATGTGTTGCGTTTTGTACTAGGAGTAGTCACTAGGCACTACGACAGTATTATAAGTTGCTTTGTTTGTCATTTATGACTTGTGAGTTACAAGTTCTGTATAGGTTTAGTTATTGACTTTCTTATGCTTATTAATCCATCATTATAAATTTAAGCTTAATTAAAATAGTTATTGTTATATGAATTCTTTTATTATTAATGTTATGCTATCTGCATCTATTTGAATTTTATATATCTTGTAGAATCTTGCACTTCTTGTTATGATTCCAAAATTTATGATTTTGAATTCCCTTTCCAAGTCTAAGTAGAATCTCAAGTTTAACTATCTTGGTTCAATGCAAACAGGATATATATGTGTATATTCAAAAGTAGTACCAAATAAAGTCTTACCTTTTTAGTTCCACTTTCATCTTGAGGCTGAACAAACCTATACATATCAGAGAAAAATAAGGGAAAACATTTTACATTTTTGATATTCAGAACATGGACATCCTCGTCATAAGGGGACAGGAATTTAAAATTGTGTGAAAATAATAACAGGAACTGCGGAATCAAACAATCTATATATAAAATAAAAAGGCATATTGCTTTCTACTCCATGAAAGCACGCCTCTTAACCTGCAAACATAGACATATAAACAAAAAATAGCCAAGATAAAAGATCACCAGACATGCAGGCAAAAAATTGTTAATAAAATTATATCAGCTAGTTGCCCTGCCTGAAAAGTACCAAATATGCACTGCAATGAACAATCAGAGAAGGAAAAGGTACACCATTGACATGTCATAGAAGTCACAAGTGTAATGAAAATGCACCTTGTTTCATCACTTGGACAATCATTTTTGTCATTCTTCTGTTTATCAAGGTTGCTTGACTTATTTAGATCGCTAGATAAATTGGAAGACTTCTTCTTGTCCTTCTTGACAAGACTCAGTTGGTGATGAACACAGCCTTCAGAGCTTCCATTTTCCTCCTCATGGACCTCAGGAATGACTGACAAGTTTTCACTAGTTGACAATTTAATCTTCTTCTGACTGAATGTCAAAGATAATGGAATAAAGTTAGCAACCCAGGTTTACAAGCTCAAATAACTACTTCCAGAGTCCAAAAACAAGGAAAAAGAAAAAAGGTTTCGAAGAGAAAAAGGTAGATCCCTACTTAATCATACCAAATGAAGTTAAAATAGTAGCAGAAAGATTGATACATAGATTACTTTGATAGCATAGACAGAACATCAATACAAAAGTTACATAAACAAAACTAAATAGGATGGATTGGCTCAGTAGTTCGTTAGGCATCCTATGCTCACATTAACGCAAACGGGATTAGGTTTTTGGCTCAATGGATTCAATAGCATTACGCTTGTGGTATTCTGAGCTTAGAATGCGTAACTACCGACCCAAACCATCACAGTTAGTTTTGTTTATGTTACTTTTGTATTGATGCTTTATGAAATATGTTCTGTCAACATTATAAAAGTAATCTATGTATCAATCTTTCTGCTCCTATTTAACTTCATTACTTTCTGGAAGGAGCAAAAAACGAAAACAAAAATAGATTCCACAACATTCAGAAAAGAAAATACAACTTAAAAATGATGAAAAAAAATTCTCAACTCTGTAAACTTTGTAGCACTAAAAAATCAAAATTTGAGGACAGAGCTAACCTAGGGCTCTTGAGCTTCTTTGAAGCTTTTCGTTTCTTGGAGGTTGCCTTCCCATCCGATTTAGATTCCACATAAACAGCATCTTCTAGTTTGTCATCGTTATCCTCTTGGGACATGGTTTCTTCTCCTCCAGAATCTTCTTGAAGAACCTCAGTTGCAAGAACATTTGGAAGCTCTATAGATTCACGCGCAAGAGTGGCAGGTGACAGCATTGCAGGTTTTTCATCAGTCCATGTGCTTCCTTTTCTTTTCACACTACCACATAAACGCCGTAAGCAGAAGCTAAAACGAGAGAACATCATAGAATGCGGGTGAAAAACACAGAGATAATTGTTTAAGCTAACCAGACAATGTCCTTGTCCTTCAGAATGCAAGTGGACTCAAAAGATGGTATAACAAAACCATCCATCTGCATTGAAATCCAGCAAAAAAAATAGGAATCACCACAGTTATCCGGGAAATTTCAGTCGTCAAATAGATACACTCAACAACTCATAAACCAATCGAATCGTGAAATCGAGATATAATATCCTAACATATTTGTTTTATGATTGTTGAACATGAAGACGTAGAAGAGAGATGGAACATGCATATGCAAACATACCGAGAGGATGATGCCACGGGGACAGGTGCGGTGGAGACGGAAAGTGTTGTGCAGATGAGAGGCAACATCAGAAATGGTGTTGTGCTGGGGTTTAAGCAGAAACCAACAACGGTTCAATCCTTCCTTCTTCTTTGACTTGCTCAGCATGCCACGATCCTCGAACACCACGCGAAGTCTCACCATCTCCGCCATCGCCTTCAATGCGCCGCTGCTGACACGGATTTTCCGGCGACCGTGATTGCTCCTCTATGGTTCGCTTCTTAAACCCTCGCTAAGCCTATGAACCACGACACGACCCACACTCCTAGCTCTTGTGACCTCAACCTTCACCCCAATTATATATTTTTTTCAAATATTTAAGATCGAATTCTTTTTCAATTCATTTTTAAATATTTTTAGCCCATTTTAAAAGTAAAAAACTTGTTAGCCATTCCACGAAGATCTTGCTTTTAAGTTTAAAAACTTTTTATTTTCATTTTTTAAAATGAATGGCAAACAGTAGGTCTTAATAATGTCAAAATAGTAATAGTATTACAACATGCTTAAAATAGTTACTATCACAATAATAGTTACCCACAATAATATTTGTCATAATTTAAAGTTTTATTCATTTTTTACCTTTATTACATCACATTATTTTTAAAATTTTATATATATATTTCTTTTACAAGATCTTATAAAACTTTTATTTAGTGCTATATTATTTACTAAAAATAATTTAGTAATTAAAATGATAAAGATGTAACATCAAATCAATGATAAAAAGTGTAACAGTAAACCCATAATCCAAAAATTGCAATCATAAATCGAATTTAGACTTTGTGGTTTATTATTATTATTATTTTGAAAGATAAGATGGTAAGTTTTATCTAAGTATATTATTTTGAAACACTAATATAAAAATTCATCTATGATTTAAATGAAATGTTTTACCACATTTACACTAGTTCTAAGCAAATTTAGATCCTTGATTAGGTTCTAGTACTTGCTATTTTTTTAAAAAGTAGGTATCTAATAAATTATAAATTTATTTTAATTTTTTAAAAATATTTTTTATATTTTGTTCTTATTATTATACTGACTTTTATAAATGATAATAAAATATTTTATATTTTTCTTTCTATCTCTTGATTTAATTTTTATCAAAATTCAAAACAAAATACCGTATTTAAGGTTGTGTATGCAATTTCACATACACTAATGATATATTGATATTTATAATTTAAAAACATTTACAAATATATACTCTAAGAAAAATACTAATATAAATATAATATCACAAATAAAAAAATTATATAAAAAGTAGTTAAACTCGTATTTCATCATTTTAAAATATGATTTTGAAATTTAACAAAATAATTTTCTTAAACATGAAACGCCAGAATATGAGTGCAATCCAATATTTTGCAAACAAAAGTGTTGTCTATAATTTATCTTCCTTGTGTAAAATATATATACATGTTTGAATAAGGCCACTAAGAATCTTTCTCGTTCTCTTATAATGTTTTAACTCATCTAAGGACACCATTTTTCTTCCCATGTAAATCTTCCACAACATCCAATAATAAATACATATAAGTTTTTCTATGAACATTTACGAGAGAAAAAACTAGTTAATTCGCAAAAAAAATTAATATAAATTTTATATCTTTTATACTTTTAACACAACTAATTAATTTTAGTTTATAAAATTTAATTTCACTTTTTTCTTATTTTTATCTTTTAGAAGTGTCTATAGAAAAAAAAAATCACTTAATTAAACCGTAATTTTTTATAATAATGACTTGCTTAGTTTAAGATAAAAAAAAATCTTTGAGTGTATATAAAATAACTTGTTATCATTGGATTTAGATGAAAATATTACTAACTCTTGATTTGTCCACTTTGGAAAAGTGAGATATTTACCTTAATTATTATAAGTAAAAAGAAGATTATGGATAGATGAAAATATAAATGTCTTAGAAGTAGGAGCTTTTTGATGACAAAAATGGAAACTATGTAGGATACCCCTTCAACCCAAAAGAGAAAGACAATGAGACTACAATAACTCCTTTACTATATTGGCTGAAGATGTGAGTAGATAGAAGATGATCATCACTCAGAAGACATGTCATACAATTGGTCTATGTGTTAGATGCTCTCATAGGTTGCTACTTTTATCACCACTCTTCTACAGAGTGACCAAAACCATTAACAAAAAGTAAGTCACAACGCACCATCAAATATAACCTCCTTTCTTAAATTAAGCATGAGAGAAAGTTTTGAAATGAATAATTAGTAACTTTTTTTAGCATTCATTAAGGTGATATAAAAAATATGAACATAGTACACATTATCCATGAATTAGTTTGTTCTCACTTTGCAAGTTGGTTCATGGAAAACGTGAATGCCATTCGTTTTCTATCTCTCATGGAAGGAGGGAGGGTGTGTCGGTGAATGACGATGATACCCTCGCGTGGGGAAGGGAGTGGAGAACATCAGTTATAGTGTGTAATATAAGGTATGATTATTACATTACAATAATAATAATAATAATAATAATAATAATAATAATAATAATATTATTATTATTATTATTATTGAGAGTGGTTGCTTGGGAATGCAATTGCTGAATGAGGAAAAGAATATAAAGAAAAGGGGAAGAGGTGGATCTGAAATCACATGGGACTCGCCCACAAGAAAACGTAGCTTTCTCCGGAGTGTTGGTAAGAGAAGAGGAGGAACAAGCACTTGTTACTGTTTCTTAGTTTAGTGATAGAGAGACAAAGTGGAGAGATAAACTAGAGAGAGAACTCACTCCATTCCTAATCGGAGCATGGCGGAGCTCCGCCACTCCTCTTCCCTCGGCAGCCGAGCAACCAATTCTCCGATGAAGCGTGACGCCCTCGGCGGTGGCGATTCCTCCCCTCTCATTCCCGACAGCCACCTCGCCGACGACGACGAGCACGATCGCCACTCCTCCAAGGACCGCGACAGGCACGTCTGCTCCTTCTTCAACGACGACCTTAGGGTTTCGCCTCACAGCTCCAGGATCTCTCTTTTTTTCACCATCCTTCTTCTCCTCGTTGGTGTAGTCTCCGTATTCACAATCTTCCATAAACTCGTGAGTCCTCTCTGCCCGCATTTTAAGATTTACTTATAATGCATTGCATCCTTTTTCGCCCTCGATATGTGGAAAACGAAATTTCTAGTTTGTATTTTGTAGTGTTGTTTTTTTTTGTCTGAAATTGAATTAAATTAGTATGCAGAGTCCATAGACTGTTCTTATTTTGATTTTGATTTGGTAAAACTTCAGTTATGAGTAGCTGTACTAGTAATGCGTGTATTTTTTTTCTCATACAAAATAAAATAGTTCGGCTGGTGTAGTCATATTTCTTACTCTTTGTTTTTAGCAAGTTCTTATGATTGAATTCGTGTTCAATTTATTGTAGAATGCCCCTTACTTGTGTAAAAAGGACGGCATTGTTCTTCATTGCCCACATGTAAGTTCTCATTAGGACCCTTGTTTTGATTTCGTTTCATTTCCTCCTTCTCTACTGTTCATCGACAATAGTGTTATTTTCTCTTCTCATGTCCTCTTTGGTATTATTTTCAGGTTAAGGAATCGCCATCTCTTTGGGAAAATCCTTTTTCATCGACGACATCTTGGAGGCCCTGTGCTGAGCGCTGGGATGGTGTTTTATCAGGTTCCCTTGGTTTTCTCTGTTCATTAATATATTTATTTATTCAACATCTCATCAGCATTGCAAGCCATGCCAAAAGAGGGTATTAAGAAATTAAGCAATGACAACATGTCTTCATTCAGAAGCCGTGACAATTTAACATATTTTTCTTTTGTCAGTAGTATCAAATAAGAGCGAGTATAATTGGTCTCTCAAGACTGTGATGTTACCATTTAGTTACCACTGCAATGTGATTTTTGTAATGGAGTGAATGGACCCTTTAACATTTTTCATCACTCTCTTCTTCCTTATCTAAAAAAAAGGAAAACTCTGCCAAATTCTTGAGTTTAATTACTTTACTTGTAACAATGGGTTCTGCTAAAGTGATCTAGTAATTAAGTGTTTCTTTTATTTCTTAATGTAATATTCCCTATTCATCTCTTATACGTTACTTGGAATATGTTCATACAGTGCTGTGTATGTTGTTTCTAGTATTACTGCTATTGTTGACAGTACTTTTATACTTCCATGTAGAGCTTCCTCATGAAAATGAAACAAATGGCTATATATTCATCCATGCTGAGGGTGGTCTAAATCAGCAGAGAATTGCGGTATGAGATAAGTTCTTTCATTGTGATGTTCTCTATCTTAGACTGTTTTTCTTTTCTGAAATTGACCTTGAATGTGACATTTTACTGTGTGCCCGTTTTTTCTCTCATAGCCATTGTTCTCTTGTTGTCTGCCCACTTTAGTTGAAGAATCTCCTTCCAATTGTAAAATATGTGAGCATAATGTTCTTCGAACTGTCTGATAATTAGAAAGTAAAAGAATAACCTAGGAACATTATTTCCAATTAGAAAGTAAAAGAATAAACTAAGAGTCATTAAAGATACTGATAAAGTGCCATCTCATTCTATACTATTTCCAATTTACTAGCAAACTGCTATGCCACTAGAATTAGTGTTTAAAATGGGCCTTCATGCAAGATGGTGTTGATTTCACTTTCTTGTATTGTACATTGAAATGACAGTCTGTGGAAGGTTTATTAAAATTATCATATAATATTTATCTGTCAATGATTCACTTTTCCAAATCTTCTAAAATGCAGATATGCAATGCAGTGGCTGTAGCCAAAATAATGAATGCCACTCTTATTTTGCCAGTTTTGAAGCAGGATCAGATTTGGAAAGACCAGACGTGAGATCTCTTGCCCAGTTTTTTATCATGTTGTTTATATAAGTTTAATTAGGTTAAGAATTATTTGGTTCCTGCAGTTGACACCTTTTTTTAGTGGAATTTTAAGTTGTGTAATGATGCTCTTAATTAGCAAATTACTTTTGACAGAAAGTAAAAGACATGGTTAACCAGTCATCTGTTCGTTTTCTTGCCTGGGGTGGTAGTTTTGAAGATGGTTCTCCTTTCTAACCATGATGATGCATTTCATGATTTCAGGAAATTTGAGGACATTTTTGACGTGGATCACTTCATTGACTACCTGAAGTATGATGTTCGTATTGTACGTGATATCCCAAAATGGTTTACTGATAAATCAGAGCTATTTTCTAGCATAAGGTTTGATAGCTTCATGTATTTTTTATTAATATGTTGAGAACTTAAAATCCCTAGTTGGTATAAGAGATGGATAAATATATCCTTTTTCCCCCTTAAAATTTAACAGTGGAATATTATGTCCTCAACTACTCTTTTTATTTTCTGTTTTTATCAGTGTACTGATTGACAACAGGTGTCATTGAAGTGATGGCTTTTGAGACCACTGACCAGATAGCATGAAAATTATGATTCCATAGCTAGAGATTCCCGTGCTTTTTTATTTGAGTCGTTTGAACTCTTACATCCCAAGTTATAGCTGATAAGAGACAGATAAATATGTCAAGAGCTAGTTAGCTTTTTGTTGCTTTTCTGTTTCATCCATAGACTAGCTAACTTCTGGTTTTGGTGGAAGTGCTAGTTCTTGTGACAAATGATAATTATGAATTTAAATTACTTGTGAATTAAAGATGTCCTGAACTGGTGATGATTTGTTTTGGGAGGGGTGGGGGTATGTCCAGAGAAGACACAAACAATATTCTGTCTATATTTATTCTTTTGATCATCTAACTTTTTACATGTTTCTCTTAGCTTTTGGATATTGTTACCAATGATTTCAACCAAGATGTTTCTGATAGTTGGTGTTTGTTATTGACGCTTTCTGTGATTCAATACACTTGTGTTGACTAACAAAGCAAATATATCTTGTCATTCAGACGGACTGTAAAAAACATACCAAAATATGCACCAGCACAATTTTACATCGATAATGTTCTGCCCCGAATCAAGGAGAAGAAGATTATGGCTCTGAAACCGTTTGTTGACAGGCTGGGGTAGGCCAAGGATGATATATATGTCATGTGCCACTTTTTTGTATGTAATTGATTGCGTCATGATGTTTGAGTTCTTGTTTCAGATATGACAATGTTCCTCCTGAAATCAACAAGCTGAGATGTAGAGTTAATTATCATGCGCTGAAATTTCTTCCTGATATAGAACAGATGGCTGATTCTCTAGCATCAAGAATGAGAAACCGAACTGGCAGTTCAAATCCTTATATGTATGTGACATTTGTGATCACAATCTTGACTGAGTTATGGGTGCATTTTTTTAATGTCAAGTGATTTAAGAATTTTACTGTAAACAGGGCTTTGCATCTTAGATTTGAGAAAGGTATGGTGGGACTGTCATTCTGTGATTTTGTGGGGACAAGAGAAGAGAAAGTCAAAATGGCAGAGTATAGGAAAAAGGAGTGGCCTCGACGGTACAAGGTGGCTATCCCATTTTTTTATCAAATCAGCATGAGCTCTAAGAACCTTCTATTGGAGCATTTTGATCACATTGTCTTTGTTGAAAAATGCAGAATGGTTCCCATCTGTGGCAATTAGCTCTGCAGAAGCGTAAGGAAGGACGATGTCCTCTAGAGCCTGGAGAAGTGGCCGTTATTCTAAGGGCTATGGGCTATCCTAAGGAAACTCAAATTTACGTAGCTTCTGGACAGGTGTATGGTGGACAGAACCGGATGGCTCCGCTAAGAAATATGTTCCCTAATCTGGTAAGGCTTCTTCTTCACTACCACATGAATTATAAAAAACGAGCATGGTGCTTCCTTTAAGTCCTGACGTTTTTGAACCTTTCTCTTGCTCTGCTTTTGATGAAAATCACATTCACTATTATGTAGTGAATGAAGTGATGTCATGGCATGGAGTGCTGATGTCAGTTAAGGCTATCAAGCAGTCAAACTATGATGCGATGTTCTCTTGCTCTATATAAATTTATTTATCCATTATAATATAGCAAATATGAGTTTATTTGTACGAGCTTCCACATAAGTTTTTATAGGGAAGAAAAAGATAAATTTGACTTCATCTTGGCATAATTCATGTATGAATTCCTTAGATTCTTTTGCAATGTGATTAATCTTTTCCCGACAACAGGTTACCAAGGAGGAGCTAGCAACCAAAGAGGAGTTAGATGGTTTCAGAAAGCATGTGACAAGCCTAGCTGCTCTTGACTTCTTAGTGTGCTTGAAGTCAGATGTATTCGTGATGACCCATGGAGGCAACTTTGCTAAGTTGATTATCGGGGCTCGTAGATACATGGGTCACCGTCTAAAGTCAATTAAGCCTGACAAAGGGCTAATGTCCAAGTCTTTTGGGGATCCGTACATGGGTTGGGCTACTTTTGTAGAAGATGTTGTTGTTACTCACCAGACTCGGACGGGATTGCCAGAAGAGACTTTCCCTAACTATGACCTCTGGGAGAACCCTCTGACTCCATGCATGTGTAGAGCCTGATTACAGCAATTTTATCAACGACAGTGGGACTTTACTCAAGATGCAATTGGGAGAAATATGCCATTTAAGTTACGAATTCTATCTATCTCCAGGGTAAACGTCGAAATGCGGGCTCCTGTCAATGTAAGCTTTGAGGTAGGAGGTGCAGTAAATAGAAATTTGAAGCAGATATAATGGCTTGAAGGGAATGAGATTGGACTGTTGGTTATCATTTTAATGAACAGATTTCCTATTCTGAGTATTCTCTTTGCCGAGACACCAGGTGGATTTTGTCTTTTCATCTAACATGTAGCAATTCGCTGATCACTTTTCTTCCAGGAAAAAAAATGATTTTTTTTGTACTAAGAAAAATGTGCAAATGATTAATGAATTACATTGCTATGTTTGTGATTATACGATGCATTGGCAGTAAAATGTGAGGGTGAGGATGATAAAGGCATTTTTCATGATTATTTAGGAGGATTTGGCTCCTTAAAAGTTCTGAGTGTAATTAAAGATGCTGTAGAAATTTTGAACTTTTTCTTTTCTAAATAATTGATTATTATTTACGCTTCCTCTTTTAATAGAGGAGCTAAAATATATGAAGTATGTCCATCACGATAGCTATTATGGATGGGATCATTCAGTCGATCGCTATTGCGGGTTATTGTCATGACAGTAGGCCAGTAGAGGTGTTTCTGGAAAGCTGCAAATGGTTGTTATGGTTACCTGATATGCAGTCTTGGATAAACAATGGACAATGAAAGACGCAATTGATGAAATAACCATACATGTGTACGGAAAAAACTTTGAAGTATTAATGAGGAAACTTTAAATGATAAGATGGCAAACAATACATATTATATTACTCACTTGGGTATTAAATATGACTTAGGTGTCTGATTCTTCTTTATTGAAGGGAATTTAACCATACCAAACGAAAGGGTAGTTTCTGAATGTTGTTGTATGTTGGGCAAGGCATCTGCTGGGACTGCGTGCGCAAGCAAAACCGTCTTTAACTAGTTCGCGACGTTGACCTAGTCAATGTAAACGTGAGGGTTACAACTTATAAGTCACGGTTTTGTCGATACATACATGTGTTTAACAACACAACACGTCTTTTCTTTATCTTGATCTTTTTCCTTTTTCGATCTAACAGTTGCATTCATAAATTTTAAACATTAATGAAAGAATCTTTAGTATATACCCTTCCAATAATGATTTAAAATGTTAAATATTTTATATTAAGATACAATAACCTATTTTACAAACGATTGTTAGTTTTCTTTAATGAGCATGTCAAAGAGATAAAAATTAGTCTCGGGAAGTCCCAACTAACGAACTAAAATAGTGGATATTTTTGTTGGCATATATACTCCGATGAACTTTGTGACAAAACAGGGGCACTGGCAGAAGCAATCATGAAGTGTTTCTTCTTATCCTCCATCTCTCTTTTTATTTTCCTTTGTCTATGTTTTGAGAGGTATGCATGACCTCATCTTCCTCTTTTTCTTTTGCTATAGTTTAGTAGATTGCGTGTTTCACTTGCACATATCCTTTCGGAACCTTCTCCACATTAGAAGAGGGGTTTGATCAGCAATTGCATCGCTATCTCATGCTTTCTTGTTAATTGCGAAGTTTTATTCAAAACCCATCAAGTTTTTCGCTGTTTCTTAAAAGGTTGTTCTCGTGAGTTGCTTTTAAAATTAAAATATAGTATTTCATCACCGCATGACTAAAGCTGCTCCGTATGTGGTTTATGGCTATCATATATCTATGATCAATTTCAAAAAACAGCATCTCAATTTCACTTTTGCCCTGGGCACCTTTCCTGCGTGAAGTCAACCTAGATTTCAGCATTTATGTTCATTAGCATAAATAGTTTTTTGAATTAGTATAATCAAGCTTCAATTTGGAACTGTGTGTGTGTGGAATAAGTTTTAAATTTATGAGCAAGCTTCAATTTTTTTCTAACTAATTGCAGAAAGTAGTAACGATGAATGGATTAAATTGAATCCTAATTTGCATAATCATGTCCTAGTGCAAGCTCTGGATGCCTTAATCTAATATTGTCATTTCAGTGTGTGGACTCAAAATGTATCCGAGAGTGACCGACAGGAAGCTAGCATTCCACCAAGAGGTTGGAACTCCTATGATTGCTTTTGCTGGACAATATCTGAAGAAGAATTCTTACATAGTGCTGAAATAGTTTCTCAGCGTCTCCGTGATCATGGATATGAGGTGTAGTTTCTGTGAGGAACCATATCTTATGAATGAGTTTGAATATGCTAGTAGTACTTTCGTTATATATAGATATGATAACTTTACTTCAAACCCTTGTAGTATGTTGTGGTGGATTACCTCTGGTATAGAAGGAAAGTCAAGGGTGCTTATCATGATTCTCTTGGGTTTGATGTGATTGATGAATGGGGGAGGATGCTTCCTGATCCAGGAAGGTGGCCTTCTTCTGAAAATGGGAAAGGATTTGCCGAAGTAGCTAATCAAGTACATGGCATGGGTTTAAAATTTGGGATTCATGTCATGAGAGGGATAAGCACACAAGCTGTAAACGCGAACACCCCTATCCTCGATACAAAAACGGTATTGCTGTGTATTTATGCCATAATTTAACTATATTTCTTTCTTGCTTTTTTAAGGACAGAAATCAGTTGTAATGGATGCCCCATTAATCTAAAGTTTCTCAATGATATCTTTCAATTTCTTAGGGAGGTGCTTATCAAGAATCTGGTCGAGTGTGGTATGCAAAGGACATAGCAATCCCAGAAAGGGCTTGTGCATGGATGCCTCATGGTTTCATGAGTGTGAATACAAAATTGGGAGCAGGGAAAGCGTTTCTGAGATCCCTTTATGAGCAGTATGCTTCATGGGATGTTGATTTTGGTAGTTGGACTACTATTTTACATTCTATTTTTATAATGCTCTATCACAACAAATTCTTGTCATTGACATAAATCGTGATGACTTCCAAAGTTTTATTGCATCTGCACCAATGAGTTTGGATAAGTGAATCATTTGTATTTATTTCTGGTAGAATAATTGTATTTTTTTCTCGTCAAGATTATTAACACTTCATTAGGTAGACTAGGTGTTTCGTGGTCTCATAAACTTCAATTAATATTTTAATATCATATTGCTGTAGATTGCCAATGTGTTCATATTTTATTCAGGGGTTATGCTGAAGTAAGAAAGCAACAGAAAGTACTCAAAACTATAGCATGTTGTTCAGGGGTTATGCCTTTCATTGGCAGTTATTTTAACATCTTTTCTACTTTCCATGCAGTGAAACATGACTGTGTATTTGGGGATGACTTTGATTTAAATGAAATAAGCTACGTGTCTGAGGTATTCTGCAGTTCTACTGTCCTCCTTGCCTCCGGCCCTCTTATTCTCATCTGAAAACTGAAATTGGCAATATCATGGAAGATCCTTTGGAAGCTACTAATTACATGTCATTCCATCCAGGTTCTCAAGGATTTTGATCGCCCCATTGTATATTCTTTGTCTCCTGGAACCAGTGTGACACCAGCCATGGCCAAGGATGTCAGTGGACTGGTCAATATGTATCGTATAACAGGAGATGACTGGGATACATGGGGGGATGTCAAATCACATTTTGATATTGCAAGGTGGTTACATACATATTTTAGTTCAACACATTTGTACCTGTCTTCAGAGTACCGTTCTATTATTTTATTTCTTAATCCCTGATCTGTTATTCCATCATTATATCATATAAATTTAGTTATTTGATTCTATCAGGGATTTTTCAAATGCTAATATGATAGGAACAAAAGGTTTAATGGGGAAATCCTGGCCTGATTTGGACATGCTACCCTTTGGATGGCTAACTGATCCAGGTAATGAGGCTGGGATGCTACTTTTTCTCTTTCCTGTATGAATATAATGACCCTTGTACTTTTAATCGCTTAGCTATCAACACCTCTATCTTCTTCCCTTTTTGTTATTTTAAACAAATAATTTTTATGTGAAACCAGAATCTTGTGGCATTGTAAGCATTTGTCTGCATATATATGTGTTTGTATGTAAATGTGTGTATATATATATTCACTCTTCTACGATGAGGACACTCTTGGTTCACTGAAACTGTTAGATTAGAAAACTAAGAAGATGTTCTGCAATCTCATCGTGGAAAATTGCCACAAACTGTTCAAATTTAGACTCACAGGAAAATGGATTATGACACTGCATTTTCACTTTATCTTTGTTTTTTGGAAGGTTCAAATAAAGGTCCACACAGGTTTAGTCACCTCAATCTGGAAGAAAAGAAGACACAGGTATTCATAAAAGCACAACTAAGTTCTTTTCTGATATATTCATGTGTTAAGTTTAATTAGTTTACAACAGTATATGCATTATCAATAGACCGAGTGAATGTCTTTTTATCCCACAGATGACTCTTTGGTCTATGGCAAAGTCTCCCCTTATGTATGGTGGGGATGTTCGGAAGATTGATCCTAGCACATATGATATTATAACAAATCCTACCCTTCTGGAGATTAATTCTTTTAGCTCAAATAATATGGAGGTATGCGAGCCATCTAAATTTTTTGGCATGGAGGGAATGATATTTTTATCAAATTAGTATCATATTTATGTTGCTGCATTGGCAGTTTCCTTATATTACAAGTGTGAAGAGTGAAGATCAGGATCTTAGTATGAGAAGAAGCGCCAAAGCAATAAAAACAACTTTCACCCATTCATTAAGCCTCACAAGGTGCACCGAGTCAAAAGCAAGGGGTTGGGCTAGTAAAAATCTTAACCAATATGTTGAAAGAATATGTTGGAAAAGGAGTCTAGGAAACGAGCATCTTGCCCCCTTCTGTGTACTCAAAAGACAACTTTACTTCCCATTGTAATCTTGCTTGTCTTTCAATGTTCCATTTTTCCTACCTCTGATTTGAGTAATAATGCTGTTAACAACATAATTTTTACTTGGATGCTGATACAGAGATGAAGTGAGTATGTATCAAGAGTATCATCAAGGGAAACATCATTTAGTTGCAACCGACAGAATAAAATTTTGTTTGGATGCTTCTCCAAAACGCAAGCTCACTTCTAAAGAGTTCAAGAGAGGAACATTTTCTCCCTGCAGGTGGGATTCAAATCAGGTATGTTTAATCTGCCTTTAGGCTTTGCAAAGGTGCATGTAGCCCCAGTGTGTAGTTTTTTCAATTTTTTCTGGGGTTTATACAATTCAAATATAATCTTGCTGGTGCTGTCTGTGCTCACCACTTTTATTCCAATCTTAATATTACTTTCCCAAGTTTTTTTATGTGAAATTACATTTAGATATGCATTTTTTATATGTATATTTTTTGTGTATTCTGTTAGAAATTGATTTTTGAGTCTTTAACAGATGTGGGAATTGAATCCTAATGGGACCCTGGTGAATAGTTATTCGGGCTTGTGTGCAACAGTAGAGTCTAGAGAAGGTGAAATTTTGTAAATACATACCACTTTCTGGATTGATTTTTTGTTCACGCAGTTGTTGATTTTTTCTTGTTTTTTCCTCTGATTTAATATTCATGATGCAAGTTGCTCATTTTTGTAGATACTATTAATTCTGGTGGCTTGCGCTCTTGGATTGCTACAGGAAGAAAAGGTCTGTTAACAAAAACTACATATAAATTTTGATTGTTTTCTTTCTGCAACTTCATCCAAACATCAGACAGAAATTACTGATCATAGGCATTTAATCACTTAATAGAAAATAAATCAATGTTTGGTTCGGTTTTAGAGGGAATAAATAATCTGAAGCAGTTGAAGTTGATTGATCTATGGTAAAAAAGTTAATAAAAATCACTGAAATGACAATTGCTGTTGGAGTATATTTGTTCATGGGAGAAAAAAACTATCAAATCCTAGAGAAGATAAATGAGTGTATAAACAAAGTAATTGGTTAGGTTTGAATTTGATTCAATTATAGGAAAGATAAAAAATCAATTAAACTTGTTTAATTGGACAAGCTTAACGGCTTGATCATCCAAGCCAATGAACACTCAGGAAAAATGGGCGTATTATATGTAAAGATGTCTATCGAATTTAGCCAAACTAGATTTGTTTATATTTGCCAAACATTGATTGAGGGTGAAGTAGCAGCATGTCACATTAAAGAATTCTTTGAAGTCATTCTGTTCTAATTCTTAGAATTGTTTCTCTGTGTAGGAGAAGTCTATATTGCTTTCTTCAATCTAAGTGAACGGAAGACGGTAATATCTGCACAGGCATCTGACCTGGCTAAGTTACTTCCTGGTAGAGACTTTAGTTCTTGTGAGGGCAGTGAAGTGTGGAGTGGAGATTCTATAGAAATAACTGAAGGGACCTTATCAACAGCAGTGAAAATGCATGGAAGTGCCCTAATTGTTCTGAATTGCAACCACTCCCCCAAAGAAGGAAAAAAACTGCATTTCCCTGGCTAGCTCAATTTTTTCCTATTTTATTGCACTCCCAATGTTTGAGCTTGTAAAATATGAATGTAAAATGTGGTTTCTTCCACTCAAGTGGATGATGATGATGATTGCTGGATAGAGGCTGCTGTGGAAAAACACATTCTATATGTTTAAATAAGGGTTAGTGATTTGCCTAATAAGCACCCACTATATAGCTTTACACTGAAGTAACCTATTTTCCATACTTCAAAAAATCAAGAATAAACCCTTATTTTAATTCTTCAGATCAACACATTGATTAATTTTGCTATAAACATTAAAAGGTAACTTCAATTTTTGGTTTTAGCTATTGTCACTCAACATAGTCCTATTATACTGTGTTAATCAATTTGGTCTTTACAAATGCCAATGTTGCAGGCTAAATATACTTCCAATCCACCAATGTACTCTGTTTTAAGCTTTGGAACATGTGAAGGATGTTTGTGTTGGCATATTTTAAGTCCAGAGTTTTATGGACACCTACAGTTTTGATGATGAAGTTTTTAGGAAGTTTCAATTAACATTAAAGATTTGTGCCATCTCACAAAGGAAGGTTGCTTGATAAGAAAGGAAAGGCATAAAGAGCATTCAAAGCTTTCAAGAGAGAAGATTGATGAAGATTTTTCTCAAGAGCTGAAGGATCAAAGGTAGAAGGTTCTGTTTTGGGTGTTGGATAAAAAGAGTAAGTCATAAATCCCATTCAAGACCTTCCCAAACAAGAGAGCAAGGTGTTTTCTCGCAAAAACGTTTTTCTACGCTTTTAATCGATTACCATACGTAGATAATCGATTATTTAACTTAAAATTTGAATCAAAATTGTTTAACGAGCAAAATAATCGATTAAGTGTCTTTGATAATCGATTATATTGATTCTGGGTTAATATAATCGATTATGGCCTTAATCTAATCGATTAAATCGGATCGATATTTGTTTTCCAGCTTTTAAACATGATATAATCGATTAAGTTTTTAATATAATCGATTAAATGAGTCGCTTTTGCGAAATTAATTCTAAATCAACCTAAGAATGGAAACTTTGGAGCATTTTTGAATTATAAAATGAAAGAGAATGTCTTAGGTTTAACACATCCGAAAAACACAAAACATTCAAAGTGTTTCGCGCCTTAGCTTTTTCAAAGCCGCTTCCCGCTTCTCTTCGCTTTGATCAAGTCTTTGGAAGTGGTGATCCGTGTGCTTAAGCTTTCTATCCAAAGACATTTCGGTGTATTCTTTTACTTGTTTTCAGTAAGGGAAAATTCATCCCTTGGATCTGCTTCTAAGGGAGGTGTTTCATCTCTCGTGTGTCAAGAGAGGTGGGTTTCATCCTTAGTGTGTCTAAGAAGGTGTTTCATCCTTAGTGTGTCTAAGGAGGTGTTTCATCCTCAGTGTGTCTGGGGAGGTGTTTCATCCTTAGTGTGTCTGAGGAGGTGTTTCCGTTTATCTTTATTTGTTATTGCATGAATTGGTGTTTGTAATTTCAATTAAAGATAGTGGGGAAAATCATCACGGATTTGTGGTGGTTGGGAACTGGATGTAGGATTGGCTTAATCCGAACCAAGTATAAATCTCTGTGTTCTTTCTCTTTCTCTTTATCTCTTAATTGTGGATCATTATTACAATTGCTAATCCCAACAGCGTTAATCAAAGGATTGGAAAAATTCACATCCAAGTTTTTGAAAGTTTTTCAAAACCCGAAAATTTATTTAAAAGAGAAAATTTCTTTAAAACCCAATTCACCCCCTCTTGGTTTTTACACTGCCGTCTTTATTTAACAATTGGCCTCAGAGCTGGTTTTTTGAAAGTTATTCAAAAACAAGATCCTTATGGCGCACAAAAATCAATCTTTTGTCGAACGTGCATCTATTCATAGACCACCACTTTTACAGGTGAAAACTATCCTTTTGGAAAAAGAGGATGGAAATTTTTCTAAGGTCTAATGATCAAGGCGTTTGGGATGTCATTGTAAATGGTCCATTTATTCCTATGATTGTTGTTGAAGAAGCGCAGGTACCTAAGAAGAAAGCAAATTGGAGCAAGGATGAATACAACCAAAATCAATGCGACATAAGAGCATGTAACATGATAGCATCTGCCTTAACCATTGATGAATTTTACAGGTTATCGGATTGCACAACTGCAAAGGAGATGTGGGACACTCTAGAAGTCACACATGAAGGAACGGAAGAAGTGAAACGATCAAGGAAAAACACCTTGATTCAGGAATATGAAATGTTCCGTATGAGCAAAGGAGAAACCATATGCGACGTACAAAAGAGATTTACTCACATCGTAAATCATCTCAAGGCATTAGGTAAGAAATTCGATCATCGAAGAATTAAATGTCAAAATTTTGAAATCTTTGGACAGGACTTGGCAACCTAAAGTGACTGGCCATCACTGAATCAAAGAACCTTTCAAACATGAACATGACAACTCTCTTCGGGAAGCTTAGAGAACATGAAATGGAGCTTGGACGTTTTAAAGGAGAAGAAGAAGACGTCAAGAGAAAAGACATTGCTCTTAAAGCGGAATCCGACAAAGAGGAGAGTAGTGATACTAATGATTCAGAAGACGATGATCTTGATAAATTTGTAAAGAAATACAAAAAGTTCATCAAGAAGAAAGGCAACCATAAGAAAGGTAAGAAATTTGAAAATTCAAATTCTAACGATAATTATAAATGTTATGGTTGTGGCAAAAAGGGGCACATGAGAGCAGATTGTCCGAATTCCAAGAAACCTGAAGAAAGGGAAAAGAAAAGTAAGAAGTTCTTCAAAAAGAAGAAGAGAGCATATATTGCTTGGGACGACAATGAAGTGAGTTCTTCTGAAGGTTCAAGTGAATCAGAAGAAGAAGCAAACATTTGTCTCATAGCAGATGATGATATGGAATCCACGTGTAGTGAGGTAAGCGATTCTGATCTCCCTAATGATTATGATGAATTGCTTGAAGAATTTCTTAGCCTTTGTAAAAAATCTGAAAAGCTTTCTTCGGTTTACAATAAATTGAAAAATGATTATAAGGTTCTTGAAAAGAAAATTATTGATTTGGAAGAAGAAAACAAGGTTTTGAAAGATGATTTGGAAACAGCGAAAATCCCTTGCAAATGCAAAACCAAAATTCCTGTTTGCGAAAATTGTAGTGTTCTTGCTAACAAAGTTTCTTATCTTGAAACATCTCTTTCAAAAATCACGATGGACAATAATAATTTAAACAATGTTTTGAAAGTGCAAAAAGGTTTATATGAAAAAGCAGGTCTTGGTTATAATTTCAGGTATAATCATAAACCTACCAAAACTGTTTTTGTGAAAGGAGAATCGTCTAATTCAAATAAGGTTTTTGAAAATTCTAATTCCTTTAAACAAAACGTGCCTACAAAGAAGTTTTATAAAAATGCATATGTTTCAAGGAAAACAAATGTTCCTACATGTTTTTACTGTATGCATAAAGGTCATTCTGTTAATAGATGCAATATTAAACGTTTTAGTGTTCCTAATGGGAGATACAAATGGGTTCCCAAAGGAAAAATTGTTTCTAACCCATGAGGATCCTAATAAGTGATTTTAGGGAACCGTAACTTTTCTTGTTTATATTGCAGTCTGGTTCCATATCCAAAAGGCCTCTTTGGTGATGAGTTAGCAAGTGATCAAGATTTTGAAGGAAGGCACAAAAACATCAACAAGTTGGCATATTTACCAATCTTTTATCTCAAGTAAGATTTTATGAGCTTAGAAAGGATCCAGGTAAGTATTGTTGTTGATTTTGATGTTATTTCAGCGTTTTACTGAAAATTTACGTATTTAATCGATTAAGTTTCGTGTGTTAATCGATTAAACGCGGTGTTTATGAAAATGTTTTACAATATAATCGATCACGCTTATGACATAATCGACTAAATCGCTGAGAGCAATTTAATCGATTAAGGAATGCACATAATCGATTAAATTTCTGGGTTTTCGTTTTCTGAAAAATTTTGAAGGAAAATAATCGATTAAATGAGATTATAATCGATTAAATGCACCGTTCTGTGTTTTTCTGCAAATCTGATTTTCGAACGCTGGTCATGTTTTCATGTGTTTTGTCTTTTCTAAACGGCTATATTCGTTCCCAACGGATATATTTTCATTAAATCAACGCTTTATGACCCGGATTTCATTCTATAAATAGCTGGTTTGAGAATCAAAGTGACTCACTCACTCTCTCTCTCACTCTTGCATGCTTCGCTGTTCTTTGTCGTCTTGTGCGATTTTTTTTAATTCTCTGTGTTGTATCTGTTATTCCATTATCTTGTTGTGCAAATTTCTCTTGTCTTTTATATCACCGAAATGGCTGATCAAAGAAGAAGGAAGATGTCATCAAGGAGAAAGGGCAAGGAGCCAATGACTTCTCAAGAAAGGAGACCTCCAACTCTAGTCGGTTGGATTTCGGATGAAGATCTCGCAAATTGCCTTTGTTAACAAGTGGAAGGATAGAAAAATTCTTACCCCTAAATTCTTGTCTTGTGAATTTTTAGATCTCATGGTTTTCAATTTCAGGAATTTTTAGTAGGAAGTGGACTACAACAATTTGTGGAGATGGAAGGGGCATTCTACCCGATTTGGTTAGAGTGTTCTACATGAACTTGACATCAAGAACTGCAAGTCCAAGCACCAAAGTGAAAGGTGTAAGGATCTTCCTTGATGAAGATTTGTGGAACAATGTAGCTGGTCTCTCAACTCAAGGCATAAACATCACATATGGCTTTGAGGACTTCAACAAGTTGGTAGAATTCAGAAAATTCTGCAAGGATCCTAACCTACAAGTTGAGAACTTGTATAAAGTTGGTAATGTAAAGTTAAATGAAAGAATGCTGCATTATGTTATTGTTTGGATTTTAGTTGCAAGAGGCACTAATCATGCCCAACTTACTAAGGAAGACATTCTTCTAATGTATGGATTCCTTAATAATGTGAGCATAGATTGGCCCTCAATTATCCTTGATAATATGTTTAAAGCCATTAGGCTTTCCTCTTTGCATTACTCCTATGCTCGTGTTTGTTTCTAAGATTCTAGAATACAAAGGTGTTGATCTTGAAGGGAGAATAAACAGATTTTGCTAAGCAATAGCAAAATTGGTAAAAATGTTCTAAGGCATATGGGCCTCATAGAACAAGGCAACAGGTTTACCCAAAGAGAAGAAGGAGCTGCTGCCATGGAAGAAGATGATGAAGACCAACCTCAACCTCCACCTCAATTTCAACCTCAACCAGGATCAGTGGAGGAGCTTCTCATATCAAGAATGGATTCTATGATGAGTCTTCACTCCAAGGAATTTCAAGGCCTTTCTCATCAACTCTCAAGGCTTAATAGAAGGATGTATAGAGTTGAAAGAAAGATGAACATTGAAGAAATATCTCCCGAAGAAGATAATACAACATCCTCAAGAGGCAAACAACCAACCAATGTTGAGGAAGATGAAGAAGATAGTGAAGAAACCGAATAGGCTACAAGTTCACTTTTCCTTAGCTTGTTCTTCATTATTTTCCAAATGCTGTATTTTTTTCTCTATTATTTTCTCGTGTATTAATTTGCTTCGCTGTAATTATCTCTCGAAAATGTAATCTTTTGAAAATGATAAAAATAAAGGGGAGAAAATATTTGTCTTGATTGAAAATCTGTTTAGTTAATATAGCTTTTAAGAAAATTAATTTCAAGGGAACTTTAGGAAATAATTCAAATAAGTGCCTTATATAGCTTAAACAATTAAGAGCATAGTTTAAGGGGAGCTTTTAGAAATAATTTCCACTCATTAATTCCTTGAAATCTCTTTTTCAAAATTCAAATTGAAACTTAAATGCTATATGACTGCCTATTTTATTTCCTTTGTGGACTAATATTTATGATGGAGATATCCATACATTATTTTCAAGATTTTCAGGATATTATCACAAGTCTCTAGGTTTCTTTTTATCATCATAAAAAAGGGGGAGATTGTTGGCATATTTCAAGTCCAGAGTTTTATGGACACCTACAGTTTTGATGATGAAGTTTTTAGGAAGTTTCAATCAACATTAAAGACTTGTGACATCTCACAAAGGAAGGTTGCTTGATAAGAAAGGAAAGACATAAAGAGCATTCAAAGCTTTCAAGAGAGAAGATTGATGAAGATTTTTCTCAAGAGTCGAAGGATCAAAGGTGAAGGTTCTGTTTTGGGTGTTGGATAAAAAGAGTAAGTCATAAATCCCATTCAAGACCTTCCCAAACAAGAGAGCAAGGTGTTTTCTCGCAAAAACGTTTTTCTACGCTTTTAATCGATTACCATACGTAGATAATCGATTATTTAACTTAAAATTTGAATCAAAATTATTTAACGAGCAAAATAATCGATTAAGTGTCTTTGATAATCGATTATATTGATTCTGGGTTAATATAATCGATTATGGCCTTAATCTAATCGATTAAATCAGACGATATTTGTTTTCCAGTTTTTAAACATGATATAATCGATTAAGCTTTTAATATAATCGATTAAATGAGTTGTTTTGCGAAATTAATTCTAAATCAACCTAAGAATGGAAACTTTGGAGCATTTTCGAATTATAAAATGAAAGAGAATGTCTTAGGTTTAACACATCCGAAAAACACAAAACATTCAAAGTGTTTCTCGCGCCTTAGCTTTTTCAAAGCCGCTTTCCCGCTTCTCTTCGCTTGATCAAGTCTTTGGAAGTGGTGATCATGTGTGCTTAAGCTTTCTATCCAAAGACATTTCGGTGTATTCTTTTATCATGTTTCTAGAAGGGAAAATTCATCCCTTGGATCTGTTCTAAGGGAGGTGTTTCATCTCTTGTGTGTCAAGAGAGGTGGGTTTCATCCTTAGTGTGTCTAAGGAGGTGTTTCATCCTTAGTGTGTCTAAGGAGGTGTTTCATCCTCAGTGTGTCTGGGGAGGTGTTTCATCCTTAGTGTGTCTGAGGAGGTGTTTCCGTTTATCTTTATTTGTTATTGCATGAATTGGTGTTTGTAATTTCAATTAAAGATAGTGGGGAAAATCATCACGGATTTGTGGTGGTTGGGAACTGGATGTAGGATTGGCTTAATCTGAACCAGTATAAATCTCTGTGTTCTTTCTCTTTCTCTTTATCTCTTAATTGTGGATCATTATTACAATTACTAATCCCAACAGCGTTAATCAAAGGATTGGAAAAATTCACATCCAAGTTTTTGAAAGTTTTTCAAAACCTGAAAATTTATTTAAAAGAGAAAATTTCTTTAAAAACCCAATTCACCCCCTCTTGGTTTTTACACTGCCGTCTTTATTTAACAGTTTGGTGCCTGATAATCGGTAAACCAAACACTCTGAATACCTTTAAATATAGTTATTATGCTGTGCCAGATATATATTACGATTTTTAAATTGAGAGCTGAGTTTTTTTCCACCCTGTTTCTGGTGTGTCATAACAAGGCTGTTGTGTATTTGTGTTTGGTTTTGACGACTTGGGTTTTGGGTGGAATCGGTTTGTACTCCTAATTGTGCTTAAAAGTGAATTGCTTGAGTGACTTGGCTTGGCTTTACCATTTCAGGGTTTGTCCTCAGAACGATATTGGAGCTTGATGTGTGTTGTCTGAGTTCTCAGTGGTGTGTACCGAGTATAGATCTAGATGAATGAGCTATTCCCTGACTTTTTGGGTTAATTGCTGGTTTTATCAGTTAATGAATTGAAGTTTGTGCTGAGGCTTAGATTGAGCAAAGATAACAAAGTTGAGTGAAAAAATTTACAAATATATAATTTTAAGGTTTTGAGATCAAGATGATGTTATGATCTGTCAAATCTTGTTAGTGTTTCTTCTCAAAAAGAATTAACAGTGACATCAGAATCGGTTGTAATGAACTTAATAATAAGATTGGTCTCATATTTGAGGAAGGCAATTACAAATTTAAATTAAATCTTAAGAGTCATATTGACCAAGAATAAGAAAGTTAAGTAACACAAATGTGGTTTCAGATTTGTTTTACATATGGACTCAAAATTTATTAATATCAAATATGGTCATTGGTGGAGCTGATGGAGGAGGTGCTTGAGAAGCTACCCCAGCTGCACAGAAGAAAAAGGAAAAAAGTGGAGGAAGATGATGATTTGGTATTGTCTTCTCTCTTATTAGAGTTTTCTAGTTTCTTTTTTTTTTTCAAACAAACACCTTTAGTTTTATGATAAACTTTTTTAATTGAATCTCAGTAATACTTGAGTCTTTTTGACTGTTCTATTTTTTCAAACGAACATTATCAAATAATTATATAGTGCGCATTCCATTTTCTAATAATTATATAGTCATTTGATACTTTCGGTGAGTAAATTATATGAATCAACTTTTTGAAGTTTCATGGTATAATATAATTTTTGTCTGTATATTATTTTTATACTAACCCTTTTAATTGTTTAAAAATACTGTACTGAGACTCTATATATTATGTTAATTTTACGTAATTGATTATATTCATTTTTAATTTCTTAAAAATATTAAATCAAAATTTCTTATAAGAAATGGTTTTATTGTAAAGGTAAATAGAAAGTTTGTATAATTTTACCAATATTGAAGACGAGTGTGATTTTTTTTTCCTTTTGTAGGACCAAATCAATTAAATAGCATCATTCACCTGTTGCGTGAAACATTACTCTTCCTAAGAAATGGCAAAATTTTAAAGCTAATTAATGAAAAAAAATGCTTCTAGTTTCCTTTGGTTTCATCTTGCACAAGCTTGGGATTATGACCGTTTAAAATCGAATTGATTAAAATTGATTTTTTTAAAAAATAAATCTAGAGTTTTTTCTAAATTAACGGTTTAATTTATTTACTTTATTGAAATTCAAATATCGAATCAGATTGAATAAAATAGCCAGTTATGTTTAAATATGAGATTACATATTTAGATTATTAAAAAATAATGTATGTCTCTTTATGATTATTTTAGGTTTTGATTGTATTTTATTTATAATATATTTATAAGTATTAAAACAAGTAATTTTTAATTATAAAACCACGAAATTTAATTATAGATAAAAGAAAGAAGAAATTATAAATATAACTGTAGTTATATATAAAAATAACTTATGATTTAGAGTGTGTCAGACAATTTTTTGTTACAAAATATTTAACAATTTTATAATGATAAAAACGGTAAATGATTCAATAAACCACAACATATTGATTTGATTTAGTTAAAATAATACATTAAATTTAAATGAAATTGTATTTAATTTTTATGTTACATTCAAATGACTATTTAATTAAAATCAAACTAAACCTAACTGTAAACATTCTAGGGTTTAGTACTGGTAAAGAGTTATCTTAATATGTATTATAGGTTTAGGTGTAATTTTAATTTCTTTGGTTTGGATTGCGACTAAATTTTCTTGGTTTGGAGTGTGACTAAATTTCTTTTGGTTGACATTCATGTATATATATCTTTATCTTTTTTCCACTCTAAATTTTTGCAAATTGAATTGAATATATAATTTGAAACTTTTTTATTTAAAGCATTGAATTTTCAGCTGAAAAAAAACTTTTAAGTTTAAAAAAGATAAACTTTTCCATTGAAAATTTAGCTTATACACACTTAAATGCACTTGACTACATCAAGATAGTTTTTACTTTTTAAAGTCAAGTACTTGAAATTTTAATCCAAAGAAGTGACCTAAGCCATTGCATCATGAACAAGATTTAAAAAGATTATTTTGGCATGAATTATCCTCAATTAAGAACATAAAAGCTAAAGACCAACTTTGCTATAATAAAATATTTTAATGCCAAGTCTTCATGAGAGATTGGCTTTTGGTTCCAAACATGTTTCATGCAAAGAGACATCCAAATAGGTTTGATGATAGCATAGCTTTTCTTAAAAATAAAAAACCTAACACTTTTACCTCCAAACATAATAATAAAAAAACTTGCATTAAATATTACTTTAATGATTTATGTTCTCTCACTTCCAAAATATAACTTTCCTTAAATGTTTTAAGAATCGAATCAACAAACCTTACAAAAAATTGTGCCTTGTTTTATTTAACTTGTGTTAAGTTAATAGTAAATATATGTACTAGGCACACTGTGACTTGATGAAAAACATATTATCAGATGTATTAATATAAAAAAATTTGGACAATTATCTTACCATTTATCATGCACATTTTCTCCCCTTTATATATATATATAAGTTATTAAACATTAAAAGTAAAGAAATTTTCATAGTTTTTTCAACTGTAAATTATCTTAATCCAGTGGTAAACATTGTTATGAACACAATACACATAAAACTCCCTTACAAAAATTGTTCTGTTATTAAGAAATATGAAACAAAAATGAATTTAAGGTCTTAAAAATATAAGAATATATTAAATACTTACCAGATAAAAAGTAGAAAATTTGGTTAGAGGAATTGATAAAGTTATATAATTTCCATTTATTATTCATACATGAGAAATTTGATGGCATTATAATTTTATAAAAGTACAAGAGGATTTAAAATTATTCAATTAATGCCCTCTAAAAATGACTTTTAAATGAAGATTATCATATTTTTGTATAAGCTTTTCATAGAGTATATATTAATTACCTTATAAGGAAAATATTAAATAAAAAATACATATTAATGTCAAAATAACATAATTAATACTTACTTTATAAAAAAGTAGAAATATCCCTATAACATGTAAAAATATTTGAAATTAATTATTATAAAAGTTAACTATCACATGTTATACTTTTGACAATTCCTTCATCTACTTATGTAATTGTTTATATTTTGGATGATAATAGCAAATTTAAATTATAATTGTAAGAACTGAGTTTTATTTTAAAAAATTAAATAGATAAAGTACATAATATTTGTAAATAGATTATAATGGTTGTTTTTTATTTTATTTCAAAATTCATTTTTCTAAATTTTATATTTTCTATTCTTTTATGTTAAGAGATTGTTATGATTTTTGTATCATTGTTACATTATATTCTTGATAAAATATAAGAATAAATATAGAGTGGTTTAATTCAAATTGAATAATTTTTTTTTCTGGTAGTTGATTGGAAGAGAAATTTACGAGTGCATGCTTTAATATTTTGGGAGATTACCTAAATTTTTATTTGGTGTAATGGAAGTTTAAGCTTGTATTCACAACACATCCAAGTATGGATTTGGATAGATAGTATTTACATGTTCTTTTGCGTGCATGTGAGATCAAAGTCAAAAAATAATTATATGTTAATATAGATGTATTTAGTTTTTTAATCAACTTTGATAAAAAAAAAATTAAGACTTCCTTACTCTTTCTTTTGGAATATTTTCATAAAGAACACACAAATTAAGATAATAGAAACTAATTTGATTTACTTAAGTTGAAAGTAACTAATGATTCTAAGAGTGAAAATTTAGTTGGATAAAATTCTATAAATAAGTGTGAATGAGTTAGCTATTGTGGTAAAAAATTAAGATCTTATTTTGACCTTATTTTGATTTGTGGGATATCTAAAATTGATATTTAAATATTTTTTTGACTAAGAAGTTGATTGTTTTGAGTCTAATTGAATTAAGTATAATTTGAATAAGGTGTAGAGAAAAGAATGTTTTAATTTTTTTTATTTAATTAGAATTAAAGTTTTGGTTTTTGTTTGTTCACTTGAAGTGACCATATGTCATATTAATTCTCAAATTACAAATAAGTGAAAAGTTGTGATAATTTTATCTTCATTAAAAGTTTGATGGTTCAAGTGTACTTGAATGATCAAGCAACAAGTTGCATCACTCAACCAATTGATTTGACGTTTAAGCAAAGAAATATTTCCTTCTCCCATTGAGGGATAATGTCAAAGCATTGACGCCTTGCTTAAGTGGTCACCCCTTTGGATAAAATTGTTATTTTTTATTTAGATTGAGATTAAATAAGTATATGTTGTTATGAATTGTATATTTGATGCATCATGAGGTGAGGTATTTATGAAAATTAGGAATGGAATATCATGAAAGTGAAATGTAATGATATATGATATTTGCGTTTGAGATATGAGGAGATGTGTCAAGATGAGTTGTATATGGATTTAACATATGTAAGTGTTGTTGTGCACATGGATTTAGCACATGCATATGACAATGAGTATATAATTTTATCATAAACAATAGGTGAGAGGTTAATGTGAAATGAGTATTTTTAGGAATGTGAGATTTTTTCTTATTGATGCAGTGTAAGTTATTAGTTATTTGGAGTATAATTGTGAAATTTCAGACTTTTACTAATACTCCTAATCACATATATGAGGGTATTAGGTTTTGAGAACCTGGTGGAGGTGGGCGTTTATGCTAACAATAAGTGTCAAAATGAGTCTGATTCACATGATCTATAATTCAAGTTAGGTCGTGTTTTAAAAATAGTGACATGAATAATTTTTTTTTCTGATTTATTTGACCCGATGCTCATATAAGTTAAGATCCAGATGATTCATATGCTAATATGTTGATCCATTTATTTTTTATATTATTTTTTTTGTTTTTGATATTTATTTTATTTTAATTACGCATGTTAGATTGTGGATAAGTGAGATATTAATATTTGACCAAAATACATGATGTTGTTGTATAATACATTTTATTATTAAATATTTAACTATAGATTCTTGGACAATGATATATCCTAATTTTTTTAGACTTGATAATTTCTTTTTTAAAAAAATAATTATGTAAAAAATGGCATATGGGTCTACATATGATGGTCAACAAATTATGAATCATAAATAAGATTGAATAATTAATTTTTTTTAACTTAACTCATAGAATAAGTCAAGTTGGATCAAACTTCCTATTTTAACAACTTTAATAATAACTATTCATTTATAAAATTTAACCACAATTTTATAATAAGTTTTAGTAAAATTCTATTATGTCATAATTGAACTAGGTTGAGTTAAGATTCACTTCTAAACATATAATTAGGTTACACATATATTAGTTTATGTTACCCTTAGTAGACTTATTCATATAGTTCTTCATAACTCACTTAATACTCTATTGTGATTATGAGAAGTTAAACAAGTAATAAATATTGTTGAGTTATAACAATAAGTTTAGACAGTTTTTTGGACTATTAATTTATACTATGATTTAATCAGTTAAGTTAACTTACATTAATAGAATCATATAAAAAGCAAATAGCAAATGATATCAATATCAAAAGTGAAAAGAACTTAAATGGATATTTAAAGAATTATGTTTAAATTTACTTAAATAGATATTTTCTAAATACTTTATATTTAAAAATATGTAAATATCTAAGTATAATATATATATATATATATATATATTAATGTTTATAGTAAATTAGTTATGTTTTATATTTTTGGATGTTACATTGAATATGTGATAAATACTTTAAGATTTTTTTATTGTAAATACATATAAAGTTATATCTAGATTAAAATTACATCTCATAAAAAATGCATATAAACTCTAAAAAAAATATTTAGATTATATTTTATAAAGTGTTAGTATAAAATATTTTATGTTATCAATGAACAAATAAAATAAAAACATTCTTAAATAATTTAAAAATGTTTATTATAAAATTATTAAATTTACCATTGTAAATAATTGAGTTAAATAAAAATACAAAATAAATTTATGTTAAACATCCTATATTGGAATATCTTGAGTTCTAATTTGACTATTATGGAGGGATATTTAGAAAAGTCAGATATAGAAGAATTGGCGGGTTAAAGAATTGGGCATTGCAAAGTTTCATTCTTTCTCTCTCTCTCTCTCTCTCTCTCTCTCTGAACCCTCAGCTTCTTCCCTTTGTCACCTTCCTCTCTTCTCTTCCCTTCCTTTTCCAATTCTTTCTCCCTCTCTTCTGCAACGATCATGGATCAATAAATCCTCTTCTTTTTTTAAAAAAAAATTACAAAAATGGTTTCTTCAACTGCAGTCACTACCACCACCTTATTCACCCTATGGTCGTCGTCGTCTTCATCATCTTCTTTCAATTCCCCTCTTTTCCCAAAACCCAACACCTTCACTCCTTCCAAATCCAACGCCATTAACGCCCTATGCACCAAACCCAAACTCGGATCCAACGTCGCCGACAAGCTAAACAACCTCGCCTCCGAATTCACCTCTCTCTCCCAACCCATCGACCGCGTCAAACGCCTTCTCCACTATGCCTCCCTCCTCCCGCCCTTCCTTGACGCCGACCGGGTTCCGGCCAACCGCGTCGGAGGCTGCGCCACCCAAGTATGGGTGGTGGCAGAGATGGACGAGCGGCGGAGGATGCGGTTCCGAGCAGACAGCGACTCCGAGATTTCTAAAGGGTTCTGCTGGTGCCTAGTCTGGATGCTCGACGGGGCGAAACCCGAGGAGGTGCTAATGGTTGACAGGGAAGATTTGGCCGACATCAATGTCGGATTGGGGATGAGTCTGAAGGCCCACTCGCGGACAAACACGTGGCACAACGTCTTGTTCACCATGCAAACTGCCGCTAAAGATTTGCTATGAATTCATTTTTTCCCTCTCACACAAAGTTTGTAACAATAGTTATTCATTTTCTCTTAAAAAGTTTCCTTGGTTTGGTCATATGTTGGATTATCGCATGCAAATTCCATTCTATTGGGATATGGCTGGAGATATTCCTTGTTCCTTGTGCCCTTTTTTGGAATCTCATTTTTAGTATGCTGCTACTTTTTATTGTTTTTCATTATCATCTTGTCCTCTTGTTCTGATATTTGATATTCTGAAAGCTTACATTTGTATGATTACTTTCGTGATTGGTTTGTAGTAAAAGATGCTTCAAAAACCTAGATATTCCATGACAGACTTTTTCTTGAAACATTGATGACAACAAGGGGAGTGAGAAGTGTTGGGATGTTATGGTTTACGTGCACATGTGGTGGTATCATGACAGGTTCATCAATGGTTGGTGAAGAACATATGCAGGATGATGATGTTATAGTTGATGTACACAGGTGAATGTGGCCTTTAATATTGAGGTATTTTACTCATTTACTCTTCCTTTTTTATTTATTTTCCTCCTACCACTTGTTCTTTTGGTGAATACAAATGTTGCTACTGCATATGCCAATAAAAAAAAATTTACTCAAAGACATACATCACAAAATTGAACATTCACCAATTTCATACTAATTAATTGATATTTTATAATTAATTTAACAAGATAATATATCAATTTAATATTAATTAATTAATATTTTATAAGTAATTTATTGCATATTTAATTAGTAGGATAAATTTACTTGATGAAGTGTTGTGTAACATTTTGTAGAAAAAATTCTACTCTAGTTAAGTGTCTCTGATGTGAGCTTTATGTTAGTATATAGATATTGTTGATAATGTTTTTCAGTTAAATTTAAAATTTTATCCCAGTAATATAATTTTATTTCATATTAAATTTAATCTAAGATCATTATAGTATAGTGAGCCAATTTTGTTGTTTGGGAAATGGCTAGGACATGTAAGGTTTGGTGGTGTCTTTTATTAACTGTTTGAAAGTAGGTTTTGACCAAAAGTTTCTTCTGCTGCTGCTGCTGGTTTTTCTGCATCTTTGGTGGTTTTGCCTTGTGATGCACCACATACACATTTCTATTGGATGATATTTTGGCACAGTACTTTCTCTGCCACACCTGCACTCATTCTCTGAAATTATTTGGTAAATTTTAATAAGGAAAATTATATATATTTTCAATTTCTTTTACCTTAGTATATAATATAATTATAAAACAAAACAATGAATATTTAAAATATCTATTTCCACTTTCTAAGAAAGAAAAAGTTATGTATTTATAAGATATATATGTGATAAAAGAAAAAAATAAATATTAAATAAGCGTATTATCTTATTCTCTTTTCATCATATAAGTTAGCAGGTAGAATTACACATGATAAACCTATGCAAAAAATAATTAATTGGCCGTGTTCTACATAATTAATATTGTTCCTAAACTTAATCTTAGCCAATAATGATTTTATTATTTTTGTTAAATGTTTTAAAATTAAGTTTTTGTTCATCTATAGGTACTTTTATTGAGAAACATATAGTTATTTGGCTGGTTTTGATTAAGTTTAAGATAAATAATATTTTGGTTCTCAATGTACAAATCAATGATAATTTAATCCTTAATATTCAATTTAAAAATATGTAATAAATATCATAATTATATTTTTCTAAGTCTTGTGTGACTATTTATCATTAAGTTGTAATATTAAAAATTATTTTGACACTAGATTATATTTGTTGAGAACTAGTTTGATATTAAGTTACATCTAGAAACTAATTGATTATTTAGTTGTAGAATAAGACGAAATTGTAACGTTGTTTACATCTATCGAAATTATCTGTGAATTAATCATTTAGTAACGAAAATGATCTTTTATTCTTGAATTTATTTTTAGACATGTAATTATTCATTAAACATTTCAATTAAATTTTACACAAGTATGGTTACACAAGTATGGTTGAATTAAAGTAATCCTATAAAAAAAAAGCGAGTTTGATTTATATTATTCTGACTTATGTTCGAATACTTTTTATTTTTCAAAAGTGTATGTGATAAAATGAAATTTATTTAGATAATACTAATGAAAACTATTTTTAGGCATAGTATGAAGTTTCGAATATAGCAGAAAATGCAGGTAGTTAAAATGGGAATAAATGGATGTTTTGGGTATATTTTAATATCATGAAAAATGAAATTAAAAAAAAAAAAGAGAGAGAGAGAGATAAAAATATGAAAAAAAAAATTATTTGATTTGACTTTTTGGTTCGAAGGTAAAAACTATAGAATGAAAAAAAAAACGACTCCACTGGGGATCGAACCCAGAATCTCTGGTTCCGTAGACCAGCGCCTTATCCATTGGGCCATGGAGTCACCTTGTTATCTATATACCTTGAAATATATATTTATTAGAGTTTAAACAAGCTATGCATAAGCCCAAGGAAGACTTTGTGTATTTTGAATCAACAACCGTTCACGACTTTAGTTAAAATAATATGTTTGCTGTTTTTGGTTAACGGGATTTTGAATTTACATTCTCAATTACTCATGTATTTATATTTATGTCGTTTAAATTTAGAAAATGTATAATTAATTTTTTTATGGATTTTATTTTAATTTAATCAATATAATTATTAAAATATTTTAATATTATTTATAATATTATCACTATTTTTTATTAATAATGTTATATTATTAATTTAAATATATTTTAAAATATTAAAATAAATAGCATTCATACCATATTATAAAATTCACACAATTACATATTTAAAAGTATTTTTAATTATTATCTTCTAATTTTTTTTATAAAAGTGTTTTTAAAGTAAAAATTAATTTAACTTTTAACTCATTTTAATTAAATTTTAATTTAAAAAATTAAGCTCAACTTAATTTTATTTTTTAGCTATAATCTAGACACTTTTTAGTGTAAGAGGGTAATTTTGTAACATTAAAGCATATTTTGTTTAATATCTTGTATAACTTTTATTGAATTAATTTTTAAATTAAAAGTGATAGTTGAATGGAAAAAAATGTATGAAATAAAATTCATTGATTATTTGATACTTTATTAGATTACTTTTATTTAGTTAATGGGATATTCTTTTTAAAAAACAGTAAATGTAGACTATAAAATACATGTTTTGTGGGTTTAATTGATCTAAAAGAGTTATATATAATTATTAAGATAATTCACACAACATTTAACGATTATATTGATAAATTTTCCATGCTTAATAAAACATATGTTAAAGTTATATATGTAGTGCTAACAGATATTATTCATCATTTCCTTATTTAAATATCTCATTTATAAACATCGAATTATGATTAGTTTGTTGGGTTTTTTTAAAAATAACTTGAACTTCAAGAACGAAAACAATTTCAAATTTAATTTTGAATCCACGAACTGAAAAACTTATAAACTAAAAAAGATATTTTTTTTTGTAAAATAAAATGGTGCTACTTTTGTACAATTTTAAAATCAAACGAATAACGTGTTTGATGGTTAAGGGGCTGAATTGAAATAGTTGGAAAGTTAACTTTTATGATTGAAAAAAGTAGATTATGGTAGAAAAAATTATGAGTGTTTAGAAGGTAGAAATGGTTGAAAAGGCCACAATTCCATTCCATGTTGACTATAAGAGGGGCTAATTTCGTTGACTATTCTTAATTAAGTATTTATTAATTCATTGGACTCTTCAAATTAAGAATTAATTATGGTATTAATATAATGCCTAACTTTGTTCTTGCATACTATTGAGAGCATTGAATATCTTGGTCCCAAGTCTATGTATTGAGTTATTGGGTATCCATGAAAACGGTGCAATTAAAAGAATGTGTACTATAGTGCAACTACACAAACAAAAAACTACTTCCTTCTTATTACCTATTTCACTCACAAATAAAGTGATTAAGAAAAACAATTATATATATATATATATATATATATATATATATATAACCCATATTTTTCTTTTTATCTTTCTCCTCTTATCATATTATATATCTTATAAATTTTTAACTTTTTTAAACATATATTAATTAAAGATGGAAATTTTAAGTGTTCATAAATCATTCTTTAAGAAAAAGTATACAAAATTAATCAATAAAGTGTTTTGGTATTTTTAGAATCATCATTATTATTATTATAAATTTCAAGATTCTTTTTATCTATCATAACTTATATTTTTAAAATATGAAATCGATAGATACATACTATTTTTTTTTTAATTTTGATTTTGATTTTTTTACGCTTTAAGTGTAGGAGAAAGATTATAGGACAAAAACCATTTCGTTCTTAAGCTATAGAACATGTCAATTAGTTTTTTTTCTTCTGAAAGTTTTATTATCGATATATTATTTTTTTATTAAATTATTAAAAAGGAATTTAATACAATATAATATTTCTAAATAAATTTTATTGATATTATTATTATTATTATTCTTTAGAATTTTACGTTTTTATATTTGTCTTGTCTAAGTTGTTTGTCGACTGAAAACATAACTATCAAATATATGTCCCGTTTAATTTCATTTTTTCAAGTAACAAATGAAAATAAAAAGTGAAAGGTGAAAAAAAAATCAATTTACAATAAGGGAGTGGAAAACCTTCCACAAATGTCATCTTAACAACTTAAGAAGACAAAAACAAACAAGAAAAATAGATGAAAATCTCAAATGAATGAATAACATATATAACATGGTATTTGTTTGGTGACTGGCATGCACATTGCACATACAAAACCCTAATCAAACACCCTAAGTATGTGCATGGTGGATTTGGTTGGAAAGTGTGTGGTTAGGTTTAGGGTTTAGGGATGCATGGAGTTGTGTGGTGAAATGCTTGGGTCTTAGGTTAATGATGTTGGTTTGGTAGCTGTTTTGATGTGCTAGGGTTACCACCAAAACACACACTCACACACCTAAATAAAAGCTATGTTTTGATTAGAAACAAAATAGCAAATGTCTCTTAAAGAGGTGCCTAGCCTTTGTCATGACAATTGTCTTTTTCTTATCACCAATTTGCATTTTAAATTATCACTTATCACCATGCAAAAGGAACAAAATATCAAACTAAATTTAACTAATTATTTCTTAATTTATCAAATCATATATATATATATATATATATATATATATATTAGTGTACTTCTCTTTTTAATCATTTTAAAAGCATTCTATCCAACATTTTTTATATTACATATAGTCAACCACCTTATTAAACACTATATGTTTATAACACTGTAACTTAATTTAAATTTAAATCAATATAATTTAAATATATTAAGATTTGTATTTTCTAAAATCAAATTAACATCTAATTTAATTTAAATAGATTAAAGTTCAAGTCAGTATAAGTATATTTTAGTGAACAATGTTTTTAGTCTATAAATTATTTGTCGAAATTGTGTTTTCGTTTCTTGAATAAATTATTGACCAATTTTGTTTTTATACTTTACAAATTAATATAAATCATCATCGATAAATACAAATATCTTTAAAAAGAGAGAAATAAGAAGAGAGAAGGAAAAAAAATAAAAAAAACTTAAAAAAATAAGAAACTATAAAGAAAGAAAATAAAGAGATAAAAAAATTTTAACGTATTATCAACTTTTTTTTACACGAGTTTATAAAATATAAGGATGAAATATGTCTAAAGTTTGTTTCACAAACAAAACACAATTATGATAAATAGTTAAAGAACTAAAAACATATTTAACCCTTAATTTAATACAATAAATATTTTGTTATTAAATTATATCACTTTCTTATTAAGCTTTCAATTTACAATGTCAATAGTTTCATTTAAATTCATGTTAATATAATTTAAATACATTAAATCTGGCATTAAAATGTTTCGTATTTTATTATTAAATTATCATTTAGCATAGATAGATTATATATATTTCAATAATGAATCTCATATTTTCTATTCGGATTGCCTTTAAAATTTTAGTAAGATATTTTTTTTTTTTACTTTTCATGACTATTAATAAAAGTAAAATATACATTATTTCATATTCATATAACAATGTTTTTCTAACAGATCAATTTCGTATTATTTTCAAAAGTTAGTGAGAATTTGAAGAAGATTTATCATAATATATTAAATATTATATTGAATCAATATTATGTTAAACATACTTAATAAAACACGATGGATATGAACATGTTTTTTTAATAAATAAAAAAAATATATTAAGTATGAACGTAATGCTATTTTTATAGAATAAATTAATGTATTTTTTCTTCTATATTATAAAAGAATGTCATGCTTAAGCTGTTGTGATATTCACAAAGAATAATATCATTATTATAAAACACATAATTTAACTACAAAAATCATAACCATACATATAAAATTATTATATTTATGATTGTTTACGATTTAATATTTTAATTAAAATACACAAATACTCTCTCATCACCTTAATTATTATATTTATGCATTTTATGATTGAAAAATATAAAAGAATGAATAAAAATGTAATTTCCAACATAGAAAGAATGTCACCTAGATATATCTTTAGTTTCCTAAATGATATAATATAATTGTCAAAATATTCTTATTTCGAGGAATAAAAGAATTATTGTAAAAACTACACTCATTTATAAACTTCTTTATTTCTATTAATACATAAAGAAGATATCAATAAATTTAAATATATAAAACAAATAAAAATGATATAAATTATTTAACATATTTTTAATTATCTTAATTAAACCATATACATCTCTCGTAATTATGTTAATTAGTTTAAATCAAAATTTATATTTTTATTTATAACAGTAAATATTACAATCACACTCTTTCATAAATTAAAAAAATGTAAAAAAATGACTTCTTTTATGAAAAAAAAATGAACTTGTATTATATACAGTATACTCCGGTAACAAAATATTATTTTATACGAATGCTAATATAAAGAGATGCGTATGAATTTAGATATTTGTTACTTAAGACGTTCTTAATTAAGAAATTTGATTAAAAAATTTCAATAACAAACTATTTACACAACAGTAACCAATTACTAATGAATCTAAACAACTCTTCTTAACAAACATTCTTTTCTGTTAAAATAACAAACATTCTCTAATTTTTAATTAACCATTGATTGATAGCATAAAATAATAGTAATAATAATAAAAAAAAAGGAATTTAAAAGTCCAGATTGGTCCTTGCTGTGTTTAGTTTAGTCACAACACATGGCAGTCCCTGTGAAACAGAAACAACCTCATCCAATTCATTAACTCATTAATTCCACCTTAATCTTTGCCTAAACCAATTAACAAAACACCACTCCATAAATATCATCACTTTTTATTTATTTATTTATTTGGTGCTACCATTTCCTCTTCTTATCTTTTGATTGCACCAACACAACCCCTTCAACCACAAGCACAAATTATCTCACAGATCATCTTAATTTTATTTGATTTGAAATTTCAAATAAATCACTGATTCTTTCTCTCTCTACAAAAATTAATTTTCTACCGTCAAGTAGAAGAAGAGCAAGGGAACTTAAAACCCAAAACCCAAAAAAGGGTGCAAAATACAGGACCATGTCCCTCCATGCTCTTTAAACTCTAAAGATCTTGTTTGGTAGTGCTATGAACCCAAACCAAAGAGGGAAGAAGATTCCATTGTTCATTTATTTCTTTATACGTGTCTCCCTCTGAAAAATTATTTCTTTTTTTTTTCCCTCTATAACATCCACCTTTGTTTTCAATCAACACCATCAAACTCCTCGCACTTGGGGTGTTTTCTTTTTCTCTGTTTTTTACCACGAAAGCTTCCAAATTTGCTCAGATCTTCGTCTTCTTCCTGGTACGTTTTTATTTTCTCTTTTTTATTGTCTTTGCTGTTGCAGAATCGATGAACTATAGTTGGAAGCTTCAATCAGTAGAATTAAATTTCCCGAAAACATCACCCCACGTAATGTTTTTCCCTTTTCCTCTTCTTTTCTGAAAGAAAGATAAAAAAGAATGATAAATTTAGGATCATGGGTCGTAGCATACAATAGAGCTTCAGTTTAGAGATGAAGATGCTGCTAAATGATTTGTGAATTCAGTTTACGTTGATTGGCACAATCATTGCGTCTTTATCACGCTGGAGAATTGTGTCAGTTTAAAAGCTTATAATTAGTTTCCTCAAGCGAGTTTTTATGTTGTAAATCCTTATGTTACTAAAAGAATAAAATAATTCAGATATGGTAAGTTTTATATTTTCTCTTTCCCTTTTTCTTCTTTCCTTTTATTTGAATGTTTTAATGGCAGTTTCTATATTTACATAGAAACTGCCGCATGATTTAGCAATTGTTTAGCTACTAAGTTGGGGGTCATCATCCTCTTTATTGGTCTGTGTAATCCGTATCATCGTCTGTCAAAGATATCACATGACTTGTCCAACCTAACTGAGTCAATTTCGGAGGCTATTGAGGAAAAGGCACACGCATCTCTTGCTTATGGTTCATATAAGTCGGTTTCTTTCTTCAACGGCTGTTAGCTAAATTTGGTTCCTTTGCTTTTACTTCTTGACAACTTCTAGGACACTAGCCCACAGTGCCTTGTAGAGGTGCTCTTGCTTCCATAACTGCCATTTGATATGGTTGAGAACTTAAACACAATGGTGCTATGATAGGTTGCCATGCTTCTTGGGTTGTGGAACAACTTCATGAATAGGAGTAAAGTATCACTACTCGTGAATGCCACTGATTTGTTGGGAATTTGAGGTCATATTGTATAATTTTTATTCCAAATGATACAACCTTTTTTTCTCTCATAAAACAACTGTTCTTTTCAGGTTAATTATTATCTGGTTTCCAATTTTTGATGTTTCTGTTATTTCTTCTTTGTTCCTTTAGCAGGGTTTCTGTTATTCTAACTTAACAAGCGTAGCTGTTTCTTATACAGAGGATACTTGCCAATTGATAAACTTTGAAGAATAGTTCCCGCATATAGTTTTATGAACATACATTTTACAGAAGTTCCAACATAAATGGGGATCATCACTCGAAGGTCTAATATTTTGTGATAGCTAACTTTGTTTTTCTGACAAGAAATTCTGTTGATTCTAGTCACGGCCATCAACACCCTTCAATTGACATTGGACATTTCCATTTTCCGTTTTATTTGCTGCAGTTCTGCTGGTAGAAAACCAAGTGAAATTATGAGGTTTTTTGTGACAACTTTTATTGGTATAGTTTTCGGATTCTTTATAGGAGTATCAGTTCCAACATTGTCAATAACAAAGGTGCAGACTTAGTATCTCCTTCCTCTCCTCTTTATGGAATACTCTGTGCAGAAGCAAATTTTTGTAAATAGTTTCATGTTGTTGGACTTGATAATGGTATGCTAACAGTACTTAACAATTTGCAGTTGAATCTTCCATCTGGCCTGCTTCCCTCCATTGATCTTTCCTACATTGAAGACAGATATACAGGTCGGCAGGCATGGTCTTTTACGAATAATGTTAACAAGAGAAGTTCATCGCAAGTTCAATCATTAAATGATACATCAAAGGTACAGACTCTATCCTATCATCATTATTAAGGCATTTTAAGCCAATGGGTTTTGGGGGGGGGGGGTTTCTAGGTTGTTAATGATCCGTGCCTTTTATAGAATCGTTTTCATGTTCTTGTTCAAAAATACATTATTGATAAGAGCTTCCAACTTCCAAGAATGATTTTATGTTATATAAGTTGGGATTTGGGAAAATGGTTACTTAGGGTCTCTGTATGTTTAATTATTGATCAATCACTTGCTCCTCATTTTCTTGCTTCTATTCAGATTTGGGTTCCATCAAATCCGAGAGGTGCAGAAAGATTACCACCTGGCATTGTTGAAGCCGAGTCAGACTTTTATTTGCGTAGATTGTGGGGTAAGCCCAATGAGGTGTGTATCCTAACCTTGTCTTTTTTTTTGTGCATTAAAAGAACGAAGCTAAATTATATCAGAGCCACATTTAAGTGCTACATGATGGTAAGAAAGACTAGGAAAAAAGGTTTTTCATGTTTTTGGCCAGATTACTTGCTTGCTTATATGAAAGAGAAGAAACAAATATCAAGTGGACAGAGCTTTTAACTAAGTAAACACTTGCAGGATCTAACGTCCAAGCCAAATTACCTTGTAACCTTCACTGTTGGCTATGAGCAGAAAAATAATATTGATGCAGCTGTGAAAAAGGTTTTAATCAGTTCATTCTTCTCTCTCTCTGTTTGGATATGCGTGCTTATTTGTCTTTTAACTAAAAGTTTGCTCGAACAGTTTTCAGGGAATTTCACTGTCCTTCTATTTCACTATGATGGCCGAACAACCGAATGGGATGAGTTTGAATGGTCAAAGCGGGCTATTCATGTGAGTGCTCGCAAACAGACCAAATGGTAAGGATCTAAGCTGTTCGTTGTTTTTTAGATGATAAAATTTTGTTGTGATTTATACAACAAATATTGTTTATTGCCAACCTAAGTTCAATTATGCTACCATATCGACAATTTTAGCTCTTCCCTTTTAGGTGGTATGCCAAGCGGTTTCTGCATCCTGACATTGTGGCACCATATGACTATATATTCATATGGGATGAGGATCTGGGTGTTGAGCATTTCGATGCAGAAGAGTGAGTATCGGTATGAGAGGGATATTTTTAAAATATTTTTTTTTAATCAAAGTTTCATACGCCTCTCTTATTTCATATGCAGGTACTTAAAACTGGTGAGGAAGCACGGCTTGGAGATTTCACAGCCTGGTTTGGAACCTAATAAAGGCTTGACATGGCAAATGACTAAAAGAAGAGGTGATCGTGAAGTTCACAAGTAAGAATGATTGGAGTACTGCCCCGGTTTTCTATTGCTTGTTATATTTAAAGAATATGCATTAACTGTTTATTTCCTTGCACTTCTATTAGAGTAACAGAGGAGAAACCAGGATGGTGTTCTGACCCTCATTTGCCTCCTTGTGCAGCGTAAGTAACTGCTGATGCATTATCATTAAATTATCTTGTCTACTGATCTCTATCTAATTCTGTTGTCATTGTCACAAATGCAGATTTGTCGAAATTATGGCTCCAGTTTTCTCGCGTGATGCATGGCGCTGTGTGTGGCATATGATTCAGGTTGACTAGTTAATCCTAAAGTCATGCCCCTTGACTAGTTGTTTGTTCAATGCATCTTTGATTGGTTGTTTGTTCTATGCATCTTTGACTAGTTGTTTAATGTTTCTTTAAGCAACCACTTGCTAAAATTATTCTTGTACAACTTGACATTGCAGAATGACTTGGTCCATGGGTGGGGTCTTGATTTTGCTCTTCGAAGGTGTGTAGAGGTGAGTACATTCTCACATTTTCTCAAGTCATCTATTTGTTGTGACCGTAGGATAAGCACATGCAATGAAAAGAAAAAAGGTGGAAAATAAAAATGCAATCCATACAAGATGCTATGGAGCTTTAAACTATTATCCTTTTTTCTGATATAGCCTGCACATGAGAAGATCGGAGTTGTTGATTCTCAGTGGATTGTTCACCAAGGTCTTCCCTCCCTGGGGAATCAGGTATTTTCTTTGCCATGATTACTTTAAACTAAACAATTTTACTCAAAAATCTCATTGTAAAATGCTTATCAATATTCCCTTTCTTTGCAGGGTGAATCTCAAACAGGAAAAGCACCATGGCAGGGGGTATGTTACTATCTTTACCAGTTCAATATTCCTCAGCATTATTAGTATTGTGTATACTAGTTGTTCAATTACTTTTCTTCTCATGATATTAATTTGCCCTTTGTTCTCCCACATTAAAAGTGTGTTGAAGACGTTGTGTGTCGAAATGGAAGAAGTCTTTATGTTATGTATTTTGGTAATGAAACTTGATGATGTTCAAATGTTGTTGGTGCCAGGTGAGGGAGAGGTGCAGAAAGGAGTGGACCATGTTCCAGACTCGGTTGGCAAGTGCAGAAGACGCGTATTACAAGTCCATAGGAATTGATACATCTAATTCCACTGCTCATTAGGGGTACCACAGCCAAAGTTGACTTGTACACACATATTGTTACCACTTACCACCCTTACTACGCGCAGATTTTTCCTTAGAAAAAAAGTATATTCCTATGCAATCACAATCTAGAGTTCTAGCTAGGGATCAAGTGTCAATTCCACGCAGAATTGCTGTACCTAAATTGAGTTAATGAAGTGAAGAAAATTGTTATTGCGGCATAAGTTGATTATGACATGATCCAAGTGCTTATACTTATATAGGAAATAGAAACATGCTCGTGCGTTCTCAAATTATCATAGCCTTGTTACATCTCTTACTGTTTTCTTCCATGGAATATAATTTAAATTTGATATTAACAATGGTTTTTTTTTTTCAATTATAAAATATGGCATTATGGTAATAGTTTCGATGTGTTGACACAAGAAAGGCACAGGAAGAGAGTAGAAGAGAGAGGGGTCATTTTCAAAATCCAGTGTGGGGCGCAAATGGGATATGCGGGGTTTCAAATTTACTTCCGCAGTATAGTTGTGATGAAGTCATCACATGTTCAACTCTGGTGAAGTTTCTAGATTTGGTTTGGTAATGGTTCCTGTGGGAGCAGTGTTTTGGCGATTACCGTGAGTTTAATAAACTGAAAGTGTTGAAGGATGAATCCAAGTCTTGAATAACTGTGTACGATGAGGACAACTCAACTAGATTCTTCAATATCTCAACACTCGTATGTTTTGAGGAACAACAAAACAACTATAAACTTTTGGAAATGGTTTAGTGGGTGGTCTGGATCACGCTAACTGGGTCAGCCATGTCTCGATGTTTATTTAATAAGTTTTTACAAAAACTAAAAAACATTGAAATCTAATATTAATAATTTTATTTTCTAGAGTACTAAATAAATTAAATAAAGAATGTTTTAACTATTTAAAGTGAAGACAAGTATAACAATTTAAAAAATGTACATTTTTTATTTATATATTTGGTTTTAAAAAATGAATATATATTTATATGTTACAAATCTGAATTTTTTCAGACATCGATGAAAAGAGATTTCATTTGGGTTTTAAAAATAAATACCTTACAGGAAAACAATATATTTTCTAGATAGGATTCATTATTTTTGGTTTAGAAATATATATCTTAAAATAAAAAAATACATTTTCTACATAGAATTCATTCATAGAATGTATGAAGGTGTGAAAATGGAGTCAAATAGCATTAGGATGAAAAAAAACCTCATGCACATGAATATCAGTAAGTAATTATAACGAGTATTATGATATTTTACTGAATTTTATTTAAATATGTTAAAAAAATTAAGTGATTAAAATAAAATTGTTAATAAAAATTATTAACATGGTTTAAAGTTTGATTTTATATATTTATGTTTTTTATTTAAATTTATGAAATTAAAATGACTTAAAAATGCTAATTTTAAAACATTATATTTTATCGTATAATTTGTTTAAATTCTTTTAGGAAGACTAAAATTATTTACACTGATATTTTATTTTGTTTGAATTATATTTTAAAAATAATTTTTTACCTCAGTTTGTAGTTTAAAGAAGTATTTTTGAATAAATTTATTTAAAATTAAAATAAAAGTGTTTGCAGATATCTTTGAGGTATTGGGTGTGAAATAAGGGCAGAAATTAGCATCCAATCTTGAAAGTGCAATATGAAATGAACACTAATCAAACTTAACAAGTCACTTCTCAGAAGATGAGTTGAATTGGTTTGGTTAAGATGGTGACATGTTGACGAAACTTCAAAACGTGGTCCCCACACTCAACTAGGGCTTTTGGTCTTTCATATTTTTGTTATGATTCATGATGTTTTTTGCCCTCAATTATACACTAATATCTTCATATATTACCCCTTTTTTATTTATAAGAAAAAAAATCATATTCCTTATAAGTATTTTTTAACTACTTTTACTTCACATAGTGACTCTTTTTCTAAAATATCCTAATTTTAATCAATATATAACATTTGGTTATATATATATATATATATATATTTAACATTTTAAAAAAATTTATAAAGTTGGTAAAATTTATTGTAATAAACTATTTTTAATGGGTAAAATTAATTTTGTTTTACTTATAAATAGAAAGAGAAGTATTATTTAAAAGATCATCAATATCTCTTAATAAATGTTTCTAAATGTATAAATCTAAAAGTGGAATTTCTCATCACATACTAAAAAGATAAAATTATTTAGTCAAAATATAATTCTTCTTGGAATTATGATAACATGTGAAATAAACAAAACAACTACACAGTATAGACACGTTTCTCCTTGAAATTACTTTTTCTTTTCTTTTTCCTCACTTTCCTCTCCTTTATTAGGGTGTTTTTATATTCATCGCAAACTTTTCAGTGAAAGAATATTTTTGTGGGTCTTATCAAGATTTCATTTTTTTTCTCTTTTTGTTATCATATATCTGTTACTTTTTCTAAATTTTTTTTTTAAATAATTTTACACACACATTTTAAAGCTAATAATTAATATATCTCACTATTTATTTCGATGCCACGGCAAAAAACGCAAGAGAATGTGAAGAAAAAGTATTATATATATATATATATTATTTTTAACAATATGTAAATTGTATTTATTTTTTCATTTAATTTTTTTATAGGATAAGAAAACAATTATTATGATGTTATAAGAAGATATAACATTAACACTAATTGTATAGATTTAAAATCAATTTTCATTATATATATATATATATATATATCATTTGAAAATATTGATTATTTTGAAAAGTAAGTATGGAATAAGTTTTTTTTAACACGAATACTTTCTTTACAATGTTTTTGTTTTTAACTTTTTAACATGTTCCTATAATTTATAAACACAGAATAAAAAATACTTAAAAAATTGATCGATATTTCATCACATCACTTTTTTAACACATAATAATTTTTTAAAGTATAAATACTATTATTAGACAACATATTTATAAATATTTAAATTATGTAAAATTTGATGTAATTTAATAATTATATTATAAACATATTTTTTGATAAATTAAACATTTAATTTTTACATAATTTTAATTCTAATCTAAATTTTTCCTGAAATAAGCATAAAACAGAGATATTTGTTCAAAGTTTTTTTACAAATTTATCTTAATAAAATGAGCCACGCATGAATAAAAGCATAACAAGAAAGAATATAAAAACCGCGTTGCCGCTGGTTTCGCCATAAAGTCATGTCAAAGTCTTTTAAGAAAAAAACATCGTACACGTGTAAGCAGATACAACACTTAAAATTATGTCCACGGACATGCATATTATAATGTTATTACTTACAAAATAAAAAGACAAATTATATTTGAGTAATGGATTTATATTTTTAACAAATTAATATAAATATGAAAAATATTATCACTAAACCTTTTACAATTTCAGCTATTTCATTTAAATTCTTGAATTTAATCATTATTTAGTGATTAAATCTATGCTGATACTGTAACTTCAATAATTATTTAATACTGATTTAAGAAAAAATAGAAAATAAAAAGAAGGCTTCTCCATTTGAAAATTATTAATATGTTAAAATATATTATATTATATCAGAATTATACTATAAGTAACACGTGTCAAAATGAAAAACGGTAATAATGGATGATTAAAAAAAAATCTAGTACCGTAATTGATGGGGGGCAATGAAAACGTTAGCGAGCCGAAAATCTAGAAACCTCGGATTGATGCCACCGCATATCTCCGCGGACACGTGTCCTCCTCACACAGATCCTCTTTCTGATGCTCAAAGCCCCATTATTCATTTTTCACTTACACATTCCTCCACGTGTTGCCACGCGTAAATTAGACCCCTTCCTCCGGTTACCCAACCATGGTTATATGTATGCTTATGGTTACTATTGTCTGGTTAAGGATATGTGAACCAGCATGGCTCACTGTAGTGTAGCCTCTCTCTATATATAATAAAGTCCAACACAACATTTTATAGAACTAGTATTCATCAAACAACAAGTGGGTTGGTTTTGTTTGTGAGTGTATGTTGTGCTGCAATTGGTGTCTCATTCTGCTCCATTGTGATGGGTCTCTCAAATTTCCCAAGTGCATCTGAAGGTGTGCTTCCTGTGCTTGTGATAAACACGGTTCTCTCGGTGGCTGTGTTGAAGAACATGTTTAGATCCATGCTCCAAGTTGTTGGTGGCAATCCAAGTACAAGTTCCTCTGCAAACATAGAACAGGAGTCTCATGAAAGTTCACGAGAAAGGAGGGTGTCAATAACTCAGTACAAGGCATTGTCCAACGACATAGGAAGAAGAAGAAGTAGTGGCAGTGGATGGAAGGGTGAGGCCATGGTGGACTGCTGCGTTTGTTTGTGTCATTTTGAAGCCAATCAAGAGGTTAGCGAGTTGCCTTGCAAACATTACTTCCACAGAAGCTGCTTAGACAAATGGTTTGATAACAAACACACCACATGCCCCTTGTGTCGTTCCATGGACTAGACATGTGAACATCACGCAGATATACACACAACGTTAGCAGAGATATATAGTTCTTGCTTCTGTCACTTGTTACATAAACATAAGTCAATGCCTCTCCTCATTTCTTTGCTTTGATTTGTATACCTACTGCGACCAACTCAGTTTCTCTATGTTTAGTTTTTATGGAACAAAATGAGAGATGAGGTTGCCTTTAGTTGCTTGATTTTGTAAACTTGAAACTTGAAAATGCCTTAAATTTTCAGCACTGCATAATTTAACACTTCTGTTCTGCCTTGTTTGTTTCCAGTTTGGAATGGAATTTCAGAATTTCTAACCAAGATCTCGGTAGGGTAGGTAAACTCTATTTAAGGACTTGTCCCAACAGGCTTCAAATTTGAATGATTAATTATGAGACATACCATTTAAGAAGTTATATATATATATATATATATGTATGTATTTTCTCTACGTAAAATTCTAATTTTCATAATCATAAAAGTTACACACTGTCAATTTATTTTTGTAGTAAACAGTTGTGAAATTATTTTTTACTTGCAACATTTTTCTGATTTGTATCTTTGTAATGAAGTTTGATATATTCTTAGTTTAAAAGAAAAATCTTGAGGTCATATTTAGCCTTTGATTTTTCATTCCTGCCATAATCTTTAGTATTTTTTTTACCAAGAAATATTATAAGAAGAAGGAGAAACAAAGATGGGGCATGACTTAAGCATTATGAATTTAAGGGAGATATTAATAATTGTGCATCACAAAAGTACTTACTTGTCCTTGGTAATATTCTAAAAATAGATCGATATCATATTTCACTTGAAAAAAATATCACAAGAATAAAAGGTTTTATATATATGATTCCTCCCCCTCCCCCACTTTGTACTCGTTAGAATATAAAGGTTTTTTTTTTCATTTTCATTTTTATCAATCTTAATTTTTTGTTTTAATTTTTTCTTATTTTTTCAAGCCAAGAATATATTTTTTTATTAAGCGGTGAGAATATGATTTTGATTGACAGAAAATGTAAACACTTATGGCATGTTAGATCCGTTTACAAAACACATCCTCTTAACCTCTAAAAATATTAATATTTTAATTATATTTTTATTAATTTTTAATACAAAATTCTAATATATTATTATATTATTTAAAAGAGTTGTTATTTATATCAAAGTGGTGATATTTTCACACTTAATTTAAAAATTCATCCATAATTTAAAATATTTATATTTTAAAATTTTAATATAAAAATTAATAAATATTATTATATTATTAAAATGATTGTAAAGTGAGAATTTTTTGTTATATATATAAATGTTAAAATATATTTTTCCTATTTTAATACTATTTAGGTGTGTCTCCTCTTTCTTTTGGTACAGAAATGGTAATAAAAATAAAAGTAAAAGTAAATAAGAAATAAGTAAAAATAAGATGATATTATTTTATTTATTAGGAATATATATATATATATATATATATATATATATATTCTTATTATCTGGAGAAAAATAGAATCAACCTGTTCATTAATTAAAATAGAATCCGACATAGAAGTTTGAAAAAAAATGGAACTCATTAGGATGATCTGAATTGTTAATTTAATTGAATTTAACTCTCGAATTAACCAATCAACTATTATTATTTATTATGTATAAAGTTTTACTATATAATTATATAATTGTTTATTACTAATTGGTATAAACCTGTATATAAATATTGTTTACTTTTTAATGATAGAGCCATATGCGATTTTAAAAAAATTATATATTATTTACTTAGTTTAAAACAAATTGTTACATGTAATTAAATTTAATTAATTTGAACACAACCATTATGTTATTGACAGTGTTTGTATGATTTAGATTACGAATTATTTTTTAAAATAATATTAATAAATGTGAAGCAATCCAAACTAATAAAATTTAGTTGTACGAATTTTATTTTCTTTCCATCCCAAATAACTCTTAGGTCGATAAACTTAACTTTTGAATGATATTTTAACCTGATTTGGGCTAAAAAAATAATTTTTATTTTTGAGTTTACACAAAATAAGGCACTGCTATTTATCTCGAATAGATAAATTATATTTATCTGCAATAAATTATGAAAATTTATTTTTAGTTTTTAATAAAAATTTAAATTTTGCTTCCTGAATAACTTTTTTACTCTGAAAATATTTTAAATATTAATATTGATTTACACAGTGAGCACAAGTATTTTAAACCATGAAATCAAGTTATTTACATGGCACAGAAATAAAATAGAAGTTTATTAGAGTTCAAAATGATTTTTTGTAAGGAATAATAAAATAAAATAAACTTATTATAGGGGAAGATTAAGTTTAAATAAGATGCATTAAAAATATTTATTCAATTTTCTAAATGTGCATGGTGATACTAATATTTTGAAATTATTCAAATAAAGTAGGCTAAAGTAAATCTCACTACTAACTACTTTGGAAAAGTAAATATACCAAAGCTTCCTTCAACACCTCACTGATTGTAATTTCTTTTGTAATAAACATTATGTTTTTTTAGTTTACACTTTTTAAATGTTATGTCACCATATACATCTTTAATATATTGTTGTAATTATAAAAATTCATTTAAATTGGACACAAACAAAATAGTTGCAAAGAAAAAAAAAAGTCCAATTTAAAATCAAAGATCAAAAAATAAAATAAAAAACCTAAAAAATAGATTTTTCAAAAAAATAAAAAACAAAAAATATAGGCGGGCCAGCCCGCCAACTCGCCAGCCCGCCTTATGACGGGGCGGGTTAGAAATTTTGGCCCGTATCACTGTGGCGGGCTGGCCCGCCCCGTTTTTGCTAGGCTCATGGTGGGGCGGGCCTAAACGGGCCGGGCTGGCCCGTTTTGCCACCCCTAATCGTGGATAAAGGTTGGAGAAAAAGGATTAATAAAAAAAATTCTAAATAGAAAGAAAAAAAGTGAACGAAAATAACAAACAAGAGTAACTAATTTTTGTTTAGAAAACATAAACTAGAAATTAATTTTGTTTTAGTTTTGATAACCTTATTAAAAAGTATTTTAAAATTGGATTAAGAACTACTTCGACCTCTAATTTACCAAATACGTTTTGTTTTTAATGATAAAAATAGAAAACTGAGAACTATCCCAAATGAAATCTGCAACTCACTTTCTCCAATGTACAAAGTCATTCCCTCTCACTCTCACACATTTTCAATAACTGGAAAAGAATAAGAATTTTGCGTTTCATATTGAACATTACAACAAATGACCAAACACACTACAATCATGTTTGAACTACTATGAGCGCATTATAAACATGATGAACTGCACAAATCCTTGCCAACTTTATAGTTGAACCAGTTTTTAAAAGTTGTTGTATTACTTAGGATTTGAACATGCATGGACCTGTGAAGGTCTGTTATCTGACGAGGATGTTCACTGGGTGGAAAGCTTTTTGCAGAATTTGTAGTCTACAAATACACTTTTTAGAAGTTGATTATTGCACAAAGGGAAAGGAAAGAAGGAGCCAATTACCATGAAAACTACAAACTAAATTAATTATAATAGTGAGTACACTACTGAAACATATAAAGTATTTACTTAAGTCACAGCGTATATATACTATGATGAGAGCTTGAAGCATTATTCAGGTGAATGAGGTAAAAAGATACATGGCCTTAAGACTATATGAATAGTTCCATAGTAGCCCAGGTGAATATTATTGATAACCCTGCACATGTATGGCCTTGAGATCGTGAGTAACTAAATTTGTCCCATAGACTTGAGCCTGGCAAGTTCAATCCTTCTATGCTCTTGCTTGATAAATGCGTCAGCTTTTTGATCTACGCTCCTAAAAGCACTGGAATGGTTGGCAGTAGTAGGGGTCTCATGAGTTTGTGGCACTATCAGGGACTGCCGTTGCTTCTGCTGCTACTGTTATGGTCTCTTGTAGGTTGGTTTTGAAGGCCACACGACCCTTCTGATGGAGAGGACGATCAAAGCGCTTGCGTAGTGCAGGCCCTGTTACTTCATGGACTTGGTAATCGTTGGAGGGGCACCACCCTCGGTATCTCAAGTTGAGGTTTTGGCTTCCCATTTTCTATCTCCGACTCCAACTTTTTGAGTTACCTAGCTTCTGTTACTTTCATCATCTCCATCAAATTCTGTTTATTTGTTTACTTTTGTCACCTTGTATATGTTTATATATATATATATAGTGAATATATTGTCTACTTTGCTTTTTCGGTGGAAATATACACATCATTTATATTCTGTTATTCTATGATGATAAGGCATTTATCAGCAAAAGAAAAATACATTCTGTGATGATAAGGCTGAATCTAATGCCCCTCCCTTTCAGAATAAAGATCTTTAAGCAAAAAAAATAAAGAAAATTAAATATGGATCTTTGAGCATTGGAATATATAATGGATAGAAATGTCTTAGAGCTAATTGGAGTGAATACGAGAATTGGCAATTACATATTGTGATCACCATTCAGTTTGTTTAGTTATACATTTTCATCTATAGTTGGAGATCGCGGAAGGAAATCATTCCTGGATTATGCTCTTCAGGAATGGAATCAAGTTGTTTGAGAAACTATTGATAGAGACTGTAGAATCATTGTAAAAGAAGTAATGGGAAAAGGGGACTTTAGACCAGACAAGATTATTTTTGCTTATAAAACAAACTCTTATATTAGATTTTAGCTACACATGCAAACTCCTCATTTGATTAATCCATACAAAATTCTTCACAGCAAACTCTTTGCGATTCTTTCTAGTTAATCATTTCCCCTGTTAGGAGGACTGTATCACACCTCTTTCCTATCACAAACAAACACAAGTTTTAAACTTAAATTTGAGTCAACTTCATTTTGAAAACTAAGTTTACCAAATCAATTATTCATTTACTATTAATTTCGAACTGAATTTCAAGACAAAATTGAAGCAAAACTAGGTTTACAATTGGATCCTACTCAACCAAATTTCATTTTTACCTTCTGAAGACAGTTTAACTTTAGCTGCTAAAGCCAAACATGCACTTTGTGTCATTATATTATATCACTAACAACCTCCCCTTATTATTTCTCTGGCATTAGTAGTCCAAAACGATGTAAATTTATAGATGGCAGAAAAAGGCATGAATACTTGAAACAAATGATCTCAAACATCTCAATCAAAGACAACTATATATTAACTAGAACTTCCTAAGTTAAAGTAGATATTACAAGTAAGATGAAACATGACAAGGGTTCAAATACAACCAGGGGAATCTTATTCCATGAGAAAGAAACAAAACAAACATCTTACTACTTCTGTATTGTTGAAGAAAAAAGGAAAGGCAGAGGAAGTAGGTTGCATTATTTAGACCCTCTCTGCTGTCCACCACTTCAAGTTCCTAATCTTGTTCTTGTCATTGGGAGTGATACAGAAAGTCTGATGCTGGTTCTCGTTTTATCCAAGTTAGCAGCGACTTCACCTGCACCCCGGTTAATGAAGCGACTGTGCATGCTTATATTCTTGTAATTTATTCTAAACTTGCCATGCTGTTTTTTACATTGAGAGCTCAGAATGCAAACATAACACTGTGCCACCCCCATAATCCGCGTAACCAAATCCATCATCACTGTGCATCCCTCCTGAAACATGTGTAGCTTCCTCCAATTGCCAATAGGTGATTTTTTCTTTTTCTATCTCCTCACATCGAGAAATATTTATATGAGTAAATTTCCTTATTATATAAGGATCTGAGTGTTGAAGATATAAATCTCTATTATATTTCAACCTAAAATTAATGAAGATGTGAGACATTTTTCTGATATTATTTCAATTCATTGAGACCCTTTTCTGATATTTCGATTTGATTTCTTTTACATTTACGGCAACAGTTGGCGATGGTCGAAGGAAATCAATCCCGGGTTGTAAAACTTTGTGTCAATTTGCAGGTTTAGACATTTAGACATTTTCAATTTTAGTTTTTGAATGTAAGTTGGAACAAAAACATGAGCTTAATATTACTACATCTCTTAAAACCACTCCCTGTCGTTATTTCACTAGCATTAGTACACCAAAACGATGTAAATATAGAAGGAAGAAAAAGCTAAGAATACCTAAAGCATATTGACAAGAGACAATGGTTTCACACTTTCACCAGCGAAAGTATCAACGGATACACCTCGTTTGGTCCAGATAATGAGAGAAAGAAAAAGAGAAGAAATAAGTGATTGATGATATGGTTAGTAACATCGCATAAAAAAATAAAAGAGAAATAGAAACTAAAGGATATTGAGCTGCAAATACTGAATCAAGCAAATGATCTCAATCTATCGAAGACAACTATATATTAACTACGACTTACACAAAATTGATGTGGAGTAGATGCAAACTCTATTTTTTTTATATATTAATTACAACTTCATAAGTTGAAGTAGATATTACAAGCTACATAAAGCATGACAAAACACACATTTTATTACAGTTGGATTGATATAGCATAAAGCAAAAGGAAGTAAGTTGTATATTAGAGCCCCTTTGTTGTTCACCAGTTCATGTTCATAATCTTGTTCCTGTCATAGGGACTGATGTAGCAAGTGTCCCCACCCCAGTTTTGATGCTGATATCTCATCTCTTCCACCTTAGCAGTGACTGTACCAACATGTTCTTCTGCATAAACCTCCTCACACTCGGTTTCCTCCGATAAATACTCATGATTGCCACCAAAATTAAACTTGGAACCACCACCACCCTCTAAAGCATGATAAGAGGAGTTATTACCTCCAAAAAGGGATTTCCTGCCACCCCCATGATGCGCATAACCAAGTCCAAAACCAAGGTCACTGTGCATGTGCATGCCTTCTTGAAACATGCCATAGCTTCCTAACTTGCCAAGCTGCTTTGACATTGAGTTCTCAGAGTCCATACCAAAAACATCAAGCCTGTTCATGCGCGTAGCTCCTAACTTTCCATGCTGATGGTTTGACATGGAGATGTCAGAGTCCATAGCAAAAGCACCAGGTCTGTTCATGCGCATGGCTGGGAATCGTTTGTGGTGGTTGTTATCAGAGCTCCAAGACTCTTCGTGGAGGGTATAGCTCTGCTGCTGAGACTGAGTCTCCATCCATATGCCATCATCAGCATAGTATTTCTGTTGAAACACAAGCCTCCTTCTCATGCTGTTTGTTGGAAATTTCAAGGTTAGTTTGCCGTTTATTTCAAATGATGGAGACCCTTATATAGGCAGTTAACAGTAATATCATAATATTTTATGACTACAAATTGGATAGATAACAATGCATCTTTGAACCGGAATTAAAGTTTCCAATTTCAATGGAATTTTGAACAAGGGCAAGGTTGGTTGGTTGCACCAGAGAGAGCTTAGTAAAGTAATGATACAACCTTTTTTTCTGTAAGAATACTTCTCCACCAAGAATTGAAGACTAATTTCACCGTCTACAGATAATTATTTAAAATAATAATCTCTTTCTTTACATATTTTTCTATATACGCAGACTAAATGAGATATGTTACCACCTACTTAACAAACAAACATTCAAGCTCTATTAAACATTTATCAGAGCATATTATTAGACATTCTTCTTATTCTAAATTTTTAAAGTTTCTCTCATTTAGTTTTTGAAAGTTCAGCTCTAAGCATTTTTTTTGTAAAAATATAGTCATTTGATCATTAAACTTGTAAAACTTATTTCACTTTTTCTTTTTCAATTGTTTATAGAATAAAATGATATTTAATAATTATGTATTTTATTTTGCTTTTCGGTGCAGTAATGATTGATTCATTATTCTAATGAATAAATACATCATCTTGATTTCATTAAAACCTTAAAATATTCATTTGAATCAAATTGTTCGTTAGATTCTTAAGTTACTTGAAATATATTTAGTATGGGCAGAAGATTGAAACACAGTTTACTCCTCCTTTGTACATAATAAAAATACACTTAAATCAAGTGAAAAAAAATATATTAATTTTCATATTATTTATACAATTTTGTTATAATATTTTATTCTACAAAAAAACAGGTTCCCCTACCACTCAAAATTAATGCCCCTATACCTATATTACATATATTACATAGACAATGTAACATTTAAAATTTAAATTAAAATAATTGATAGTGTTATTAAAAAGTATCTAAAATTTTAGAGTCTCATACATATTTCTAAAATTTAAGTATTTGTTTAATTTAGGCGTTTTTGTATAATTTCTTTATTCTATATCTTGATGTAAATTTTTTATGCTTTTGAACCAAAATAAAATATTATTGTTTCATACTTTGATCTCATAGAAAGAAAAAACCAAAAAAATATTATCAAAATTAGTGTTTTAGCCTTTTGTATTGTATTAACTAAAAGTATATTTTATATAAATAAAATTTACAATAAATAACTAATTTTATAATTTATATTGATAATTTATTTTAAAAATATTGAAATTCACATTAGAACTAAAGATATTAAAAAATAAATTGAAAAATGAAATGTTATAACAAAATTTCAAAAACACATTTGAAAATTTCTAATCGAAGAATCACAAAATAAAACACTCCAAGATAATTTATCTGAAAATGGCACCTTGAGGACTAGTATGGCCATTTAACAAAGGATACTTAAAGGATGTCATTAAGAAACTAATTTGCAAAGCACGACTAAACCAAGTTGTGCAGAAATTAGTCAGTATCAGTGGTGAAGCATCACAAGGCATTAGTGGCAGTGGACATAATAATAGACAACATTATATTATTACCTAGTAAGTTAATGATATTACAAAGTAACACCATAACATACAGGGTGGAATCTTATTCAAATAGGAAAACATCAAAGCACACATTTTATTAGAACTGTTTGATTGCCATTAGAAGCACGTGCACAGAAAGTAGTGTAGGTGGTAATTTAGACCCCCTTTGCTGTCCACTGAACTTTGTGTGGCTTGTAGTTCATGTTGCTAATTCGGTTCCTGTCATAGGCATTGGCATAGCAAGTTTCCCCACCCCAGTTATTCTGCTGGTATCTCATTTCATCCAACTTTGAACCAACATGCTCCTGTGAGTAAGACTCATCATACTCAGTTTCCTCCGCGTAATACTGCTGATGGTGTTGGCCACCAGAATTGAACCTGCCACCACCACCTCCACTTCCACCATAAGGGAGCTTTCTGCCACCCCCATGATGCGCATAACCATGTCCAAGGCCATGGTCACTGTGCATGCCTTCCTGAAACATTCCTCCCAACTTGTATTGCTGTTTTTGCATGGAGTGCTCAGAAGCACCAAGCCTGTTCTTGTGCATGGCTGGCTGGTGCTTGTGGTAGTTGTTGTTCTCAGAGATCCAAGACTCTTCGTGGAAGAAATGACTCTCTTCCTGTTCCTCATCAGCATAGCAATGCTGGCGCTGGTTAAACCCCATTTTTTTGCAGGTTATATTTGTTGCGAACTTCAAGTTTAGCTTGATGTTAGTGTCAATCCTTGGAGACCCTTTTATAGGCACTTCATAATAATATTATATTCCAGTAAATGGGAAAAATTATGGCAACAGTGTATATGGGAATTTAATTTGTCCATTTTCAAGGGAATTTTGAAGGAAGAAGGAAGGGTTGGAGCTGAGAGTGCGCTATTGAATTATTGATGCAGCTTTATTCTAAATCCTCCATGTTTTCTTCCCATTTTCCCCTTTTCAATCCTCCAAAAGATATGGTTCAGACTTCAGACCACTTCTGCACATAATTGATTCCTTCTTTTGGTTATTTATATTTGAGTGTTCTTTTTCTGAAGGAGGAGATTGTGTGGTGTAAAACTGTAAATATGTATATCAGATGTTGCATGCAATGTTAATGCTGCTGCTGTTTCTCTTCTTTTTACTTTCATTTATGACATAACATATAGAAATAAAAAATTTCTTATTTTGCTGGATTCAACTTTGTGATTAAATAAATATAAAATTTTATTAAGTGTGTCATCTCATCATATGGGAGTATCAGGTAAGCATGATCTAGCATTAAACCATATTTAATTATGTTTACTTAATAATACTCTAATGTAATAAAATGATATAGTAAAATTATTAACCAAATTTTACACTTATTTAATTAAAAAATTAAATGTGTTTAACTAAATTGGTTTAATCCAAAAAAAGAAAAAAAATATTTTCATATATCACATTACAAATTAATAATTTGAATTCGAAAGCCAAAGAATGGGTTGGGTGTAGGAATAAAACAGCAAATCTGATTCGTAATTCGTATTGTCCATGGAAAAGCATCTCATTCGTTAATTGTGATGTTTCAACCATGATATGAGGGATTCACATCACACCCTATTCTCCACTCATTCATTGTTTAAAATATAAAAAATTAATATGATTCATCAATTTCATCTTTTATACGCTGCAAATACTAATTTAATCTTTAAAATTAGTATTGTAAACTAGTTTGGTTCTTATTATAAAAAAATAAACTTAATTGTTAACTTAAATAACCATTAATTATTTTTATCCTTTACATATAAAAAAAATGTGCTTTGGAGAAACTATCCATTAATTGTTCTTTTTTTTTTACATTTTTTAGTGTTAAATGGATTCTTTTCTATACTATTATTGGTTTTAGTTAGTTAATATTTAACTAAGGAAGCTTAAAACTAAATTAGAGTTAAATAATAACTTAGGAATCTATAGTATATTGTATTCAACTTTTATAATTGCTTTATGTTTATGTAATTAGGATTTTTTTTATCGGACATTATTTCTTAGTAAAATTATTTGTTTATTGGTTTATAAGCCTATTAGGTATAAGTTTTTACTTACTTTGTGAATGAATTTTTATGGTTTTTTTTAAAAAAAAACTCACTAGATTCTTAGCAAATACTTTTTCTTCTTCTAATTTTTGAATTTTATTTATTTAAAGTGATAAGTTTTCTTCAAGTTATTAATTTTTAAGTATTATGGTAGGAATGTTACCTAATTCTAATTTTCTTCACTCTCCTTAACTCGTGTTACTTGTTTGATTAGTAATTGATACCAATAGATCCAACTTTCCTAAAATTAGCTTATTTTATAAACCAATTTCTAAAAAAAAATTGTTAGAATTTTTTTTAATAAATTCTGAATTCTGGTAGGTTACGATCTATTAAATAATATTTGAGCTCATTAATTATGTAAATGGTGATAAGATGATGTAGGCTTAACCATTAGATCAATCATGTAAATTAGGTAATATTAATAAATAGATAGTTTAGGTTTGATTGTTAGTTACTATAGTATAATTGCTAATTGCAGTTTGTCCAATTAAAAACTTGTAATCAGATTATAGAAGAGTTAAGTTGGGATTGGACAGAGAATTTAATAATTGTTAAAATATTTAAATATATTGAATTTGAGTAATATTTTTTAAATATATTAAAATTGAATTAATCTTTTTTAAATTATTTTTTTTCAAATATTTTTATTTAAAGAAAACAATTTAAGTTTATTAAATTTAAATTTTCTTATTTGGATTTAATCACTACAAAATTCAAAAATTATTAAAATATTAAAATATTAATGATATTTTTTTAATAAATATTGGTAGATATTATTTTTCTATCAAATTTAGGATTTAGATCCAAATTGATATTAATAAAACTTTTTTTCGAGTGTCAACTGAAATTTAATTAACATAGATTATAATTATTTTAGTTGAGATTACTCAAACTTATTTTTATAATATCGTTGGTTGAGATTACTTTCTTCAATTTTTCTAAAAATAATAATAATAAATAATTAACAAAAATTAATATTGAAGTCATTTGTAAGAAAAATAATTATTATAAATATCAATAAAAAATAACCACGACAAACATTACGTTAATTGAAAAAATCTAAATCATACTTGTTATGATAGTCTTCCCTACATTAGTTCAAAATTGTTGGTTGAAAAATAATATTAATGTTGACAAAAAAAATCTCAACCATTATTAGTTGAAAAATAAATAACTTTAACCTAATATCATTAATAAAATAACCTTGACAACATCAATTAAAAAAATAAACAAGATGAATTTTAATTTGAAAGAAACTTCCGCTTAGATTTATAATAAAAACATTAGAATTGTGAAACTCAAACTTCTATTAAGCCAATAATATCTTATTTTTAATCAAATGAATAATGTATAACCAAAATTGAATTGAAAAAATAATTCAAAAAAGAAATCATATTGAAAAAAATAATTCAAAAAGAAATAATATAAATTTGAGAATGTTAAAACTTTTAAATTTTTATAATTTTAAGTAAAATTTGAAATCTTGTTAATAGAAAAAAAAAAAATTTGAAATGCTTTAGTTAAGTAGTCTTTTATTCTCATAAAATTCTAAAATTTTAATTTCTTCGGAAGTTTTATACTCAAACAACATATTTTATTTATAATGAAGTTTATTTTTATTTTATAAATGTTTATAAAAATCTAAACAAAATCTTGGTAAGACTAGAAATCAACTGTGAAAGCATAGGCAATGTTGCATTTTTCTTGATTAAAATTCTTAAAACGGGATTCTCCACTTGATTTATAGAGATGGCGCACGCAAAGATATTCTGAATGAATTGTTTATTTTTTCTATAACAACTATGACTAATCCAACTGAGTAAATGATCACAATCACTAATAATTTATAACCTAATTTGTATTTAGACATATCATACCATCCAGGGATAACAGAAGGATAAAAGTACTCTTCTGATGTGGAAATTAGCCACACTAATCCAAAATAAACACAATCATATGACCGCAAGCACGTATACTAAAAGCTAAACAAAATAGATTTACTTACAGAAGTTCAAGTCTAAATTATGTACACAATTGTCCCCAAGATCAAAGAATCTGTCCTAGCACAACAAAATTCTGGAGAAAGAAAAAAATTACTTGACAATAAAACTGTTTGAGGAGTATCTGTATCTCCTTAGCTTCACAATAAAACTGCATCATAAATTACCTTCCTAGGATCATCTGTCCCCTCTCAGGCAATTTCCAGGCAAGAGAAATCTATACTTTTCTGCATTTTCTAGTAGATAAGCAGGAAGATGAACTGCAGAATAGGAGTGGGGTATTGGTCCCATTTTACCAATAATTTCCTTGAAGGTGTACTCCTCTGGTAGCATATCAAATAAATCAGCCCCTTTGCATATTACATCCTGAATTCTCTTGGGATTTAAATAATGAGAGAACCTGACTCTGTCATTATGACTATAAGCTTTCATCTTAAAGATGAAATCGCTGATATGGCGGAAGCAAAAGCTGCAATGCCAACCAGCATCCGCCAATAAGTCATCAGATTGGCGGTAATGTGCATACCTTGTCTTGCCACTCTGATACCTGTGAACAGAGGCTCTCCAGCTGTTATCATCCGCAAGAAACTCAAATGAATATAGATAGTTCTTCAGCTGAAGATGGAGGATTGAAGGCACATCATCACACCACCTCAAGAGGTTAATAGTGTGAGCACTTGGAATCTCATCAACATCAGACATAATCAGCAAGTCATCATCTGTGATACCAGCTATCTTAAGCAGATGGTCCAATGCTACACGCTGATACGCCTCCTCGATAAAAGGGTTTTCTCCTTTAATGAATCTCCCACCAATGGTTCCATATGTTAATCGGGAATCCACAAATCTGAACTGCTCCCGGTTACCTTTGAAAACCAGAGGTTTAGGCCTACCAGTGAAGGTGGAATTTGACTCAAGGAGAACAAACTGTGTTATGTAAGGATACAATTCTCTCCAGCGCAAGTTAAGTATTTCCAATTCGTTACTGAACAACACAGCATCATACACACGTCTTGGGAACTCACGGACTTCCCAGCCGTGAAGTCTGCAGAGATTCTCCATTGACACATTTTCATTATAGTAATGAGGAATGACATTGAAAGGCTTGGGAGGTTTTTCCCATAGCGGCCTCAGAAAGTAGGAGATTTTCTGTCCGTGCAAGTATATGCCAAATGTGCACATTGGAACAACAGCAAAAAGAAATATTAATGTTTTTACATCCAAGCCACGCATAATGCAGCACACTCTTGACAAGCCCCATACTTGACTTGACTCCTGCATCATTGAAGAATAAACATCTGGGTCAGCATTCATCAAGACAATACAACATTTATAATGCAAATTCATTCAGCCATAATTCAATCCACATTTTTTTATGATGTTTTTCCAATAATCATCGAAATTTATCAGAAAATCTCCCGAACATCATGGACAAGAACACTGAAGGGCAATTCTAATAAATAATTATAGCCCAAAGCTACTACATCATGAACATATCATATACATTAAAAAAATCCCAAAATGCAGTTAGTTAATTGTGCATCCATTCCAATACCATTATGCGTGCCTACTCAGACCCCTTTCCCCAGTCAAAACCAAAAAGAAAATGATGAAGGAATTGAGAGTCTAAGCATATCCCATAAATTACCCTGTGAAATAGTCCAACATATTTGCTAAAAATGGCTTTGAAAACTCATCCTTTCTTAGATAGCAAAAAATTTAGAGCACAGAAATCAAACGCATAGCAAAAGGGTCGATTAGTGTACTAAATGGACATGACCAGCCCCTAACTGATAATCAAATCAAATGCAATCCGTTTTTCCTCAAACAAAAGACACCCAAAATCAATAAAAGGAGGTTAACTAAAGGGGCAAAAGAAACCGCGGCGAAAAGATGAAAATCTTCTTAAATGAGATTATAATTACCTGGCCACAAACATCACCGGTCTTCTTAGAACAGTAATGTCCACCGGCACAGCACATTATTAAGAGTTCAATCCAAATCCAATGAAACGTGGCTCCGATCGAAATCTTATTCCAGTGGGAAACAACAATGAATGCGCGTTGAAGGGCAAAAGCTGGGAAACAAAGGGTAAATAAAGAAGGGTTTTGTGGTAACGAGTGACAGAAACAGAGAGACACTTAAAGCCGAAAAAGGAAGTTCCGTTGCGGAGTTCCTCTTTGGCTGTTTTTGTTCTGTTGATGATGTTCTTCTCAAACACCGCCTCTTCCAAATGTGTATTTATACATATATCACCAACGCAAAAACTCGTCATCAACTATAAAAACACTTTTTCTACACGCGTTTTCTATTCCAAGTTTGGTTTCATTTGAAGATATCTTATGATTACTTAGTCACGCATAAACCCATTTCAACATCTCTCTTATCAAAATTCTTAAATCTAATATTTTTTTTTATAAATTCTCATTAAAATATGTTGACGAAAATCTTTAAATTAAGATCTCAACCCTATACAAAATTTTAAACATAAAAAAAATTCAATATAAACAGCATGTATTAAAAAATGAAAGGCAAATAAAATAAAATAAAATATAAACTTCTCATTATACTATGTCAATGGTTTTTATTTTACAGGTGGCAGTAAAAACCAAGTCACAGGTTACAAAGTTGATGAGTTTTTCTCTTTGTTTTTATAATTGAGAGCGTATAATCCAAGAATTATATTTTTTTAATATTTTATTTTTGAAAATAAAAATAATGAAGATATTAAAAAGTTATTTTAAAATTTTATCATGAAAAATAAAAAAATAATATATATATATATAATAAAATAAAAATAAATATGACTTGATAATTTTTTTTAAAAATTATTTATCTTTTTTTAAAGAAAAATTGGAAAAAAACATAATAGAAAAAAACAATGTTAGAATTTGATTATGTAAACTATGCAGAATTCGATTTCCAAAATTCAAATTCAAACCAGCGCAATATAGTGTGGTATATATATATATAAATAATATCTAAACTGCTACCATACCAAAAAAAAAACTATGCTACTGGTGAAATAATCGTCAGACAACAGATAAGAATTCTACCAATTTTAAAAGAAAGTAACTAAAAGAAATTGTTTAATCACTAATATATTTAATATCATCTTAACAAAACGGTATATAAAATAATTAATTAATATTAGAAAATATTTCAATAGGAATTCAGAGTTTATAATTAATGATTATCAATATTTAATTTAACTTTTTTTAGTATTATTAAAAATGTTATAAAATATAATCATGAATAATTATTTTAAAATTATGCTAACATGAAAAAATATTTAAAATACGAAAAGTTAACTTAAAATTACAAGTTTTAAAATTTTGATTTAAATTATTCTATAATGAGTTATAAAGTTGGAAATGATTATTAATTTAAATAATTCTTAATAATAGTTTTAATACGAAATTTAAAACTTGGTTGAAATTTATTATACAGTGAATTATAAAGTTAAAAGTGTTGATTTAAATGATTTTTTTAATATTAATAATTTAAACATAAATGAATAAAAATTATCTAAAGAATTCACCTCAACACTGGACACAATATTGATCCGACTTTGAATATTTGTTCAGTATATGGAAATGATTGATTTACATATTCCAATTATTTTAAAACGTGTATTTATCTTTTATATTTTTATTATTGTTTGCGTTAACATCATTTTAAAATAGTTATTAATTATTATTAATATTATTCACGCTTATATTTCATAATATTTTTAATAATACTCATAAACTCAAATTATGTATAAATTATTATTAATTATTATAAACTCTTAATTCTTATTAAAAATACTTTCTAATATTAACTAATTACTTTATTTATCATTTCTAAAATTATATTAAACATATTAATTCTTAAAAGTTATTTCTTCTCTGAAAATTAAAATTAACAATGAATATAATTTAAATGAAAATGAAAACAAAGTTTATTTAATCTTTAATCAATTGAAAAGTATATGTAACACGATGTAAAGACTAAAGATAATAAAAAAACTTAAATATGTTATTAAAGTTAAGAAATTTTATTATATGCTTTACTTTTTTTCAATAAAACTTGAAAAACAAAAAGAAAGTTTAAAAAAAATCTTTGTAAAGAACCTTCTTTAGTTACAGGTATAAAATGATCTCTAACTTGGTGATAATAGGGTAAAATGTACTTCATCCATTCCTTTTTTATATATCTCATTTTTTAAACTTTACAGTGATTTAAAATAACTTATAAATATATTTATTGTGTTAAATATATTTTAAAAAGATTATTTTTTTTTTGCAGAGAAAAAAAGAATATGGAATACATAATTTAGTATCATGACAGATGACAGTGTGCACAGGATAGCAGAAGAAAAGAGAAGTTTTATAATTTGTATTTACAGAATAATCAAGACTCACTCAGAACAACCCTTGCAGAGGGAAACCTGAGGAAATCAAGAGAATTGATGAAGAGAGTTGGGAAATCAAACCTATCAGACATGGTTGCCCTGTGTGAAGTCATCGTTTTCGCTTCTTCCCTGAACACCATTTTCTCGACCTTCTCCTTCACTTCTCTCACTGAATTCAATAATAATCTCTGTTTCTCAGCCTCCACCACCATCTCTTCGCACTTCTCCAATCTGTTCAACACGTAAACCAACTCCACCACTTCTCCAAAACTCAGACACCCCAAACGCTCCCTCAACTCGTTAACTCTAATCAACACCTCGCTCAGCGCCACAACCACATCTTCTTCCACCAAACTTGATATCTCATAAACTAGCTTGTTCCCTTCCATGGATCCTGCGTCGGGTCTTCCCCCAATCCCTTCCAAAACCGCCACCAAAGCCTCCGTCTCCCTCAACACCTCATTGTTGGTCAGACCTGAAGCTCTCTCTCTTCTCCTGCTTTCATCCATGACAATCTTAGATTTGATCTGTAACAAATTTTACATTAAACTTTTCATTTTAACTTAAGAACATATATTTAATGTTTTCAAAACTCGAATCCATTGTCAACTCGATCAAAATATTGGATTACTGCTCAAATTAATGGATCTTAGTTAAACCTAATACACTGGCGTAACAGAAAGATTAAAATAAATGTTCATATACTATATTTTTCACATTCACTTACTATATAGTTTGAGTAGCTTCTTGGCTAACCATTACCTTTGGCTTTCAAAGACCAGGTTTCAATCTTCGCTGATGCTATTTTATTATTTTTTTGTTAGAGCAGCTTCGTGCCACTATTTTTCATTCTTTCATTTCTGTGATTTTAATTTACCAAGATTTCTAAAAAATTGAAATGGTTTGGGTTATTTTTAGTTTAGTATGTTTTAATTTCTATACATTTTAATGACTTCAACTGTTTCTTGATGGTATTTAAATAGATATGTTAAGTTTAAGATTTAATTGAATCAAACTAGAAAATATATATATATATATATATATATATTTATATATATATATAAATTAAAGATCAAATAAAAATTGTATTAAGAAAAAAAAGCAATGGTATCCACACCTCTAAACACTTTTTATATTTTTTTAAAAGAATTTAGTAAATATATTTTTTTATTAATTTTACTTATAAAACACTTAAAATAATGAGAAATAAATATCACTTTATAATTTTTAATAAACTTTAATTGATAATGAAAAATACTAAAGAGACTAATTGAGAAATTATTAATACTATTTTTATTTTTTAAAATCTAAAATTAAAATCATAAAAAAAACAAAATCACGGATAATAAATTCTTGAATATCAACAAAAACAAAAATATTATTAATTGAGTTTGAGTTGTGTTACCCTTGAGTTGAGTGTTCTTGAGCTTGGACGCCGAGGAAGAAGCCAAGCATCCTGGAAGCCCAGAGAAGCTGTTCCACGTGTTTAGCGTACCATCGTACCCACGAGGACAGTTCCCAGCACATGGGACTGCTCTTGTCGCGGAATTTGGAGAGGTTAAGGTAGTTCCTACCGCCGCCGCCGCCGCCGCCGCCGCCGCTGTACGGAAGCTGGTCCCTCATGATGAAGCTGCCGCGCTTTAACACGTGGTGGACGGCGATGAGGCACTTGAGGGCCACGGCGGAACTCTGGGTGTTCTGGAGGCGATCCATGAGAAGCTCCACGGCGGCGGAGGCGGTTGCGCGTGAACCATCACCTGCGGTGAGGAGCGTGGAGAGTTGCTTGGAGGTGGGAGGGGTGAAGGAGTCGTGGCTAGTGGCGCGTAGGAGAGAGAGAGTGGCGCGTTTGGAGAGGATGGCCGCTTTGCCCTGGGAAGCTTTGTCCTTCATTATCCCAATCAGCTCTTTCAATTTGGTCATCCTAATAGAGTTTGAGACACACGCGCTAAGAGACAAGACAATACAATTTCTTCAAGCCCAACAACTGTGCTATGATGCTAGTTATAGATTATCTTTTTATAATGTAGATATCATCGTTGAAATTTTAAACAAAAACTTTCAAGTGTTGCACCTTATAATTGCTTTTCGATGCAAGAAGAGATCATGAAACTTTTTGACTACTAGCTTCTTTTTCTTACTATTATACTATGAGTTATTAAATTAAATAATCTCTCTTCTTATTTCCTACCATATCATTTTATTTGTTTCTTCTCAATCTTTTTCCTTATTGTAAATTAGAGAAATTACAACTAGTTCAAAAATATCTTAAGTTCAGCAAATTTAAACATGATTGAATGTTTTTAAGTTTTTTCAATCATAACAATCTAAGTATCCAAAACATTCGAGGTCACTCTGAGGTTAGCGTGAATTTGTCGATAATGATTTTCTATGTCGTGGTTGAAGTATTTGAATGATGTAGCTGACGTAACGTAGTGGTTAGTATTTCAATTTTTTTCATACCAACCAAGTGATAGCTTTCAGACTCAGATGAGTACAATTTCTCAGTTTTGAGTTCTAAGAAAAAAGTTAACAAACCCGACAATTACTTATTATGATAGGTATAGTTATTAATTTTTTTATAAAATTAAAAAATTTGAATGTGTTACATATAAAAATGTATTGAGATTATTGATATTTTTTATTTGAAATTGCCTATATAATAGTTTCTGAATGCGTATATTTATCATTTTTCCTAATATATTATACTATTACTTAACCACGACTCCATTCATTTTCAAACATAATTGATGGATAATAGTTTCAATAAAAATATTCTGAATTACAACCTAAAAGTAATCACAAGCACTAATTTAATCAACACCCTAATCAGTTAGGTTAATATTATACTATATATGAGAATATTAATATTCATAAATAATGTTGCAATTATATGTGTCTAAGAAGAGATCAAGTATGGTGAGAATAATAATTATTGCCACGATGAGGGGATTTATTTTATTGTGTAAGAATCAATCAATGCAAGATACATTTTGTAGTTCGAGAATAAATTACAAAAGTATTTAATAATTCAGTATAGTTTGAATTTTTTTTAACTTATTTTAAATTAAAATTATTAATTTAATAAGTTTTAAATTTTATAATTGACTAAATTTGTGTAATGATATCAGAAAATAATTAAGAAAAATCAAACAATCGTGTGCTCAGAAGAAAAAAAGTACTCGAATTAACATATATAATGTTAATATTTTCCCCGTTCTAGTGTAGGTTTTTCTTTCAAATTTTATGAAAAAAAATCAGAAAGTAAGAATAAAAATATACATAGAAATGTCAATTTTGTTAAATGGTGAAATTACACCTCTTACAAAATAAAAAGATGTAATAAGAAATATTAAAAACAAGAATCTATTTAATTATACAAAACTAATTAAAGATTTAATACTTTAAAGTAAGTTGATAGAAAATAATGAAAATAAAATATTTAATTCAACGTACATACATCCCATTTTGTATTTATTATTTGATATGATGTGCTAAATTTTAGTTTTAAGATTGAACCTAAACTGGGTTCACTAAATTTAAATAATTTTGTTTGAGAAAAATAAAGTGTAAAATATGATATAATAAACTTCAAGTTTAAAAGTAACAAATACTAAGTTGGATTAAATTTAAGTTTATCTTAATTTTTTTTACTTTAATAAGTTTTAAAATTAAATGTCTATTTTCATATTTAAGAAAAAATTAAGTAAATATAACTAATAATAATTTAAAAAATCAAAATTTTAGAATTTTATTCAGAAAATAAGCATGAGGAAAACAGTAACTTTTTAAATTACTTTCATTTAAATTTATAAGATAAAATCAAATTAGTATAAAATGAAACTCATTAAAAACAACTTAATTGTAAATTATATATATAAAAGTAAATATTCGATTATTAATAACTTACTTGTTTTATATTCAAATATTTATATATATATATATATATATATATATTATTTTATTGTTATAAATATATACGTAACACTCTAAATAAAACTAACTCCACCAAAAGATATATATAATCTATTTGGTATTTTAAAATAAATCTGAAGATATATATATATATATATATATATATATATATATATTAATTATGAGTACTATGTTTAAAGTTTTTATTTATCTCTTTTCACGTACATAACATAGTTATTATAAATTATCACACAAATAATAAATATAAGAGTAAGTTATTAAAATAAATTTTATTTTAAGATAATTTTGAATAAAAAAAAGTTATAATTAGTTATCATTTTAAATTTAGTACATAAAAGTTAAGATAAGTTGAATGTACAATAAGCCGCACATTTATATATGATGCGTAAAAACTTTCTTCTTTACTAATCTAGTTTTGTCTTAACTAATCGATTTTATTTTATTTTTACTTTGAAAATCATGAGTTAAACTATTTCGTTGATTGTATTATACTGTTATATGTTTTTAACTAATTTAAAACTAATAAATATATAAACATGACTTTTGAGATATTGTTTTATGATTTGACGCTATTGAATTTATAATATATTTATATTTTTAAAATAATAGTTAATTTATGTAATAGTTTTAATTAATGAGATTATATAATTTATTTATGAATATAAGAATAAATTAAAATGATAAATATGACAACGATTTGATAAAAAAAATTATAATAAATCTTTTCATTTAACAATTTTTCATAAAATACTTTCTAGTAATAAAAAGCATAACTATTCAAATTAAATTATAAAATAAAAATACATTTAATTAAAATGTTTGATTTAATATAATTTTTTTAAAAAAAAGTCAAGAACAATTACATTATTTTTACATCACTATTATTTTTAACATTTATTTAACAACTTAAAAAATAATAAAACATTAATACATAGAGTTGTGGAATTAGAGTGAAAAACTTTTGTGATGTGAGAATCTTACATTTCTTTCTCATGACAATTGTAATTGTTATGATGCATATTCTAATAAAATACATATTGATAAATTTCATATTACTTTATCTATTTTTCAATTATCTCTAGATTATCTTAAATAAAAAATTATGTTAAATAAATAGTTAAATGTTGTAGGTCCATTGTTATGAGATTGCAGCTGCTGCTAAGAAGGTTAACTGCTGCGACATCCTTATTATTGCCATTGCCACACCAATGAGATCCACTGTCACCACTGACGAGATCAATAATTTTTTTAACACGATACTGTTTTCTTATTTATTTCTTTAAATAACATATTTTTTAATATAAAAGAATTTATAATAATATATCAGAACATTCAATATGGTTGGTTAAATAATTATTTAAAAATCATTTAAATTTAAAATTTCTAACAACTAAATTCTAGATTGGATTTTACTTTTTTAACCCTGTTTTCAAAAATAAGATCAGAAAAAAAATTAAAAATAGAATATAATTTATAACGTAAATAATTATTCATAATTTGAACATTAATTTTAAAAAGTAAACTAAATATTTTTTATTGAAAATTAAAATTTTTATATTTAAGAATTATTATAAGAAAAGATTAATAAAAATTAATATATAAATATAACAATTGATAATAATTTCTTTAAAAATACTGAAATAATTAATTAATATAATTTTTAATTATGAGATTTAGAAAATGTTGTTTAAATAATTTCATGTATGATAAAAAGTCATTTTTTAAATGATTGAAATTATGAATAATAAAGTTCATATTTTGGTAATTAATTTTAAATAATTTTTTTATTAAATTAATATCTTAAAAAAAATTAAAAACTATTTTATTAGAATTTTAAATTCATGAATTAGTACATTTACAAATATTTTAAATAATATTAAATTTACAATTTGTATATATTGTAATATTTACAATTTATGAACTTTAAACTTTGATTTTAAAATTTTTACATTGTTAATTATTTATAAATTTAAATAATTGATTTAATAATTAATTTAAATTAATCATAAAAATATGAATTTTTATTATTCATAATTTCAATTGCTTAAAAAGAATACTTTTTATCATACATGAAATTATTTAAATATTTTTTAAGTCTAATAATTAAATATTATATTTATTAATTGTTAGAATATTCATTTTTAAATTATTATCAATTACTGTATTTATATATTAAATTACTAATGTTTTCTTATAATAATTTTTAAATGTAAAATTTTTAATTTTTAATAAAAAATATTTACTCTATTTTTTAAAATTAAAGTTTACTTTATTAATAATTATTTATTTTATAATTTTTTAAATTTTTTATCTTATTTTTTAAAAGAAATTAAAAACATAAAATCCAGCCCAAAATTTAATTTATGGAGAATCTAAATTGAAAGGGTCTGTCATTATTTATGTAAATAATTAAATTGAAAATCTGACATACTATAATAAAGTGTGTTGTGATGAAAAATATTTTATAGAGGATGTTACTTGGGATAATAAATAGGAAAGTAATGTTACGTTGGACAAAAGTCTCAATTGTGGTGATGTCTTCTGCTGTCACCTGATGTCCGATGATGATGGTGGCAAAGAAGCAGACAAGAAAATGCAGAGTTAGTCCCGAGTTGGACAATAATGAGATTGATAGTAGAAAAGATGACTCCATGGCGGTGGCGGCAAATAAGCAGACGGAGAAGTGTATGAAGTGAGAAGAGAGGAGGTGAACAATGTAAACAGAGTGACAATGGAGACGGCGACTCCTACGACGGTGACAACGAGGAAACAAATGAGGGAGAAAATAGAGCAAAACAGATGCAACGAGGAAACAGACAATGTTGGAAACTAAAACACACAGATGATGGCAAATTACAATTATATCATTTTTACAATAATTAATAATTAAAAATAAATAAATAGAATATCATAAAAAGTAATACATACCATGAATTGTGAGAGGAAAAAGAGATTTTGAAATGGAAAAAGTTTGACGTATTGTAAATATACCTTCGCTACACACCTTACTTTATTTTTATTTATTTTTCAATGTTTAAAAAATATTGTTACCTTAGGTTAAAGGTGTTAGAAAACGCATCTATCTTGCAGGTGTTCTCAATATTTTTTTTATTAAAATGGAAAATAATAAATACATTATACTGGCATATCATATATCTATACGTTATTTATATTTAATGAATCTATATTACTTTATTAAATATATAATAAATTAAATTTAAAATACTAATAAGATAATTTCAACTTAATGTATTAATAATTTATGGTATATGAAAATCATTATCCAATTAAAATATGTTTTTAATAATGATAGATATTCAGACATATACTTATTTAACATTTTTTTTTCTATTTTTCTACTCTTATCCTATCATATTCTCTACAAATCTATTATTTTTCTTCTCTTTTTAAGAATAAATAAAATGTAGATAGAAGTTTTATATGTAAACCCTCATTTTATTATGTTCTTTTCCCACATGTACAGTAGTAATTGCGTGTACCTTTTATACGTTATCATTTTCCTCTATTACTAACGTCTAAGTGATGAATAAATAAAAAAGGTGAGATCCATCATCACGTTTTTGTTTTGTCATTACTCACATATATAAATATAGATATCAAAATATCATTAATGATTAATACATGCTTATTATACAGAATAGGCATCTGGATATCTGCATGTGCGGTGCGGGTAATTAGAAGTAGCAGTTTATTGCGCAAAAGGAAGAGACAAAAACCACAATCAACGCCTACGAATCTGTGACGGTGCCTGATCGATCGGGGAGGAGGAACCATCAACAACCAAGATATGAAACTCCTCAATTCTTCACCAACTCATCACAAAACCTGTCCCACGCCATTATCAGCTTCATTTTCACGTTCAGGTTGTTCCGTTGCTGCTGTTATTGCCAACTCTGAAAACTCTGCACCATCCTCTTCTTCTTCTTCTTCTTCTTCTCCTTCTCCTTCTTCTTCCAATGGGACATCGGTAATTATGACTTCAGCATCATCGGATATCAGCTTCTGGCGACAAATGGGACACGTCAAGCGAGAGGGTAACCATTGATCGATGCAATGCTGGTGGAAAACATGTTGGCATAGGGGCAGCATCTTGACGGTGTCGGAGTCTTCGAACTCCACCAAGCACACCGCGCACTCCTCTGCCCCATTCCCCACCCTCAGCTCCTTCATCTTGGAGAAATCGAAGGTGGGACACCTTTCGATCGCTTCTGCGGTTCTTGTCGGGAGGGCCTTGGTGTAGTGAGGGCGGGGGAAAAAACGGTCGAGGAGTTTAAAGAAAACGAGCAAGACGAAGCCAAGGAAGACACAGGAGAAGGAGAGACTGAGTGAGACCTTCAAGTTCTCTCTACGGTTCATCTCCTCGTAGGTAACAGGGTTTGTCGGATTCCACAAACCATTCGCACATACCGATGAAGGCCAGAGAGACACCGCCAGAATCAGCACATGCTGCACGCACACCTCCATCATAAGCAGAATCAATCCTCACCAGAGTTTTGGAGAAAAGGAATGATAAGAACGTAGCGTTTGTGCAGAATGTATGCAGATTGATGGTGTGAAAGGTAATGAATGGGTTTGAAGGGTTGGTGGTACGAGGTAACTTGTTAAGAAAGAAAGAAAGAGGAAGTGAAATGTGTAGGTTGTGACACCAGGAGATGGTAAAAGTTACTAAAACATGTTCAGTTACCGTTTAGGTCTGATAATTTGCTTGCTCATGCCATGCCAAGGGAGGGTTAAGCTCAAATTATTTTCATGCAAACAAACAAACAATCAGCAATGGCACAAACTCATGAATGCTCAACACTTTTTTTAAACACATCATCAAAATATCTTAGTAACTTACAAAACCTTGGTTTCAACTAATACAAACAACATATAATTAACTTCTCCCTGATTCTGTGTTTGCCTTTTTCTTAATTAATCATTTCTAATTTATAGTTTGGGAAAAATGATCTAAAGAAATTAAACGTAAACTAACTCATAATTCGAGATTAACCAGACTCGTTCTTAAGGGGAGTTTAATGATTTTTTTATGTTATTATAAGGACTGAAGTTTGCGATTGCATTAAAAATTCAATTATATAATAAAAATTATTTGATGGGTTTATTTCAAAAGCATTCTTCAACAAATTTAGATATTTTTTTAATATTTATTTTTGTATAAGTATTCACTGAAAAACATGATATAAAATTAATTTAAATTAGTTTATAGCATTGATTAAATATTTCTTAATTCAGTTTGTCATAAACGTAAAAGACCGTTATATTTTGAAAGAAAGATATTTTTAAATATGAATAGTAAAATTAAATAATAGAAATTCTTTTTAATCAGCTTAAATATTAATTAATTTTCTTATATTTAAATTCAAAAATTTCAAAGGAGTAATTTGGAAGAACAATGTTAACAATATATTCTCTAACATATCAGTTTCTAATGCTTGCTCTACTATTACTTAAAGTATTAAAATATTCAGAATCAATAGAAAAACTTGTTAGATAAGAAGATTTATAAATCATTATAATTTTTAATAAATAATAAAAATATTCAAAAGAGTAAGATTTTAACACTGATCTAATATAAGAATGTAAGTATTACAAGAAACTAATTTAAAATTAATGAGAAAAAAAAGTCAAGAAATTGATAGAAGAATAAGACAAAGTGATAGGTCACATATTTAATGTGGAACTCATCTATTTAAGATGAAGTAAATGCATGTTAACTTGATGAAACACATCTTAGAGTATTTATGAAGGATTTGGATTCTCTAGAACAAAATTCTCACCAACTGAGTAAGGTTTTATCTCACTCTTGTATCCTATCTCTCTATTAATTGTGACAGTTTTTCTTTTACTTCTTTTTTAAATATTCCAACAGTTTAAACACTTCAATTAATACCCTTTTATTATTTAATCTCTCTTATTTCACCAATTCATCTATATAAGGAGTATGTTCTTAATTTTTGTTTGTTTTGTTCATAACTACCATGGGATCATCTTCAATCCAAACAGTCACAATATATTAAAATTATAAAATATAAAATAATTATAAAATATCAATTAAGTAATGTTAAGTTGATATATCACATTTTTGTATTTAATTGATATTTAATAAATTTATGTTAATTTATTAAATATACAATAAAATCATTATAAAATAATAATTAGAAAACACTTTCCTAATGTAGGTCTATTTCTACTCTATAAAATTTACTTTTTAAGTCTAAGATAATATAGAGATTTTGAAATTTACACTTTTCAAATCTAATATCAGGAGATCACTTCAAATACTTTATATATATTTTTCTTTGAAGTGTCATGAGATTCACAAGCTTTCATTAATATTTTAATTAATTGTTGATACACATATATAATTTTAAGATAGAAAAATATTTATTTTCATTTTTATAAGACCTTGAGTTATAAAATTAATTATGATTCTTGAACATGTATTACATTTTAATTAAGATTATATTTAGTTATTAATATATATATATATATATTTTAAAACCCAATAGATTTCTATAAAATATTTTTTTAATGTATACTTCTAAATTTCCTTTAGAAAAATAAATCAATAAAGAAGTTATGCAAGACCATTTAAAACTGAAGAGAGGATAAAACATATTCTAATAAAATAATACATAAAATTCATTCAATTTCAGTGTGTAGTTAGTTTTATTTTAACCCAATTATATGTTTATCATTTGAATGTGAGATTACTATTTATCCCTCATCAACTTTGAACTAATTAGTCGACTCAATTAATGATTATCATGAAGTGGCTTTTACACAATTTATCATATTTCTTACAATTATATATGTAGATTACTATATATTTTTTATTATTGTTATTATTTTAAAATTCTAAAACATTTGTATATTTAATATAAAATACCACATGTTCATCGTTTTTATAAAATGATTTCTGTGTTGTTGAAATAAACCTTTTGGAACATGCATCATATTATAATTGTAACTAAGATCAAACAATCTTAGTTTAAAGAAAAATGTCCAATGAAATTACTTTATTTTTATTATTTTATAATTTAATTATTTGAATTTTATTCAGTCTAATTTAAAGTGATTTATTTTTTCAATATTGGTCTTTTTATTTTTCTTTGAAAAAAAACTATTAAATAAATTATATATATATATATATAGCAAACATAAAAAACTAATTAAATTTTAAAAATATTTTTATAAATCATTACATATCTAATAATAATAATAATGCATGGACCCTGCATAAAAAACATTTAATATCTTTCTTTTTCTTTAGTTATGTTAATGTAACACTTGTATAATCTTATCATCTCTTTTTCTTTCTTTGTATCTCACCAATAGACTAGCTTTATATATTGCCATAACATTATTAAAATATTTGTTAAATATAATAATAAGTTGTATATACTATTTTTTTCATATAATTAATATTATTTATTTTGTTTACAAGTAGTGCGAATATTGTTAAAAATATTAGGTCTTATTGCTCTGACTAAGCTGATTTCTGAATTTTCCTGTACCGAATCCAAATAGACCGCTATAATTGGACCAAAGGCCCAACTCAATACCTAAACCGCAACAAGAAAGAGGCTCTTGCTTTCTGTATTCCATAATTATCATCTGTACCTCCATAATTTTAAAATAACCATTCTAGCCTTCATCATGAAATCAATTTTCCAAAACATTTCCGAACAAGCTTCTCAAAACATATATTTTATACTGTTTCAAACATCTAATATAGAAAATATCATATACTTTATAGCTTACCTAAATCAGAATATGGTTGTAGAATTCAAAACACATATTTTGGATTAGACAATTCAGAAAAGTAATCCTAAATGACCCATAAAACCCAATGGATGAAAGCATAAGATGTGGTGAATTTTTGGGGTAAATTTTGACAACATGAAAGGTTTGATTCTAAAATGAAAGAAAAGTGAATGAAAAAATTAGGTTTAGGAATGTTGAGAATGAATGATAAAAAATTGGAGAAGTGAGTATTATTAGTAAGAAGAAGGAAAGATGTTGAGTACAGCTGGGAATGAGAAAGAAGAGAGTCATTGAGACAGAGTTTACTTTTGTCTAATCTTCAAGGCTGTACTGTCTCATGTCGCATATGATTCAGACTCTCTCTGTTACTGTAATTGTCCTCACACAACCCACAATGCTAGCTAACACTACCAAAAAGATTTTTGTCGTCAAATATATGACATTTTTTCTCCCCCAACTTTCTCCACCTTCAATCATCAACACATACTGCACCATGCATATCACATACACCTCCATCAACTCAATCCTCACACCTTCTTTTGTCTCCTACACGTGCTGAATACACCATCAAAACTTTACCCTAATCTCCATTAACTGCCAAATTCTGGTGTCTATTACACAACCAAAAACCAAACATCCAAGGTCCACACAAATTTCTTATAATTGCGATTTGAATTCTCTTTCTTCCTCTCTGGCTCACACACACACATCACTTTGATTTGCTCAAATCTGCCAAATCTTTGAAAATGTTTAGCTGTATTAAAAAAAAACAAACAAATAATACAATGTTTAGTAACTTAAGAACGTGGTTAATGGGTGTGAATTTGTTTGGTATTTAAAAGAAAAACTTAGATTTTTTGAAAATGGAGTGAAATGAGTTATTATTATTTTGCAGTGATGGAGCTAGAGATGAGGATTTAGAATGGGGAACATTGTGTGAAAAGAATGGGTCCCTTGGTTGTAAAAGAAGGAGAAAAGAAGGAAAAAGAGGAATTTATTGTGATTGTGTTGTTTTAGGAAGGGGACGCGTGGGAGGGTAAAGGGAGAACAAGAGTGGCTAAAAAGCAAACAGCAAAGAAGTTGATTTAGGGTTGGACATGCCACGCTTGGCCCCAAACCTTCTCCCACATGGTTTTGTGAAACAGGACAGAGACATAAGATATAGTGCCGTCTTGTGGTGGCTCAACTATCCCACACAAACCACTATTTCTTTTGCAGATGTAGGACCTTCTTCATAATTCACTACACAAATACCTGCTATACTTCTGCCATTCATGGAACAAAAAATTCATAATTACTTTTACATTTTCTTCAATGTTTATTTAATTTTCTTACACTGAAGAGGATTCCAAAATCATAATTTCCCTTTCATCCTAGAACGGAGCATTTAGAATGAGCAAGATTCAAATTATCCCTGCTGAATTTGTCTTGGTCCTTTTTGTCCAACATGTGTGTTGTTGACCACTTCATAAGTACTGGAATTTGCTGTGATTCCTAATGATACCTCTTAACGAGATTGAGACCTTTTCAGTCTAGTTTCTTACCCTTTTGATTGTAAGATTATTGAATTAGCCATTTACTTTCTCTTGGTTGTTCTCAGTGTTGACCTTTCTATTGGGTAGTAATCAAAACTAAGACTGAATTAGGATCATTTTTGAACATTTCAAAAAGATATAAGTTCGAAAATATTTTAAAAATTAAAAGTTTTTTGCCTAACAACTTTACAATCACGTGTATCCATTTCCACCCTCCACTATCTTCTTTAGTAATTGGAAAAACATTTTAAATAATGGACTAAAATTAACAGTGACACCTGACATTACATGAATCCATATCAGTGAAGAAACAAGGATAACTACAGATACTGCTATATCTATTTGTTGTGCAGGAAGATAAATACCTGTATGTTTAAACCTTTATGATCAAAATCTGTATCTTTTTTTACATGGTATTTAAAATTATAAATAAATCATTTCTCAAATCATGTACACTAAGCATTTTTTCAATATCATGTTTATGTGTGTAAATTATTCGTCAGCAATCAATACAGATAGAGAGTACAGGCTCATAATTTTTCAAATCTAACACACGAATGATTGGATATCGAATATTGTTGTTATGGTGGTACGGAAATCTTCATCCCCAAATTTCCTCCTCAATCATACAGAAAAGTTAATCAAATAATAAGCCATAAATGAAAGCTGGGACACCTCAATTATTCTCATATATAAGATTTTCAGCTATGGTTGGCACATCGTGCTAAGTATTTGCATGGACAAAGAAAAATAAACCCGCGAAATATAGAAGGAATATATCATATATTATGGCAAAAGTGAAAGAAAAATGTTAAAAAATCCACATAATTAAGAAAGCAGGACAAAAAGAGACATTATTGCATTGGATGCATCATAATCCACTTGGATGGATATTAAAATTAGTTATATCATTTGTATAATACTATTTTCTCTCTCTATCTCATCCCATTAATTATCTTATCTCACATTTTTTTCCCAATCTGTCTCCACTACATCTATAAAAAATTAATATTGCACACACACATATATATATATATATATATAAAGACTAATACACCTTTTTCTTAGATAAAACATTTCAGTTGGTGACAAAAATATATAAGCAAGCATTGGTTCAAACCAATCAAACACTAGATTCCTGTAGAACTAGTGCTGATGAGGAGCATGAGGTCAACTGTAGAACATGAAAAGGAAAAAGAGAAAAGTGACTAGAATTATGAATTATCATCTAGCTACACACATGTACTTTTGTTATTTAAGCAAGTCCTGAACCACACACAACACAGGAGGTGCAAACTGCAACCAAACCAGTTTAAGGCAGCATATATATAAATATGAAAAATATGGCCTACATCGCCACCACGGTTGGTGCCAGCACCGTCACCACAGTGGATTGCCAGAAACAAGTAAGATCATGGAGGCTGCTACGTTCCATCATGGAGCTTCTAATCCCCACTTGCAACTGCACCTTCTTCCTCGAAGAGCAGGACCAAACACAAAAGTGTCTCCAACAAAAGTATCCACAACAACAACTCATGACTTGTGCCACAATCACTGGCACCATCTTTGGATACCGCAAAGGAAAGGTCAGTTTCTGCATCCAGGCTAATGCCAACTCAAGCAACCCCATTCTGCTGCTAGAGTTGGCAGTTCCAACAAGCGTTTTGGCTAAGGAAATGAGAGGGGGCACTCTCAGAATTGTGCTAGAGAGTTCATGCAACAACACCAACAACAATAATCTTTTTTCCTCACCTCTTTGGAGCATGTACTGCAATGGGAGGAAAGTGGGGTATGCTGTTAAGCGTAGACCTTCGAATGGTGACTTTGAAGCACTGAGTTTGATGAGTTCTGTTGCTGTAGGGACTGGTGTTATAAACAGTTGCAAGGAACTGCAGCATCAAGAGGACGATCTTATGTACCTGAGAGCAAACTTTCAAAGGGTTCGTGGCTCCTCCAATTCTGAATCTTTTCATTTGATTGACCCTGAAGGAAGCATTGGTCAAGAGCTTAGTATTTTCTTTTTCAGGTCCAAGTGACCTTAATTAATTTGTTTGTTATTATTGCTATGTATATATCAGTGTCGTTAATTTCAACTTTCAAAAGCTTACCCTTTTTGAGCCGTGCCTAGATAGGCATTGCATGGCTTTGTCCTATGTTCTGTAAGTATAGTTTTCAATGTGCTCTTCTTTTTTGTTGGTTGTGTTAGATTTGGACAGAATGTACAATTTGGGAGAGGTAGCCTCAAGCCTATTAGTTTATTGGCTTTTTTCCCCTCTCTTGGTTGATTGCAGCAAAAGATAAGAACTGCCTTTCTACTTAATATTTTTTATTTTCTGTTTAGCAGTGTTTGATCTGAATTTACTACTACCTGCATTTCATCCTTTTAGACATGATCATATAAGAGTTTAATTTTAATGTCCTGTCAATTCATGAAAATTTACTGTGTATAATTTGGACAGATTTTTTTTTTACAAAAATTAACACTTTAACATATCTAAAATTCTATTAAAAAAATCAAATAATAGTGTAAGAAACCACTGTCCTTGATATAGTTACCTATTACCAACTTTCTTTACTTCAGTTTTTTTTAGATTTCACTTCACTACCACCGATTAAGAAAAGAAATATCCAACCTAGGAAATATCAAAGATAGAAGAGAAAATAGGGAGATGTGATAAGTAATATAAAGTGACAATAAGATAGAAAAAAAATTATGAACATTTATAGAATGTTTACACTTATAGGTTGAAAAAAAAAATCCATTCATCTTAAAGAAAAATATCAGGTCCCACTATTTCATTTAGCTAAGCAATACTATAAGAAGTGTAATATTATTCTGAAAATTTCCATAATATTTCCTATAATACTTTTTTTATCACTTTATTTATCTTATCTGATAATTTTCTCTCTCTCATTATGTGACAATGGTCTTATAACCATCTGATGATTTTAAATATGATTGATCAATAAGCCGGCCTTTTCACTCATTCTTTTATGATACGCCAAAGTTACTACTGCCTTCAGGTTTTTATTATCACACTATAATGAAAGTCCAAAGACAACCTTTTCACTCACTATTCTTTTACTGAGTAGAGTGAACTTTTTTATGGCCATGTCTGCATGTAAGTTAGTAACTCTAGCTTCAAAGCTATAGTCCGGTATTTTGTTGAAAAAACAAACGCAATGCATATCTTCTAATAACTATAATATTCGTGAGGATATAACAGCATTTTGATCATGTCTATACATAATCAGTTGACAGGTCATAATATTCTCCATCCTTATTAATATTTGAAAAGAGGAGTGGTTTGAATCCAAGGATGAGTGGAAGATTTTTTTAAAGAAGTCACGGTGGACATTCTCTTCAAAATGAGTATCTGATTTCTGTATGAGTTGTTTTAGATTCCTCAAGGAATAGATCACATGTGATGATACTAGCTATTAACATGGCAAGTGGAACAGTGGCTTTTATGATGGTGCACTGCAATAGTACTGTGCCAGACCCAAAACCTGGGCCCATCTTTTTCAGCCCAGTCCAATTAAGGGCCAATCTATGTTGACAGATGGGCCAGTCCATCCTGACAATGCAACTATGGCCTTTTCTTTCTTCACCCCAACCATATCATCTTATACTCTCTTTAATTAAAGAAAAGCTAATTAGGAGAAAAGATTTTACATTACATATCACTTAATCCAGAATTTAAAAATGTTGTAGAGTGAAACTATTGGAGTGTAGAAAGAAGTAACTTGCAACTAGTCTGCGAAAAATAGACAAATATAATGAATTAAGGTTACATTGCAATAAAAGTTGGGACAGTATTTTTGGAAATTATAATGGATATTGCTGAATTCCAAGACAAAACAGAGAAGAAAGAATTTGCCAGTTGAGGAATAAAAGTACTTTTGAGTTCACCAACTAGCATCCTAATACACGCTACTTATATGTAAAAAAGGACTCTGAATATTAGACTTCTCAGCATTATTTGCATGAAAGGCGGCTATGAAAATTATGGAACAAGCATCATGCAGAAATTCTGCATATTTCACATTATTGCATTCTGCAATATTCAACAATATGAACAAGATAGAAAAGTAAATTAAAAACCAAGAAATAGATGCATAAAATATGCACCCAGTCTTTGGAAAAAAAAGATGTCATAAAAATTGAAGTAGAAAAAACCAGGTGAATACCAATCCTAACAATTTTAGAATGTTCAAGCTCCGTTTGCTGGGTGAGTTACCTGCAAAAATACATAGGTGCATTAGAATATTCTAATTGTCTCAAACGTACATACAATAGAGGAGTGCCAGTTTGCAACCAAATGTATACTACTTACCTAATTGAAGATAGCTGTTCCTAATGTTCCATTCAAAATCCCAGTGCAGTCTGTCATTTTTCAGTGTCCAATAACACCATCCAAAGGAAGCTGCATTATAGACGTCTAACTGTGCCCTTCCAAAGTCCTGATAATCTTTTTGGGATCCGTTTGTCACATTCCACTCATTCACCCACTCTCCTGAAAATTAGTCCACTTTCAAGTTAAGGCTATGTAGAAGGATAAATTATTAGATGGTTCGGGAACCACCGTGGTCCCACTAATCTCTACTTGACTTGTAGTTGAGTGTTAATAGTTCTCACAAAGTAAATATGAGGCACATAGAAATTGGTTGGAATCATGGATATGTGACGGTCCTGAGTACTTAATTTTTCGCCTAGAAGGGAATAGAAACAAGGCTTGGCAAGGGGAAAAAGTTTATTCAGATTCAGACAATGTCTATTTACGCACACAAGGATTTTAAAAATTTGAGGTTTATAACTGAAACATCTACATAATGATGCAGTGTCAAACAAACAGTGAGTATAGATGTCTGTCTTACCAACTAAAACAAGTGGGCCATTTGAATTGTTTAAGGCCTGCAGTTGACCTTCCCGGCTTTTGTATATGTATTGAACATTATCCACAGCACTCATATTAACAAAGAATGGGTCAAAGAGATTGTAGAAATGCAAGTCCAAAACTATGTTGTGAGATCCTATGTTGGCTTGATATAGTTCCAAAGGATCTGCAACGCCAATTCTCTGGCAGATTATCACGTAAGCAGATGATGAGTATTTGCGAACAATTTGGTAGCCCTGCTTATAATACGGAATCAAAACATCTAATGAAACTGTGGCCGCAGATGGTTCATTCAATAGCTCAATTCCCAGAAAGGCAGGATGTTTTGCATATCTGCAAATGAGAATGTCTTTTAAGGTAAAGACAGATTCACAAAGCATTTTGCTAAACCGTAAAGCCAATAAATGTCATTTCCTCTTCCTACTAGGAAACAATTGTAGGGGAGAACATCAATGATATTTTCTTTATCATGATTTTATTAACAGTAATGTTTCTGACCAGGATGAAAAGGGAGAGTCAATAAATATTGTAGGGTGCGTGGATGTTGGTTTTTGGATAATATGAACAATATCTCAGAATATATTTGCTCATTTAAAACATACCTTGAAACTAAAAAATCAATAACATGCAATGACTCAGAAATGTAATCTGGAGAAGTAGGCCAGCCCGTAAATCCATCTCTGCTTGCACTATGCTCCATTCCATTTTGTGAACCAGGAGCAGCATGAAGGTCAATTATGCATTTTATATCATATTCTCTGCAACACGATGCATTGATAATTAGGCATTTTATCAGAAGGAAAAACAAAGTTTCAACGGTGCTAAAACCTTGAAGATAATGCAGCAAAATCAAAACCTACTGTGCCCAAAAAAATGCATTATCTAGAGCTTCAAGACTTCCTCCGATATATGGACCCGGAGGATCAGGATCAAAAGCAATCCACCACCCAACTGGTATCCTCACAGTATTTATTCCATGTTTATATAGAAATTTGAAATCCTCTATCGTGATAAAGCTATTTCTATGTCTCTGCAGTTACAGAAAGCTGAACAATCAAATAGGGAACACAATCTGATATTTTACTTTCGTTAGTATTATGGCTTTCACCGCCAGAAAAATTTGCATAAATGAAATTTATATAAGTTGGGACAAAATAATGAACCCGCAGCGCCCCAAAAAACAAATTACTTTGAACACTTTTGCAATAGGATAATCATAAAAATATTCCAGAAGATAAAAGCAAACCATGTTCAACAAAAGCATAATACTGCCATAGATAATGACGCAGAAAATATTTGTAACGTGTGATTTTACCCGAAGAACATCTTTTGCCCGATTATGCCCATATCCATTTGCTAGCTGGTAATCTCCATGCAAGCTATTTGACACAATTGTCATTTCAAAGGTGGCAGCATTATCATCCCATCCTGGTGTACCTGGGTAGTTCGCTGAAAGCTGGCCATCGGTAGTGGCCTATATAGTATTGCAGAATATTCAATCATGTAAATGAATCTGTTAAAAGTTTAGTTCAATATGATCTTTCACGGTAAACTAATATTACGTGTCATCTTAAAGATCCTTAAATAAGGTATTTGTTAGATAAGAATCTTGGAGAAATCACACCACAAAAGTTAGTTTGGTATAGTTGGAGAGCCCAAGGCCTACTAATCTATAAACCCTGTACAAAATCTCAGAATGCCTGTGTGACTCAAGTCTAATAGCTTCCAATTAGAACTTAACATTGTTCTAGAAGCAAAATTCGTGAAAATGATTATACAGGACCAGACATGGTTTGAAGTTCTTGGTATACAGAACCAAACATAGTTTGAAATCTCATACTACTTTTCATTTCATTCATCCGTTGAACATGATAACAAAAGAGTCTTGCGGAAATACAACATTATATTTTACATGTAACTAATTGACTTCTAATTTTGTAGGAATCAGAAGAATGAATACCTGAAGATATGCCCCACCCTTTATCTTGAGGTGAATCCTATTTTTTCCACTCCGCTCAATTTCATATGTCTCAGATGTTGAAGGAGATTTTACTGTTGCAGAGACAGAGTGGCCTCCACCATCACACGTAAGAAATTGTCCCTCTGAGGTACGAAATTGAAATTCTGATTCAGATACTCTCCATAACTGCAACGTAAATAAGGAGAAATAATAAAGCTTCCAGTTCCACACATCACTCCAGCAAGATCAATTCTTATAATTCCATTGGTATGTTTGAAGTCCTGCTAAAATATTGGTGCCTATCATATTTATTCAATTCCAGATGAAAAAGGAAGTAACCCTCACCCTCCAAGACAAAATAGAACGTGAAACTGAGAAGTTAGAAGAAAAGAGATGCCTACAAAGAATTACAGCCACTAGCATACAGCTATTAGAACTGATCAAGATTCAAGAACCTGAAAGAAATTCTTCAGTCAATCCAGAATAAAGTCTGCAATTATAATTTCTTTCAAAGTAGCTATCACCACCAAGCGTGAGAACATTTGTCTTACCAGTATTACATCCTAGAAGTTACTGAAAACAAAACTAAAGAGTAGAAAGTAGTGCAAGATTAGATTGGACGGTTCCGTATTTGTTAGTATTTTAGTGGTTCTTTGAATTAAGGCATGTCGGTTTCAGTAGAGCTCAGCTTAAGTCAGTAGTATGGCATACAATACTTCCAGTTTGAAGGATACTCAAGTTCACATATTTCTTTTAGATAAAGGTGTATTACTAAATGAGAAGGCTTTCAAATGGATAAATCAATTTCAAACACTCATAGATGAAGCAAGGAAAGGGACAAATTCAGAAAGAGGATATGGATTAAACATTTGACGTGATGTTATTACTCTACACAGATGCATTCTGACATAATTCCTGATATGGATATTAAAGCAAGAACACAAATGTCATCTTACCCTGAAGGTTTCCCATGAAGATGGGACATCCCTGTCAACTGTCACATTCATTCCTCCCCCATTCTCAGCAGAAACATACCTCTGCGACGTCACTGACTTAAATTGCACCTCTGTCCCATCCTACATATTTTTCAATATCAGCACGCAAACCGGCCAGATAAGTTATTGATACCCCCGAAAGGATCGTGTATTTCAAAGAAAAAAGGTTAAACAAAATGCGAAGTAGCTCACAAGCATGTCTCCATTGGCAATGCCATCAAACAGTGAAGGCTTGATCCAACCTTCAATGACCAGCCACCCTCCTAAGTTCACTCCTCTGACTTTAGGACCCCCATGTAACCCCTCCACTAGGCAAGGCAATTCAACACAACTCATGAGACAAGTAAGGTAATGTACTGAACACGTTGTCTTTGAAAAATAAAAAACGGATAAGGCATGAAACATTGAAGTTAATCGAACAAACTTACCTGAATATACCCCAGAAGTGATGAGACAGCAGCAGAGTAAGAATGCACATGCCCATTTGGTGAAAACAAGTCCCATCAAGAATGAGGGCTTCAAAAGTACCCAGAAAGCAAAAATGCAGAATCCATCATGGGAAAAAGCTCAGCCCCAATTATGTACAAGAGAGAACTCAAAGCTAAAGCACCTTAAAGTCCTACTTAGAGGGTGAATGAATCTATGAAATCCCTTCCTTATCACTCAGTTAATACCAAATTCAACTTTGTGAACAAACAACAAGAAGGTGATTGGGTTTTGGGATAGCTTCTCTCAACTAAGTTAATAGAAGAAAATTAAAATAAAAAATGAGAAAGAATGTCCCAGTTATATATAAAAACAGAGCCAATGAAATAAGGATGAAAGAAAAGAACAACCATGTAGAGTGAGAAATGTAAGGGAAAAAGCGTTCACTTCACACACAGTTTGTAAACTAAAAAAAGGAAACTTTACTTGTGGGGTTCGTCCAATATTAATTCTAATTAAATAATTACGTGATTAATTAGGATCTGGCTTTCATGATAATGAATTGGACTTGGAGAAGAAAAGGGGGGGACTGAATTAGGAAAGGCAAAGTAAAAGGCACAAGTGAGGAAAAGGACATATTTTGTTCCCTTGCTTTGCTTTATTATCTACAATTCTACATGTTCCATGGTAGAGTCATGGAACTGTTTGCTAGCTGCAACCAATTTCTTTCCCTCTTGGAATAGTTACGCTAATGCAAGAAATGAAGATAAAAAAGTACAAGGATTCTCTTGCTCCTCTGAGGCCATTGATAACGGCTTCAACTTTGCACACAGATTTCACTTCAATACAGTTAATGTTTCGTATTATAGCGAAACACACCAACAAATTATTCTTTTTGGGTTGTGTTGTCAGCAATGGATTCTCATCAAATCAAGATTTTTGGATTTGGGGTAAAGTTAGAGGATAATCAACGTGTGTTTCTTTTTATTATATCATTTTCTGTTCACTTTATAATTTCTTAGGTTTTTTTTATTCATACATTGCTGCCACTATGTTATTGAACGGATTTGTGTGGCTTACAACTTGAATTTAATGTTTTTAACAGGAGTTCGTAACAGTGAAGAAAATGTTAAAAAAGGTCTCAATGCTATTGTAATGAAAACTGCATATAAAAAAAACAATTAATAACAAAAAAAATCTCTAATGTATACTGTAGGAAAATTATTCGATAATCAAGTTTGTAGCTTGTGCTGATTAATTTTTTTATTATTTTAGAATTGCGCAAGGTATACTTAAAGATAAATTAAGCAACAGTTAACCAGTATCCTTAACGTACTGGTTAGGAAATCAAAGTATGAGAAAAAATTTATTAATTTTCTACTTAAAGGATTTGTTCAGTAGAGATAAAAGAAATAATGTAAAATCAAAAGTATTTAGTTTAAAATAAAAAATTAATGAAAATATATAAGAAAATAGAAAAAATTTAAAAAAATATCACTTTATTTTTACTATTACTGTTATTTTAACTCAAAACTGGATTGTAAGTTAAACATTAATTAAAAAATAAAAAATTAAATTTCTGGGCTGTTTGATAGAGATTTTATGGTCGCGATCGCCTGAATAGAAAGTTGTACGGGAAGAATATAAAAGCACTCTCAAAGATATTATAATTATTTACAAAACTTGACAAAATAATTAAAATAATTATTTACATTTTTAAAATTGTATAATAATAAATATTAAAAAATGGATAGTTACAGAAAATGGGGAGAAGTGAAACAAACGTTTGCTTGTGATTGAATTGGAAAACCATGCTTAGTTCAACTATTGGAAGGAATTTATTCTTCTCATATTTTATTTGCTCAAAAAATAATTTTGGGAATTTGAGACGAATCAACCTTCGACTTAGTGTGTGTAGCTAACCAGAAATTTTAATTTAAATCAAGAACAAATATGCGTTTATTTTTTTTCTTATTTTAGGATAAAATCATAAACGTGAATAATGTAATTCATTACAATTCTACTTATTCAAATTCTTTATAATATTATTATTGAGGGAAAAAACATTCAATTCCTTAAATTTTACTCTTTTTTATCAATAGAGATCAAAAACTTTAATTTTGTTTTAATTGATTTATCTTACGTACAAATAGATACTTAAAACTTTAATTTTATTCTAATTATTTCTTAAAATTTATTCATTTTTAAATATTTTTTCTAACACATCTGAGTTAAATTATTGTAATAATAATAATAGTTCTATACGTTCACTTTTTAATCATGTTTTTTCTTTACTGAACTCTTCGCATGTTAAAGCATTTTCAAGAGATAATAGCACAAGAAATAATCTTTTGGAGGAAAAGTGCAAATAAATCACGTGTTTAATAAGTTTATGTTGTTTTCTTTATTTCTGAAATCTTATAATTTTATATATTAATAGGTAATAAGCAAACAAACAAAAGAAAAACTTATTAATTTACTGATCTTTAATGAAAATTATTTAATTGAAAATTATTTAATTGAAAAATGATAAAAAAATATTCATGAAAAGTTAATAAATTTAAAGAATGAATAGAATTAAATGAAAGATCTATATAGTTATTTACAAAAAGAATAAAGTTTCAAACTAAATTGGAACAAAATTAGAGTTAAAAATGTTTACTCGTTGATAAGATAAAATTTGAGAACGACAAAGAAAAAAAATTAAAAGTTAAGGTGTTTATTTATGTATAAAAGAAGGAAAGTTTAAGGGGTTAAATGCTGCTTCCCCTAAGTTTTTCTTTTACAGAAAAAGCTCGAAAGACTTGAGAGAATATATCTACAATGAAACACTCTTTTTATTCTTCACTCGACTTTGAAACGTGAATATATCTACAATGGCAGTGCTTCTAGTCTACAATGGAAGAGTTGAGCTCTGACTCCTGCTATGTCAGGAAAATATGAATTTTGTGTTGTGTGAAGAGAAAAACTCAATGTGAAATGCCTCTCTTGCAATTCATGCTCAATTAAAACCACTTTGTATTGAGTTGAACTTTCGCTAAACTCCTTAGTCATACCAACATCATCTTTCTTACCTGAAATTGAAGCCTTCTTTTTAATCACCAATTTTGGTGCTGGTGTTGGTGTTGGTGTTGGTGTCTAAGCTTTGTGTATCCAACACATAAAGCAGAAGATGAATCCACTGAGAAAGACCTCTTCATTTTGGGTTCATTTTCATCATCAAATTCTTGTGCTTGTGTATCAACATTAGAAGCACAAGCAATTAGAATTGAAGAATGACCACTCGCCTCACCACATTCAGTCAAAACTTCAATTCCATCACCTCTCTCCTCTTCACTAGAATCCTCATCACCAACACTCACTTCACCCCTAATACATTCCTCCATGTCCTCGGTGATCATCATATCAGAAACACTTGAATCGGACTCACTTCCACCACCAACACTGGCAGCATCATGAACAATAGGGGCGCGGCACAAGGGACAGGTTTTATGTGACCACAACCAAGTATCAATGCAAGGGACGTGGAAAGCATGGCTACACTTTGGCAATAGTCTCAGACTCTCTTCTTGTTGAAACTCACCTAGGCAAACAAGACACTCAGTTTCTTTAACCAAGTCTTCATCTTGTCTGTATCTGTAAACTGTGATGGAATCTATGGTTGATTGTTGGAGACCCTCTGTGGGGCTGAACCATATGGAGTGCTGCCTGATAACTTGTTCCTGTTCCTCATCATCAGAAAAGGGATAATCTCCTCGAATGTCAAATAATATTGGAGGGTTTCTTCTGCTAACGTTGTATCTATTGAAGTAATAGTACTTTAGAATTCTGGACAAGGTGATGAGAAACATGATTACACAAAATATGCTACCTGTGCCAATTATAATGATAGGTGCAAGGTTTAGGTGGTCGTGATCTCCATCAAGGACTGGTGGTGGACACCAAGGAAATAAAAGTGAGGCTGGTGAGGGCAGAGGAGAAGGTATTGGACTATTACTGATTCTCCTCCCCATGGAAGCAACATGCGAACAAGAGGAGAAAAAACACACCATCATGGAAAATCTGAAGTCCTCCCTAGAGTTTATGTAGAATGTTGTGCATGTCAATTTTTGGCCACGCTTTGATTGGACAATTTTCACATTCATTAGTACACCAGTGCCTTAATTTTCTCAGTGGCTTGTTTTGATTTGTTTTGATCAAAGTCAATGGACTTTTGTTGGGTCGTTTCCGTGTTATCTTATGCGGTAGGACGTTAAAGAAAGGTAATTTTTTGTCAGTGTGATTATATCTTTATGTTCAAACTTCGTGCTGTGTTCATAAGTACAGATCGGGATTGTCTCAAGGGAAAAACTTTTGAGCATTCAATTTACGTTATAAACTTGACTATTGTGTCACTATTCACGTCAAAAGGGTACCAATAACACAATCCTTACTCATGTTGGTACTGAAATTAGTGAGATATTGAAAAGCTACGTTGAATTAAGTATGAGATCCATTATATTCTGTTAAAATAAAAACAGAGAAATTGGAATAGTTTTATGTTGACATGATTGTTTATGAGATATGGATAATTACTAATTTTTTTAGGATAGCAAGGATTGTTATGGTCATTTTTATGTGAAAGAAGGAAAAAAATAGACCAGCCTAATACAATATTTATTTTATTTTTTAAATATTTAACGATAAGAACATACATACTTTATGAATAAAAGTATCATACGAGGAATAAAAATCATATGGAGCATTAATGTAACACCTCAAAAAACTTACTTAATATATATATTTCAATAGCATATTTATTCTCGTGTGAAACAATAATATATTCATAAATTTAATTTAATATAAAAGAATGAGTGATCTGATATTTTAATTAAACATATGATATAATACAATTAAATATATGAATAACGTTAACAATTATCACAAATCATAATAAATATTTACTAATTTATTATTGGTAAAATATTATTGTTAAATTCAAACATACACCATCACATGTGAAACTTTCTAAAAGTTCAATTATTTATCTATTTCTAATATAATCTATTTTTACAACTTTAAATAAATGATAGAGGGAAAACATTGGTGATGGTCATTTTTAACCTAATCTAAGAAATTTCTATCTTCATTATATGATATAGTTCTCTAATATCATTTCAAAACATTTGATTTTCAATTCAATTTATTATTTTGTACCGATTTCCAAATCAACTTAACTACGATTATCACCTATCCTCATCTAGAAAATGAAAATTAACTCTAATAACTCATTTTATTATGTACTCATTTTAGTTAGTTAACCATCAACTCTAATATCATCATTGGATCTTTCAAGAAAAATACGTTGGAGAGATACAATACCAATTAACCATGAGTCAACTGACATAAGGATCACGGAACCACTTCCAACTCAAAATTTTAAGATTGTTAGTTTATAAGTCTTCTTTCTTTTATGTTGCTTAATTTATTCATTTTTATCAAATGTAAAACTCAAATTTACATCTGGATTTCCAACACCTTTTTTGAATGAGTTGGTTAAAAAAAGATATTAATGGTGTAGTATTGATTTGATAAAAGTTTATCCTAATTAACTAAAATCCTGAGAAAAATTTTCATGTATTGGTTATTGATAAAACATAATTCAATTCATATAAGAAAAAGTTAATATTACTTATGTATGTTATGATAAATGTATGAATGTTATGATAAATGTTTTTAGATGTAAATTATATGAAAGATTAAAATATGATAATCCCGTAAAGTTTGAAATGAAAATGTTAGTTTGTATTTGTGTTGATATGGTTTTATGTTTAAAAATAATATTGTTTGATGTTTTGAGAGATGTAAATTTTTTGTATATGTTGGAAAACGTTAGAAAATGCGATTTTTAATAATTGTTGAAGTTTATAAGTACACATTAGAAAAAATGAGGAACTAATGCATGTTGAGCTACTAAATTAGTATGTGTCTTAGTATGCGGCAACTTCTTGCATTGCATTTTTTTTCTCTCGTCTCTTCTTCTTTGAGGGATTTTGGTTGAACTTTTCCTAAATTCATCTTAAATTCCTAATATTGAACCACCATTTGACATTAAATTTTAAATAATTTGCTTTGGTCAGAGAAGAAAAGCAAAACATTTCTTAGCTTTGGATTAGAGGAAGTCTTGGTGCTTGACCAGTTCTCAATTATTTATTTTAATCGTGTGGATCAGCAAAATTATATATGAGCAGTATAATAGTAGAATCAAAACAATTCCGCGACTGTCAGAAGGCAATCGCCATATTTTGTTTTATACTTTAAATCTAAAATTTATTAACCTATCTGGCCACAAAGTGTGGTCGTTATTATGTATTTAAAGAAGAGAATGTTGAATGATAAAAAGAAAAAGTGTGATGAGAATCAAATTTTTCTTCTGTGGGTATGGCAAGTTGTAATTTAATCTAATTGGGATGAAACACGCAAGCAAGGAATTTCCCGAGCCATCAAATCAGAGGCAAACTTACACTGCAATCAAATTCTTAATCACGAAAATTACTGCCTTTTTTATCAAGCTTTTCCCCCTGAATTCAATGCTCCCACTCCACCACCAACTTCTCATACCAACCACCTTTTCCTTCCACGCCTCAAACTGCTTACTTGATATTCTCGACTTCAGTCCATCAAGAAATTAACCCATAAAACTACCTTCATAATCACAAAAAGATTGGATTTTTCATGGGGGGACAACAGAAGAAGAATAGTCCCACTCAAAGAAGAAGAAACGAAATTATGGGTTTCACAGTTTCTCTCAAGCCTTCGGGGTTTGACCTCATGCAGAACTGTGATCTTCCTCCACCTTCCAAGTTTTTCATGGGTCCAGATAAGAGTGTGATATTGTCCATGAATAGGGTCCATGACATTGCAGGCAAAGGAGAAGAGGAAGATAGCAAACACTCTGGTGCTTACAGTATGCAAAATGGCGATGATGAAAGGAATAAAATGGAGCTTCTGAAGGCGCTGCAAGCATCCCAGACACGGGCCAGGGAGGCAGAAAAGAAGGCTGAAGTTCTGAAAAAGGAAAGTGAGGGTCTTTCTATTGTTTTGTTGGGGGAGGCCATGCACTTGTTTGCGTATCGCCAACAGGTGAGATTGCTAGAGCTTCAAGTTTTGCACTTGCAACAATCCCTTTGGCTGCATCATCAACCAGAGGTAGATGAGGGTTCATCCAAGGGAGATGAACATGGAGAAGAATCTACTGGTGTTGCATGGGTTCTGGCTTTGCTTCTTTCGTTGGGAATTGGAGTCACCACCGCCCTTTCATGCAGATACTATCTGTAAAAAGACCCTCTGCTGCCATTGGGATTTGCATATACAATTTTTGCTTTATAATTATTTATACACAGATAACTATGTAACCAACAGTTACATTATTTCGTGCTATTCGAGCTGTAATCAATTCGATCTTTCCGCTCATTTAATAGATTAATACAGTTGCAGCCTCTTGTTGAACTGCTTTAAAACAAAAGATGTTACGCATGCATAGCAGAAAAGTCATAACCAACATGCACAATGCAACTTATATTAGATGTACAAGTAAGAAGCGGAACTGCTGCTATATATACATTAGTTTAAGAAAGCTGTACATTTTGCTACTACTTCCATATACAGTGTTATGTACCGCTACGCTAAATTTACATATCTCAGAAAAATGGTACGCAAATGGTAATTATATGATGGCCGAGTGAACATTTCTCAAATGGGTATAACATTCATCACTAGCACTGAAGAACTCTAAGCAAACCCAGCACACATGTTTTCCACACTTGCACTCAACATGGTTGCACCCATCCACCTTCTGAATGACATAGCCACACGCAAAGCAACTCTTAACATCGTCTTTCCCTCTTCGCCACTCTACCAGAGATGAATCCGGATCTTCCTTTAATTCTTTATATCTCTCGCATGAAAGGTAAGGATGATACTCTAAGTGGCAACTGGTACATGTCTCTGAATAACAAGCCCCACAAACAAATGGCTCACCAGCAGTTCCAGGTACTGCAACTCGATAAATTGATGGGCAGTCTGGAGAAGGGCAAAACCTGTAAGTTCCCCCACTCTTGGCCACAAAAGCTCCCAAAGAAGCCCTGAAAAGATCCTCCAACTTAGCACCAAATAAGAGAGACCTCAGATCTGTAAGCAGGATGTGATCTCCACAGTCCTCGTGGGTACAACATATTGGGAAGGTGCCTTGGTTTTTAATAGCAGATTCACATTGTTCCACCAGACACAACTGGCAGAACAAATGACCACAGCCTTCAAGCCTGTATGCATCCTCAATCTCGCACAAGCAAATCGGGCAATTGGGTCCACCATCCAATGTCCCAACCAAACGATGACTTGAACGAGCAATCTCAAAAATTTTTTCCTCTACCCTGGGTTTCAACTCCTTCCTACCATTAAGACGGATTACATGGTGACGTGTGTTGATTGTAAGATCAACGCCCGGAACCCTCTCTTTCAGTCCATGCAAATCTGGCCCGAAATTCCTAATCATTTGCTTCATTAAATCAGGAGGTAAATCCTTCCCTCTCAGATGGATTTCCAACTGCTTTTCTTCATGGAGAGAAAGGAGGGATTGAATCAACTTGTCATGAGCCAAAGCAACCTTGTTTGGGGAACCAAACACTCGTAAATTCATGTTGTGCCTGTCAAAAATAATGTAAGTTCCTGTCTCTTGCTGCAATGAGCTTTTAAGATTAAAGCCATCCTTGGACATCAGGAGCTGGAGAACTGCAGGGGTGAGGTTGTCATGCTCAACGGTTTTCCCTCTCAACAGTTCTTCTAGGGGTCTTCTAACTTCTGCCACCGTCCTGGTAGCGTTTGCAGTTATCTTCACTCGGTGGGAACCATTAACTGTCCTGTCCAGGTTCCATTCAAGGCCTTAATCATGAAAATCAATGATGGTCAGATGCCACATTGTAATAAGAAAACATTTGAAATTGTGCAACTGAAGTTATCTCAATATATGTTGCTTCCAACAAACATGTATGGCCCCCATTCACAAAAAAGCAATCAATGTTTCTAACAGAATAATGACAACTGGTAGTCCATTATTTCCTTAAGAGTTAAGAAGGGAAGATCAAGGGAGAAATCAGATTAGAGGGATTCACCCAGTAATAGTGCGAAAGGAAAAATCCTTTGGGGGGAACCCCTCGTAATAGAAACCTCTCACCCTATTCTCACACATTCAATGAATAAAATAGTGTTCGTTTATTTTCATTTGTTTTACCAAATTTCTATTTCTTCTACCTTGATTTGTCACCAGCTAATTGAACCCATTGTCAGTGAACATATATTACTGTTACAGAGATGTTGGATCAAAATTTAACACATAGGATAACGGATAAACTACTGAGAAACATGTAAAAGAGAAGAGAACCACAATGAAAATTCAACAATATTTCTTTCTATTTTTCCTTCCCAAACTCATTCTTTAGTCCATTTTTGGAAGGGGTTTAAAGTAACTAAACATGTTGCAAATACTAAACTGACTACAAGAATTATAATAGTTCTGTTTATCCACTCAGTGAGGTTGGCTACATGAATTCCCCACAACTACAGCAATTAAAAATATAATTTCCAAAGAATTAACAATATTTTTCAAAAAAAAATAATTTGTAGCAAAGCCGAAGATTTGTGAGTAAAAATTGCTTATCTAAACTGACTACAAAAATTATAATTGTTCTATTTATCCACTGAGTGAGGTTGGCTACATGAATCCCACAACTAAAGCATTTTAAAAAAATAATTCTTGAACTAGACATATGGACTTCCAAAGAATCAACAATATTTTTCACAAAAAATTGTAGCAGGTAAGATTTGTGAGTAGAAAATGCTTATCATTAGGAAAATGAATTACAACTTACAAGCATCCACAGAACAGAAAAAAATGGCCGAGTACCTTTCAAATTCCTGAAGCTTTGTAGTACTCCATCCAGCTGTTCCTTAACCACACGGAACACTGGTGTAGGAAATATCAAGGAGCTATGAAACAACTGCTGGCACTTTATCTTTTGCCATGATAGACATCCAGGTAACACCTTTCCTTCGATTTGCTCCAAAGCTTTCGCTGCCTCTAAATGCAATCTTCCATCAAAACTGATTAAAGCTCTCATAAAGGCGTCCTTAGCCTCAGGGACAAACACCTGAACTCGGCAAGAACTAATGTGAGGGTTCCTTTTGGGCAAAGAGGGATAAATTTCTTTTAGGAGTGCCTCTTCCAAAGCACTGCACGGTGGATTTTCAACAGCATCCCCTCTCACCAAGAAAAAATCCAAAATCCTTCTACTTGTAGCAGTTCTTAGCACATCCAATATTTCAGCTTCCGAGAGCTCTTTGCCAAGCCCATTTATAACAACACTGTCCATACTCTTTTTTCCAACTTCACATCGAAGATACCTTCCCCCTATTGCAAGGTTGTAGAAATCTCTCAACATATGATTGACATCCTGTATATCACATTTAACTATTGCAAATCCCCTGCTAAGCCTACGAGGCCAAGAAATCTTTGCTTTAACAGCAGGGAACGGAAATGATTTATCCCCTCCCAACTGCGAAGGGAAAATTCTCAAGGAGGAGCCACAAAACTCCTGTCCATCTAGTTCAGCAGCTCTTTTGACAAAATCAGGGGACCTAAACAATATCCTGCCCCACTTTTCCTTATCTTCATCCTTCATATTCCCTGCAAATTTGTGCACTGCACAGATGCTACCAGAGGTATTCTTCTCTAAAAACATCAAAAGTTCCTTGTCATCAATTGCATTTATGTTTGCATGACAGACATCAATACTCAAAGAACGTTTCTCAAGTTCCAAATGTTTTATCTCAGCACCAGACCCAAACAAAGCTATAGGTGGACACAGACCAGACCCATGATACAAACACTTATCCATACATTCAGTCCGTAGCCACTTTTTCTCATATTCTAAAGCACCATTAACCAACCCAAGGGTTGTATCCATGTCATTTGAAGTGGCAAATATGTGGATTGCATTTTGGTCAACATTCACTTCAATGTAGATGCGTTCGTCCATACAAACTTTCCTTATGCGTGATTGGAGCCCAAGCAAATTACAGTTGGATTTTCCACAAAACCTCTTAAGAAGAATACAGCCAAGACCACACAATGTCTTCATTTGCAACTTCCGCTCTTCCAGTTTAGATATATCAAACAAGGGAGCAGGACAAAGGCTGTATAATGATTGAAAGTCAAATGCGCTCACACAGACCAAATACTGATTGGAGACGGAAAGAAGCTCACCAAAAACAACCCAACTTGGTTTCTGAGCAAATACATGTAATGAACAAGATGGATGTAGTTGAACGTGTTGCCCAGTTTGTGCCACTTCATATCCGAGTTGATTGCATCCAGAGTACATGGCTACATTCTCTGCGAGTGAGGACAGTATTACCCTCTTCAAATTCTTATCATGGCAAGAGGGTATACAAGGGTCCCAGCACCAGTTACTCGGAGTTAGAATATCATGTTCACGCTCAAGGCAACTTTCTAACTCCAAAATTGTGTCTTGGCATCTCCTCATGGATTTGGCATTGATGCTGTTTTCCCAACACCATTTGTTCTTCCTTTCCTGAGGCAGAGCTTCCCATTCCTTGTACACAGAGAGAAGAGTAAAGAGGTCACCATCACAATGGCAAAATTGCACTTTAAGACAATCAGATCTTCGTTTATCAAATTCACTGCCAACTCTGCAAAAGATGCTACTAGCATTGGCCATCACAGCAGCAAGAACAATACCTTCCCTACCCAAACCATGTTTGAAACAGCCAAGAATAAGTTTACCAAGCCTGGGTTCAATTCCCATTTTTAACAAGCACCAACCCTCAGGAGTTAAATTATGAACATCATTGTTCAGCTCAATTGCTCGTAACTGAATTAGATTCCTGATTGCCATATCAATGGAGCTAGAACTTGGAGCATCCACAAAATCAAAATCCTGCACATTCTTCACTCCTAAAGCAAGGATCCTCAAAACTGCTACACCAAGATGAACTCTCCGAATCTCTGGTTCTTGATTTAGGTCCATAGATTGATAATCAGCTTCTGAGTACAGTCTATAGCACACACCAGGCTCAGTCCTCCCAGCACGACCAGCCCGTTGATCAGCAGAGCTCTGACTAATCCAGCAAACCTTAAGTACGTTCATCCCACTGCCAGGATCAAATCTGCAGTCTTTAACTAAACCAGAATCAATCACATACGTAACACCAGGAATTGTGAGAGATGTCTCTGCAAGATTTGTTGAAAATATCACTTTTCTCTTTCCAGGGTAGTTCTGAAAAACACGAAATTGCTCTTCAGATGAAAGTTTTCCATGCAATGGCAGAGCAACTGCAGAGGGAGTTTGAAACTTTTCACAGGCATATTCTACTTCTATCTGAGAGGTCAAAAAAGCAAGAATAGTTCCGTCTTTCTCTGTTTTATGAACTTCAGTTGCCTTTCTGACAACATCAGAAACATATGAGGCAACAACAGCAGAACCAGAATGCCCAGCAAAGTCAGAAGGAACATATTTGATATCCACTGGAAAGCTTCTCCCATGCACACGAAAAATTCCACAACCATAAAAGTAATCAGATAGCTGTTTTGCATCAGCTGTAGCAGACATTATGATAAGCCGCATCTCATCCCTCCTATAAAGTAAATTCTTCAACAAAGTCATCAGTAAATCTGTATTTAAGCTCCTCTCGTGAGCCTCATCAATTATGATGCATGAGATCCCAGACAAATTATAATCACTCATGTAGCGCTGCAATAAACAGTTATCTGTCATGAATGTTATCCTGGAATCTAACTCATGCAAAGATGAAAACATAGAACATTTGATTGATTGCTCTTCATAACATCCACTGCTTTCCTCCTGGACCCTTTGAGCCACTGATTTGGCAGCAATCTTGCGAGGTTGGGTGCATACGATGGATTCAGAAGCGCCAATGCCAGAATCAGCAAGGAACTGAACTAACTGTGTACTCTTCCCAGAACCGGTCTCTCCAATTAATACCGTTATCTGTATATACAATAATCAGAAAAACATCCAAAAAAGAAGATGTAAAAGTTCTAAATAGAATCGCAATTCATAGAATCCACTAGCAATAAAAGTCAGAATACAGAAGTGTAGGAGGATGAGGGTTAGTTGTAATCCTAAAACCAACAGGCATTAACTGATTTTGCCCAACTAGTATATAAACCACAACCCAATGATTGAGGCATGGGACAATCAAACACTTCCACACACATAGCTTCCATAAGGCAACACATAAAAAATCACCTCCCTTCACAAAACACAATAGACACAAACAGGGTAGAGAGCCTGCAAGTGTTATTACATTTCATCTACAACCTTCAGAAAACAGTTAGCGACCACTATTTCAGCACAATGTCAAGACTTTTAGGGTTTATGAAACCACAATTGCAGAGCCAAATTTGGCCACAATTTCCGTGAAATTTCAATGTTTGTGGGGTCAACACAACCACACATGCGGAAATATTTGGTCAACAATTTCTCTCCATCTACAACCGCAATTTAAGACATTGTCAAAAACTAATTGGCATCAAATTAAGTTGTTAGACAGGCAACATAAACAGGGTATAGGACATAAAAACATGTCATAAATTTCAGATAAAAGCAAGTTTTCAAAAAACAGTTAGTGACAAGTGTTTTCAGTGGCAATGTTAAAGATATATAGGGTTTATAAGACCAACTGTCCACAATTTCTCTCAATCTACAACAGAGTTCGAATTTTAAGACGTTGTTTACATATAACTAATTGCATTAAATTAAGCTGTTAGACAGGCACAAAAACATCATCGTACAAATAAGAACTATCCAACGAAAAAAAAAGGAAAAGAAATACAAATTATAAAACATTTACCCCTGCCAATGATCAGTGTGAAAAATAATGGAAATCGCCATAAAAAGACACATACCTGCTGATGATTTATTTTCCCAAGAATATCGCTCCGGTAAGCATAAATGGGCAATCCATCCTCCAGTCTCCGACACTCCCTTTTGATCAGACAGTGAATCCGCTTCCAATCATAACATCCATCAAACTTGAACACATTCAAACTCCCACCACCCTCCACGTCAACACCCTCCACCAGATACTTCAGTATACAATCCATTGCAGAGTCGAACTCCTTCAACCTCCTTTCAACCTGGTTTTTTTCAACAAGGAGACCTTCCTTCTTCTCAATATAGCGGTTGGTCAAGCTAATATGCGTGGCCTTACTCAGCAAAGTTGAAACCCTCGCAATCTCCTTTAACAACCGTTCATTCTCCTCTACCCACCGCTTAACCTCCTTCCCCTCCATCACCTTCATAACGTGCCTCGTGAACAACTCGCGAAGGCGACCATCTAGATCGTCCATCACCGCAACGTTGGAGTCCAGCGCCGGCGTGTAATCATGCTTCTCCAACAGCAGCGACTCCCAGAACCAAGCGGCCGCGTCGCACGCCTGCTCCCAGTTCCGGTAACTAAGCGAGGCGGCAACGTCGTCGACGGGGTAGAAAGAGAAGGACTCCGGCTTGTGATCGCATTCCTCTATCAGGGCCTCGACGTCGTCGCGGCTGGGAGGGCGAAGGCCGAGGCGGAGCTCCACTTTGAAATAAGGCTCCGGAGGACGGTGGAGGCGGGCGACATGTGGATGTATGCGAGGCCTCCATTGGTGGAAGGGACGGGAGATGGGACGAGGAGTGGAACAGCCATGTGGTGGTGGGTGATGGTGAATTTCATGGCGGCGATTGGCGGCACAGGGGATGGGGTTAGGGTAAGGAGCTTTCTTCATGAGTACGCAATATGGATGAAATTGAAAGATGAAACCCTAAACAATCAATAGGGGAGTGAAGCGATGGGTGCTTTATAAGAGTCACAGAGTGAGTGTTTGTGTGTGTATAGACTTTGTCTTGTCAAAGACTCTTCGCTTCTCTCTCAGTCAGTCATTCCCAACTCTCTGCCTCTGTTCTCTTTGGTTTCTGTTCCTTCTCTTTATTTTGCCTCCTTTTTATACTTTATTTTAAGAGTTTTCTATTTCTTTTTCAAAAGATAAACAATTTTTTTTTACTGAAACCATAATTTTGGGATTTGTTACTCTAATTTTAACTAAGAGATAATGATAATATCTGTTTATTTAATTGAAAGACTTAAATATATTTTTAAATAGTGAATCCTTATTTTGTTTTTTTAAAAAAGAAATATTTCTTATCTATAAATTTCTAAACTGTTATTTTATTATAAAATAATTTTCTTTTATTTTTCATTTTCTTTAAATTGTTCATTTCATCATTAATATTCATTTTAAAAAATAAATAGTATTTATTTCAAAGATATTGAAAACTAATTTAAAATATTATAGATTGATATTATATTATATTATGATATTAAAATAGGAGTTGTTTCAAATAATGAATAAGATTTGCTTCCACCTATAAACTGTTTAATGTAATAACAGATGGAAAGAATGATTTCTAAATTTTATATATATTATTATTATTATTATTTAACATAAAAATATTTAAAAGATAGAACTGGTGGAAGGATAAATAACTTAAAGTACATAGAAAAATAAGAATAAGCTATGAATTTTTTTCAAAGTTCACATTATCTATAAATTCTTGTGATGGACAGCTATGTGATTTTACAATATTGAAATTATTAGTAATTTAGTAGACATCTTATATATTTAGAAGAGAAAAAATACCTTCTTAAATTAGAGTTTAAAGATTGTTATTTTTTTATTTTCTTGCAAAGATTTTGTTGCTGGGAAAAATGATATGAGTTACATTATTTAAGAAGAGTGGTTATGCCAAATTTAAATGATTTGTTTATGAATTGAAGAATGTTATGATAGGTATTTCATGGTTAGATTTGATTCCTTATGGGAAATAGGAGGCCACATATCAGGGTTTGTAGTGGTCTCTCATCATGAAGTCAGCAAAATTCATTGTGAAAGAACATATAATTAATAGAATGTTAACCTAAATATGTTATTTTATGGAGAAAGTTTCCTACTAGGTTTAACAACTGATGCAACTTTAACTTCAAATTTTCGTGTATATATATATATATAACAAACTTCTAAATCAACATGTGAAAGTTTTTAATTGGCCTGCAAAATAACCCTGAATCCTATCATTTTGAGAGGTAAAATACAGTAATGAAATGTTTTTATTATAAACAGAAATATAATTTTATCCAAACAAGAGAATATTAAATTATTTAGATATTACACTTAATAAATAATAAAATAATTGATATTATAAAAATGTATAATTTATTTATTTATTTTTAAAAGTATAGATGATACTATGAGATTGGAAATTACATTAAAAAACAATTATGAGAATATATATATATATATATATATAGTCAATATCAAAATTATTATGTAAAATTTGATAGTGATACATATAACATTTACTCAAAAGTTATAGGAATTATTGGATTGTTATATAATGTAATCACACATCATATTATTTTAAGAGACAAAATAAGTAAATGCAAAAATTATTTGGATTTTGTTATAAATAAAATATAGTTTATTATTAAAAAATAAAAAATAAAAATCTTCGAATATTATAGTTAATAAATTATATATTATATATGTTTTTCTATTTAATAAGAATATTTAAAAATAAAGATTAAAATTTCAATTTATTGATGAATATACAAACTAAAATCTTAACTATTATATTATTTATTCATTTTAGAAACATATTTTAGAATAAATAAATAATTTTTTACATATAAACTCCTTTATAATTAAGACTAATAATAAAAATATATTTAAATATATGCAACTATATTTTAAACTTCCTATATGAAAAGATATCATACAACTTTCAAAATCTGAAAAGAAACAGTTTAAAATAGTTGAGAAAATAAATAACTAATTCAGAATATTTAATTTAATCAAATAAAATATTTAAAGACCACATATAAATAAAAGCTAATATTTTATTTTAGTATAAAAAAATTATGAGTGTTTGAAGGCATGGGACAGTGATGATACCAAAGATGAATGGTGAAGTTTCTAGGTTTCTCACTTTTTTTCGTGGAATCTAAGGATCGGATTCTCATTATCGTTATCATCACTCGTTTTGATTTGTTTTGTTTTGTTTTATTTTATATAAATAATAATATTAACCTCTTTCTCTTTTATGTAAATAATATTCCAATAGGATATAGTAAAGATATAGTACGTGACTTTGAACCTTATATAATTATAAATATTTTAACAAAGAGATATTATATGATAATACTAAAATATATTTATTCTTTAAAAAATAATTTATAAATATATTGAGTATATTCTTATAATATTAATTCTGACTAGGATAAACACAAATGTTCTAATCCGTACGATTATATTTTTAGGGGTCTATATTTTTTCTAACTTACTATTAAACTTAATTTTAAATTTTATAACAATACTTTTATTGTATATTGACATTTATTAGTTTTTAAATTAAAAAATAAATAAAATAATAAAAGTAGTGTATATCTACTTTGATTTTTATGTTAAAAAATGCATTACAGTTATACATGTTAACATGTGAAAAAAATAATTTTTCATAAGAAAAATTGAAATTACAATATATTATCAATATTTTACTTTAAACTTTTTTTTAGTTATAAAATAAATAAGAGTAAAATATCTTAAGAGATTGTTTATATAAAAAATGGGAACTAACTATATCTATTATTGGTAACAATATTGATATTTTTGTTATATTAAAATAATATAATTTAAAAGAAAAACTTAAAAAATAATTAATTTTGCAAAACAAGGTAGAATTAGGTGGAAATATACAAAATTTCTTATCCCTTCTTAATTATTTAATGTGTCTTATTATTACTTTTAAAAGAAATTACGTCATTATGTTTTAGAAAAAAAAATTATGTTAATATCAACTTTTTATTTTCTTAAATATAATACAAAATTTATTTTACAACAGGATAAAGTAGTCTAATTAAAAAACAGAAAAAATTACTTCAAAAAATAATTGTATGGTATATATATATTTTGGTAGAAATACTAACATCATAAGTTTATTCAAGTATAATTTAAAATTAAAAAACTTTTTTAATGCATTTTTTAATTTTTACATTATTTTTTATAATATTTATAAATTATAGTAAATTAATATTATTAATTATTTTGTTTTACATTAAGTATACTTGTTATAGATGTCATCCGAAAACTATAAAAAAAAAAGCATTATCCTTATTTTTTTTGGTAAGTTAATTACTAAGGACTACCATTTTTGTGTTAAGAACAATATGAAATTCTGAAGAAAATAAAAGCTAAAATTCTATTCTAGATTAAGTATACTTGTTATAAGTTATTCATTTCTAGAAACCACACCATTTCTCTAAATTATTTCTTATATATCTTCTTTAACTTTTTTTTCTAAGATTTGGAATTGATTCTTATCCTTTTCCTGGTTAAATAATGTCTTTGAGAGATTGGCAGAATAAAGATAATTTTTAACTAATTTGATAGAGTAAATTCAATTATGTTATATAATATATTTTCTAATCTTAGTTTAGGTTGAAGTTTAAGATTCTCATAATGAGGAGACCGCGTTTCATCATGATCAACTTATAATTTTGGTTTTATTGTATTTTTGGATGTTTTTTAGGAGATAAGAGCTCTTAGAAGCAATTTTTTAAATTAATCTAATTTAATTTAATTTAATTTATTTATTATTTTAAATTTTTTATTTTAACTTATTTATTTTATTATACTTTTATGCTAAATAATGTTATTTTTATATTTAATATATATTATTATTATAAAATAATTTAATGCAAATATACTATTTTTAATATATAATCAATTATGAATAGATTATATTGAATACTTGATTATTATGTATCTCGCTAAATATAGTTATATAAGAAAGAAATTTTTTTGACAAACATTTTTTTTTATTTTTGTGATATTCTTTTTGTTTTTGGAACTCTTCTTGTATTTACTAAACAAGTGTTTTCAAAATTGTTTGGTCATGCCACAATTTAAGGAACTCCTCAGGCCCAAACCCATAAACATATGGTCCAATACTGTGTTTTTCCCGGACCCATGCTCTCACACACGGGCTGGGCTAAGTCATGAATGTAGAAACACCTGTAGTTTTAGAACGAGGAAAATATGAACAAAAAAATTGAAATAAAAACAATTTTTTTCCTTGTTAGGTCTAAAAAAAATGAAAGATTTATCATGTGCATGTAAAAAAAAATACAGGCTCCCCAAATGGTCTTTCTTTCTCTTTAGTATTTCTCTACCAATCAAAAGGGAATTATTAATTCAACAATGTCTTTGTAATTTGTGTCCCTCCAACTTTTTTCCCACTTATGCCACTTGATGATATTTTTAGCAAGTCCTGTGAAATCTACTTTTTAAAACCTTTTTATAAATATTATAAAACTTTATCAATCTTCATTCAGTATTTTTTTTTTCCTCAAAGGATTGTAAAAATATATAATTAAATATATGTCACGTTAATTATAATAATATTATCTCACTGAATTGTCTTATTACAGTATCTTTAAAACTTTTATTATACCTTAAATAAACATACTTTTAAAATTCAGGAGAAAATCATAAGAAAAAATCTTAAAATTAAAATATACTGTTCTTGTAAGGATTTGATAGTATTTGTTAAATCATACTCCAATGTGATTAGCAGTGAAGACAAGATAAAAAGACTCTCATGCTCAAGTTAATGGTGTAAAATATATTTAGGTTAAATATAATTCAAATTAAATTTAAAAAGGGTTTGTTAATAATACATGATAATTTTATTTTTAACTTATAAAAATACTTATAAGTTTAATTTCAAATTTAGCACACACAAGCCTTTTTCACAATCAAATAATAGTTGAATAAATCTTTTATGATAGGTTTGGGACATTGACTTTTTGAAAGTGTTCATAATAAGCATTAAGAAGTTTGAAAAAACTCCTAATTTGGGGTGAAATGGGTGCTGTATTTCTTAGAAAAAAATGGTGCAAAAAGAAGTGGTGGTGAAGATTCTGTTTTCCCTCTCCATAGACTTTATGGAGAGATTAGAAAAAGAGAACAAAAAGAGAAAGTTGCCTACCACTAAGGGTCATGCGCTGTCAGACAAACTTTGACTCCTAATCAACTCATTTCTCCATATGTTGCTTTCACATTTGTTTTTGGATTCCATACACAACCAAAACAAAAACCTTTTTCCTCTGTAATACTTTCCAAACCATTGCATTGCAAACCTAATCAAATCACTTTGACGTTGTGCTTAGGTTTGCTAAGGTTGTAGTGTTATAAGTAAAACTGGATTGAATTAATTAACCTATTAATTACTTATTCATAATCAAGCACAAATAAATTATTGAATTCTTGGCATATTACATGCTGATTCCTACCACTCATGAGAAACAATTGTTGGCTGTGTTGGCGTGGTCGTGGGTCCTGCCTTAGCTGGCTGTCGTATGCAAGAAAATTCAGACTCATATGGCCATAAATTTCGCTAAGAATGTGACATATAATCTCATTTGTTTTTTTGTGCCCATGCTATTTCTTGGTTGAAAGCTATATATTAATCCTTCCTTCAAAAATCTACATTACTTGTATAAATTCCATGTGCACATGTATTGTTTTAAATGAATCAAATACAATCTTCTTTTTTCATCATAAAGGTCTTACAATAACATTGGTTAGGAGATTAACACGATCGAGAGTTTTTTCTATTTATTTATATACATATATATATATATGTATTTTGAACATACTCTATGTGATTTTCAATAATAATTTTAAGATTTTCTTGCGATGTATAATTTTTTTTGTGAATTTTTGTCTTGCGAAATATACAGATATAACATAATAGTTTATGAGACACTACACAGTGAAGCTTTAATTTCAAATTGTATGATATTTGATCTTATTTTAGACTCTATAACTGGCATCTTGGTATATATATATATATGTTTGCCAGAGATGGAAATGTCAAATGTTGTAGTCAAAGAATTAGACAAATCAATAATTATTAGTTTGGACACTGTTTTCCACATTGAGATGAAGCAGGTACACCTTGAGAGTCTCTTCAGACTCTCACTTTTTTTGGCAATAACATCTCTTCTCTGTAATACGTTTCTTGTGCCTAATTAAGCATCCTCTGTGCCTTTTCTGCACATTCTCAGTTGAAGTATTGTCCTTACTGGGAGAAGATGGATGAGTTTGGTGCATCACCCTTTTTATTGTGATTTGGTTGAGTTAGTCATGGATTCAATCATTAGCTTGTTGAACCACATCCATCTGCATCTTTATCCCATAATTATTTATAGTTTGAGATTCTTTTTTATCAGCTTTTGTGGAGAATGATTAATATCCAAATATCATAAGAAGTTAACTTGCTTTAGAAGTTAGATTCTTCGGATATCCATTGAGAAATAATTGGTGTAAGGAAAAACAAACAGTGTTATTCAGAGACCTTTCCTCAAAGTCAGCGACACCAATGAATGTGTCCCATGCCCATTTACCATGCAGAGTTGCAGAATTGTTCAAGATTTTCTACAAATTATATTCCACTATATATATACAGTTTACGGTGTGTGTGTGTGTGTGTGTATATATATATATATATATATATACTACTCACCTTGCAAGACACACAACAGAAAAGCTATGCTAAAGAATGCTTCTTATCGTGATACTGAATGCATGATGCATGTAGGTCCACACAATGTCTCCTGGAATGATGGTTGTAAAATTGATTTTAAGGAGTGTACTTTTCATTTGATATATATTATAGGTAGGAATTAATTTTCTTTTAGATTTTAGTGCTGATTATTTTCTGTGAAAATGAAATTCATTATCTTTTAGAGTGTGATGGAAAGTGAGATAAATAAAGAAAAACATTAAAAGGTGACGGTTTTTGTAAATAAAGAGATGATTATTATACTTGTCATTAATATCATTGATGTAGTATCTCCAAATGTTATTTTTCTAAATATATTAATGAAGTTTCATAAGTTTTTATTATTCTTTTTCACTCTCTCTTATCCTGTCATAATTAGTATTATTATACTCTCTTTTTATTTTTTTTATTTTTATTAATGTTTCCTCTTTTATATATAATGTTGCCACTTTTCTTCTTTTTCGTCCATTTTTATAAATATTTAATTTATATCTAACAAAGTCTTAGATTCTTCATTTTTAACTATTTTTATTGTTAGGGTTTCTATTGCAAGTATAATTTGTTCTTAATTTTTTATTATCTTATTTTTGTTTTAAATCTACTTGAATCTCCTTTACACACTGTTATTTTTAATTTTCTGTTGTCTTAAATTTTTGTTTATTGTATTTTATGTTTTAAAAAACAATTTTCATATATTTTTTCTTGTAGATTGTTGTTAACATTTTTATAGATCTGAATAGCAGATTTCCTCATATGATTATTTATCTAGTGAAAATTTTTAAAAGTATAATAATTTTCCTTGAAAAAAAAACATGTTGTATTTTCCTACATAAATATTTGATTATTACATAATCAATTACATGTCATACATAATCAATTTATGTATATCATGGCTTTCATTATATATGTAATTCGGGAAACGCATTTTTTTAATGAAATGAATCAACTTTTTCATACTAGCATTGAAGCAATTCCAAAAAATGGAGTTAGCATGATTTTCTTCTCAAATCTCATTATGTTACAAATTTGATATAAAGAATACAAGGCTTTACACGTCAGTTAAACAATGACATAAAAATAATTATACAACATTATTTTAGAAAAAGTAATGTATATAAGCAAAAACAAAATTAATGTTTGTAGATTTATCGGAAATTTTGAACACATAATGTTTGTATTACCCTTCCAACATGATGTATTTAAATCAGTGATCATTTAATACATTAAAAAAACAAAAGAAAAAGTTTCACTTTACTTAAAGAAAACACGACAAATATGATTTATTGTAGAATTTGACGACAAATTCATTCTGCATTTAGATTAGTTCTATAATATTACATCTTAGTGACAAAACAGTTCCACAAAATTTAATAACAAGACATAATTACAGTAATTTTTTTTTCAAAAAAATCAGGATTAAAGACACTTTTTTCCACGAATTTTTTATATATATCTTTCAGTATAGAAAGTATGTAAACTTAATTGGAAATGTGCGCAGTGAAAGAGGTGAAGATGTAAGGTATTTGAAAGTGATTCGCAAGTAAAATGTAGACAGACTATTGACTTAAAGGTTGAAATTGGTTCATGAGGGTAAATATGTTATTTTAAGGTTTTAAATAAATATTATTTTAAGGTTTTAATTTGTAAATAATAAATGTTACAATATATAATGAGAAAAATCCATAAATATGTTATTTTAAGGTTTTAAATTGTAAATAATATTAATTTTGTGATATTAAGATTTTAAGTTAAAAATAACATAATTTTTTTATATGTTAATTTATGATTTATTTGGTGTCATCTATTTAGCGTATCATCTCTCTCGATAAACACAGTGCGTGGTTGTTCCTCTGAGGGTGCGGACAACTGGGACATAGAAGAACCCTGGGAAGCTTAAAATATAAGGTGAGAGAGAGAGAGTGGTGCAACAGCACATGCCTTGACACAAGTGATGAGAAGAGAAGAGAAGAGAAGAGTGGGTTTTGGTGGAGTTAATCTGTGTACTGCAGATGAGCCCACCTCACACGTGTTGTTGTCATTTAACAAAAGTGGGGTCTTAGTTTGTCATAAAAGTTGTGTTGTGCTGTGTCACATTGATGAGCACACTTTTATGCTGAAACCAACTTTTTCTCCTCCCATTCATGCTTCCCTGTCACTGGTCGGCAACTGCTCTCAAACAACCTTCAAATGAGTAGGATCAAAACTGGGATTAGTTCATACACCCAACTTACCATTAATTAGCCTTTCATCATTCCCTCTGTTCTTCCCACATTTTAGAGCCTTCCTTTTCCCATGTAAGAACAGCAATGGTTGCCTATCCCTCCAAAACATAGTTATTTTGTTTTAACTCAATCATTACATAGTCTACTTAATAGTTAACAATTGTTTCCACAAGTCAAATTAATTAGTATGAGCCAATGGGAATTTGTATTTAATTAGGTGGTACTTCAACTAAATATATATATATATATATTTTTCCCTTTCACCACAAACATTTGAGGAAAAAAAATGAAACAAATCAAGTACACTATGCGTCACAACAAGAAAAAAGGTAGTTGAGAAAGAACAAAACAATGATTTGGCAAGCTGAACATCATCCATATTCTATGCTACCCCCTCGAGTCTTCCTCATACTAGACTTATCATTAGAAACCAACTCAGAAATCTTTAAATTTTTGGATAATTAATATATTTTCTTTAAAGGTCAACAAATACATAATCTTATTAAGAACCAGTTCCAAGCACACAACAGTTTCAATTCCTCATTTAATTTCAACAAAAAAATAAATTTGTCATTTCATCATATATTAAATACCCTAAATTTATAGGAATTTAATGAACAAATTAAATTTAAATTCCAGATTTAGTGAAGAATCACTCCAAATAAAAAACATTACTCCAAAGACTTTTTAGTATTATATATATCGACTTTAAACCTCTTTGCCTTCTATGTCACATGAATTCTAAGTAGAAAAAAATGTCTAAAATTATTTTTAATAGCTTCTGTCACTTATAAAACATCCAAAATATCAAAATCAATTATTAACATTATTAGAAGATTATTTTATCTTGTAAGAATCCAAAACATCTACATAATCTTAGAAAAAACTAGACAACAATTTATAAAGCAAATTTAAACTTATTTTATCAAATGGAAATTATATTTGTTTTATCATTCTCTCATTAATGATTTATGATAACAATGAAATAATAAAAATCAGAGTCAGAAAGTTAGAGACAAATCAAAGAGAATTTAGAGGAAAATGATTTTAAAAATTAGTAAAATTTAGAAATGAATGTTTAACTAATTAAAATTTATTTATTTTTCCTTTAAAATGAACTACCTCTATTAAATTAAAACCCGTTATTACATATATAATCTGAAAAAATTGGAAATCAAATAAAAAAAATCCAAAATTGATAAGAATTTCTCCTAAATATACTTTTCCTCATAAAATATCTCTTAGCTAAATTAAGTCATTTGGGTCGCGACTTAAATTTTCACATGATTCCCTGATTAGGCATGGGTGTTCCTGATTTTTTTTTTTGCCATCTCAAAACTTTTTCAATTTTGAAAAATCATAGAAATTAATAGCAATAAATATATTATTTTTTAAAATCACTCCACTCTTTCAGTGAACACAGTACTTCTTATAGGCTATAAATGCAAATAGTAATGTAATTTATTTAAAAAAATTAAAATTATCACTTTATTAAAACTAAAAAATATCAGTTAATATGAAATAAATAATAAATAAAAAAATAAACTATTTTTAGTGGAATTGAAATTTAAAAAATTTCAATATTCTTAGCCACACTTTTGCTTTACTAAAAGTTTACTTTAATCCAATTATTTGGGAAAAGTTTTATTCGTATTTAATTTTTTTTTAAAATATTTCATCCACACCAGCTTTTTTGCCGATTTTAATTTAAAAATAATATTAATTAAATTATTATAAAATTATTTATGTTATAAATACAAGTATTGTATAGGTAAATGAAAGAGTGTGATTGTCTCTCTATCATTTAAAACGTAATAAATCGATACATTACGCTTCTCATCAGAAACTTATAGCGTAATTATATTATAAATATTAGTCAAAATATTATTATTTGTTCAAGCTACATATTAAAGTAAAATTGAATATAAATAGTTATATATTTATTTTAATTATACATCTTTTATTTTACTATTTATTTATTTATTTATTTTTCCTGAGTTGAACAAGTGAAAAAAAGTTTTTTTTCTTCTTTCTATCACTTCAAAATAGTATATTTAATTTATTTTATTATTTTTCATATTCCACTCATCACCCAAATAGGGTGTTTTGGTAAATAGCAAAGATATTTTTTTTAAACAATGATAATTGTAAATAGTGTATTTGTTTCATGTAATTGTTTTTTTATTGCTCCAATATAGTAAATAATAAAAAACTACAAAATTTATAAAAAATTAAGATATTTATTTATATTCTTTTTTGTTTTATTTCTTTTCAACAGGAAAACATAAATTCATTCTTTTTATTTATTTTTCATTAATTTTGTTTTATTTTGAAAAAAATAATTCTACCTTACTCTAGGTTTCATAATATAATATTTTGAAATATAAATTATATATTGTCCTTTTTTTTCAAATTCATATACTAAGAATTAATTTTAGCGGTTTTTATTTTTTTAAAATAATATTATATTAATTTTTTAGGAATTCAAAATAAAATCTATAATGAATTTTTGACAGTAATTTTATTAATTATAAAATTCAATTTCAACGCTGATTTTCTTGATTATTTTGATTTAAATAATTTATCAATAATATTTGAATTAAACAAAAAAAGTATTATATATTTTACTTTATTAACTATTTAATTTGTGTTATTTAACACTCTCTATGATTAATAAAAATTGTCATGCTAATCAGTTCTGAGCAAGATAAAGAAGAAAAATAAAAATTGGAAGTATCTCAATAAGTGAATAAATACACTATCCAATGAGAAAATAGAAAGGAACTTAAAACATGATCTCTTTAACTTCTTCAACAGATAAAAAAAATTGATATTTCTTTTAATAAAGATTATATAATTTATTTATTCATTTTTATTATATCAGTTATAATAATATATAAATTTTGAATATAATATATTTTCTCCCAAAATTATTAGTCAAATAAAACTATTTATAAGCACCACAATTCAAATCTAGGCACTATAAAATAAACACTATAAATATTTCATTTTTTTCATTAATTTTTTTTACTCTTTCTCTATTTTTTTTCTTTTATGTTTTTCTGATACAATATTTAATCATTATTAGATGTTATAAAATTCCTTAAAATAAATTATTAATTCTCAAACTTACATCATTTTTATGTTTTTTATTAAACAAATTTAATAAAATAGAGCACAAAGAGTGTTCTATAGACAAACTGATTTATCCTTAAGACTATGCTTTCGTGCCTTTTCAAACAGCTAAAGTCATTTTGTTGAATGCTCGATAAGATACATTCTTAGAAGTTACGGAGACTAAAATAAGAATTTTACTTTTAATTTAAAATATGAGAATATATTTGATACAGTTTTTTAAGCACAAACCTGAACACAAGTATTTATTATTGAGGTTTTGGGATAGCAAGAATAATTTTTACTTTAAAGTGAAAATTAATATTAAAATAAAATAGAATAGCACTCCTCCTTTTTTTTTTCTTTTAATAATAAGGAATACATGTTGATTATGATTTAGTTTATAGCACGTCATGCATATTTTAATTAATTGAATTAGTGTTTTTAATACTTAATTTGGAACATTTTCAGTCTAGATTTTTTTAGGGTTTCAAACCTGTTATCAACCAGACAAAATTGGCATATACTTTTTTAGTTAAAATAAAATATTGTATGATAATTTTTTAATAAATAAATATGAATAATTTTGAAAAAATTCTAGCAGGAGCGTGTGATTCGCTGACGAAACTCACTCAAATCTTGGGTGTCAGCTAAAACTGATGGAGCCGAGCCGATTATGGATGCATAATAATAATTATTATTATTATATACAACTAGTTAACTATTAATCAACTAATACTATTTGTTAGGATCTAAGCTGAAGAAATATCACCGTCACTAAACGGTCGAAAAAACCGGAAGCGCAACGGGCTGCAACCGGTGGACGAAAAGTTGCATTTGGATTGAATTTGGGTTCATTTTCATTTGAAAGCTAACTGCAGTAGTAACCCACCTAACCCCAGTCAGATTCTATCCCCCGGTTGGGTTTATATAAAGAGAGTGCAACTCAGAAACTCTACCGGCTTGTGAAACTGCTTCACCATTCTCTGATCTCTCACTCTTCATCACTCTCTAGTTTGTTTGCTCATCTTTGATCTTTGATGAACAAACCCTTCTTTCTCTCATCTTCAATGTAATTTAACCATGCGAAATGACATATCCGATAAAAAGTTTATAGCATTTCTGTGTGTCTTTTTCTTTTATTTTGAGAAAAAATTGGCTTGTCTGTGTGGTTTTGTTTTTGGTATATGAAATATTTGATGGGTAAAGAGGGAGAGGAAGTGGTGAGAAAGCAAGGAAAAAGGGGTGTTGATGGAGATAAGTGGTACTTGTATAGCTGCTTACAAGATTGTAAATATTGGTGCTGTTTAATACATGATAGTTCTTTTTCCATGGTTCCTTTTGAGTGAAAATTAAACCTTGTCTTCTCAGCTTTCTTTTGAGATCTTAAAGACATTGACCACCAACAATAAAGTGGATCAAAACACTTTCTTCTTTTAATAAGATCCCATCTTTCGATTCCTATACTCATGAAGAGACTTAGCAGTTCCGATTCTTCTTCCACTCCCCTCATCACAATTTGTCCGTCCACAGGTTTTAATTAATTCACACTTGCTTTTAAATTCAGACACAGATCTAAGATCCTTGTTTTACTTGTGTCGGTTTTGTATGGATATACTAATGATTATACTTATGGGTGTGTGATTTGCAATGATTTAGAGGAACATAGTACGAGAAACTGCCAGCAGCACGCGTATGGTAGGGAGTTCCAATCGATGATGCTTGAGGGGCTTGACGAGGAAGGGTGTGTTGAAGAAATGGGGCATCAATCTGAGAAGAAACGTCGACTAAGTGTAGATCAAGTGAAGGCTTTGGAGAAGAACTTCGAGGTTGAAAACAAGCTTGAACCTGAGAGGAAGGTCAAACTTGCCCAAGAACTTGGGTTACAACCTAGACAAGTAGCTGTTTGGTTCCAAAACCGTCGAGCAAGGTGGAAAACCAAACAATTGGAGAGAGATTATGGTGTCCTCAAAGCCAATTTTGATGCTCTCAAGCTTAACTATGACACCCTCAATCAAGACAACGAAGCCTTGCGGAAGCAGGTACAATACAATAACACTGAATTTTGGATCTAACTAAAACAACTCTAGTTAAATTTTGAGTTTTGAGTGAGAAAACAGAAGTGCATGTTGAATTTTACTTTATTACTTATCTCTTGTTTTGAGAATAGAAGCAGTCCAATTTAAAAAGAGATTCAATTATTAACAAGGTTGACCCATTTAGTCAAGAGTTACTTACTAACAAAGGTTCAGGTCGAATCTTGTGTAAACTTTGTTGTAAATTCTCACTAGTAATTTTTTTTTTCTTTGACCAGGAGTGCAGTTTATTTTTTCATCAATATAATTTAGAAGGATAGAAAAAAAGTCAATTTCTTTCTATAAGTAAAACTTCGTCTATATATATATTTGTCTGAAGAAATTATCTTCTATTAATTTTTTAAATCTGATTTTAAAATAAATTAACTTGAGCTGATGTAAAAACTGTTTTTATTTTTTTGTCTTATTTTTGTCTAATATAAACTCTTTGAGTACCCTACCTTAATCTATTTTTGAACTAAATAGAGTTTGTATTGAAATTGGATGGTGTTTGCAGATAAAGGAACTGAAATCGAGGCTAGAAGAAGAGAACACAGGAAGCGGGGTTTCCGTGAAGGAGGAGATAGTGATGCCAGACTCAGAAGACAAAACATCCATGGAACAAAGTAAGAGCGAGCCTAGTTCGGAATCCGAGGATCAGTTGAACTACGACTGTTTCAACAATAACGATTGTTTCGGAGGCGCTTCACTCTTCCCAGTGGACTTCAAAGACGGCTCTTCCGACAGCGATTCGAGTGCGATCTTGAACGAAGAGAACAACCGCAGCCCCATAACTGAACATCTCTTGCTGTCACCGCAGTCTTCTTCAATGAACTGTCTGCAGTTCCAGAAAGCGTATCAGGCGCAGTACGTGGTGAAGATGGAGGAGCACAATTTCTTCAGCGCCGACGAGGCCTGCAATTTCTTTTCGGATGAACAAGCTCCAACGTTGCAGTGGTGGAGCTGAGGAAAATGGAAAATTTTGTTTGATATTGTAAATTGAAGGGTGAAGTAGTAAAAATGGTTGAAGGGTAGAAATTGGAATGGTATCGATCGTGTGAAGTTGAGACAGAGAAGGAAGAATGGCTGCTGCATGGAGTGGAGTGGGGTGGGAGGGAACATCAATAATTCAATCCCAAACAAAACCATGCTGTAAAAATATTTCAATTCAAGTATACAATAACAGTGCAGAACCTTTTATCAAAACCAAAACATTTCAAAAAAAAGTTACACATTCCAAATATTATGAGTTAGGGTGTCTTTTGTTAGGAGAATGGAAAAAATGGGTGATGAAAATGACAATAATGGAAAAAAATAAAAACCGAAAACAATCATATAAAAATTACATATGTTATTATTATTATTTTTTTTAAATTTTGTTTATATTTATTTTTATCATATAAATAAAATATTTTATTATTAAAAAATTATAAAATAATTAATTAAATAAAAAAGTAGTTTTCAAATCATCATTTTACTATTATATGAGAAGTAATACATTAAAATGCATGAGAGACTTTCTTCCTTATCCTCGTCAAACAAATAAAACCTTCTTATCTTATTGTCACCTCTTTTCCTCTAAACATAACATATGCTTAGTCTATAATCAATTCTATCTCTTTTTTTCCTTTTACTAATAGAAAAAACCGAGTTTATAAAATAAATTAATAAATATACTTTTGTTTTTAAAGTAAATTAAAAATACATGATGAGAACATTCGATTCAAATATCTATAATGTTTATCATTTATATATATATATATATATATATATATTAATTATGTGTGTGTGGATTATATGGATGTGTGGTTAGGACCAATTCTCATTATTATGCCTGAGATATGATAAAATGTGTCTCAAAGATAAGACTGACTCTGATAGGTTTAGTATTAAATGCTAATTTTTATGTTTACCTTATTCTTACATAATTTTCTGTTTTTATCTAGTTTACTTTTTGTCTTCTTCCCCTGTTTGTTCTCCTTTCATTAAACACACAATTAATGACCAAATAGATATTTTTCTTACTGTAAAAAAAAAGTTTTTATTTATTTGAAGGGTATTATTGTATTGTTTGGGGGTTGTGTAAACTGTGTCTTTATTTGTACGAGGAAGGAGCATATTTGGTCCGTGACTCACCTGAAACTATGAACAAAGCAGCAATTCATATGTCTGTTCTTTGTTACAACCACTGCATTTTACACATAACTTTGTCTGCTTTACCAGGTTTGGTAGATAGAAGTGAGGCTGGGGTGAGAGGTAATTAATTTTGGTTGTTTAATTTAGGGTATGTAAGTGGGTAGGAAATGAAGGAAATGAGAAGTTTTTGATTGGTTTAATTTATTTTTTAAAATTAATAGATAGGGGTTAATTATCTTTTTGTTTTGTTATTTATTTATTGGTTTAATTTAGTTATTTTATCAATAAATTTTTTTATTAACTTTTCAATTTTAAAAATTCAACTATATATAACTTTATCAGTTAAAATTAATGTCATTAGGTTTTACAAATTATATTACAAAAATTAACACGATATTTTTTAACTATTTTATTATTATTTAGATCAAAAAATTATTACATTTTTAATTAAAAAATATTTTAATTTCTTATCAATAATGAGTCTCAATGAAATAAAAATCTAATTAACTCCAAACATAATATTTATTATCTTGGTATTAGAGACTTGTGCACTGTTGGTTTGTTTGGAATTTTGGGAAGAAATACAAATGCTTGGTTATTTACATTCTCTTATTTTTCAGTCTTCCCAAAATCATCTTATTTTGTCGTTTCATCCATTCACTTCTAAGTGTTGGAGAGAAAAATTTCACTGTAAAATCAAAGAAGTTGCAACTCATAATATTTAAATGTTGTGTTTTTTAACTATTACGAGGTTGGATTTTTTAAAGTAACTTGTGTGGATTGATTTCTCATAAAATTAACAGTAATTATTAACAATAAGAAATTGGTTAAAGATGAAAATGAAAAACATTCCCTGATTCCTTCACCAGCATCGATAATAAGATCCTTCACCAAATCCAATGGTAAAACGAAAAAGACAAAAGATAATTAAAGAGAAGGTGCCTTAAAAGAAATGCCAGATGATTGGATCCCGAATATCATGTCTCACGGGAGCCGCAGCTTTCTAGTGTTTCGTAACCTACATATTGCATTTCTCACTTTTTCAACTTAACTATAAAACATTTTTTTTATTTGATAGTTTATATAACAATTTACCACCTTACACTTCATCTTATTTAAAGTATAATAAAATTTAACACTAAGAAGAAAAAAAAAATTGAAGATCCACCATATTTTATGATTGTGATGTATATGGATATAAATTTAAAAATTCTCAAAAAATGGTAATTTAGGTTTTTTTAGGTAGTTTTAGAATATTTAGATGACATATATTATTTAAAAGAAGAGATAAATATGATACTTTTTTAATAAAGTTATTTCTGTTTTGTTTTATTATTATTTAGTTATGTAGATAGAATTTTTTGTAGTAAAAATTTGAAAAAGACTTATATTAGATTTTAAAAATAGATATATACATTTTGTTAGGGACAAATATACAGGGTCAGACTATATCATAATCATTTTTTAAAAATATATTATATATATTATATTAAAATAAAATTTAAAATTTTTTTAGAAAGCAAATACAATTTTTTTTATGAAGAAGTGACTGTATCATTGATAAATTTTATAATAGAAAAAAATAACAAACACAACTTAAATAAGAAGTATCATGTATTTATGTATTATAATTTAATTTTTATTAATTTTTATTTTTGTTTAGTTTTTTTTCTTGAATTTTTAGACATATTTAATGTCCTCAATAATAAATACTCTTAATCATTTTGATCTTAAGAATTTTTAACTTAATTATAGAATTGATGCAACATATTTATTTATTATAGATAAAATCCTTTAAATATTATTTAATAATTAATTATTGTATAACTAATTATAAGTATTATTGTTGTTTAATGCTTTTATGATTATATTTAATAATAAATATGTATTATATATATGTTTTTTCTATTGATTTATCTTTATTAGGTGGATAACACTAATATGAAATTTGCAATAATAATAAAAGTGAGAAAGTTTTCAAAAACTGTTTATATATATATATATATGATGTTACTGTATTATGAGGAGGATTTGTGGTTTTGTAATGTATATACACTAATTTTTAAGTTTTTTTTTTATTTTTGCTGAAAATTGTGAATTTGTCCAATGAACTAATTTTGTTTAAGAAATTTGCAGAATTCATTGTGCACTACAAATTTGTGAAATCTACTCTTGTGAATTATTTTAGCTTAGTGAATTTTCTTAAAGGAGTAATTCTTTAAATTTGAAGAGATTTTTATTTAAGTGGAGACTTTTTTCACTAAATGTTTCGGAAATGGAGTTTAATTCTTCTCTTATTTAAAGCACTCTTATGTTGATGTTCGTATTATAGAGAATGTTTCCGAAATGTTGGTATTATATTGAGTCATGTATTCATCATGAAAATAAAATTGTAAATTAAAATATGGTGAAAATTTTATAGAGAATTTTGTATCTCATTTTGTAAAATGAGCATAATGAATAATTAATATAATTTAATGTGAATTATCATAGGATCAACATTATACTTCTTATACTCATGTAAAAGAGAATTCAGAACCATTTAAAATTTTGAAGGTGAGTTGGGTAGGGAGTTGTGCATTTGCTTTGTGCAAAAGCATGCATTTGATATTGCTTTTGGTGTTTGATCTTCTTTATATGAAAAGGGGAAATAGAAAAAACAAAGAAAAGATTTTATTGTGGTTGGGTGTGGCATGACGTGAGCTCACTCGGAAAGCACGCTGGCTTTCCTCTGATATCCGTTGCAGAAATGCACATGCAGCGGTGCTAACTTTCGTGATCGTGCGTAGGATAAGCCAAGTACATTTCTATTCATCATACACGTGTACGGTCATGGGACCTCACCCGTGGTCCCTCGCATTAACACCATCACAAATTCACTGACACACACCACCACGTACTATTCTCAACAAATGTGAAATACAAATTATAACTAAACTAATCCTCGATTCGTTCAAATAATTAAACCAAACATGCTTATTGAAAGAAAACAAACAACCTTTTATGTTTTAGTTTTGAATCCAAACATGGTTATTAACGGAAGAAAAGAATGTGGTCCCCAGAATTAGTGTGTGTGGGTCCAGCTTAGGATGGCGTATTGGTAGAGGCATGTGATATGGATTCCATCCCATCCCCTTGAGTAGATTGAAGATGTCAAATTCAAAGGGGTCAGCGTCACGTAGAAATTGGGACAAACCCCAAGACTCTGTTTGGACGCACGCACCAAATGAAGTTGAGCACTTCTATGTCCCCAAATACAAATATCTTCTCAACTCCCAAAAATTCTGCATTCCCACTTTGCAATTGCAAACAAACCATGTTTGGTCCATCACCACCCCCATTCTCTCTTTTTTTCTAACTGCTTCTATTCTATGCAAATGCTATCGTGTTGTACAAATTACAATCTTTCTTCTCTCTTCATTGTAATCTCTTTTTTCTTGGTTGAAGTTCCCCACCAATTTCTTACCTACTCAAACCATCAACAAGGACAAGTAAAATTAGTAGATATATGAGCTAAGCACACACACACTGATAATTTTTTATGTGATCAGAGAATATTCTTAATACAAACTAAAGAAACATAGAATACGCATAATTGTTTCTCCTTTCCCCCTCTTTTCAGGTGCTTCACGTTGTTTGCTTCTTCACTTTTAAAATGCCCACTTGGTGGATGTTTTGTATTATCCCACTTCTGCAAACCCTCTCTCCATTAACACAATTAATTATCACCACTGCTTCTATCACTTTTCCTCTTTATTATTTTGAGCTTCCCTTGGGGCAGGTTACGCCTAAGGTAGCATGCTCCACTTTCTTCTCGCAAACAAATAATAATATACCACAATCTTCTACTTAATTTGTTTCTTTCTATTTAGGAGTGTGTTTCATAATTAGACATATTGGTTTGTTTAAATACACTAATAATCAGGTCACCTCCAAAAAAAATTAACTTCTTATAATTTTATACTTAAAAAACACTTTTTAGCCTCTACCAAGAAAAATATATTTAAGTCTCCTTTTCTCCGAAATTCTACCTCCCTCATACCATTAAAAAGGGCTAATTTAATTAATGGTGTTTAGTGAAATAATTTGATTTTCATCAGTGACCCCAGAAACCATTGAAGATATAGATGTATGTATGCATGTGAGGGGTACGGCTTTAGAATATTATAAGTTGGTTTTTATTAATATATTGTGTATGCTTTTGGAGTTGTTGTAGGATTGATGAAATATGAGAGATGATAATAGGTATTATTGAAATAGGCAATGATGGGGAACTAGGACGTAGGGGTTTTAGGCTAAGAAATAAGAAAATGATTGCCAAAACTTTTTTTCCATGTCCACTATATATCCACCATATTCGTACGAAACTCTTCCCGTTTTTTATACACAACAAGAGTTGATGCTCAATCATGAACAAGATCATGAGCGACCAAGAGAGGAGTGCGTGCGCACTTTGATTATGCCACTGTTCTATTCAGTAATAATTCTCAAATTCTAACAAATGCACTCTTTCTTTTTCTTTCTGTTTTTAGCTTCCTGTCAAGCAAGAAACTTTTATCTATTTTCTTCACTAATTGGAAGACATGGGCAAAGTAATATACATATATATATATATATATATATATTATCTTAGCTAGCTAAATGTTGTTGTGGCTATTATATGTAACCAATATGATTAATGCTTACATATAAAATATCAATCTCTTTCTGGGCCCTGGAGTGGTTGTGATGTTCACTTTAAATGCTCATTATGTGAGTTGCTTCTAGATTAAATGCTGACATGCACTAGTCATGCATAATCTTCCTACTGCAGCCATATATATAAAAATGACAATATTGTTAATTCATCATAAACTATGGAAAATTACCAAACTAACATATAGGTGTGTATAAATATGAAGACTGACCCATCTTGTCAAGAAACTTATTTAGGAATCTGAAAATAGTTAATAAATGGAAGATTATTTCATAGAGAGAAAGAATACTCATATAGCACATAAAGAGTAATTTGAGAGAACAACATGATTTAGGGTCTGATGCCAACATTAAATAATTTTGTCTCAGTGTTTAACAACAAGAAGTAATTTGTTAAAAGCTTTTTGAACATGTTTTCAGTTGTTGGAAAGTAAAAATCATTTTTTTGTACTATATAAGTATTTTTCTTTGAAAACCATTTTATTTGAAACAGATAGGGAAGAAAAAGCTGTAATAAATCATTGGTTCCTAGAAATGAAGTGTTGGTGGTGCCTATCCCTTGAGTTTGATTTTTCTTTCTTGAAATTTGAGTTTTGGCATTGGATGGTTGTGAGTTGCTGGGAAGGAAAAGGGTCAACGAAGAGATGTGAACAGATTACTAAGCATGGAAGAAGTGGGTGGGAAGAGTGATAAGGATAGTACGAAGGGCGAGGAATGGATTAGGAAAGACGGAAGCAAGGAGACGCCAGTGTTGATTGTGAATAAGGAAAGCGACCAACGCACATAGACCCATTCACCCATACTTGACCACCGTCACTCTTTCTATTCTTCACTCTTTATTACCTTTCCATTTTGCCCATTGGTCATGGCATGGCGCTACATTATTTGGACCACTTCAACAACTCTTCTGGCGCCTGATAAGTGATGCGTCTTCTCAAACCCAAGAACAGGGTTCACTGTAACTTAATGGTTTCCTTGATAACCCAGAGGCTGGGATATGCTTCATGCTTTATCCCAAAACTTTGATAGATCACTGTTGGAGAAAACCTTTTAACGACAGTTCTGTTAGTATTTTGACTATGGTTCCAGAACCATCTTTGCTTCAGTTTTCATTAAAAGAGATGATTTTTTATGATGGTCTCGCACATGTTGATTTCATGATGGTTTAATGCAGAGACTACACAATCTTCAAAAAAATTTAATTAGGGGTTGAGATGACAAGGTATGAGATTTTCCATACAACATTAAAAAACTTTTGTTTAAGATTAGAAGTAGGAGATTAACTTAACATCTTTTACACTCAGTTTATTGTTAACCAATTTGATTTTGCTCAGTGCAACTGTGCATATGAGAATTTTAGATTTTTTTTTGCATATCGTTCCTAATCACACTAGGTAGAGGCTATATCCATTCAGCGGTGCACCAAAATTTCCTTTATAGAGCTCTCAGCAGACATGGGTTGCACTCAACGAAATTTTTATTGCAGTTGAAACCTTTTTCTTAACTTTGTTCTTGAGAATGAATTCACTCGGCATACGAGGATTATGCTTAACGAATTTAAGTTGGTGGTAATGAAATTTTTGGTAATTAATCCACAGCGAATTGATCCCTACTAGCCGAAAATAAATAAATAGTCTCAGTATGTTCTTCTAGTATTTTTGCACAAAGCAGAGTTGAGAATTAAGAGAAAAAAGTTTACCATGCAAGGCACAATAAATTAGAAGATTATTCATTCCTTTTTGATAAATTTTCTTTTAAAGTGTGAGATTTTTCTATTTTCATTTTTTCTCTTTTTTTATAATATAAAAGATGACTTATAAGAAATATAGGATTATGAGTTATGAAACTTAAATCTTTAGAATAATTTTGTAATAAAGTATGTTGTATTTTTTACTTTTTTGAGTTATTTTTAATATCACTAGTTTTTTAATTTATAGTTTTCTTATATATAAACATCTTTTAGTATAATATTATGTATTTTGAAATATTTTATAAGAAATTTTAAAAGTTAATTTTATTTTGAATTTGAAATATAGTTTTTAATATGATAAAATTTTAAGAATAGTCTATATTTCATATGACAAGAGATATGTTGACACTCTCACTAAAAAATATATTTATTTTACAATTCAAAAAATCAATATTTTAATTATATTTTTTTAAAATTTTAATGTAAAAGACTAATATATATTATTATATTACTAAAATTGGTTGTAAAGTGAAAGTATTTTATCCTATATGATGTCAAAAGAAAATTTTTCATTTCATAAGATGTTCATAATAGAAAGTGTAGAGTACGCTTGTTGAAAACATATAAATCAAATGGTATTTAGATATCCATCTCTCGATAATTCTAAAAGAAGTTGTGAGTCCTTAAGTTTAAATTTCCAAAATTTATCTACTATAGATGAATATGATTAGAAGAATTGTACAATTTGAAGTATGAAACAACTTTAAAATTTTGATACAACTTTAAAGTTATTTAGTTGTCTTTCTAAAAAAAATCTTTACATATTTTTTTTTAACCTATATATAATCTTATAATTTGGTTTTCTACCCTTGATTTGGAACATCAAATGTTATGTTATATAAATGTTCCTTTATGTAAATTTTATTGTTTAGGTCTTTTATCATTTTTGTTATTCCTAAAATCTTCACTAGGTTGTTACAATTGCAAATTGTTGTCCAACCAAATTGACAAACTGCATTCTCTACAACAATAAATGAACTATCGTTCCTATATCTTATAATGAGCTACATAGACATAATTACATTTAAGAGAGATAAAAGATACAGAAGGAAGTGTTAAAGACTAAAAGAAAATAAAGGGACCTTAAGTAGACATCTGCGCTCAAAGTGGAGGAGATATAATGGCAATGAGTAACCTTTTCAATGTCTAACTTCAAACAAAGATAGAAAGTGGTGTCAAGAAGAAAAAGAAAACTTAAAAACATAAAAAAGAACCAAATGATTTACAAGATCAAAATATTCATTGGTTTAATTAGTTTCACTCTTCATAAACTCTTCATAACTCTAATATCACAAGAAATTGATAATTAAATACTTTGTACTATATAAAAAATAAAAAAAGGAAAAAATTAAATAATAAATATAAACTTCAAAACTCTTAATTATAAACATCCATATCCTTTTAACATCTATAATTAAAATAAAATAATATTAAATATTATCCTACTAATAAATAATTTATTGTTTTATACAATATAATTTAATATTAATGAACAAAATATCATATATATATAAATTATATTATTTTTCATCATAAAGTTTTATATATATTTATTTATTTATTGAGTATTCAATGTCAACTTTTCGGAATAATGGTACAATATAATTTGAGTTACTAAATCACTTCAATTAAGTATTAATAAATTCAAATTTAGTTTATTTACATCTATATTTTGAACCCAATTTGATATTTACTTATTTTAGTCCAAAAATATTCCTTCAAATTGTAATTTCACTATGTGTCGAGTTTATTTAAGAATCTTACATTATTCTCCCAAGTCTAGTAATAAATTTTCAAAATAAAAAATAAAAAATTTAATGACAAATTAAAAAACTAAAAACTAGATACAATTTTCTTAAAAAGAACTCCAAACGGAAATTAAATATTTTAAATGCTATTTTAAGAAAATAAAAAAGTTAATATGAATATTCTATGAGTTTTTGTTGATTTTTTTATTTTAATATTCTTTTCTAAAAACTTTTTTATTTATTTTCTTTATTTATTTTTATTTAGATTGGAATAGAAAAAAATAAAATATGACGGGGACGTCCATTCGCCCATTTTTTTTATATATATATTATAATATGGGGTTTGGTATGTGTCCTATATCGAGAATGGGGACAGAACGTTGAAAAGCAAATCCTTATTCTAATTTTTATAATTTGTATAATAATCATGCTCCATTTTAAATTAATTAATCAATTAAATAAATTTAAAATATTAGTCACGTCCACATCTGAAGTCCCTGGCACTGCTGCATGCACTGAAAGGTCATGTGAGCCGATTAAGCCAACTCACTCGGCTTATACCATCTTTAGCCATAGCTCACTACTCTCTTTCTAAATATATTTTTTCAAAATTTCAAGAACTTTATTTTGTAAATATATTACTATTATTTTGTAAATGCTAATTAAGTCTTGATGTTGACTGTTAATATATAATTATATGCATTAGATTTATAATTTTTACATTTGATTACATACATAACAGCAAAATTTTAAATTTTATTTTTTTCATGAAATTTATTAGTTTTAAAGTGGATAAGATCAACTCATAATTTTATTAATATTGTATACAATATTTCATTAAAATAAAATCTAACTAATCCATATGCATACCCACAAAACAACTAATCTCTTATTAGAAATTATTAAGTTAATAAAACTAAGTGATAATTAATAATTATTTTTAATTAATATTTTTTTAAGTTTAAGACCCCAGACCAATTTATTTATTTCATCTTAACTAATCTTGTGATTATCTGATTCAATTGAATCGCATTTCAAAAAATTGTGATTTTTAGTTTGGTACAGGTAAGTTGAATCGACAAGTCATTTTATATTATTAAAAATAATTTTAAATTTAAAAATAGTTTTAAAATTTAAGTGATATTGATAAAATTAATTTTAAACAGAACTATTTGATATAGAAATTAAAATATATGTAGTATATGTTTTAATAAAATACACTTTTAATACTTTTATTTTTTTTCAAGATATAATTAACATTTTATAAAATATATCTCCTCCTAAATCAATTTAATTCACATTATAAAGATGCATGTTAAATATAATCTATATAGCTATATAGCTATGGAGTGTTGAAAATCACAAAATTTTGTTTAAAGTACTATTTTCTATATAAGCTGTTGAAAATAATATGTAAATTACAAAAAATTAATGTTATATTTCATTAAATTTGAAATGAAACACTATAAACATTTTTCAAACTACATTATCCTTATTACTTTTAGCACATTTTGTCATAGATTTTTACTGGCACCATTTACTCACAAAAAGTTTGTCTTATCTTTATTTTTTAATAAAAAAATTTTCTAACTCAAGTTCTCATTATTCTAAAAAAATATATAATTTGAATAGATGCTCTTTGTGATATTAGGGAGTCAAGTATATGCTTTTTAAATCAAAGTTTTTGAAATTTTAATCTCTATTAAGGACTAAACTCTTCACAGCCACAATCTCAAAAAGTTTTTGTTTGAAAGTGATATTTTAAGAAAAGGAGAAAGGATTATATTTTTCTATGAAAAAGTTATAAAATATTGATAGAAAAAACATAGTGATAGTTTATACTAATTTATTTATTTTATTTTTAAGAAAATCTGTTTTAAAAATTATAATAGAGCAAATTACCATTAGAGGCTTTGAAAATTATATAAACATTTAATGTTTTTCTATCCTTATACTTATCTTTCTTAATTATTCAAAAAATTATTATATCAAAGTTATTTCTTAATTTCACATCTGGAATGTTAATATAAGTGTAAAAAAAGAATAATTATTTATGAAGTTTTATAAAAAATTAAGGATGATTAGCATAATTTACTCTTTTTCTTTATACTAATCTAATCCAAACAAAACTTAATGTTATTTAATATCTTAATGAAATGACGTTTGGATCTACGAGCACCTCTTAATCAGGATCCTAAGAAACCGCTCACTTGAGAGAAAAAGAAAAATAGAAAATACCTTAAGTTAAGTGGAACCCACAAAAAAGCTGCACTTGGTAATAGGGCCCAAAATGGGCCAGAGGTGGGCCTAATGTTGTCGTAACGTGGGTTAAAAAGGGCCGTGCAATGACGGTAAGAGACACCATTAACTTGCCATATTTGTTCATAAGGTGAGAGAGATGACCTTAGGAAATGAAGTAAATGGTAGTTTTTTTTTTATTTGTTCTTGATATTATTGACACAATGATAACAAAAATTTAGACTAATCTTACTTGAATTCAGTCGAAGATAAGTAAATAGATGTTTGAAACCACACTCACATAGAAAAAAAAAATTAAGGTTACTAACAATTTTTTTATGTAAATTATTGTTTTGGATATCAAACTTATGTTTAATGGATAAGTTTGTGTAACACATTATATTAGTATTATATATATAATATAATATAAAATTGTGAATTAATTATCAATAATAATAACAGAAAATAATCTATTGAATGTGAGAGTGAAATAATTTATTTATTGAACCATATAAATTCTTTTTTACGTTTGGTTATGTTTATTCCAATGAATTTGTAAAAATAAATAATAAATAACAAATATAATTATATTTTTAAATTTTTATTTTATTTAAATAGATATATTGATAAAAAATATGTTTTAGAATATAGGGATTTATATTTTACAAAAGATTATATAAATTTCATGTTAATTATAATTATTTACATTAAAAAATTAATAATTTTAGTTTAAATTTAATTATTAATTTAAAGAAATAAAAAAATAATTTCTTTTAATCTTAATTATATCACACTATGTATTTATTTTTTTATATTAATACAAATAATTATATATAAATTTTAAGTTTTTAAAATTATTGATAAAATCCATTCATAAAACTAAAATTAGACAGGAGAAAAAAATGAGTGGGAGAATATAGAAGTTATTAGATTGTAAATTTTTAAAAATCATGTGTTTGTTTAATTTTTCTATATTCTTCAACTTTCTTTTTTTTTTCTGGGTGGGATGATGTCCTTTTTCTTGAAGCTTAAGCTTATCTTCCACGTACTTGAAAGATTCTCAGCTGTCCTTTGCCGTTTGTCCCCTCAATCAATGAATTACAATCAACCAACAGAGACATTCTTAAGTATAGACAAATATTACTCAAAGTTTCCTTTATCTATTACTATAGAAATCACCTCACTTTTCTTTTCTTTTCTTCTCAATAGACTTGATTGAAATATACATATTAACATTATATTTATATTTTTTTTTATATTTTACTAACTTCGATTTAATGTTATTTATATAATCTTTTTATTATAACACTAGTTATACATTTCAAATGAAAGTTATTCTAAATTAATTAATTAATTAATAATTAAATAAATTAAAATAATTTATTAATTTAGTATAAGAAAATATTTAGTTAAATTTGTTTAATTTTTTAATTAACCAAATATATATATATATATAATTATATAAATAATATATATATATATATATATAATATTTGAATTTATTTTATAAATACATTTTAACAAATTTTATGAATTTTAAAAAAATAAATTTTATATCTCTATATAAATTTAATTTATTTTTTAATATTATTTTACAAGGAAATAAAATTAAAACTAATAATATAAAATTAATATTTAATATTAACTTGTTTCATTTTTTTAAATTAAGATGTGTTTAATTGAAAGTCTGGCCCAACTACACGCTATAGGTTTTTCCAAGCCTTACTGGATCCAAGATTTCTGTCCTCTTATTTTGTTATGATTGGGTCAAAACTTAATGGGCTCCAGAATCAACTTCATTAGGTTGCAGTTGTAACAGTGTATTGGACTTGAGTTGGACCAGAATTTTGACCCTAACTCATAATTAATCTTGCAGTTTTATTTTGAGCACAAGATTTCTGTTGGAGTTGAAATATATATATATATAAACAAAACCAAATAAATGAAAAGTTTAGGTTGTGCCATTTTTTATTTCCCACTCCAACTAAAACTCAATTTTCATGATAAATATCTATATGTTACAAAACTTTCCAATTTTGTTCATTCTGTATACTATGTGCGTTTTGGAACATGAAATGTAACTTTTACCTATGCAAAAAGGACATCATATACATATTATTAAATGATAAATGTGCACATCATAAGATTATGGCTTCATATAAATGTGCACATCATATCACACATTAGTAAATGATAAAATTAGAATGAAAATCTATACATTATATTACATAAGAAAATCATTTTATATATTATTATCGATTGTGTTTTTTAATTTAATTTTTTATAGCTAATTAAACTTGAAATGAAAATCATTTTGTACATTTTTATAGATAGATTTATAATTTGTATTATAAGTAATATAGATATATATAGATAGGTAGATAAATAATCTCATTTAAGTATTTTATTAATTGATGACTAAGTTATTAATTTATGATCAAATTAATTGAACTCTTAATAGAAAATGAATTATTTAAATTATAACATATATATATATATATATTGAAAACAAAGTATTAATCTTTTTCTTATAAAAATAAAAGGTAAAAAAATATTTATAATAACTTTTAAAAATTTAAATTTATTATAATTTAATTATAAATAAAATTTTATTATATATGTATTTTTTATTATAAGTGATTAATATTTTTATTTTATAATTATGATTTTGAATTTAAATTTAAGTTAAAAAAATAATTAATAAAAATACAAAAATATAGTAATTATAATTAATTTTAAAATTTAAATAATTTACTTTAGTTTTAATTAAAAAATATTAATTAAAATAAAATTAAAATATAAATGTATATTTCAAAAAAAAAAATCACTTAGACCAATAACAGAAAGGGTTTGATGTATATTACAGTAAATGAGGAGAGTTGATACTACATGAATATAGGTTTCCGATTAGAATATAGTCAAAGCGGCCACAAGAGTCAGTGAAGGCAACCAATAGAAAGCAAGCAAGTAGACTTCACGATCCGTGTCTTCACTCCCAAATGCCATCCCATCTGCTAAGAAAGCACACTTTCAAGCATCATCAGCCGTCAGATCTGTAACGGCAAAAAACACACCGACCCTGATTTCTGTCCGTCCGATTATTTTTCAACTCTTCCATCTGTACCCTATATATGGTCTTCTCATTCATAACGTTGAGGGTCTTTGCATTATTCTCTTCTAAGATTCTGCATCAGGAAATCAAAGTCCCACCAGGTTTTTGCTAATTCTCTCTGTAAATTTCATTTTATTTATTTTGAGGTCTGGAATTGACTTGGGTTTCCTCTTTGTCATACTTCCAATTGAAATTGGCATTGTTGTTTTGAATTGATTTAGAGTTTGTGCGTGTTTTAGGGTTTGTAAAATCAATTAGAGAGTTTTTAAATTCTCTTTCTTTGTCTTCATTTACCAGTAGAGCAGAGAGTCTGCCGGAGTGATTCTCTTCTTCAATCTAGGGGTTTATATTTCTTTGTCTTCCTTTTTTAATTCATTCGTGTGTGTGAATGTCTTCTAAACTGCTATTCCTGCTATTCTTGTTTAAAACAATTGGGTTTTTTTTCTTGCTTCCATTAGTTTCTACACATAGCCTTTATGATTCATACTCACCTGGCTCGATAGTTTCAGTTACCGAGATAAAGAATTTCATATTTATTGGGATACGAAATCTTTTGTTGAATACATTTTCTTGTTTCTTAATTTTAAAAATGATTTTGAAGATTGTAAACATTAGGTTACCCAATAATGGTCCTATTCTTTTCTGAAATTTAATGGGATTGTGCGCAGATGGCTCGTACTAAGCAAACTGCCCGTAAGTCAACGGGAGGAAAGGCTCCTCGTAAGCAGCTTGCAACCAAGGTTTGTTGTAATTCTCAATAGCTGTGCTTATTGATTGGATTTGGGGGTTTCAATTTTATGTGACAGCATCAATGCTTGATCCTTGCCTGTAGGCTGCACGTAAGTCTGCACCAACCACTGGTGGTGTGAAGAAGCCACATCGTTATCGTCCTGGAACTGTTGCTCTTCGGTTAGTGTTTTTGTTGTGATTTTGTTGTTTTTTGTCATTTCTTCGTGGTTCACTAAGCTAACTATCTAGTAATATTTATTTTTTGGAACAGTGAGATTAGGAAATATCAGAAGAGTACTGAACTTCTGATCAGGAAACTCCCCTTTCAGAGGTTGGTCCGTGAAATCGCTCAGGACTTCAAGGTATTAATGTGGGTTAATCGTTTATTATGACCTGTTTAGATGAACTTTTTTTTAGTACTGTGTTTTGTGTTTTTGAATACTTCTATTATTCAAAATTTTCTTAATATGTGTTTTGAATGTTATCATGTAACTAAGAATTATGCTGTGGTTGCAGACTGATTTGCGTTTCCAGAGCCATGCAGTGCTTGCATTGCAAGAAGCTGCTGAGGCATACCTAGTTGGACTTTTCGAGGACACCAACCTGTGTGCCATTCATGCCAAGCGTGTAACAATTATGCCAAAGGACATTCAGCTAGCACGAAGAATTCGTGGTGAGCGAGCTTGAGGTGTTTAAAAGTTGTCAAAACAAGTGACTGTGACTGTGTTCTGTTGGTGCTTGATGTGGTTTATAGTTGTCAAAAACAAGTGACTGTGATGGTGTTTTGTTGTGCTTGAGGTAGTGAGAAGTTGTCAAAACAAGTGTCTGTGAGTGTTTCGTTATTCAGAGGGTAGATTGTAGGTGTCTAGTTGTAGTCCTATAAATTGTGAAATAGGCTTTTTTTTTGGACATATGGGTATGTCAATATTTTGATTTCACAGGAACTATCTACTGGTGGGGATTGAATTGGACAACCTTTAGTTGCCTTCTAATCTGGATTAAACTAAGTTTGTTGTTTTTATTCTGGATTTTGATCAAGTTATCATTATTCACACTGCTACCTTTCCTAAACTAAGCAAGCATCTTATTTGGATTAATGTTTGCGTTCCCGTACTGATGGTATAGTGTTGTGATTTTTTTTCAGAGTTATTTTATGATATTCTAAAATAAAGATTTGGTTGCATGTACATGGGAACTTAGTCAAAGTGAAGATATTTTATGAAAATAATGTGTAATTTTTTTCAAATTATTTTTTAAATTAATTTTAAGAATGTCTTATTTTTTAAAACTAATTCTATCATTCATTCAAATAGAATTAATTTCAAAAGTAATAGTCTAAAATTAATGTATTCATATTTAATCATCATTTTTATAATTAATTTTTAAAATAAATAATATTAAAATTATAATTAGATCAAACTGTAGAATAATTAGATCAAACTATTAAAGACTATTAAAAAAAATCATGGACTGTTTATTAAAATTATCACTTAGCGATACCTCCATTCATTGAATCCACATACTTATTAAATTGTGAAATTATTAATGACATTATTTGATTAATAATAGAAATAGAAAAAATGAAGTCATTCTGTCAAAAGATAATTAATTATATAGAGAATCATAAAATAACTTTTATAGATCAAATATATAAATACATGTTTTTATTGCAAGGCTACGAAAATCACTAAAATATAGATTTTTAGTTAATTTTTATAATTATGAATTAATTTCATATTAAATGAAACTGTTCAGAACTTAATGAGCTCCAAAAATCAATTTAAGATGTTTTTCTTTCATCTTCTATATCCTCATAATATTAATTAAAGAATTTCAAAGTTATGTTTTTTAACTTTTTTATTGGTATAATTTAAAATTAAAATTTAAAAAAAAAATTGACTATAAAATTGGGTAATTAAAGATAAAAATTGACTATTGGGTAATCTAAAAATTAAAATATACTTAAATTTTTTATTTTTATATTTAATTTCTAGATTCAACAATTTGGTTTTACTTTTGTATTACGTAATAAAGCTAAAAATGACTTTTAAAATTGAGCAATTAAAAAATAAAATCATTTTTTATTTCTTGATTATATGAAAAATAATTTTAATGACTTTGATATTATATGATTTGATTTCTAGATTACAAAATTTAAAAGTTAAAAATAATATTTAAATTGAACAATTTAAAAATAAAAAATAATTCTTAAACATGTAATTAAAAAATTATTTTCAAATTTCACAGTCGAGAAACCAAAGTTAAATATACTTTTCTTCCTAATGACTTTCATATTGAAGACAAAGAAAAGAGCTTTTGAATTTGCCAAAAATAAAAACAAAAGTCACTAAAAGGTGTAGCAAGTTTAGGGTGTTTTTGATGTTTTTGATTATGCATGAATTGATGGAGGTGGAGAAATAAATATTCAGTAAGTCGCAGTTGTAATAGTACATGAGCCTGAGTTGGATCCAGAATTCTGACTACCGGTCCCTCTACCTGGCATTAACAGAACTGTGGTTAACATTGAATTCATACCAGTCATTAGTCTCCTTATTTTGAGCACAAGTTTGTGTTGCTGGAGTTGAAGTATTTAAATCAGTTTATTTGATTTGCTATTTTCAAAATAAACAGAACCAAATAAGTTAAAAATCAGGTCGCACCATTTTTTCTTTCCCACTGGACAATCTCCCTTTAACAAATCTAAAATTCAATATTTCAAATTTTCAGCTATCAAATATGCAACTATAATTTTTTTCATGACAAATTACAACTTTTTCAAATTTTTATTCATCCTGTACATTATGTGGGCTTCCAAATATGAACATTATTTAGGTGAATGTAACTTTTACCCCTGACTTATCAAAGGATTAAGGTCGACATACAAAAAGGACAACTACTACTCTGGTCCTACAACAAACATGGCTACTATGTTATTTCCTTGTCCTTAGTCTTTGCAGCGTTTGATCAAAAGGGTCAATTTGAATTGGTCATCTTCGTAAACCTTTGTACAAAAGCCACGCTTTTGAGGTTTATATATTTATATGCAGGTAATTAAGAATACTATAATGATGAAAAAGTCAGGGTGAGAAACACACAATCTGATGTGATGGTAGCAGTATCACATGACTAATTCCAGTCTAGATAATAACTGGTCTGCGTAGTTGTGAAAAGGGTTCAACGTGATATATTTGCAGTTCTTATTCATGAAGTCTTAGTAAGGCATGTACTGTAGGGGATGAGATGAAATGTAAAAGAAAATTCACTTTTGTCTTCATTGATAAGATTTATTGAAATACAAAGATCATCCACAACCAAATCATCCCTCCCATCCAACCAATTTTTACATGACATATTTTCATACTTGTAAAATTTACAAAAAGAATCAATAACATTCAACTGTATATATCATGTAAAAATTATCATGAACCGTGATGATCCTCACCACCTAATAGTTTTCGACCTCTTTCCTTTCTCTTCAGGTCTTGGAAGTGACGATGGAGTCTCGTGTGTCCCTTCTCTTGAGTTTCAGCACCTTTGACCAAAACCCATCTTTCTTCCTTCCACTCACATCCCTCTCTCTCCCTCTGCTCTTGGAAGCCATCGCAAGCGACTTGCTCTTCTTCAAGTTCAAGCCCTGCACGCACGAACCAGATTCCACCGCCGCCAGCGAAGCGTTTCGCCGGAACCGTGGTCTACGGTGGCCACCGCGACTCGAAGAAAAAGATTGATGAGGAGAAGCAGGTGAAGGAGGAGAAAAACAAAGAGGATCAATGATAGGGTTGGTGTTGTATAGCTGCGAGAGTTTTTCCCTCAAACAAGAGGAACAAACACCAGGTGATTGCTTATCATGTGGGTGCTCCTTGCACCCTCCTCTTGTTGCTGTAAACACCATTTCGGAACGTTTCATCATTTTCCTCTGAATTACAGTGGAGGATACCTACGTTACGTGCTTCTGCGGAGCATTTTATTTATAAGGAAAATTCAGTGGTCAAAGATGCAACGTATAACAATTCCATACCTAATACACAACACGTGCACGGATTCGTAGTCGTGTACCTCGAAAGTTCCTGCTTTCTCATGTTGGTGTTCTTAAATAATATTCTTGTCAAGAAAATACGTTAACAGTTTTGTTTTTGATAAACCAATAAGGTCAAACTAAAATTATTGTTGTTGGTATTAAAAAATTAATGTTGTTGGTATTAAGTATTGTATATGGGAGAACAAGATTGTTGTGTTTGACTGTGTTCAATGTAATCCATCTTCTGGATGTGTCTATTAAGAGCTAATATAATGTTTAAATGCGTAATTGAAAACGACGTGCGAACACACTAAGTATTCGGAAATTTGTTCGCAGTCTCTTCTAAGTGAACATCATGAACATTTCCCACATTGCCTATGTTAATAGTTTTTACACGCGTTTAGTTTTAAAATGTATTAATAAAGATGAATAATTATAAATTTTTTTGAAAATATTTAGCATGATTAATGGTTTTGCCATCATTCTCCGTTAAACTATCTTGATAAGTAAGAAATACATTATCTTAGCTCTGTACACCGAGAATAAATACGAAAACTAAAGTTATTATTATGAAGTTCATTTTCATAAAAAAAATAGAATATATTGAAAAATACGAAAACTGTGTTTAAAGACTTATTCTGGATATAAATAGAAATCTCTCATGTAGGAAGTTTATAAAGCAATAGATAACCTAAATATACTATCTCACTAGGGTCACACACTCCCTACCGACACCAAAAAAAGTGTAATTTTATATAAAAAATTGAATAATACTGTGAGATTATAAGTAAAATGTACAAATTACAACTATGAGATATGTGAAAATAAATATATAAATAAAAAATACATTAGAAATCAATCCAGATTAAAACTTAACACAAAGTATATTTGATGTAGAAAAATATATGAACTAGTGTGTTAATAGTTAATCAATCACACGTACACCCCTTTTGTTATTAGGAAAAAAGACATGCACCCTTCACCTACCACCAATCAACACTCACACAAAATTTTGATTTTGATTTTCTTATTGTGTTTTAAAGAAAGTTGCCTTAAACTTGAGGTGTTGGAAAACAGAACTACCCGTGGTCAATGTATCCTTACCCTTTTGTTATGATTGTTGTGTTGTGTTTGCTTGATCATGGTTAGTGAATTAGTGTTATTGATGAGAAAAGAAAAGATGACCATTTTGATTCAATTTTGAAAAATATATTGTCGTGACACTAATATCAAATATAAATGAGAAAGTGATAATATCAAATATAAGTTTTTATAAGTCTAATCTCAAATACGAGTACTTATGAGTGTAACCTCCATAAAACTCCCTCAAAAATAAAATTTTAATAATCTGTATCCATATGAAAAATTATACATATATCACTATCCTACATTGTACCTATAGTAAACTTTTTTTATTTGTTTTTAAATATTTTTTCTTTCCACTCTCAGACACCATGTAGGTGTAAAAGAATGATAAAAAAAATGTAAGGGTATCACATCTCTATTCATATATCTCAAATTCTTAAAAAATATATTCATATTTATAATCTTATATACATTAAGTAATAAATATTCACTAAAACTCCAGAACAAATAACATTTATATCTTTTATTAGAATTCACTTTTTATTATCCTATTATTTATTATTATTATAGCTTACCAAGTCTAAAATTCCTAAAAACTAACATGTTAAAAGATATATGAAATATTTAAATAAAAAGTAATACAAAATTACATTAACAATAAAAAAAATAGCTTTAAACAATGATTTATCTCAATTATTTAAAATCTAGTACACCAATCCTTATTTTGAAATATATTATTTCCTCTTTCTTCAAGGACATTTGTCATCGAAAATTATGAGTACAATTCATCTAAAAGAAAATAACATCATGATTTTTGATCATCCTCTATTAGTTTTTCGTTTAAGAACCAAAATTCATGCAAATACTCTGTATTGATTGATATCAAACAATTTGTTGTCGAGACATTTTATAAAAAACTATTCCTGATATAATTGAATGAACAAAATAACAATATTTGCACAATCATACAAAATATATCTTTATCTTTTTTTGTTTATCTGTCACTTTTTTTCATTTGTTTCTCATTTTCTTCTAATTTAAGATCTTTAATAAGAAATACATGAATTTATGAATTTAGATCTTCAAATCAAGAACAAATTTAAAAACTAAAGTTATTACAAAATTTGTTTTCATATAAAAAAGGAATAAATTAAAATATTTTGATTTTATCTTTCCTTTGTTTAAAAAATAATTTGATTTCTATTTTTCTATATATATATATATATATATATTGTAAAATATATGTGTGTTTAAATTATAATTTAAAAAGCTAAGCTGAAGTCAACTTTTTTTAACTTTTTAAATTTAAGTTTAATTAAAAAAGATTAAGTTAGATCATGATTATATATTTTTATTTAAAAAATTATGAGAAAAAGAGTAAAAAAAATCTCATATCTCACATAATATATAATTCTTTAAAATTAATGTGGTATATTATAGAAATGAATCATAGAATAAGAAAACTTAAAGATAATGTAATAGGTGCAATAAGTTTTAAAAAAATATAAATATATGTTAGTAGTTAATCAATTAGATTTGTTCGTTGGTATTACTATTACTTGATCATTCTTATTAGTACGAGTGTTAATTTTGTCAATATCTCATGCAAGTAACCCTACTTAACAATCACACAATTAGTTTTAAGTATAAAATCACTCACCACCCATAAGAAGTGTGAAAATCATTAAAAACTGATCTTAAACTTCTTTATCCAATATGAAAACTAACTAGAGAATATCTCACTTATGCAATATGTATAAGTTTGGTACATTATAAAAAAGTACAAATTTAATTTTAATATTGGCATAATTTATGTTACCACCGTCTTTTCTTTTTTCAATTGCTCAATTTTAAAGTTAAAGTATTATTTATTTCTATATTAAAGAGTAATATAATATCTATTAAATTTTAAATTGTCCGTACGTAACTTTAATTGGATCATTTTTTTTCTTGTCTTTTTAAGTTATGTAAATAAAAAATTCTTTTGAGCTTATTATTTATTTTAAACGTATTTGAATTAATTTAAAAAGGAATTTTATACTAGAGTACGTGTCATAGAAAAATAATTATTTAATTATTTAATTTAGATTCACATAAATGTAAAGCTCAGTATGCGGAATTTAGTTTATATATACTAGCAGAACCTGTGTATCTGCATTTTTTAATTTAAATAATATAATTTTAAAAATATATTTCAAAATTTTGAAAATATATGTGAAATGAAAAAAATTAAATAACTATAGTTCAAGAGATAATAAAAATATTTAAAACATATATCTTTTCTTGTTAAGAGATAAAACTATCACATAAAAGCGATTATTATATAAACTATACCTCAATTTGAACTAATATATTAATTAAAATTCATGATAGATTAAAATTATTTTAAAAAATTAGATATTAATTAAAAAAATAAAGATTAAAATATATATTGAAAGATGCTAATGATTATAAAAAACTTCAAAGACCGTTCATTAAAAAATGCTGTTAAAAATATTATGATTGAATAATGATTTCTAAAAAATTCTTATTATGGATACTAGTGCAAGTATGCGTGTTTACTTTTTTCTACAATAAAAAAATTATTATTAAGTGAAAAATATTATTAACTTTAAAAAAACTATAAAAATAATGTATTTTTATTATATATGTGATTTTTTATTATAATTAATTAATTAAATTTAAAATAAAAATAATTTTTATTTTGTTTGCAATTTTTTAATTTAAATTTGAAATATGATTAATTAATTAAACTTGAAAAAATAATGAAAAATTTTAAAAGATAAAATACTAAAAAATTTGTGTTTATAAAAAAAGAGAATGCTTTTATATATTGTTATATCATGCATATTCTAATTTGTAAATGTAAGGATAATCTCATTAAATTGTTTTATTAATTAATGAGTAAACTCTTAATTTATGACCAAATTAATTAAACTCATAATAGAAATTGAATTAATTTAAATTACAATTATAATATATATAATTTGAACATAATTAATAATTAATACTCGTATTACTTATGCTAGACTATTAATTAAAATTAAACCAATAACCTGAAGGGTTAATGTTTTAAAATTAATTAAAATAACTAAGTAACATAACTAACTCTGTTTCTGTGTAAAGGAACAATTTAAATAATTTGATTATTATTTAAATGTATTGAAATCTGAAAGCTACAAAACGGTGCAAAGAGTAAATTGGTGTTGCTTAATCGTGATCCAAACACACAAATGTAATATTGTATAGGCCCAGAGCCGAAAAAGATTGCGGACAAAATGAGTTCTTGTTCCATTATGTGTAGAGTAGGTTTTGAATTAGAAAGAAGTCAACGTGGCTGCGACTAGTCAGTGGAGGCAACCAATAGAAATCAAACAAGTAGACTTCGCGATCCGTGTCTTCACTCCCAAATGCCATCCCATCTGCTAATTCAAATTAAGAAAACACATTTCTAAACATCACCAACCGTCAGATTTGTAACGGCCAAAAACACGCGGAGGCTGATTTATATCCGTTTGATCATTTTCCAACTCCTCCATCTTTACGCTATATATAGCCCTATCATTCCCAACATTTAGAACCTTTCTTCTCCTCAAGATTCAGCAAGTGGGAAGCAAAAAATTCTTAGCAGGTTTGTTTCTCCTTTGCACTTGGGCAAATTACATATTATTTATTTTGGTTCTTGTATTTGTTAGGGTTTCCTTCTTCTCATCTTTCAAACTCGCCTTCGGTTTGTTGAGTCTGTTTTAGGGTTTGCAAATTGATTGTATTGATTTAATCATCCACTCCATCTTTTGGCATTGCTTGTTATCCATTCAATTGCTTAATGTTCCCCGATTCAAACTTTGCAGTCCTTGCTTGAATTATTTGTATTAAAATTACGGTATATGTGGTTCCAGTTCCTTGATTTTGGTCGTATGTAGGGCTCCAACTCTATCCATTAGAGAGTTTTATATTCTTTTCTGCTAGGTTCATTCACTCTTTTTGTAGAAGAAAAGAGTCCTTTGAAGTTGGTTTTCTTTTTCAACTTGGGGTTTATCTTCTTGTTTCTGTATGCTGTATTTACAGACAAAAAAGTATTCGGTTATTGGGGAAAAATCAATATACTTAATTCGAACGGCTTTGGTTGCTTTCCAAATTGAGTGTCTTGGTTAATACAATTGGTTTTTTTTCTTGTTTCCATTCTTTTTTCTTTTTGCCTCATTATTTCTTATTACTTTATATTTTTTTATTGTATTTTTTTGTTTCTTAAATAAACACGAGCAAATTTTGAAGGTTAGATTTCCCCTTAACAAGTTCCAGTAAAGGTCTAACTTGTTTTCTCTTCTGAAATTTTATTTGGATTTGGACTCAGATGGCTCGTACTAAGCAAACTGCTCGTAAGTCAACCGGAGGAAAGGCTCCTCGGAAGCAGCTTGCAACCAAGGTTTGTTGTGCTTATTGATTGATTGGATTTGTGGTTTAAATTTTATTTGATAGCATTAATGTTCGATTCTATGCTTCTGCTGTAGGCTGCACGTAAGTCTGCTCCAACCACTGGTGGTGTGAAGAAGCCCCATCGTTATCGTCCTGGAACTGTCGCTCTTCGGTGAGTGTTTTGTGCTTTTTTTTTCTGATTCTCTGGGGGTCACTAAACTATCTGTCTAATAACATTTGTGTGTCGGAACAGTGAGATTAGGAAATACCAGAAGAGTACAGAGCTTCTGATCAGGAAACTCCCCTTTCAGAGGTTGGTCCGTGAAATTGCTCAGGACTTCAAGGTATTAAAATGTTACCGTTGCTTATGTTCTGTTTGGATAAAGTTTTCTAAGTAATTTTTTTAGTCTCTGTTTTACTTGTGCTATTTGAATACTTTTATTGTTCAATATTGCCTTAATATGTGTTATAAATGTTATCATGTGTAACAAAGATTTGTTCTGTGGTTGCAGACTGATTTGCGTTTCCAGAGCCACGCTGTGCTTGCATTGCAGGAAGCTGCTGAGGCATACCTTGTTGGACTTTTTGAGGACACCAACCTTTGTGCCATTCACGCTAAGCGTGTAACTATTATGCCTAAGGACATCCAGCTGGCAAGAAGAATTCGGGGTGAGCGTGCTTGAGGTGGTTGAAAGTTGTCACTACAAGTGGCTGTGGATGTTGTTTTATTATTCAGAGGGTAGGTTGTTAGGGAGTGTAGGTTTCTGATGGTAGTCACATAATTTGTGAAATAGGCATTTTTGGACATGTGGGTATGTCAATGTTTTGTTTTCACAGGAATTGTAGCAGCAGGGATTGTATTGGACAACCTTTAGTTGCCTTCTAATCTGGATTAAACTAAGTTTGTTGTGTTTGTGGGGTTCTTGTTCGTGATATTGATTGGAGTTATCATTATACTGCTCCCTTTACTATTGATACTTTGTAACTTATATAATCATGTTATATCTGCATAAACATAAACGTCCATGACGAAGTGGCTATGGATAGGAGCTATCTTGCAGTATTTAATATGTTCAGATTTTTTTAAATCCGGGAGGTTGTTTATTTTTCTGAAAGCTCTCTTTTATTATTTTAGAATAAAGTATGTAAATTCTAATAAAATTATGTTTTAAAGATAGATACATAGAACTTAAAATATGGAGTGGTTTTTATTAAAGGTGTTTTTGAGATTAATTTGAAGAGCATATTTTTATTAATTTTCTTTAAACTAATTTTAGTACACGATCAACTATAACTAATTTTCTTTAAACTAATTTTAAAAAGAAAAACTACTATTTATGTTTTCATCATTCATCATCATTTTGTTAATTTAATGTTTAAGTAATATACTAATAAAATTGCAAAAATAAATGAAGGTACTAAAAAGCTATTAAAACTATCATTAATTGTTTACCAACGGTGTTAAGTTTCATCAGTTTCAATTTGTAGAGAGCATGAATCAATGTCATCACTCCATTGATTGGATACAAATACCTTGTTATATTTTAAAATCATGAATGTAAATATTTGATGAATAATGAAAATAGGAGGTCAAGTAAAGGCGTTTGCATTTGAATTTCACTTTTTTGTATAATTTATATAATTTTTATTTAATATTCTATTTTAAGATTTATATAACTGAAATTTCTTTGTTGAAATTCGATACCGAAAAAAAAATGTTTTTAACATTGAATTTTATAATATTTTTGTGATTTTTATATTTTTTTAAGAAAGTTACATAATTAATATTTTTGTATAATATAGATAGGTACGGAAACAAGACGATACTCAAGGAAGAGGATGAAATACAAATTTTATATTTAACAAAAATGGAAAATAGGATGTGTATAAAATTTTACTTCAAGAATTGGGACAAATATAATTAAACTCACGACGAACAATAATATATACTAGTTTATCATTTATCGGGTATTCATTTAAGAAAAAAAATGAGATCGGAAAGGAGAGATTCAAAGTGAATGATCTCATTTATGTGATAAATTTTAAAAATTAAGAGTTGTAAAGTGATATAACTAATAAATGATCTGATTTTTATAAATTAATTTATTTAAATATTAAATTTTAACAATTTTATTATTTTACTATTCAGTTTTTTATTTTTAATATTTATTATTATCTTTCTATTATGTTATATAAAATAAATAATATTATGTTACGATTATATATTTTTATATAAGCCATTACATTACGTTAGGTAATGTCAGATGCTAAAAGTGTTAAATTAAATAGTTTTGTGAGCCGAATTTCTTTTAGTTTTTAACTATCAGCTTTTTTTGGTGGAAATAAATAGTTATATGAGAAACAAATGAAGCAAAGCGTGACGTGGATGTGGATGTTCCTAGGATAAATGAGTTACATAAACTATAAGTGAATTTAGGCTGCTTGTGAGCCTGATCTTTACTTTAAAAGAACAGATCATGTTTACACTGTCGTAGATTGTCGTACTTGATAATCAAGGGAATATTTGGTAAAAACTACATGTTTTTGTAGAATGTACATGAAACAAACGCTCTGATATATCTGTCTGCTGTGTCTGCACTGCTTTGCTTTTCTTGTTAGGGTCGTCATCAGTTTGTATTATAACAGAGTTGAGAGCTTCCTTTAAAATTATGTCAAATTTCACACAATTTAAATGAAAATTTCCAGTTTTCTCGGAAACTAGGTTTAATTTAACTTAGTTTAATCTCATTTATTGATGTAAAGTATTTAATTATTTAAATATTAAATAACATGGTATATTTCCAAAAACTATTATTTTAAAAATTAAAAAATATTCTGAAATTACAAGTTTTATAAAATTAGATCAATCTCGATGCAATATTTTCAGCATTGACTAACAATTATGGTTAAACGACTCATTGTATTCATGGAGGGAAATTTTAGTTTTAGTCTATTTTAACAATAGACAAAATTTGAAGGATTTCTTATCAATTTCTAAATAATATTTTCAGATTATTTTTTAATTTTTTTATTATTTTAAATTCTTCAATAAAATAAATAAATTGTGTGATTATTATTAGATGAGGGTACCGAAATTTTAGTAATACATATCATCACTCTTTAACAATAGGTAGAAAAAAAGACATATTATCATTATATGTTTTAAAAATTTTGAATAATAAATAATTACTCAAATACTAAGTAATATTTATTATCATCTAACTTTATTATCAAATATCCTTTAATATGCTTAGACACTTTGAGATTAGATCATTCAGTATATTTTAATAATGATTAGCTAGAATGTATCCAAAATATAGAGAGAAATTGATTATTTCTCTTGAAGCAAGCTATGTTTTATCACTACATTTTTAATAGATTACTCTAGTTCATTAAATATATTCATGAAAATGAAAGGTAAGACTTATTAAAAGTTATTATTATTATTAAATTTTTAGTTTATAATGAAAAAAATAACTTTAACCTCTATTGTAAAAAAAAAAAAAACTGTTAACAATGTTCACTAAAACATTATCGAAATTGGTTGAGATTATAGATCTTCATAGTCTTTATTTATAAAATAAACTCTTTCAAAGGGTAAAGATAAATCTATACATGTCATAATTATATTAATAAGTTTTTTCTTAATTGAAAAAAGTAAATAAAAAAAATACACTATATGACAGTTCTATTATTATTTCACATTCTTACTATTTATTTGAGTAATGTATATTATATTTAGAAGGATGACAAATAGCAATAAGATACGATAAATATCTGTTTCCTATTCTTATCACTTACTTGTGTGGTTTTTATTTTTTTTGTTATTTTAAATATTAATTAAATAAATTTTATAAAAAAATAAAAATCACAATAAAATATTATCAATGGTTCAATATTAAGAGAATACATATATTAAAATGTTATATATCAAATGTTTGTTCGATAAATAAGTTATAAAACTAATAACAAACCAAAATTTAATATACGATTTTTAGGTTATCCAATAAGCTAAAAATATTTTAATAATTTAAAAGGTGAACAAATATGAGACTGAAGATCAATAGTAAGAAAGAGATGAAACACATACATATATATTGATCATCCTTCTCATATCCAATTTAAAAAATTAGAGATTACACATAGTTTTACCTATATTTAAAATTGACCATCAAAATTAGAATATACTGGGACAACAACCACATAGACAAGTTTATTTTCCTTGCTTATGTATTAATAACATGATTTTGATTCAAAATTCTTTATAATATCTTGAAGACACTTATTTAAAATTGGCTATATCAATTTCATTTTTGTTCATACATTTAACTACAAAAATAATGAGAATCCAAGTTATTTTAGTTAAGAGTTCGTATTCCTATGTCATATATTTATTGTAAAATGATAAAATTACAATCTTATAAATAAAGAGAAACAATATATATTTAAAAGATATCAGTTGAAATAAACTGGCATATTTATCTTCAAATAATCTATTTAAGTGTAAAATCAGAGAACTAAAAATATAATAATTTTGTAATTATATATTTTTTAAAGTATATTTTTTATTTTCTATTTTGAAGTTACTAATAATTGCTAAACTCTTATATCACATAGTTAAGGAGCATCTCATTCAAACATTAGAGAAAATTAGATGAAATTGATGAAGAAGAATCACTTTAAAAAATGTCCCTAAAGTGTAAAAGATATATATTTTTAAACACATCATATTAGTTATGTCAAACTTTTTTATTATTATTTAATTTATCATTCAATTTATTATATGTAGCCACTTTTTTTATGAAGTTAAGTTTAATATTATATATCAAAATTAGATTAATAGAATGTCAAGGAAATAATTTTTTTAAAATGTAAAATACTATTTTAATGTATAGAATGTTGAAACAAGTACACAAATTTCCTTTTAATATTGTAAATTGAATTTAAACCAACATGTTCAATAAGAAAAGAAAGATAAATTATATATATATATTAGTAATCCATATAGTTTGTTTACATACGATAACATCATTATATAAAGAGTTTACAATATGTGAGTTGGTTAAAGATTATAATCAATGGAAGAAAATTATGAAGTTAATTTAATGTTGATTTGTCACAATTCTTTAGCACAAAGATATTGATTGGTTAAACGAGAATTACGTACAGGACGAATGAATGACTTTATCCAATTCCAAATGCTCTTTCTCATCTTTATTCGTCTTACAACAATGAAACATTATTATTGATGAATTCTAAGGTCCATGGTAATCCCTTTAATCTCGAACATTTATAACTAAATTTCCTTTTATGTTCTTGTCTTGCGATTTTCACGTGTTACTTTTTCCACTATCTAATAATAGAACCTTCTTTAATGCACAATTATCTACAATGAAACATTCACTCTTCGTATTCTATATGTCCTTTTTACATTCAACATTTTCCTTACATTGTTCTTAAAGAATATTTTTCAAGCCTCTCAAACTTTGTTTCATGCACTAAATTTGTTTTGGAATGGGAACAACTTCACCACCAAGTCCTTCCAATTGCTATGATGATTGTAATGATTTGTACTCGCCTTTTATTTTACTTTTCACTTATTTCTTATTTTATTCTTTGAAGATGGTTGACAAAATATGCTTTCTTTTACTATAAATTACAATGCATATGTACATGTTTATTATTACTTTTTTATTTGTTCTAAATATGTTATTTGTTTTTAAAAAAGGATATAGTTTATGGTCAATAAATAGCAAGGAAGATGCAACAACGACATTACCTGAAACAATATGATAGGAAAATGCAGCAAATGGGGGAGCAAATGAGAAAAGTTCAGGAAGAAAGAGGTCAAGCCTTCAATGAACTAAGACAAATGAAAATGGTTGCAGAGCAGACTAATGTGATGGTTGATGAAACATTAGCAAGCAAGAGATCAAATTCAGAGCCACATTTATTAGAAAACCAAATGGGTGTTAAAGAATCATCAAACAACAAATTGTTAGAGAAAGATGTCTTATTGGACAACATGAGGAACGAGATGAACAATCTGCGATCATCTGAGGATAATGCAATGACCTTGTTGTCTGATTATAAAAGAAAAATTCAAGAGTTGGAGACTGAACTTGAAAAGAGAAAAGAATCAGAAGCAAATTTATTTGATACATTGGTAATGCAAACAAAGCAACTAGAACAGAACAAGATTCTCCTTGAAGAGTCAAAGCTTGAGATAACTTCTCTCGAAGAAAAATTAATGGCAGTTCAAATAAGCACCACTGAAACCTTGAAAACTCCAGGTAATAGATTATGATAAAATGATTCACAAGAAAATTTTAAAAGATATTTTCAATGTGATTTTTCAATAAAAAAATCTTTGCATTAAAGGTTCAAGATAAGTTTTAAGATCAAATTTAAATTTGATTAGGAACAAAAAAATATTTAAGGAACTTATCCTATTTTTTAAAATAATTTTTATGACTTGCCTTTATTTTTGAAGAAAAATTCTTTTTATCATTGATTTTTTTATTGAGTCTTTGGTTTTCTTTTGTAGTGATAGAAGATGACTTATCATCAAAGGAAAATGAAGTGGGTATGGAATTTGAAGCTGAGTTAGAAAAAGAGATGTTAAATGCTGAGAGACTTTCCGAGAAGGTAAAAAACATGCTTGAAGAGCTAAACACACTTAGAACTGAGTTGAAGTTAGCAACAGAAGCAGAAGAGAATAGTAAGAAGGCCATGGATGATTTGGCATTTGCATTAAAAGAAGTGGCAACAGAAGCCAACCAAGTGAAGGCAAAACTAACCTTAAGCCAAGTAGAACTAGAGCACACAAAAGAGGATGTTGAACGTTGGAGAACAATGTTAGGAACCACAGAAGAAAGGTACAAGGAGGTTCTTGAAGTAACAAGGAAAGAAGCTGATAAGAACAAAAATACAGTTGAAAGGTTAAGATCAGAAGCTGAAGAATCCCTTCTGGCATGGAATGAGAAAGAAACTGAGCTCGTGAATTGCATTAGAAGAGCTGAAGAGGAAAGGTTACTTGCAAAACAAGAAATCGCTGATGTTCTTGAGGAACTAAGAGAAGCAGAGAATAAGACAAAAGTTTCAAAGGAAGAAAATCAAAAGTTGCGTGATATACTTAAACAAGCCTTAAATGAAGCTAATGTTGCAAAAGAAGGTGCAGAGATTGCAAAGGCTGAAAATGCTAGATTACAAGATAGTCTTAACCTACTTGTTCGTGAGAATGAAATGTTGAAAATTCATGAAGTTGCATCATTTGAGAATATCAAAGAGTTGAAACGCATGCTCTCAGAATCATCAATAAAGGAGTTTAAAAATGAGGATATTGAGAAGCCATATGGAAAAGAAGGTGGCAAAGAGGATAATACTAGCAAGGAATTAGGAAAAAAAGCGAGGATACATAGCAATTACTCAATGGATCATAGGGAGCATAAAGAATCTAAGAGTTTGAATAAGACTTTTAGTCTTAATTTGAAGGAAATGATAACACCACATAGCCATAAGCAACAACAAAACAAAATGGGAAACGAAGAAATCAATAAGGATGTTAAAGACATTGATGATGATACATTAAGGGGTTCAATATTTGATGAAGTGGATTCATCAGATTCAGAATCGCGTCAATATATGGATATCCCTGATGATTTTGATCAAATTGATGAATCCCATTTTGATGATCCCGAGAATGATAGGAACTCAAGAAAAAGAAGAGCTTTGCTGAGAAGATTCGGTGACCTTATACGAAGAAGAGGTTACCATAACCATCGTAAAGAACCATCCAACGAAGAACATTTACAAACGTGATATTCATTTTATGTGAAGATTAATTGATAATTAATTAGTCTACCATGTCAATAATATTTTAATTTGAAAGTCTTTAAATAACTTTTAAAGTGTTACATAGTTTAAATTTTGTTTAAAAAAAAGGATTCCCAAAATTATTTGAAGTTATTCAACACTATAAAAGAAATCATTAAAAATAACAATAATAAGTATATTATATAATTTAGAATCTCATAAAAGAGAAATGTTTCTAAATATATAAATTTTACCTAATAGAACATAAAAATGAATTTTATTAAATTTTATTAGTTTCACAACATTTTTTTAATGTTTTTCTTTCCCAACTCAGTGAAGAAATATTCAGTTTACGAAGGTTGTATAATGGTTTTTTCACAGTTGTAATAATTAAAAAGAATTATTCTTAGTTTTAGGCTCTTTTGAGTATTATAGATTAATTTTGTTTGTCATACCATGATTTTTTTATTTGACAAATTTTTCTAGATAGAAAGGAATAGATAAAAAGCCATAAGAGTTTATTTAATTATACATCGTAGCTAATTTATATAACGCAACTATCTTTTCTTGCATTTTCACTGCAATTTAACAAAAACTTCAATGTATGATGTTTCAGTTGGAAGTGAACAGATAAAAGTAAATAGTTAACAAGTTTGGAAAAAATAAATATTGGGTCCATAAAATTTGACAAAATTATTATAGGTGATAATATAAAGTTGATAGATATATACTTTTCTTTGAATATATACATTTTACTATTAATTATTTTTTGTTTAAAATTATAAAATTAACATGAGGGACATGTAAATGAGAATTTGGTCTCCGACCACCACAATAGTAGAGTTTTTGCGCTTATTGTTATATTTATAAGTAAAATAATGAAAAAGTTGTGTATTATTAAAATAAATTTTGTGAATTATAAAAATTAATCATATATGGTATGATTAGATTAACATTTTTACCTCTCAATTCGAAGTATATTATTATGTTTGGTTATTTTTTTATTTGTTGTGTTAAATAATTTTTTTATTCAAGTTTTAATTTCACATAAAATAATATAGTTCTTACATGATAATAGATTTTTGATATTTTTAAATTAAAATTATTAATTTTAGTAACAATTTATTCGTCTATTCTTTTATCTATAATCATTCACTATTTATAAATTTAGTTATCATAATAATTTAAAATTTATTTATTTATTTTATTTAAGTTTAATTAATATTATTATTGAAATATTTTAATATATTTATAATATTATTACTATTTTAATATTTAAAAGTAAGAAAATAAATAATATTTATATTATATTATAAAATTTTATTATTTTAATAATTATATATTTAAAATTATTTTACTTTCAACTGTAATTATCTTAACAAGTAATTTTTCAATGAAGTCATAAAGTAAGTTAACTTAACTTACTTTGAATTAAATTTAAATTTAAAAAATTAATTTAAATTTAATTTAATTTTTTTAATTATAATAAAAACATACTCTATATTTTTATTTTGCTTTTAATTATAATTTTAAAATTATTTATTTAAAATATATATTTCAATTTTGTTCTCATATTTTAAAATTAAAAAATAAATATAAACTATTTATTTACTAAAAATAATTATACACATAACAACAATATAATATATTAAAAATCATACTAACTATTTTCAATAAATAACATGCGACAAAATATTTATTATTTTTTATGTAACAACTAGTATTTCTAAAAAAAAAATGCCATTAGTAATATAGTAATAATATATCTCATAACAATATAACAATTTAGAAAAAAAATAATGTTATTACTATGTAAACAAGAAGAAAAAATCTGATAAATTATATATATATATATATATATATATATATATGATAAGACTCCTTTCAAATAAGTACGAAATGAAATTAAAGGAAATTAAAGTATGTATAGTTTTGTGTTATATTTCATTCGACAGTAATAAAGATTAGGGTAAGAAAATTGTATTGAGATAATATTATTTTAAAATTAAAGGGCAGAAATATTTTAATTAAAATATTTTGAAACAAGGTATTTGTTGTGTCAGCTTTTTATCATCTCTAATTCTTTATATTACTATGTTCAAACTTGTGATGCTTTAGGCCTTGATTAGACATTAACCTGGTGTTGAGAACATAGAATTAAATATACCATGGGAAAAACGGGACCAAATTGCTTGTAATGTAATTTTTTCAAGGTTTTTTAATTATGAATTAAATATAACAATGGGACAGGGACACGGTTTCTGAACATTTTGCGGCCCACACCCATATTTTGGGAAAAAAAATATCTTATCCAGAACAGCACGTGATTCGCATGTTCTTTATGGTTTCTAGCTAAAATCCCTGTAACGACAAAAATTGCAAACGTGGCAAGCGGGTGTACCGTAGCTCCATACACTGCCACCGCATTGAACTTCTGCTCGACACGTTTTCATCTTCCTTGGGGAATATATCAGAACACAAGCAACAAGCTGATAATAAATAGGATCGTGTTTTGGTGCCTCCACTGTGTCCTACTTGTTTATAATCTCCTGATACTTGCCAACACTTAACACCACTTCAATCTTTCATTTTTAGAGTTCAGTTCTTATATAATGACGTCGTCAGTAGTCGAAGGTGCACACGACAAGGTCCAACGCGAACCCTCTGATTTGATTACCGAAAACATGAATCTGATGGCTGCAAACCTTCCACTTCCCACTGAAACATTCTTGAAAGCAGCAATTTCTCTCAAGGACAAGGTTTTTTTTTTTTTCCTCTTTGTGTTTATATAGAAGGATCTAGAAGTTGTTAGAGTTGAACTTAAACCTCAAAAGAAGTGAAACTATTGATACGAACAGGTTGTAGAGGAAACTTGGAACCGGAAAGACCAGGTGGTTGATCCGACGGTGTACTCAGGACTGTTGGGCACTGCCTTCACTTGTTTGCGGTCGTACCAAGTTACCGGTTGCCGGAACGACTTGCTGTTATGCAGAGATATAATTGACACGTGTGTCACTGCTGCACGTGCCTACCTCAGGTATCTTCAATAGGTTTACAAAAACAAAAAACATGTAGATGTTTGTGGTGCTGGTATTCTTAAAAAGATTATTTATGTTAAAGCTAGTGTCATTTTTAAAAATATATGCTGATTTCCTTAATTTTTTAATATATATTTTTATTAGAAAGTATTTTTAAATGGGTCTTTTTTATGAAATTAATTATTCTTTATTGAAAAAACTGATTCATGACTGAGGAATGCAACTCCACTATTTTTTAATATTAAATTAATTGAAATTTTTTAATGGGTGCTGTACCATTTTCTTTTTTTAGAAATTAGACTCACTACAATTGATGATAAAAATCAACTAATCAATAAAAAAGCATTTCTCTCACCATTTTTAAGATATTTCCAACACATGAAGCATTGTATGCCTTTTGGTAAATAACTTTTGAACAAAGATTACAAGTTAGTAAGTATAAAGTATGATTAACCGTAGTTAAATAATAACAGAATAAAAATGTAAAATAATCCATGGAATTTTTGTTGGGTAGAAAATTTATTTATTTTTTACGTGACTAGGCTACGGATGTTGTAGTTTGATGTTTTCACTTTATTATAAGGATGGAAACTGTGGCGTTAGTTTCAGGCAATTTCTTGAGATTCGATTGTGTCATGTCGCTTCAATAAGATTTGAGAATATGGGTGGTGACCAAATGCTACACTGGAGATTTAAAATTTCTAAAATTAGAAAAGAGTGATGAAACAAAATATGAAAATTTTCATTTTTAATAATTTTTTTCCTTTAAAAAATGGTGTGCCACTAGTATTTCTCGCAAGTTGTTTGATGAGTCTCCTATAATATTTTTTGTTAGTAATATAAATTTTCATTAATTCGTACACGGTCATATTTGAATACACATTCGAATTGGAATCTGGAAACTCGCATTCTACAGTATATCTTTGAACTCTTATCTTATCTTTGTGAAATATAAGTTTTATTTTAACCTATTAAATTTTTTATTGTTGGCATTCCTTTGTTTGACTGAGTCGTAAAATTTATTTCTTAATTAATCGTGATAATATAAAATTTATTTCTTAATTAAACGTGATAATATAAAATTTATTTCTTAATTAAACGTGATAATTAACTTTTTTTTTTCAAGATATATGGTAACAGTGGTGGGTCTTCTTACTGTTGACATTTTTGGTATACTCTTCTAACATAAGAGATGATGTTTTTTTGTTACAGACACGTCACTTTTTTATGCGGTAGTGGAGGCGTTTATGCGCTTGGTGCCGTGGTTGCCAATTACATGGGGGACCTTAGAAAGCGTGACTTGTTTTTGGCTCTGTTCATTGAGGTAAAATCATGAAAATGAAAATGCACAAATTCATTTATGCCTACATCATGTTGTCGCAGTTTTTCAAGGACCATGTTGGCACATATATAATTTTTTTGACGAATTTGTTTGTACACTTCATGAAGTATGAATAAAATATTCTTGACTATTTTGTGAGGATTAAGAAATATTCATTAGAGTTTTGTATTTCTATTATGACGGGATTAATGCATAGGTGGCAAAAGAGAAAGCCCTACCAGTAGGACCAGAGGAAGGTGGTTTTGGAATGTCATATGATCTTCTGTATGGACGTGCTGGGTTCTTATGGGGTGCATTATTCCTAAACAAACACTTAGGAGAAGATGCTGTGCCAAAGGACATTCTTATACCTATCATTGACGCAGTGTTGGCCGGTGGTAGAGCAGGAGCATCTGATATTAAAGACTGTCCATTGATGTATAGATGGCATGGAACCAGATACCTTGGTGCAGCAAATGGCCTTGCTGGTATCCTTCATGTGCTGCTTCATTTTCCACTGTCTAGTGAGGATGCTGAGGATGTGAAAGGAACTTTGAGGTACCTCATGAGTAAGCGTTTCCCTCACAGTGGAAACTACCCCTCTAGTGAAGGGAATCCAAGGGATAAGTTAGTGCAATGGGCTCATGGTGCAACTTGCATGGCCATCACTTTGTCCAAAGCAGCACTAGTAAGACTAACCATTCTCATATTCTTCATGATACATGTGTCTTGAGTCCTTTTTTTAAAAGAGAGAATTTTTTCTTTACTTGTGTGTTTGTGCTGGTTTTTAATTAAAAGTAAAATTTGGAAAATACTAGTGCCCTTAAAGAATAATTAGTACTTAATGATCACCTTTGCAAAGTTTTAGCTAGATTGATGGTGATTTATGTTGCCCAAGTTACTCAAGTGAAATCATAAATTATTTGTACCAGGTTTTTTCTATAAGAAACAACAATGTCATCAGACACCAGTCTTTCATCTTACTGAGATCTATTATAAAAGTTCACGTTAAAGATTCACATATCTTATTGACAGAAAGAAAATTGCTAAAAGTACTAGAGAAACTATATGTATGTCTTGTCAGAAAGAAAAAGAAAATAATACTGAGGCAACTTCTTTCATTTTCAAATCTCATTAGACAGACACGTTGGTGCTTCAAGTATCAATGTAAATGGTTGATAAATGACACCAATTTGGTTGTGGGGATTTGCAGGTGTTTCCAAATGACAGAGAACTTCGAGATGCTGCTATAGAAGCAGGGGAAGTTGTGTGGAAAAGTGGATTGGTGAAGAAGGTGGGACTTGCAGATGGGGTATCTGGAAATGCCTATGCCGTCCTTTCCCTGTACCGACTCACTAAGGAGAGTATCTACGAAGAGAGAGCAAAATCGTTCGCCTCCTTCTTGTATGACAACGCAAGATCTCTGGCTCCTGCAAATGGCTATTCACTCTTCCAAGGTCTTGCTGGGACAGCATGCCTCTGGTTTGATCTGCTTGCACCCAAAAACTCTAGCTTCCCAGGTTATGAATTATAGATTATAGATTGTTTTAGTAGACAAGGTTCTTATTTTGTAGATGAAAAAGGTTTGGTGGATGTAACAATATGAGTGATATGATGTGATGATGGTAGAAGAGGAAATTAAAATAACAACAACACCAATAATAGGTGTTGGCTGAGTCTATGACAAGCAAGAGTTTCTATGTATCAATCTGACTTTAAAAATTATGATACTACTATCTCTACTTTTTTAAAAATAAAATATATATTTTTATATAAAATTGAGTTTATCAAAATATAATTAAAACTTAATGTAAGCATTTGACTTTATAAGATTGAACAACAATGCTTGTTCACAGAATGTGTGAAATTTATTTATATACTCTCTAATGTACACTCCATCATATACTTTTTTCTCCAAATTAGATACACTTCGTCATTTAATTTTTTCAAACAATATATCACATTGACTCAACAAAAATTACAAATTTATTCAAAGTAACCTTTCCTTTAGATGGGATGTAATAGCAATTGGTACGGTTTTTCTCATGAATCTCTTTTATTAGATAGTAAATCTATTTTTAAATAGGAATAATTCTAAAAGACCACATTGAGGTAGATAAATATAATTTTTTCAAAACTTACCATTTGATATTAATAATAATTGTTGTACTCGTACGAATTTTTCAATTTTAAAAATTCATATAACATAATACCATGATATAAACATATAACAATTATATAATTAAATTTGAAAAAAAATCAATAAATTTAATATAGATTAAATTCCTTTCTCTTACTATATAAATTTCATATGAAAGTAATCTTCAAGTAGAACTCTAAATTATATTTGATTTAGGTACGATGTTTATTATTAATAAAGTAACAAAATATTCGGTTTATTTTTGGAAATAAGTTGACTTGGTTTTTTTATTTCATCAATGTATTTTTCATCATGTGGCAGCAGTCCTAATGCATAATAAATCTCTTAAGATGTTTTGTAAGTTTGTCCAATAATCTTTTTATTAATATTATAACTTTGGTTTTTTTTATTGAGATATTTAAATAAACTTGCTCGAAAATTAAGGTCGTCTATAATAAATGTCAAAACCATTTTTTTAAATTACCTCACATCGTGATAAATATATTCAATTATGGTGTCTCTTTATTTTATCAACGTATTTTTTTAATGTCTACAGAATTATTACTGTTTTTTATTATTGTTCTATCTAGACCTTATTGATCAATTTAAAATATATTTAATTAAATTAAATTTGTAACAAATATTTTGTATTAATGTGAACTTCACATCTGTTAAAAGAAAAAGATTATAAAGAATAATATTATCATTATCTATTCTAAGTTATTCTTTTCTACAAATATATCATTATCTTGACATACATTTATAATATTTAATATTCTTATGAAAAAAAGCTGAAAAGTGTTTTTTTGAACTAAATTGATTATTTATCTGTGAATGACTCTCTGATACTGAAATTAATAAAAATTTAAATCATAATTATAATTGTTTTATACTTAATTGTAATCGAATTCCATGGATCTAACCAAATTAATCGAACTATTAAAATTTGTTATAAATTATCATTATAGGTATTTTAGAAGATATAGAGAATATATTTACTTTTTTTTATATAAGATGAGTTAAATGAAACAGTTCTAAGGAAACTATATGTGATGTACTTACAATGCACTTTTAAGAGTCTTGGATACAAATATAAAAGAAGTAATTTAAGAGTTTTGTTATCAACTGCTTTTTTATAATTCATTAAGAATAAAAAAATTGTTAAAACAATCTATATGCACTATGGTACATGCATTGAGATGAGTGAGTGCAACAAAGTTTTTTTTCTTTTTCCAATGTTGCAGAGGAGGTGTGAGGGAATGAAACGGAGGTGCACTGCTGAAGGTGAGTGGAGGGCAAAGGTGAGGTGAGTTTAGTCTTTTTGATGTTGGTATGGGACATTGTTAGTAATTATTTGGATACAAGAAGCAAAAGCCTCACAAGAGTTTGAAGAAGAAAGGCCCAAGCCCATTGTGTTTAACCGCTAATTGACCGGGGATGAATAATGGACTAGCATTACACAAAGGTCCGAAACCGAAACTGAAACTGCAAGTGCAACTGCAACTGCAAACGCAATGGGGAGAGGAAAGGGAGGGAAGAGTCGCACTCAAAGAAAGCATTTCCAAGAGAGCAGAGAGAATGTGTGGAACTCCAAACGTGCTAGGTCAGATTCAGATCCTATTCCTTTCTCCAACCCCTTCGCTATTCAGAACCTCGCTTTCGATCACTACTACAAGGTAAACCAACCTCACCAATGCTTCGCTAAGTAACATAACGTAACTTCTCTCTCATTCTCTCATTTCTTTGATTCTGTTCTTTCTTTTTCAGGAGCAGGGAATCGTGTCATCGCAAGAATGGGATGCATTCATGCAACTTCTCAGAACTCCTTTGCCCGCAGCATTCAGGATCAACTCCACGTATTCATTTATTTATTTCTATTTAAACTTCTTTTGGATGTTCACCTTCTGTCCTGTGACTAATTTCAACTGATTTTGAAAACAATTATCTATCTGTAACAGAATTTCAAACTACAGAATAATTGCACGTGCGTAGTAACGATATGAAATCCATTTGAGTTTGAATCTAGACTCATTCATTTTAGTTCCAAGTTAATTGATGCTTTCTTAAGCTTATTGTGTTCTTTTATTCGGTGATTCCAGTAGCCGGTTTTGTGCGGATATTCGATCCCAACTAGAGAATGATTTTGTGCATTCTCTTCAGGCTGAGGTAAGTCATCAGCAGCAATTTTGTTTAATTATGCTGTTACTGTCGATTTTTCATGTTTAAAGTCTCTTGACTGTTTTTCTTATGGTCCTGAATTGTTGTATGTAGGTTGTGGAAGGGGATGATACAGAGGCTATTATACCTTTGCCATGGTATCCTGAGAATCTTGCTTGGCATTCGAATTTTTCGCGTAAGCAGCTCAGGAAGAATCAAACACTTGGGAGGTTAGTAAGGTTTGATACATGAGTGGTGTGAATTGAACCAATGTTAGTTTGGAATTAGATATGTAATTAACAGTGCAACACCTAAAAGTTCATATTGATATATTATGATTATGACTCGATGCTTAGTTAATTACCTAACTATGATGACCGTGCTTATTTTTTACTCTCAGAGGACTGGTTGGTTGCATTTAGTTATGATTTTTGCCTTATATCAGAATGTATTGTTTAGTTAATTCAAATAAATTATGCATAAGTTAGTACTTATAACTAATACTACAATTCCTGCTTCCTATTATGCGAATCTCTCAGGTTTCATGAATTCTTAAAGCTAGAAAATGAAATTGGAAATATTACAAGACAGGAAGCTGTCAGCATGGTGGGCCAGTTTACATTTTGTCTCATTATTCACTGTCGTAAACAAGGACCAGCCCTTGTTCTAGATAGCTGGATGGCTGAGTGCATGTATTTTACTTTATGAGCTTACCTTTCAAGAATTTAACTTGTGCACACAAATGTTTATTTGCTACGCAGGTACCTCCCCTCTTTTTAGATGTACATTCAAATCATTTTGTACTTGATAGTAAGTAATTTGTGCTGTACTGAACTGGATTTTGTCACTTTTACAACTTTTGTGCTATTTTGTTTGTTTGCAATGCATATCTTAGCGCTTCTAACTATTCTTCTATTTCATTGCTTTTATTCAGTGTGTGCAGCGCCAGGTTCAAAAACATTTCAATTGCTTGAGATTTTACACCGTTCAAATAAAGTAGGATCTCTGCCCGATGGAATGGTTTGTGTCTAAATAACGCTATTTTATTTGTTTTCTAGACAAAATAGTTCTTGTAAATATGGTCTGTCTTCATCAGGCTTCTTGTGCAAACTTTATTAATTAGTCTATGCTTGATAATTAGGTTATAGCAAATGATCTAGATATACAAAGATGTAATCTTCTCATTCACCAAACAAAACGGATGTGCACAGCCAATCTAATTGTCACCAATCATGAAGCTCAACACTTCCCAGGATGTCTCTTGAAAAAACATCATGATAAAATGGAGCTAGATCAACAAACCCAGTTATTATTTGATCGTGTTCTGTGCGATGTCCCATGCAGCGGAGATGGCACCCTTCGTAAGGCCCCTGATCTCTGGAGGAAATGGTAATTTTTGTTCCTTCCTTGTATGCACTCTTCTCTCTTCTTTTTCTTTAACCACCATATTCTTTTTCTTGGCTGAAGACTGTTTTTTCTTGTATAAAGGAACACAGGGACTGGAAATGGCCTTCATAACCTACAAGTTCTAATTGCAATGCGAGGTACACCTTTTATTATTTCTACCTTTTTTAGGGTCTGGCTTCTTTAGCCTCATTTTGATGTTTCCCGTTAAGATCTGATAGATATAAAGGAAAATAAGGTAGGTAAATCATAATCATGCTTTAGTTTATCCGGTTGGGAACTTGTATTATGCCGGATAATATTGCTAAAATGAAAATAGATTTGTTTTCTCAATCACAATCTCTATAGTTAAGTTGAAGATACATTCATAGTTGATTTAGTAGAGAAGTTGTATTGACTATTGAAGATGACAGGCATTCTTTTTCTTTACACAAAATATTTATTTTTGTATTTTTTTAGTTTTAGTTTGAACTGACGGCCTCTTGTTCCTCTGGTTCAAATTTTGTTTGCGTATGGTACTAGGATCAGGCTACTGCGATTATTATTATTAGATCTAGGGTGAATAAGACTTCGCTACCAAGAGGATTTTGGCAAACTCAATCACTCTATTAATGTTATTAGGTGTATCTTTACTTAAAGTTGGTGGAAGAATGATTTATTCAACCTGCTCAATGAATCCTATTGAGAATGAAGCTGTTGTTGCAGAGGTAATCAGCCCTGAAAGCTCCGAAATTATATTTGGTGCCAGCTATGCTATGTCCAGTTATGGGCTTTCCATTTGAAGTGTTCTATTTTCGTACGATCAAGTAAATAGTTCGTGCTTTTATATGTATAATTTGTTTCTCCATTCATGCGGCCCTCGCTCCTGTATCGGGGATCAATTGGTTGCTTTTTACATATTCAATGGATAAAATGTTTTTAATTTTTTACGAATATAGCCTTGTTTTTGAAAAAAATTTTGATAGCAACGTGTTATTTAATTAATGGAAGCTAACTGGAGCTACCTATCAATAGTTCACTCGCATCGCACTTATCTTCTGTTGGCACGTGCTTGATTCCTCTTGTTTTCTAATTGATGTCCACTCTTTGTTATTACTACAAATCTGTGGTTGTAGCTTGCGGTTATGTAGGACAAACACCACCTGAGATGTAGCCACTTTATAATAATCTGTATATAACATAAGAATGTACTTTTTATTTATTCAACATTAATAGTTTTTCTTTTTATTTGAAAAAATAGTTGGAGTTTTTCCTTATTTTTAAAAAAATTACGTTCAAACGCATTGGTCTTGGTATCTATTAGAATACATTAGCATTGCTTGTAGCAGTTGTAGTATTTTTTTATCCTTTGCGAGGGGTTGGGCGTAACCTATTTTCTCCTTACCTACCGATTGCAGGTTTTGCGAAGGTGTGGAGGGTCCATTGAACTTGTAGATGTCTCCAGTGAACTTCCCCAACTTACTCGTCGACCAGGTCTTAAGAGATGGAAGGTTTGTTTTTCTGTGAATATTATTGCCTTGTGTTTTAGAGTTTGAAGATAAAAATGTAATGTCTACAAATGGATGCATTGATTGGCTTATACATGGAAAAATTGAGCATGACTCATCTTTCTGGAGCTTGGGAGGAGAAAATGCCTTCATTACTTATGATTATGAATTAAACCGGTTCAATTTTGTTGTGTCATGGGCTCTTTTTGTTCTGGTTGGCTTATTTTTTAATTGAGTTTTGGTTGTAAATTCTTTGTAATTGATTACTGGGATGTCCATCAACTTGTACCCATGTTCACATTCCTGGTAAAACATTGAGTTTCAAAATTTCTGAATAGAAAATTATTATGTTTACCCATATGAAACTTGCATTTCTAGCAGAAGATGTTTGATTATTGTGTAGTTAATTCAAATGCAGTAGTCTAGAAGGATTTAAAGTTGTTATGCAGCTGTATATGCATTGAAATGCTTCTGAAGATAGTTTGGATGTGCAGGTATGTGACAAAGGCAAGTGGTTCATCTCTTGCAAAGATGTTCCCAAGTATCGTAGAAATGTAGTTCTTCCCAGCATGTTTCCAAATGGTGGAAGCTATCAGGACGTTGATGATAGTAATCGTAATATCATCATTGAAGGTGATATTGATACTGATGATGTTAAGGGACATTGTGAAGATGATATTCAAGCAGTGGAGGAGAATCCTGTGATGCTCAAATTTACTGAGGAAGATTCTGATTTCCCACTACAGCAGTGCATGAGGTTTGTGCCTCATGATCAGAATACTGGAGCCTTCTTTATAGCTGTTCTGCAGAAAGTTTCTGCCCTGCCTGGTAATTTCTTTAATGATTTCAGTTGTTTGTCTCTCTCAAATCCTGACTAAGAGAGTCGAGGAATTCTAGTGGATATTGAGAATAACTCTTTCTAGTAGTCACTTTTAAATACTAACATATTTTATGTGTGTATGCCTTTGCTTTCCATAAGAGGTTTGTGATTGTTGTCCCTTTTTGCAGCAATCCAGGTAAAACCTAGAAAAGAAGTGGGGAAACAGGTTAACACAGCAAACCAGGGCAATGAGGATGCACAAGAACTGCATGTTAATCCATTGGAAAGTATACCTCAAGGAATTTCCGAGGCTAATATAAATGAAAATGAACCTAATGAAACAGATTTGGAAGTTAATTCTGTTACATGTGAAGAAGTGGATTTCAAGGAAGCCCAAGATCCCTGCAGTGTAGAAATCACAACAAAGAATGCTCCAGGCAAAAGGAAACTGCAGTTTCAAGGAAAATGGAGAGGCATTGACCCTGTTGTCTTCTTCAAAGATGAAGGAGTTATTGACAGCATAAAGGCATTTTATGGTATTGATGATCAATTTCCACTTAATGGTCACCTTGTAACAAGAAACAGTGATACTAGTCACGTGAAAAGAATTTACTATATATCCAAGTCAGTCAAAGATGTTCTGGAGATGAACTTCTCAGTGGGGCACCAACTTAAAATAACTTCTGTTGGCCTGAAGATTTTTGTAAGTATATTTTCTTCTCAATTATAAAGTGTTTTTGTTATTATTATAATTTCTATAGTTGAATTATTTATTACATATGCTCCTTACTTTAAATAAAAGTTTACTCAGTGAGAACATGTATAAAGTGGGAAAGTAGTAATTTATTTGCCATTGATTTAAAGTGGGTTAAATTTTTTAGATAATTTAGTTCAAATAAAAGATGGATACACCTTTACTTTGTTTTTTCAAAGAAGCAGAATCCTTTTAAATAACTTCGATGCCGTAGTGAAAACAGTGACCTTTTAGGACACAGATCTGGTTGAGACTTGTGTGGGTAAAGGTTACTATCTATTCATATAAATAAATTTAGTCAGACTGTGCTATGTTGACAAAATTATAGGGTATAAAAACACATAAATATTGAAGTAGTAGCATGACCTGTTAGTGTTAACGGTTCCTATTACTTTTTTTTCTTGACTCAATTTAGAATACATATAGAATTTTATGGGATATGAATCATGGTAAAGTACTGGAGTGTGAGATTTCATTTTGTCGTGATAACTGATATAAGGATTGTTGTAATATAAAATCTTGATGGTTTGCTTCAATTTTTATAAAAACCAAAGGACTTGTAAACAATCAGTGGCCTGCCCTTGATTGATAGTGACAAATGAGTTCTTTGATTAGCTCTTGTCCTTGTGAATAAGTGAATATGCTTGCCATCATCACACAGGAAAGACAAACTTCATGTGAAGGAAGGTCTGCACAATGTTCTTTCCGGATCACTTCTGAAGGATTACCCCTTATTCTCCCTCACATCTCCAAACAGATTCTACGTGCATCTGCCATAGATTTCAAGCATCTTCTGCAGTATAGAGCTGTAAAATTTGCAGATTTTGTGGATGCCAAGTTCGGCGAAAGTGCTGCAAACCTAATGCCCGGCTGTTGCGTGGTAGTTCTGGGTGAAGGTATGCACCCCCATGATCAGAGTAAATGCCAATTAGCCTGCCTCTATCTGACCTTCTCCTTTCTACGCAGGGAGCAGGGCTGCTACAGGGACCCTCCAAGTGGACGAGTCAACAGTAGCCATTGGATGCTGGAAAGGTAGAGCAAGTTTGACTGTGATGGTTGGTGCATTGGAATGCCAAGAACTGCTCCAAAGGCTTTTAATGCGTCTAGAGACACTAACAGAAAAGGACTCCTCCATGCATGAGGACCAACAATCTGATACCAAGGTAGATGCAGCACAAGTGGAAAACGGTAAAAATGAAGACGTGGAAGTTACTGGGTCCTAAAAAAATGGATAGTCAATCTAGGATTTTACTATTTTATTCACTGCACCTATCCTTTTAGTCATGGTTCCCACCTTCTAACTCTCATCCTTCTTATAAAAAGCATTTGCAGAAATTAAGGCTGTTGGTCCACCCATGTAAGTTATGAATTTTTTATTTTCTATCCATTATTTTTTTCGTCGAGTTGTTTATAGCCAAGCTAGCAGACTTTGCTTAAATTTGTATCAATATTTCACAGATTTTAGTATGCTTACCAGAATTGCTTAAACTGGACAGATGCGTCCCATTTTACTGAAACCAGCATATTTTAAAAACATTGGAAAGTTGTTATAGTTGCATATAGGCTATCCGTGATGTTCATGGGACGAATGCCAGTGAAACGCAAGAGCACTAGTTTTGGGCAAAGAGGTATCAATCAATGTCGGGTAAAAACTTGAGTATTTTGCAGTTAAACTTCCATTTTTCTCGTTCTGTCCATTGATTTTTTTATATATTTTCTGTTAGCATTATATAGTGATCTTCACGCATATAGTACAAGATTGAAATTAGTTTATTTAAAATCTTACAATTTTAAAAATTAGAGCACTATTATTAGAAGTACATTATTGTTTTTCAATTTAAATGAAAAGCTATATTTATTTAAAATTATAATGATTACTACTTTTAAGTTTAAATTAAATCATATTATTATGCTCTTCTTTTATTTTTATGTTTGTTAAGTCTTTAAAATAACAGTAGCTTTATGTGGAAATATCATCCAAGACCAAGGACTTTAGTATCAATGCCACAAGAGTTATTATTCCAGATTCAAGACCCAGGACCTTTGTTATACAAACTTAAGTTCACAATAATAATGTTTTGATTAAGCTGATTCTTGAACTTTAAAGAACTATTTATGCAAATTCGAACTTGCAATAGAGTCACAACAAGGATTATGGCATCGAGCAATATTAGGCTATGGGCATGACATTTTGTAATCAACTATTCTAACAAACTCACCTACCAAAGAATAAAGCTTAAATCAGTACCCCTACTATTTTTATTTTTATTTTCTGACTAAAACAGTTTTATTTTAAAATGAAATGCAACAAACGTCAGCACTGATTATTGAGATGAAACTTAATTTAATTGAAAATTAACATAACAAATATCTAAAACAGCACACCCTACATGTATTTCTATTTCTACTAATACATAAAAACAGCGCACTTAAGTTTCGTCTCCTATGTTATACTATGAAAATTTTAATTACCTCCCTCTCCTGCTTTTAACAGCAACTCATGCAAAATAAATTTTAAATAATGTAAAAATATACAAAAGGAAATGCACCAAACTAATAAAAATTGGCGATAGGAACACAACCATTAAATCTAGAAAATTTAAAGAAATTATAAATAAAGTCAGGATTACTGACAACACATGTTCCCCTTGGGGATTTCTTGTGCAGGACCAGGAACAATAATCTTCTTGCCAGACAGAGATGCCGAGTTGCCATTTCCCTGACTATCACCAGCCGCAAGGTTCTTCTTGTTAACAATGTTGAATATTTCTGTCAAAACTGTCATGAAGGCTGTTTCAACGTTAGTGGCTTCCAGTGCTGAAGTCTCCAAGAAAAACAAGCCTTCTTTCTCGGCAAATTCTTTTGCATCCTCTGTGGGTACTTGACGCTGGTTCTCCAGATCACTTTTGTTTCCTATAAGAATAATGACTATATTCTTATCAGCATGGTTACGCAGTTCTTCTAACCAGCGAGGTATGTGATCAAAGCTTTGACGTTTTGTGATGTCATAAACCAACATTGCCCCGACAGCACCCCTGTAGTATGCACTTGTGACTGCTCTATATCTGTAGAATAAAATCATTTATACGTCAGGTCAAACTGCAATCAGTGATCGGAGTAATGGTACGTTAACCATGGGTATTGGGTACCATAATAAACTTGACAATAACCTTAAATCTGACAATCTACCAATGAATTCCAATTATTACCCATACAGAAATATACTCAACCATAATTGCCAAATATTTTATTCATGACCATTCTCCAAAAAGTTGAACTAATTGAGTGATAAGCTGTCAGGTGTCCGGTATAGTAAAAAGAACAAGTAGAATACCCTACAAAGGGTCTATTAAGACAATTCTTTTTACAAGAATTTCGTGGAGAGAAAAAAGGAAGAAAAAATACAATAAGTTTTTCTGCAATAAATTAAAATTAGTTTACATAAACTAGTTTCTAGAATTTTTATATACAATTTCTCTAAATTTTTATTTTTAAAATTGTGCACAAACTAAATTTAACTTATGAAATAGTTATCTTGTTTTTTCTTCTTCCTCTCTTCTAAAAGTAATGAATCAGAGTTTGAATCCTAACGGAAATGACACCCACATTTAGCATCCAACCATGCTTCTAGTAAGATTGTCTACTCAGAGGATACTATAGAAGGCCAAAGAAGTAAGAAAATGATATTTTTTATTTTAAATTTGTGGGCTAAACTTTTAGCAACACACAACACCCCTTCAAGTGTAAGCCTTTTGCATATATTCATAATCTATTCATACTACTTCCATGGATGGTCGGTTCAGTCACAGATAGTTCTGTTTGTGTTGAAATCTCAACGTACGAGAGTTTTAAACCCCGATTCTGTTATACTACAAAGCCGAGAAAATAATTATTTTAAAAGAACAATCCCATGGAAATTGGGCAATGATGATATCTAATTATAAAGGTAGAAAAAAAATTCAATGTACTCCCTAATTGCTTGGTAAATCCCATTTCTCTCTCTTGTACAGAATGAAACAAACTTATACAGCAAATTAGCACATGAAATTTTGCATCTAAGCCATTAACAACAATTATTTCACACAAATGTCAGAAATTGAAAAAAACGGTTTTTTAACATGGAACAAAATATAATCATAGGCCTACATACTAACGTCGTGTTTGGTTCCACTTCGTGTACAACCAGGATCCCCTCAAAGAGGGCAGGTTTAACACAAGTTTGTGTGGGTAACCCTTGACCTTCAGGTCCATTACACAAGTATTCTCCTTTCAAATACCCAACCACACGCACTAACTGTGCAACACAGATTCAAACACGCAACATAAATTAATAGGAATCATTTGTAATGATTTTATTGGGTTATTTAGACAATTCAATCTGACTACTATAGAATCCAAGATCTAATAGCACACTATATATGAACTAGGAATATTCTAATAGATAGATTACGTGCAAGTGAAGTTCTAATATGTCCCATGAAAGGGAGCATAAACTGTGAGAGGGCAGTCTGGTAGCTCATACATTTTTACTTGTGAATATTATTCTATAGAATTTACTTCATTCTCAGGTAAGTATGCTAAGGTAGATTGATATGTAGCTACCATCTCTTATTCCTTTTTCATGCTTGGCGTTCATCACAGTGCACATCAACACTCATTGTCTCAAACAAAACCTAGACAAAACCCAACACAACTTGAGAAAAAGGACGTTGTTCTGACCTAGGTCCAAACGAAAGTAGCAGGTGATCTTAGACATGAGACACAGTTAAGCATTATCAATTCTTTTCTGTAAATTATAAAATTTGAATGTGTTGCATAAACATAGACGGGAACCAAAGACACACGGTGATCTAAAAAGTTTGAGTCCTAGTAATTTCTTCCCAATCCTAGTCCCAAATGGTCCAATTTAGGTCATCCCTCTCACCACACATCTCCAATCGATGTCAACAGATAATCCTCTTATATGTAAGGATGGATAATCAATAGATAATTTTCTAATCCTTTTAAGATAGAGATAATTGTACTTATCACTAAGAATAAGTTCAAACGGACTAATACCTCATCAACTCACATGAGATTGGCTATCTATTTGTCCCTCAACTCCGGACTCAAGCATCCACCGACTAGAACGTTAGAGTTCTTGCCGCATCCAACAAGACCTCAAGGTACACCATTCCTACCCTTGAGTTTGTCCGGAACGAGTGCAAATAGGTTGGTGACAAAATGAAATTAGGTCTTAACTCCTGACCTCTGTAGTTGTCATTTGTCAAACTATTTCAAGTATGTGTCAGCATGCAATCAGTGATAGCACAAAAAATAAACTCCAAAGTTCAGATCCTTCCCCCACACGCAAAACATTCAAAGTCAAACTCGGTTTGACTCACTACTACGAACTAAGTTGGCGGAAAACACGAATCTGAATCACTCTAAACACTGAACCGAGGATCAATTCTTCCACCGGCCACCATCAGAAGAGTAGATCAATTCAGAAAACAAATCTAACATCTAAGTATCTAACTCAGAGTTAAACTGCTTAATAATTCGCCACGATCAGAGCAGACGTCGAAGGCATATCAAGCAACAGATACAATAAGTAGCGAAAACCTAACAAGACAAAAAAGATCTACAAAATCTTCCACTAAAATCCTCCAGGTTTTATTTCGAACAAAACAGCCAAACGAAACAAGCAGAAAATAACGAAGGATAGTGTATATATAGTTGAAGAGAAGCAGAAGAGAGAGAGAGAGAGAGAGAGAACCGTTCTTGTCCTGCAGTGTCCCAGATCTGAGCCTTGACGCTCTTGTGCTGAATCACCAAAGTGCGCGTTTGGAACTCGACGCCGATTGTGGCCTTGGAATCCAAGCTGAACTCATTTCTGGCGAATCGCGCAAGTATCTGCGACTTCCCCACCGCGGAATCACCAATAAGCACCACCTTGAACACGTAATCCACCTTTTGGTTGGCGTCTCCGTAGCCTCCTGCACTAGCCATTATTCTGGTAGAATGCACTTTCTCCTTCTTTCTCACTCCCAAATTTGTGGCTCTTTCTATTTCAGATTGAGCTCGGTTCGGATTGAGTGATTGATTAAGCAACTGTTTAATGTTTAGAATTAATTTGGAGGATTGTTAAGTGTGAAGAGAGTAGTGTAGTTGGGTTTGTGTGACACGTGGCGGTATCATATTGGGCGCTGGTCCCTATAAGCTTACTTGGGTGTGAACTGAAAGGGAGAGAAGAATGGTTGAAAACAGCTTTATTACAGTAATAACAGTTGTCAAAAGTGTCGCCAGCGAATGTTTTCGCATTGGGTGGAGTTCTCTCATTGATCGTCTTAACGGCAATTCCTTCTTCTTCTTTTTTTATATTTTCCAATCCTATTTAAAATTCAATAATAATAATATTATGTATTTATTAAACATATTACATATTATACAACAAGGGTAGTAATATATTTGTAAGTGTTTTCTTAACATTATCTTATTGGTTATAGAAAATCCGGGTGATAGTGTTACGGAAAATATAAATAACCTCACGTTAATACATGAAAATAAATAAATAAAATTTATTATTATTATTTAAGTTTGGAATTTAAAATATTTATTATAATTTTAGTTTCTAAAAATATGTTAAATTATTATTTGACTCATACAAATTTTTTAATTTTAAATTATAATATGAATGAGAAATTACACTTTTGAAGAAAAAAATTACTATTTAAGTTATACTTCCCTGATTTCTTTTTTTAGTGAATTTTTTTCTATTTTACTTTTGTAGAATTTATTGAAGTTGTCTTGTTGATCACCTGTTTATAACTCTTAAATAATTAAGTGATGAGAGAAGATTTAAATCATATAGCCCTACAGCTAAAATTCCTATTAAGTATAATGAAAACCAATGAATGAGTATAACTGAATACAAGTAATAAAAATTACATTTGATTTTTTAACTATCATTGAAAACAATTATGGCTTTAGATTTTTCTAATACTTTATATTTTTTGTGCTATATTTTATTTTAATTTGCTTTCACTCTTTTCTCAATTCTCGAACTGTTCTTCCGTTATCAAATTATATTATCATTTATCCTTTTGAAAATCCATAATTTTCTAATCATTATGACATAATCCCGTAGATTCAATATTTTATTACTTACGTTTTTTTTTCTTTATTATATGCAGACATCCATGTTGGAACATCATCTTTTTATTTGCTATATTTGGTTGGTTGCAAGGTACTCTGTCAAAATATTTTCACATGTATGAATGTGGTATATTGTTTTGTGTGTTACTCGTACAATAAACTCAGTGGAATCAATTGTTGCAGAGTAATTTAAAATAGGTTAATAATGAGTAGTTAATTATTGGTATCATACACTTTTTACAATACACCACGAGTGTGTAATAGGTATTCAAAGAGAAATATTTGATAATAATAGTTGGGCAAACATCATTATTTCTTTATAATGGTTCTTGATCACAATGATTTGAAACAGGTATATTCTTCACGAAAATATTGTCTAGAGAGGTGGTGTATACAAATGAAAGTGTTGTTTAGGCTTCATAGAGATTGTAAATAAACTCTGATATTTTAATAATTTATGTTTTCCTTGCAATTTTAAGACAAATTTAATATAACTATTTTAATAACATTTTACATTATCTAATTACAAATACATCTTTTATTATTTATATTTTTTTATTAAAACAATCACATCAAGAAATATAGCTATTAATAAGTGAGTGAAGGCTTCTTAGTTGTAGAAAAAGCAAACTACATTGAAAAAAAGGAGGATTGAAAAGTTTTGTTCTTGATGCACCAAAGTGTGGACATTACCAACTTTAGATAGTAGTTGCAAGAAATTCGTAGGAGGCATGAGAAATATTGGATATGTGTTATGCAGTGCATAAAAGGTGAAGAACGTAAAGCTTGAAAAGATAATGAGTCGTTGCATAAGAAAAATAATGAGAAGATCGCATATTATTTCAGAAGGGTGATTAGCTTTATAAATTCTATGAAAAATTGTAGAAAAGAGGTTTCAAACGTGAAGTATGCAAAGAGAGTGATTCAAACTCTTTCCAAAGTTTGATTACATTATGGTGACGATTGAGGCTTTAATCAAATAGTTATATGTATCAACTACTCTCTCTTTATATCTTTCCATTTATCTTTTTTAATTAATAAATTACATTTAATTCTTTAAAAATATTATTAAAAAAATTAAAAATTAACAAAAATAATTATTTAAAAATTACGAAAATAATAAAAAATAGAAAAGATAAGAAATTCGATCAATAATTCTAGTGAAACAATTTTCATGGTGGTAATAATAATAATTTTTGTGATTAAAATCAGTGCAATATTGACCGAGGTCAATAAAAAAATCATTAAAAAAATAAATATTTCAAGTCAAAATTATAATAGAGATGAGATAAAAAAGTTTAATAAAAAAAGTGAACATTTAATTATCACATATATTAATTTCGCATGAGAGTTGCAACAACAATGACTAACAAATTATCAGGTACGTATATTAATTTTGCATGAGTGTTACAACAACAATAACTAACAAAAGAAAATATGATTATGAAAGTCACATGCAGCAATTCGATGAGTTAAGTTTAGATATAATTGCGTTTATGATATTAACAACAAATTTTGATCTGGAAAATTTTAAAATATGATATATAAATTCAGGTTCCTCCAATGACATGACAAATAAAAGAAGCTGATTGATTGATTCTTATGACAAAAAAAAAACAGGTGAAGTTTGTTCATAGGAAAATCATGTTTGCCAAAGGTGTTTTATATGCAGTATTTTTTTTTATGATCGTTCAATATGTTCTAAACATGATTCAAAAGAAAGATGGAAAATATGCAATATTTTTTCAATAACAATATGTTCTAAACATGAAAAGCAATTTGTTGAGTATTATAAATTATTAATAAAGGGATTATATGCATATCCATCATGATTAATTGATAAACAAATTTAGTTAGAGGGGTCTGAAAAATAGTCTTATAAAAATATTTATTAATGTTAGTCGATAAATAAAATTTACTTTTGTTCTTATCTTGATTAAGTGTAAAATTCTGTTTGGTATTCACTAAAATAACATCATTAACATTCACAAAATAAATCTAATCAACATTAATTAAAAGATAAATATTTTATAAGAACAAATAAATAACTTTAAATATAATAATCAAAAACTAAAAAATAACCACAATCAACTTTAATTTAAAATACCTTTCTAATGTTAGATAATCGATCTAATATATAACATTTCAATATAAGGTAAGCTAACGATACCTTAACTAAAATCAAATTAAACAAAAAAGTGAAGAGGCACATATTTAAAAGAGAAGAAAGTATAAATAATTCGAAATCCATACTTTTTTTAAGATGAAATATAAAATTATTTACTTTTAAGTAATTAATTTTTTTCATCAATTCTTATTTTTTTAAATTATTATAAAATATTTTAATCTTTTTTATAAAAATAGTTATCATCTAAAATTTCTTCTTCCAACGTAAAGCTATTACATTATGGATTTTAACTTATTTATATAATAAAATTTTAAAAGATTTGTAAGTTATCCATGTATTTATAAAACTTGAAATATAGTTTTTTTTTTAAAATCTTTCAAAGTTCAAGAGTTAATGAAAATAACAAGGTTCGGATAAAAATAATAATACATCTGTTTAATATTTTTAGTAATTAACTGGCTATAATTTTATTTATTTTTTAGTGGTTCTCTATTTTAATATTTTCATTCATGATTAAGTCTGAGAATAAGTTTAAAGTTAATATATTTTTTATAAGATTCCTTCATTAATTTAATTGAAAATTCATGGAAACGAATTTGTTTACAAAAAAATGCATCATTACATATAATTGTAGACATTTCCTTGAAAGAAAAAAGATAAAATATTATATGTGATGAGAGAATGAAAAGTTGAACAACTAACAAACGAAAAATAAGAGGTTAGAAATTCTAAGGAATTTAAGTAAGATTGTTTGTTGAATATGATATTTATACATTTTATGAAAAAGTTACATGTTTTTTATACAAATAATCTATCTAAACTTACTTACTTTTGAATACTGACATACTTTTTTTACAAATTATAAATAAATTATTTGATTACCATCAAATTTCATTTTTTTATTTTAATTAAATTTTACATGACTTATTTATACCATCTAAAATATTTATTAAATATTATAAGGTTTTACATTTATTTTTTAAAATAATAATCCAACACATCCTACAATTCTAAGAAGATTTTTTAAACAAGACCCTGTATTTTAAAAATTTGTAATTAGATTTCTAACTTTTAGACAATTTATAGCTAGATTTCTGTACACATTTTGGGTAAGATTTCAGTACTCAATTAATAAATCAAATAATTTTAGAATTAGGTGGATAGTTTAATTATTCAATAATTTTCAATATTATTTTTTTTTCTAATTGGGAACGTTGTTTGATTGTATTTTTATTTTTAAAATTTATTTTGTCAAACAATTTTCAACAACTAATTTTCAGAGCACCAAGCAAAGAAATAATGGGACAATGCAAACAAGAATGTCAATAATCCAGAAAAAAAAATAGAAAGTTTAGATGACTTAGAAATGTTATATTTTTCAAATAAAAATAAATATTATTTTTTTCTAAAATATCCTTATCCAATAATATTTTCGCTAAAGAAACATAAAATAGTTTATTTAATTTAAATTTCACCTTAATCAACTTAACAAAATTGTCTCTGGATATATAATACACACACCTCTCTCTCACTCTATGTATATATATATATATAACCAACTTAATTTTTTTTATAAGAATTGAGAGGTTTAAAACTATACATATAACCAACTTAAAAACAATTTATAAGAATTGGGAAGTTTAAAACAAGACTTTTTTTTCCTTTAAAAAAGTTAAAATCTCAAGCAAAAAAGGTTTAAGATTTTTTAAAATTTGGCTGAGAATGAAAAGATTAATTTGACCTAAATTTCTCATTGGCAGAAAAATAAATTTTGGCATTTAACCTCACAGAAGACCCTGGTGTAAGAATTTTGTGTCGAAAACACTGTTGTTCTCTGGTGCGAGGGGCATGGAAGAGCTACGAAAACTCGAGAATGTACAGAGAATGCTGGAATTCATGGAATCACGAGGCGTTTCAAACTCCAATCACCACTCCAACCGCTTCCTCGCTAATTTCATTATCTTCATGATCCAACCCTGCGGAGACCTTGCCATCAACGACAAGTGCTGCATGCTTTCCCGTTTTATTCCCACTGTGAGTTCAACTTCTTTTCATTTGCTTTTGCATTTGCATGATTCGAAGTGAAATTTGAAACTGCTTCATTTCCCTCTTGCAGCTCTCATCTTCATTCCTCGAGGACGCGTATCAACACCATAATTTCACCCCTGCCAATGAACAATACTCTGGTACTGCACTGCCATGTCTATTTTATCATGTTCATGTGTGTTTTTTTATTAGGTTTACTGTTTTTTCTACATTTAGGGAATCCAATGTTCTGTCTCCAGAATCCCTCTTTATCCGGCTCCTGTTAAAAACTTATAAGAATAGATGTAACTATTGGTTTGTTTTGCTTAGAGATAGTAGTAGTACTATTTTTCTATCTCATTTCATGATTTCTCTGAAATGGAAAGGACACTAGCTGAAATTGGTTTTATACTACAAATTTTGTAACTACCTATGAAGCACTAGTCTTTCATTTTCTTCACACACACATATACATAAAAATCCTACACGTATTTTATACTTCTACTCTCTTAGATAACGATATTAACTATCAATAATTGGGGGATGAATTAAATGCCTTCCACTGCTGCATTAGCATAACGTGTGCTGATATTCATGCAATGCTTTTCAAACTTTTTGTTCATATTTTTGTTTCATGTTTTAATTCTACTTTTATGATATTTTTGGATTTTACCTTCACATAGGTTTTCAACGAAGTCTTGTAGGAGATGCTTTGCTTAGTTGCAATCAGACGGAAGAATACAGTTTATTCCAAAGTTGTAATGAAAACACGGCCGTGGTTGGGCTGGACTCCATGCAAATGGCAAATTCTACCCTTGGGGATTTTGTGAGTCTTTTTATAACCTTTTGCTGTGATATTGATATTTTGTTATAATGCTTGATTAGGTTAGAAAATGTGAGTATTTCTAACAGATAAACTTTATTGGTATACCTATAATATCATGTTTATGCCATCAATTACCACATTCATTATTAGACGAATAAAGTGGCATGTGTCGAGTCTGCATTGAAGCTTTTGTCACTACAAAAAATGTACAAGAGTAATTTCGTGGAAAGCTTGATACTATTTAATTAACAGTTCATGCTTTTAAAACTTGCTTTGTGATTCTGATGTTAATTTGAAATTTATTTTTCAGTGCAGATCTTATTTTATGTTTCATGGATTGGATGCAAGCAAGCCACAATCAATCTTCAAATACTTGCCTATTCTTTCATTCACAGAGAGCTATATTTATCAGGTATATGCTAAATTGATGTTAATAAATTCAGTCACTCTTTTATTATTCCAGTCAATTATTGTTTTGAAGGTGTAGGGTTCATAATTGTGTTTCCACAGCTTGTGTGGAGCTAATCAATGAGCCCAAAAGTTCATGCAGCAAGAGGGGAAAATAGATACACCTCCTCAAGCCAGATGAAAGGCAAGGCAGGTGGCTATGAACTGATTGACCTTCTTAAAAGCCATTCCTCGTGACTTCTTTTGGGCTTGGCCTATATAAGGATCATTTCCACTGTCAAAATGATATCAGTTATCTTGCTAGAACAGTTTTAATGCACACATGATATTTCCCATTTCCAACATGTGTTCAATGGGGTTTGATGTTTACCCTAGGTGGCACATGTGCTTTTATCTGAACATTCTTTTTGTTCAAGTGCCTCATCTCAGCAAGATCAAAGGTCAAGTAATGCACTGTAACACATGAATACTATTATTAAGAAAATATGCACTTCTCAAATTTCAGAGAAAGCAAGATTTGATTGCTTAAATTTCACTACCCTGTGCAGCCTTGCAATGCGCGTTTCTTGCACCAAGATGCTCTAATTTCTATTCTCATACCTCAGTGTTTCAGTGGGTTACTTGGCCTTTGAGTTTGTGGAGGTGGATTTTTTATGCAATATTGCATTCAACTAATGCATGAGGGTGAAGTGGACTATTTTTTTCCTACTAGGAAGCATATGTTTTGACAAGAAAATTGTTCATATTTGTAAGTGTTACTTTAAGACTTAGTGATATATTCCAATAGTAAGTATGGAGTCTGCAAAAGCTATTATTTTTTTCTTAGAACCTGTTTCTGATGTGATGCAGCTTGATAAACTGAATGAGGACTTGCTACAAACACCCAACAACAAAAAGTGTGTATTTGGAGTGAAAGATAAGGTGATTGATTTATTCAGTGACAATTTGAATGTTGATGATTATGTACTAACTTTCAGTTATCTCGTATAATTTAATTTTAAATGTAGAGAGAAACCAAATTATTTGTTTCTTGCTTCTCAAACGACCCAGTTAGACCACTTGTGACTGTTCTTGAACACAAAGGCCTTTTGACGGAAAGGTTGATATTCTGCACTCTACTACATTTCTGGGGGAATTTTTAAGGTTTAGCTTAATTTGGTTCAATGTTCTTTTTCGTTCATGCGATAAGGATAAGAGAAGAGCTAAGACAGGGAGAAGAGTATTGGGCTCTCGAAAGAAAACTTTGTTCTGCTCTAATAAACAAGGAGGAGGTATACATAATTCATGTGCACTTTTCATTTTCCTCAGAGTGTATATATGTTGATTTAAATCCTTTTTAAAGTTTCTTGTTTGTAATATAATTAATTATTAATTATTGCTACCCAGATTCTTGTTGAGGATGTGATGAAGGCTGTTCATTTAAAATCTTTTGATTATCGAGTGCTAAATCTTCTTCTCTATGAACTGCAAGGGACTAAGGTACAACTGATTAACAAAAAATATTTAGTGGATATTGCATTATTCATCTCACTCTTGTCATGTGCACACACACAGTTTCTGAGGTAGGCATTAATTTTCTTCTAAAATATTATCAGCAACATAAATTTCTACTCAAAATAACATAAATATTTTTAGCTAAATGTATGAATTTAGGATAAATGTGTTCTTCTGAATCTGTTTGGAAGGTGGATGAATTGCATATGGAGTTTCTCTCAATTTCCGAGTTCCTAGTGGAAGTTTCTGATGATCTGTAAGTACTATCTTTTGTTTCAGTTTATGCTGCATATCATAATATCCCATGCATTCATATTTTCATACTTGAGCAGAATTTTCTTGTTATTATTTTATATTAGTTTAAGGATTCACAGCTTATAAGTATTAAGTAAGTTCATCAGCAATAACTTGTTGATCACTTTTTTTTTGTTGATCAAAGCACACACTCTACAATATTTTGTTGTTGCATATTCTGTATATATTTATACAAGAAGAATGTATTTAGATACAAATGAATGGCTGCATTATATTTTGCCAAAAGAAGATGATGGCATTATAATAATTAAAGGTATCCTTTCTGCAATAGAAGTAGTAAAATCCTTTACCCAAAAAAGGTAGTCTAAGACAAAAAATCTATTGCTTTTCAGATAATACCAAAATGATCCTTAATTTTTTTGTTGCTTCTTTGCTGTTGTTCAAATTTCATTTTATCAAATACATATGCATATAAAGATTTCAGTCGTATTCTAGTTATTTTTCAATTTATAATTTTATTGAACATAACTTTTTTGTCCTGATAATGTTGCAGGTATGATTATGAGGTGTGTTCAGTAATGAAAATCTTTTACCCACCATCTATTCTAATGTTTCTGAATCTTAATTTGATTGAAAGCTCTCGTTCAGGATGATGTTTTAGAGAACAATTTCAATATTTTGCGCATGTTTATCCGAATATATGGACCTTCAGCTGCTCCTGCTATGCTGGTGAGAATGTCAAACTGTTTACAAATGGTGCTGCTAATTTATATACTTGCTAATAGAAGTCAATGTGCTCTGTTGAAGATTATTGTTAGTTGATAATATTTTGGTTACAATTTCAAAACTTTTTTATTGAACCACATTCATGCTGTATTCAGCGGGGAGATTAATATCCACCCATTGTTAAAATCAGAAATACTTCAACAAAACACTCTTGACACTTTTAAACACACTATTACTAGGTGAAAGCCCGTCTAGTCCTACTAAAGAGAAAACGGCCCTTATTATTCAGCAGGACCAGCCTGAGACCTGTGTTGAAAATAGAGTGTCATTTAATGTAGTAACATTTCTCTTAAAATTTGCTGATCTAAAGTCAAACAGTTACAGTGTGGGCCAGCATTTTATATTCTTTTATTTCATTTTCTTTTGTTGAATTAAATACCTAAACTAATGTAATATTTTACTAATTGGTGTCATGCGTAACCTGAAGTGGCAGGTAAACATGGAGTGAGGGAGTAATGAATTTATGATCACTCTACCACCCATTGCAATTAGAGTTTGGACTCAAACCTCCTCAATTGAGAATACATGTGCAGATTGTATAGTGAAATAATATAATATTCTTGTTAGAGCCTTAGAGGTCATTTCCATTTCTCAACTATCTTGAGAGAAGAAAATTTCTATCAATTTAATTCTGATAAGGCCATATTATCATATTTTTACACAGTCAGTATTGTTTATTTGCCTGTATGGATGAGTTTGTTTTATTCCTGTCTGTTAAATACGATTGGTATAATCATAGTAGCTATATAGTATATACTTATTTAATGTATTTAAGATATTATGTCAAATCCTGAATTCCAGGCAAAACGCATTAGTGAGGCTGAAGAAAAGTATGAATGTTTATTGAAATCACTCGATCCCCATCTCTCTCTGAACTACCAGAAAAGATGTGCAGAGGCCACTAAAGAAGGTAATTTGGTGGAGTTAGTCTAGTCATTCGATACATAACCATGTGCTACCATTATTTATCGGGAATTGAATTTCTTAGGTGGAAAGGTATCAGAGCACCCTCTTGGTACTTGGACTATTCCAACCGTGATTCAGGATGAGGAATTGTATAGAATAAAGTTGAAGTCAGATATTTCGTGAATATGAACTTGAACTGTGTCTATCAGGTAATCCTTCCAAATTCTTATGTTTACACCAAGTGTCCTTGTTTCTGATAAAACGACCATCCAGCATCAGTGATGAGTCCAAGTTGAGATTAAAAGAGAAAACAAGCACATACATTACAGGGCTTTGCTAGAAGATGAACTACTTAAAAAAGTTAAGTGATTAGCTATTTATTTTTCAAACTGATTTTGCTCTAGCTCCAGTTATGATTGATAGTAGTATAACAATGAGACATTACTTATTCTTTTGGCTTTAGATAGATGCATTTATCTGAACTATTAGGAAAAAGGAAGAGTAATCTTATCAACCGCTCAGGCTTTTATCTGAAGAATTAGTTCAACAACATTGTAACTAACATAAGTTTGAGCATTTAATGTCATGTTTGACCTAAAATTTTTCTTATTTAAAAAAAATGTAATTTTGGCATAGCTAGTCCACTATTAAATACAGAACCTCATTTCTTCTAATAAGACTAGCCAAATATATTATAACTCATTCTGATTTTATCACTGACCAATAATGTGAATAATATAAGGATTCTTTCGGTTTCAATCTTACATGGACCCAAAAGGGAAAGAGTAAACATATACTGTACAAGAAAATTGTATATCTTTGACACTATAGAAAGATAGAAAAAAAAGTGGGAAAAATAATAAGACGATTTCGGTGATAGAGATAAAAAAAAATGTTACATAGTGGATTGTATAAAAGATATATTATATGTTTAATATAGTTAAATAGAAAATCTGTCTCAACTTGGACACTCGTTATTAGCTTGAAAAAAAAAAGATCGAAGTATGTGAACTTAATCTTTTTAATTTTACTAATAGGTTAGTCATCCAAAGTTTAAAATAACTTCTTTTCTTGAATACATGTTATTACATGTTACATAGAATAGTTGTTAATGTAAGATAATGAAATAGTTATCACCACATCACTGTTAGCGACTGGATTATTTAAAAATATAAAAAGTTATTTGAAATGTATGTGATTAGATATTTTATCGAATAATTATTATACTTAGTACATATTAAATAAAATTGATTCTATTAGATTGACTTTGAGTAAAATTGGTTTTGAAGTAATAATATTTTTTTAAATGATTTTAATTTTAAAAAATTTAGTACTAAAACTTACTGTAAAATATTTAATTCATGATAAACTATCCAAAATTATTTTAAGTTAAAATTAATTTGGACTCGTGATTAAATTATATAAAACTCCGTTCAAGGTGATATTTAAACTTAAATCAAACATGTATTCAGTTAATTCTTCAAACATTGAACTGTGTTCAAGGTGATATTTTAACTTAAATCAAACATGTATTCAGTTAATTCTTTAAACATTGAACTGTGACTTTACACGTGCTGAAGAAATCGAAATTCAGTACATAGTAGGTTTAGCTAACTACAAGCCAAGATAAAAAGCCATTGCATGACACCTTTTTTCTACATCTGCTCACACCTGCATTACCTGACAAACAAGAGAACTATGCATGCCGAGAAATGGAGCAAACAAATTGTAATCGGATTCAAAATGATTTTTTAAAATCAATTTTAAAGTACATAACATTCTTGTAAATTCAGTAATAACATATTATCATAACTATAATGCAATTGTCCAATTTTTGTTCTATAATCACCACTGAATTTGGAATTACACATATTAGAAGGGTCCGTATCAATTATAAATAATTGAATCTTCAATTGGAAATCTCAGAAATTATAGAAAACAATATATTATTGTACTTTTTTGTAATGACTGTGAGAATTAAGAAGAAAGATCATATTCTGAAAAAATAAAGTGGAAATAGTTTACTGTTTTAATAAATAAGTTTTTTTAACATTTTCAGTGTAAAATGATCCCCACATGTCTGGTTTGTCACTGTCATCACCCCTCTCTGTTTCTTGGTGCCATGTCAATGATCCAATGACAGCTTTCGCAAATTACAAGCTGTGTAATCTCCAAACCTAAGTAAGAGATCAGAAAAACAAATAGTCATATGTACCCTTAATGTTTTTTTGTTTGAATTTTTATGATATAAACTGTTTATCTATTCTTCTATATTTGAGTAAATTCTAAATCTGTTCAAATTATAATAATTGACCACTTTAGTTTTTTATTTTAATTTTTTTATAGATACAAAATATTAGAATATAAGACTTTTTTTAAGGTCTTAAGTTTAAATTTCATAAGATTAAAAATAACTAATGCATATTCTTAAAGTGTAAAATTAAGGGTTAATATAATAAATTTGAATTTATATTTTAAAAAAACGAGACAATTTAAATATTTACTTTATTGTTTGATACATGTATCTTAGAGTTGTTATTAACAAGTAATTCAAGGATATTGGTTAAATAAAATTTTGTAAATGTTATCAAATATTTTTTTTACTTCTTGTTTTCATTAAATATATAATTTACTTTATTTACTCAAATTGTGTCAAGACACATTTGATTAAATTATTTTATAAAAAAATAAAGACAAAAGTGGATATTTTTCTTTTATTATTTCTTGTTTACACTAAAAGTAGTATAACAGATAAACTATTTCAATATTGCTGGTTATAAACAGGTTAATAACATGTTGAGCAATAAATAATTTTAGCTAGTTGTAACTACTCAAATAACTCTTGAGAAGCGGGTCACTAAATAGAAAAAGTAATATTAGAGAAATTTAATAATATAAGAATTCATACCAACTTTTTTTTATTTCCTGTATTAACTTCAACTTTATTTTATCCAAAATTTCATGAAGTCTCCCCATTATTCACCCTTCATAAAATATTAAACATGGGACATCAAACCTCACTATGTACATGTACCATTTATGATGGCAAACCACTAAATCATTGTAACTTCTCTTAATTAGACATTATTAGTTTCTTCTTTCACACGACTTTGTACAAGTAAAGAGTTGAGTTCTTTTTGTCTTTTAGGTCAAGTTGATTCATTTTCTACTCAGTGTTAATGGTACTCTCTTGTTCCATAGCATAGAGCACCCCCTTTGCTTGCATGAGTATCCATAATCCGATTGAAAACTCCTAATTGGGAGAGATGTTAACGAAGTCAAAGAAACTGAATGCTCAATACCATGACACTCCAAGTTACAAAAATTAGATAGCCTAATAAATGCCAATTTTAACTACCACCTGTCATTGTGTGTTTTTAAATTTTTACCCACTCATACACACAAAAAAAATTTCTCTTTCCACCCTGCTATTTAGAATCAGTCACAACTACTAATAGATCACTGGCTAAGGGGTCCTTGATATTGACGTGGATTCTCCCATTTTGTTTACCTCTATTGAACTGTTCCTTTCACTTTTTCTGTCACAGTCTGCACCCTTGCTCGCTGTCCGTTGTCCACTATCCTTCTCTCTCTACACTGCCAACACAACGCGCACCCTCTGATCGATGCACATCCTCTTTCTTCTCTCGATAGGCCACAAGAATAAAAAGCATTCATCACTCACAACGTTAAAAATTAAGTTCCCAAAATCATTTTATTTTTTCCTTCTCCAACTTGTAATATTATCTGCATCTCACAAGTCCGGTTAAAATTTGAATTTATTATAAGTGTTTGGGTAGAGATTGGGAATGACATCAAGAAATGACATGATAGGCATTCGTGATCATGGCTTCATTCAATCCAATTCAGAACTCCACCACCACTATCTTGCTTATTACAGTTATTTTTACATTTCTACTGCACCATCTTCTATGTCCAGTTTCTTGTTTAATACAACCACAACATGCAATTCCTCCACCGGTAGGCTTCTAATCGATGTCATGGTTTTGTTGTCGTGTGTTGTTAAGAAAGGACTCAGTTGGGTTTTTCTGTGCAGGACCCTTTATATGAGGAGAAAACCAGATTAGGTTCAATGCCTCCTACTTGCCACAACAAGTGCAACCAGTGTTATCCATGCATGGCAGTGCAAGTTCCATCCTTGCCTAGCCATAACCGATTCTACCCAGCAGGTATTTCCGCAAGTGCTGCAATGCAACGCTTCTTTCTCCAAGGTAACAGGTACTCTAACTACAAGCCACTGAGTTGGAAATGTCACTGTGGTGACAACTTTTTCAATCCTTAGAAATTGTAACATGTACTCATGGAGATAGATTATTCTCACATTTGTAGAATGAGAATTGTTCCTCTTATTTTCCTTCTGATAAGTCACAGACAAAATTTATATAAATTTCTTTAGCTGTTTATGTTGTTCTTTTTGTAATAGAAGTGGAGTTTCATCTCATTACCAGGGGAAATTATTCTATAACAAATAATTATATGAAATATCAATGTGAAAGTCACTTAAAAAAAATGCAAATTACTTAAAAACTTGTATCTATGTTTTTTCCTTAAATTATTTCTGATATTGTTGTTGAAGGGGCAATGAGATTGCTTAGATTGTACCAAAAGGGTAATTTGTGTCAGCATTTATTGTGTGTATTGGAGTTTGGAATTGTACAGGATTTGTTAAGACCTGCTGTCCGCATTGTGTCTCAAATCTAAAGTTTATGAAAGTTTACATAGACTAGTTACTAATTTTGGTGTCTATAATAATCAAATAGGTTAATTGGAGAAATGTAGGAGTAGTACTTGTAATTGTAACAACTTACAATGATTTGCAGTTTTAATCCCATGTAAAACGTGGGATACATTTAGTTGATCTGATACCCAATATTATTTTTAGTAAGTTTTATATATGTATGACCCAAAAATAATTTCTGAACAAAATATATTCTTGAAAAATAAAAAGCAAAGAAAAAGAGCTGTATATTATAAAAGTTGAAGATGTAATATCAATGTTCTAATTTTTGTCAACACTAAGGTGTTTGGTCCTGTCTATGTGTCCAACTTTAGGACCTAACTGGACCTTTTCAGCTTGTCCGGATAAGGTAACTGTTAAATGTTCTAAAAACACACTTACCCTTATTTAAATATACATTATTAAAATATTATAGTTCATTGAATTTTTTGCAAGTATTATTATATCTTTATTCATTTCTATGTACACTTATCATATTGAAGTACAATGGTTAGTAATATTCTGTAGAACAATGACAGATAATACTTAGATTAATATCAGTTCCGACATTTAAATTATTTTAAAAATAAGAGTCAAAATAAATAAAAATTAAAGTTAAGTTTTTTTAATTATCACTGAATATCTTAAAAGCATCCATCGATATTACCATAAACTCAAATGTTTACTCCAATGTTATTCTATTGTGCAAATAGACTTTGGATAATGTGTGATAACGATTTTAATAAGTTGATATAAGGTTTAATTTTGTTATTTTTACATTGTTTTGTGTTAAAGGTTATCTAAAAGTAACTTAACACCTTCCTGCTGTTTGGGAAGAAGGAAATAATATATTGGAAATAATTTATGCACTTGAGGAAATAATCAAATAATACAACTAAAAGAAACAAATAGATCAGATCTTTTTAAGGAACAAATACATCATAGTTTTCTTTAAGAAACAGATAAATCAAATATTAGCAAATTTAGGATGATGAATTCCTTTTCATCAACTTTACAGTTAAAGGGGTCAAATTTCTGGAGTGTTAGACACACACAATTCTTTAACAGTTTTCTAAATGAGTTTTGTATAATTACCATGAACTTCATCCTGAAAAATAAAATTATCTCCTAATTAAATATTGCAAATCTCCTCATACAGTTTTTATGGTTAAAATTACAAATTTTTGCATACAATTTTTCTGATAAAAAATTACAAACTCTTTTCATTTCCCATACATTTATTAAATTTATTGAATTGTAGTGAAAAATACTCAAACTCGCTTTTTATTTTTTTAATAATTTCATGTCCTTCATTTTTCATATTACTCGGTTGCAAAATTTTGTGAACAATTAACTAATTATAAACTAATATAATTCTATTATACTATTATAATTCTAATAAAATCTATAAAATTATGAACAATTAACTAAAAAGTAGATTAAAAGAAATTTATTTTAAACATAAATATAACCAATAAATTATTTTTTGTTTGTTAGTATCCTTGAAAAAAAAATCTCTCACAAAACTAGAAAGAAAAAAAGATGTGTTTTATATAAATTATCTTTTACAAAATGGAATTTAAATAATGTGTTTTAATTTTTCTAACTTAACTAATTAAATAATGAAACATTTCCTTGAAACCAATTAGTATTTGAAAAAAAATCGTATCATATTATAAACTTGTGCAAATAAACATAAATACTAAAGAAACATAACTTTTTGATATAATTTCCATTTCATAAGTACTGTTTTTATTCGATAATTAACGATATCAAATATTAATTATATTATTTTTAAATTTAAACAACTTGCATTAAAAATTAAGAGCATACCAAACTCCTTATTTACTAACTATAAACATATTTTCTTAATTTATACCAGTGAAAAAAAAACTTTGTGGTTTTCTATGTTTAAAAAAAATAAAAAATAATTATGATGGTTATTTATATATATATATATATATATATTAAAAAAGTATAAAAAAATTATATAATATAATAAATAATTACATATTTTAAAATATTAATGACTATTTTTAAAATTTAAATAATTTATTTTACTTTTTATTTTAAAATATAATTAAAATATAAAATATATTTCCAAATCTCTTTAAATATTATTATGATAATAAGATATTTTTTCTGTTGTTCTTAATGTCTTTTTAATGCTTCAGTTACACAAAAATAATGTTATTTAAAAAACTACAGTCAAATAACTATAATAAAATTAGTGGTTTAATAAACTAGATTAAGCAGAATAAATGTTTGAATTCTATTATAATTTGAGCAAATGAGTTAGATGGAAGTATTTAAAATTATTTAAATTATTACTAATAAAATGTTTTATTTTAAAATATATTTTTTAATTTTATAAATTACAATTATGTTTAGCTTAAATAATCTTATTTATAAGTAATATATTTTCAAAAACTAATTTAAAATTATAATTCAGTTATTTTTTTTATGTAATTTAATTTCTTCTAAATTGGTTTAATTCAATTTTTTAATTATTAAAGAAAAAATCTACTAGTCATAATGCGTAGATATTTTTATATCAATGAGAAAAAATAAATAAAAAAAATCTCTTAGTTCAAACAATTTTTTAAAATTTCTCATATTATATGTTATTATAATGTGGAAAAGAAAAATCAATTATCATGTCTAATGATAAAACTAAATCGAAGGATTATTTGTTAACTTTCCTTTTAATTATATTTAGTTGTTGTTATTATTACAAATACAGAAAGAAAATATATTAGAAAAATAAGTTTATTATTTCAGTCAAATACAATTAAAAAGGATATATATAATTTATATATGCATATGTATATACACATGGACGTATAAAAAGTGGGTCAAAATATATAGAAAGTACATATATTTAGTTAAAAATAATTATATTTTTAAAATATTATTTTTTCATTTTCAATCACTGGTTTTAGTAAAAATATTTTAAAAACAAAGGTAATTATTTTCATTTATTTTACCTGACAAAATTATTGTTTAGTCCTACTTAGGATGAATAAGCATAAAAAAGTAAAGTTTTTAAGAAGTAAGTTAGTACAAAACCACTGCAACTTGCAAGCATATCACATATTCAAATTATTTATTGATAAGATTTTTATTTTTTAATATTATTTTATTATATTATATTTTTTTTATTTTGTGAAATTAAACTAAAATAAAAGAGATTTGTTCCCTCCATCAATTTCTTTTTCTCATAATAGAAAAGAAGTGAAAAACCCTATTCTCTTCTCTCCTCCTCTCCTCTCCTCCGCGTCTCTCTGCAACTGTGAAGTGTAACACTCATGGCGACGGCTTCACATGCTCGAGCTGTGAAGTCTCTCAACAAGTCCTCTGGTCGAGGCCGTTTTGTCGTAAGCTTCCTCTCACTTTCTCTCTGCAGTCGTTCGTGAGTCTTTTTTTTTTTTTGCTAAAACCCTAAACCATGCCGTTGTTAGGATTTACTTTATTTTTGAATTGATAAAAACGTTGTCATAATGTTCCTGAAGGTTACCTTGAAAAGTTGTTCTCTGTATTCTATGTTGTTTTGTGTTTTTTGCTCGACATTTTTTTTCTGATTTTGAAAAACATTGAATGTACAGTTCAAGACATTCTCCGAGAGAGTAGATGAGATTGATATCAATGTATATCGAAGTCTCGACAAGGTCAAAGCCGAGCCATCTGAGGGTTCATTTTTTAGAGACTGCCTTATTGAATGGAGGGTATGTTTTAATTTAAAGTTCCTGTCTGTTTTGCTTTCCTCATCAAACACTTATTTTGTTTATTTGCCTATGCTGAACCTTATTCTGCTGTTATGAGCAGCTAATGACTTTAAGACAGATGATAAGGAGTTGCATTGCAGGCTAACCTGAATTGATTCTTGTTGAATAAAAAATGTGTACAGAGAAAAAAGTTGCAGATTTTTGTTATTAGCATGGTAGTCTACTCCGTTCCGGTCAATCTTCATATTTATTTTAATTTGTCAAAATACAGGAGTTGAACACCGCCGAGGATTTCATTTCATTGTATGAACGGATTATGCCTTATACCCAAACATTGCCCCTTCTGCTGTTGCACAAGGAATCTTTGATCTCAGAGCTTCTTTCTAGGTTGCACATTAAAGCAAGGCTATCCCTTGATGCAATTCTCAGGTCTGCGAATGCCAGTCTTTTTCAAGGATTACTTCATTTTTGCGTGATTTGGAATTGTAGTGTTTTATATGTTAAAGTGGCAACAATGAATATATCATATTACTATGTTTTGAAAATGTTGACCACAGTAACTTGTGATTGTGGCTACTATTTTGCATTCATTCATGCTAGTAACAACAGTTTGGTGCATTCCTGACTTTCATTAAGGACCAATTATTAGTTTGAGCATCATGTACACATTGATTGGTTCGTTTAGAATTTTTGAGAGGTTGAATTCAGTTGTGAACGTTGTTGATCTTGTTAGTATTGGAATGTAGTTGTATAATTATTCTGTTCTAATTACTACATACTAAAGTAAATATTAAATAGTATTATTTTTTATGTATTATGATTTATACCAGTATTATAGCTTGGTCAGAGCAGCGGGTTAATGTATCACTGGTTGAGTCAAGTGTTTCATTGGTCAAATTGTATGAACCAATATATATATATATATATATATATATTAAAATTTCCAAAAATTTCACAACTTGTAAATTTCATACTTCTAAAAATTTTAAAAAATTATTCTAATCCCATAGCTTAAAAATCTCAGAAAATTCACAACATACTGGTTCACTTGAAAATTTTCCACCCTGACATGTCTGGCCAGTCAGTTCACACCGTTTCTATGACACCTCCAATCCAACAACAAACACAAAACCATTATATCAGTGGTTCCTCCTCTATAGCATCTCCAATCCAACAACCAACTCGAACCTATTATGTCAGTGGTTCTTGATCAAACTGGTTCAATTGGCTGGTTTGAGCTCTTGTAACACTGATTTGTACTAGCTGGTAACAACTGGGTAGCCTTGAACTTGGTTAATTAATGGCTGGTTGTTTCTTTTTTCAGTTATTTTTTCTAGTGTTCTATTCTTTGACAGCTGCTGCCGATAAATCTCAAGGCTTTGTTTTTACAGGTTAATTGCTGCTTTATCTAGGGATCTCCTTGAGGAATTTGTTCCGTAAGTTGCTTAACATTTTGACCAGATTTGGCTCTCTTGAGTTTCTCTATGTCAATTTCCAAATCTTGCATAGCACTTGCAAATTATATTCTAATGAGCTCATGGTTTTTTATTCATTATGGATGTGGGTTTTGCTAGGTTATTGCCAAGAATTGTTGAATCTTTAGTATCTCTTCTTGAGAATGGTGGTGATAGGGAGCCAGATATCATTGAGCAGGTATATTCTATGATTTTGGAAAATGTTATTATGGGGCCATGTTGTTCCTTTCTTCTTTGGTAGTTTCTTTAGTTCAGTGTGATTTTTTAAAATGTTTGTTTCTATACAGATATTCATGTCATGGTCCTACATCATGATGTATCTGCAAAAATATCTAGTACGCAACCCATCAGAGGTGCTCAAGTGAGTGATTGAGTTTTGCTGTTGTAGTTTTTATTTTTTTCTTTCTGAAATTAACTATTCTGCAACCCTAAAATTCTTTGGAATGTGTAAGCTGACCTGCACCATTTTGTTAAATCTGAAGGATTAATTTAATTTGCATTAGATTGGATATGGACTAGGACTAACTACTTATACTAAGTTTATCTCATTTGATCAGAGAGTTTTGAGAGTAACCTTCCCTTTCCTTCATTGGGTATTTTTATAATTTATTATTGTAATATAATTTTTAGATTTCTGAATGAGCAATTTTGTGATGAAGCAGAAAGCAAGTTGAAGCATAAATCCTAGAAACTGTAATTTGTATAGAGCAAAATTGAGACTTCAATGTAAGTTTTTGTCTGACTAAAGTAGTAAAATCTTAATGTAGTCTGAAGAGACTTGGTGTGCAAACATCAAATGGCCCCTAATTTAAGCTACAGACTACAACAGCCATAAAGTGGTAACAGAATCTGAATATTGAATGTAAAACAAAATAGACCGGCTTTAGTATTGATTATATTAGTATGCTTGTCTTCGAAGAAGCTGTACATGTATATTAACAATATAGAACTGTTAACTAGAAAAAACAAGATTAGTAAGTGTTGAAAGAAGCTTAAAGTACTGTCTTTGATCTAGTGACGTGTTTTGGCTCTAGAAGAGGGAAGAGGAATTGTGTAGTTTGAAAAGGAGCGAAAGCATTTCAAGCAGCTGAAGCATAAAACTTATGTTAAACCTATGTACTTTTAGCAATAAATCCTCATACACAAAAGCAGCACAAACTTCATTGCACGACTGGTTATGTCATTCCTTTTTTTTTTTGGGTACTTAAGACTAAGAATATGATAAAAAGGGCTTAAGAGATTTATCATCTCTTAGCTGATCCATGTTATTTATAGAAGAAAACTACATCAAGAATACAAGAGTTTTACAAGATAAAGGCAAGACCTATGTAATTAATGCTAATAAGCAAAACATCTTTTTTAGGACAATCAACATTAGAATATCCAGAAATTTGGGTATCCCCTTTATCTTCACATTACAAACCTTGTCTTGGAGCCTTTTTGAGGTATATTAAGATGAGGAATATAGCATTCCAATGATTAGTAAAAGGATTTTTCATAAACCAACACACAATACCAACTGCAAAGGATAGATCAGGTCTAGTAATGGTGAGATAAATAAGCCTCCCAACAAGTCTTCTATATCTCTTTGGATCAGAGAGACGTTCACCCTGATTTGCCATTAATTTTAGATTTGGATGCATAGGGCTATTTACTGGTCTACAGTTAGTCATGCCTGGTTCTTCCAAGACATTTAAATTATATTTCCTTTGAGAAACTACAATGCCTTCCTTTGATTTAGCCACTTCAATGCCAAGAAAATATTTTTGACATCCAAGCTTTGGTCTGAAAGTGATTGTGTGGCGAAAAAGGTTGGTTTGTGTGGCGGCGCATGGAGCAAAATTAGCTCAAAGAGATGCTCCATATTAGGTGGCGACCGAAGAAAATTGTGACGGCGGCAATGGGTAGTGGCGGACGACAGATTTAGCCTTCACCAGAAGAGACGTTCCAAATTCGGTGGCAACTGGAGAAAATTGTGAAAGCAGGGAACAATAGTGGACGATGCAGACATGTATACTTCACCAAATAAAACTAAGACAGGCAAAGCAGAATCGATCCACTTTGATACCAACTTACGACTGAGAATATGATAAAAAGGGCTCAAGAGATTTATCATATTGAAGCTGATTCATGTTATTTATAGAAGAAAATTACATAAGCAAAATAACTTTTTTAGGACATAATACTTAACCTATCTAAACAAGTTACATGGGTCATATAGCTTTTATAGACTCAATTATTCTCATGCCCATCGGTTGGAAGTGTGTGCAAATGAGAAAGACTGCCATTTCACCAAAATTTTGAAATTATGGCCACCATGCTTACATCCATTTCTGGGAAAGTTGTGTTTTACCCTTTTATTTTGCAATCATGCACTCAAGCACACGATCATATTATCTCTAAGGGTACTAAGGTAACATTGCTAGGGTCTAGGAATGGAAAATGGATGTTCCATCAAGGGTTTTTAAGGGAACTTTGAAACAATTATCCTGACTAGTTAGATAGGCTTGAAGGGCAAATGTTTTTTTTTTGTATATATATATATGTTTATTGTTTATTTAGCCTACAATCAGCAGCTGAATTAAAAATCTAATTTTTCTAACTTTGGAGTTGTGTTTCTTGACTTCAATTTTCAAGGGTCACCTTAAAACTGAGGTATTATCCTAAAGAATATGTTCAACAATTCATGGCAGAAGCTATGTCATTTGTTTTGAGGAATGCCCCAGACGAGCAGCTCGAAAGAGGTATTCATGCCGTTGACTACTTTTTGTTGTGGCTACTTTGGTTTCCCCATTTTCTGTATTGTCTTCTGTATTTTTAACCAGTTCTCCTGATTTTCTTGGTCTTGCCAATTAAATTGCTTTCTTTTTAAATCTCTCTCTCTCTGTATTATGTTAATTTGTTTGAGTGATTGCAAAACTTGTAATTATTTTTATGGGTCAGGAATCAGAAGAGTAATTGATGATGCAGTGAAAAAGCCATCTCTATGTAGAGAATCAGGTGTCACGGCATTGCTTTTTAATATTATGAAAGGTTACACATCCAGGTTCCATTCAAAAGCAGAGCGAGTGTTACAATTGTTGATCAGTGAAGCAATTTATACTATTGGTGATAAAGCTAACCAAGGTAAGCCTTTTTTCTTGTTATATACTCAAGCATTTTTAATGTTGTTAAGGTAATCGGTAATCGATTGTAGCATGCATTTTTCCTTTTCTCATTATATATCAACTGTTTTCACTTAGTGGGATAAGCCTTTTGTTGTTATATCTCGTAAGTTTCTCTATAATCTTTATTAAAACTTGTGGGATTCTCGTGACAGGTGATTTTCTCTTTTAGGCGAGTTATGTTTCCTATACAGTGGGCTATTGGGGTATAGCTATGTGTAGATATTATGATTATATGAGAAAGCTATCAAAATAAACAACCACGCTTAAAAAAAAAGGATTCTTCGTTACCTATTATCTTTTTTCTTCCAACAAAAAAATAAAATGAAATTATCCTAATTTTCGAACAAAACATCAATCTATGTTTAATTCGAATCGAAATTCAAATTGGATTTCGAATTTTTAATTTCGATTTTTTTTTCTTAAAGTAGTCATTTTAGCAGTCGACTCGCTTTTTTCAAATTGTTTTTCGTTATTAAGAAAAGGTAACGAAGATAAAATACGAGCTTGTTTTATAGCAATTGTAATTAATCGTTGTTGTTTTAAGGTCAATCTATTTACGCGTCTAGATCGATTTGTTATGCACTGTACAACATTGTTTCTTATCACTGCTTCCTGCTTCTTTTTCAGATTCAATGACCGTTCTGAAAATTGTTAAATCTGTCTTCAAGAAACTATGTGAGAAGATGGAGTCTAAGGAGTTGAATTTGGTATGGAATTGTTTATATAAGGAAGCGGATGAATGTCTTAATACTGGAAATATCAGGCACCTAAGACATATTTTATCAGTACTTGTGTCAGCTATAAAGATACAAAATGGGCAAAAAGTGTCTGGTAAGTCGAATACCTCATGTTACCAAACTTTTCTTTTTGGTTATTGAGCTAAGTTGAGCCAGTTGACAATGATAATAAACTTTTGTGGTTTAATAGCGAGCTAATCATAAACTTGTATTGATCAATACATTAAATTTTAAGTTTGTTCAGCGAGTCTGCCATAATGTTTTTCTTTTCTTTTTATTATTTATGTTTTTGGTACTATCGGGAAGGAGCATGTGCCTAATCCCTTAGGTCCTCGAAATGTATGGTTTATCCCTTTCCACAAGGTAGGCTTATCGGATCTGAACTGAACCTTTTGCTCCTTTTAAGACTACAATTTTGCCTATTAGTGTCCAACTCCTATAAGGTGGCTTTTGATCATCTATTGTATTCTTTTGGTTGGAGAGTGGATTGTGTTATCAATAAATTTTTACCTTAATGTAATGTTTTTGATGTAGGGATAGTGCACGTTTTCTTCAGTATAGAAAGTTGCCCGAGTTTTTGATATGCTTTTTCATTGATTTTAATAACATTTACATTTGGCAGATTATAAGCCTGTCTTGGAATTATCTCTACGGCTTGTGCAGACATTTACCAGACCTTATGGAGTTATTGATTCACAAGATATACATTTAGTTGTTGATAGAATTTTGAAATTAATGTTGGCCATTCTCAAAGGACTCTGTAATTGCAATACCTCAATGATATCAGAGTGTGCTCTCCAGTGGGCTCCAATTTTTAGATCATCTCCAATTTTTAAATTAGGAAGCTCAAGGTAATTACTGCAACAGTGCAATTGCAATATTGGCATTCTCTTTAGATTGTTTCTATACCTCTTGACATGTTTGAGCTTGGGTTCCAGTTTCCTGTGTTTCATTGGAAAACTGCTGCAGGAGGATCTTTGTTTGCTTCATTTCAGAAGTAATGTTATAAGGTAACCTCATAATTCAGCGTGCCTTTGCATGATCAAATTGTTTATATTACTTTACATATATAAATATTTGACTTCTATGACTTGATTTTAGTGCAATGAATGATTTGATGGAGATTTCAGAGGAAGAGGTCATACATTTGTTACAGTCTTTCTGTGACAAAGTGCAATTAGACATCCGTAACTCACACTTCATCGATGGAACAAGTGAAGAAGCACAGCTGACTAGAATATGCAATCTTTTGCAAGAGATAATCAGCCGTTTGAAGGGAAAAATAAACGATATTGCTTGTGCTAATGTATTATGTCAAATTGATGAAGGAATGCTGGCACTTCTGTGGGGAGCTGTTAGCTGCTATTCTCATATGTCCATTGTTGGTGGCAATCCATCCTTGATGGTGGAGCTCATGGATGATCTAGATCATCTTCTGACTGTTAAAGCTGGTATTCCTTCATTATTGCATTGTTTCTAATATGATTTTCTGATGAATAATTGTGTAAAAACTCATGTATAGGCTATATTAAAGCTGGTATTCCTGTGTTCAACTAGATTGAGTTTTCTGTCATAATCTGAGCTGGAACAGACCATATTAAGCATGAAAATATAAGCCAACACCGCATGTCCGAGAAGAGGATTCTACTCTTCTGAAATAGTCCTTGTTCTATTACAACAGCTGGCTTCTGTCTCTGTTTTCAGTGCACTATTTTTCCTCTCCTGAAGTGTTGTTACTTGGTGGTGAATCTGGTTGGGTCTTCCATGGGGACTTGATTCGATGCTTGCTGTTGTTCATATTGGTTGACCATGGAGAAAACCCTCTTTGCGGGAGGCTAAGGATCCATAAGAAGCCCTTGATATGGAATGACTGTAAATCTCTCATTGAACCCTTTGAGGAAGTGCTGGATGAAGTTCTGGTTGTGATAAATCTTTGCTGTGCAGTTACACAAAGTTATAGGGTGATAGTTGTCTAATTCTTACCGAATATTTGACTTTTGTGTAGTAGTCTGTCACAGTGAAAGTCCCTGTTTCAGGCTATACACCTCTTCCTAAAGTTCTGCTATGCGGAGCAAGTCTCCTTGGGAAATCCACTCTTTAAGTTCATTCCAAATATCATCAGCTTGATCTAAGTGAGTATATGATGCTTTAAAAGATGGATGGAGAGTGGGAATTTATGAGCCATGACATGATCAGAGTGTTGTAACACTCCCAGGTGCATTCTAATTGACCTGGACTATGAATGGTTGTTGTGCTGGAGTGACAATGATTGAGGTAGGGGTCTCACTTGGATGAATATAGAAGTGACATGATGGATTCTGGCTTGCATCTTGCATGGTGATTTGATTGGTGATGATGACAATGTGCAGTGTATCAGCAGAGCTCCTGGTAGGAGCTTTGATACCATATAAGAAATTTTGATAAAAGGGGACAATATGATGAAAAATACTCTGTATATTCTCATTGATGATGACAAAAAAATATATCTATATATATACACATACAGCAGAATGGAAACTGCACATGAAGCATAACAGAATTGGGAAAACAGCACACTGAAAACGGAGGGAGGAGCCAGCTGTTGTAACAGAATTAGGACTATGTTTGAAGAGTAGAATGTTTTTGGGGCTGTTGTGTGGGCTTATTTTCTGATAGAACTGGAATGGACCATATTAAGAATGAAATTATCTGGTTGAGTTTACACTTGGGATTATTGTATTTGTTAATATTATAATTATTTTTCTATTTTGTGTATGTTATGCTGTTGAATTCTGTAGGTAATAAAAATAGAAAGTATTGTTTCTTATATTTTGTTTATTTTTGTGTTTTGCTTGCAGGTTATATTGGAGATATGTCTAAAAAGGCCTTGGAAAGCATTATAGGTGCTGCATTAAGTTCTTACAACAGATTGTACAACGACAGTTTCTGTGGAGCTGATGAAACTGGGAAGTTTTTAAGTCTTGCAAAACGATATAAGTCATCTCCACCAGTGTTGTTGGCTGTTGCTGGTTATTTGGAATTCAAGTATGGGTAGGTGAACATGTGTTAAAAGTTAATTGCATTTAGACATTTCTTCTTGTTTTCCACTCAAGTATAGACCAAATTTGGTCTTTAAAGTAAAACCCAAGTCAATTTAGTCCTTAAATTTGTAAATCTAGTTCCTAAAATCATCAAATATCAGTCATTTTAGTTTATGCTTTAGTATTTTCGCTGTTTGGTAGTATCAGGGACTACAATGTATGCTGTTCGGTAATTTCAGCTACTAAAATGGTTTGGTGTTAATTAGTGGTCCAATTTTGTCTACATGTTAGTTAGTAATAACTCTTGTGTAACTCTCTCCCTTTAATATCACAGTTCTTCATTGGAAGACAATGGGCGTAGAAGTTATCATCCAGAGCTTGAAGAAAAGATCGCAGATGCAGTGACAACTTTTTCTGATAATTTGTATCACTCAGACAAGGAGATTCGTATTTCAACTCTAAAAATACTTTGCCACTATAAGCCTTTAGTTTGGGAAAATTCTTCAGTGGATCATCCAGCTGATAAGAAAAGGAAAACTGAAGTGATTTCAACTTCCAATGCTGATTGCACAGAAAATAATGTATATACCTTTTAAATAATGTTGCATTTTTTTAACTTAAGCTTTGGTATGTTAGTGTGTATTTCTCTGAAATGACAGGCTCTGCTGTTGCTACTTTCCCTTGAAACAACTCCTATTTCAATTTCTACGAGCAGAAGCATTCAGCTATTGATTTCCAAGATACAGATGGAACTATCTGCTGGAAGGATTCCAAATGTTTATGTGCCTCTGGTTTTGAATGGATTGTTGGGTGTCTTGAATAATCGATTTAGCTACCTATGGAATCCTGTATTAGAATGTATTGCTGTTTTGATTAGCCTACATCTTTTACTTATATGGGATAGTCTTGTTCATTATATAGAAAGGTGTCAAGAAATATTTCTTACCCGTTGTAACTTGCACGGGAGTGACAGTGGTGCATCGTTTGATCATCCAGCTGGTATGTTTGAACTTCATTGACACTGTACATAACATTTCTCATTCCTCCCCCATTTATTGTGTATAAGATGTCCTAGGTGTGAAAGATGGACACTATTTTATATATAATTGGTAATTGATTGGTGAGTTTGACTTGAGCTGAATATATTCTGTGAATTTATATGTTTGCATTTACTTGAGTTGGTAGTACCTTATAAAAAAAAGGATATATGTTAAACATTGTATTTTTTATGTTAAAAAAATTGAAATTCATATCCTTAAATAATACCAATAAAAATCATAATAACATGATTTTTAATTGTTTCTGTTTTTAGGTGGGTGTGATGTAATAAAAGGTTACCATTTAAGCTAGTTTATTGAGATTATGTTAATGATTTGCCATCCTGCAGGCTTTGTAATCAAGTTGATTTTTCTTCTCAGGTCTACTTGATTGTTTCAAAAAATATTTCTGTCATGCATCTGATAGCACACCAACTGTAACGATATTAGCTTTATTGCTGCAAGTTTTGCAAAAAATTTCAACTGTTATTGAACCCCGCTCTCGGCAATTCATTCCTTTATTTTTGAAGTTTTTGGGCTACAACACTCTTGATCTTGCAAGGTAAGTATTTGCTGTATTTTATCCCCTTCATGATACATGACTTCGAACTTTGGTAAACCTTATAAAAGTTGACCTAAATTAGCATACTTGACTAATTTTTTCCTTTGCAAATGAAATTGCAGTGTGGGATTGTTTGATTCTGTTTCTTGTGAAGGCAAAGAGTGGAAGACAGTCTTAAAAGAATGGTTAAACTTGTTGAAGCTAATGAAAAACCCCAAGTCATTTTACTGTAGCCAGTTTCTTAAGGAGATTCTGCAGCATAGGTTGATGTGCAATTTGATTATTTATCTTTTAGATTCTGCAATGTTTTATTTATCAGTTACCTTTATAAACTTATCTAGTGGTCTCATATTTTAAACATAGTTTTTTTGTATCCTTCTTGTTTTTGGGTATTTGGCAGGCTTTTAGAAGAAAATGATCCTGAAATACAGATGAAAGTTTTGGATTGCCTGTTAATCTGGAAGGATGATTACATTTTACCATATATTGAGCATTTGCGAAACTTGATTAGTTCCAAAAATTTAAGGGAGGAATTGACAACATGGAGTTTGTCGAGAGAATCTGGAATAATTGAAGAATGCCACCGGGCTTATCTTGTGCCATTTGTTATCCGGCTTTTGATGCCAAAAGTAAGAAAGTTGAAAGGACTTGCATCTCGAAAGGTATACTCACTTTGAGTATCTTGAGGTTGTTTTATATTTATGTTATCCTATTTCTTTGATTTGCCATAGTTTTTTTATTTGCCTTTTACTTTGTAGACTAATGGCTTGTCATCTTATTTTCAGAAAGCAAGCATTTGTCACCGGAAAGCAATTCTGAGTTTCATAGCTGGACTTGATGTCATTGAGTTGCCTCTTTTCTTTGCACTACTAATAAAGCCCTTGCAAATAGTGAAGAAAACAGATGGGCCGGCTAACTTGTTTTGGACTTTACCTACAGGTTCCATTAATGAATTTCAGGATGCTGCTTTGTTGGAATATTTTACCTTGGACAATATAGCAAATCTGTCCTGGAAAAAGAAATATGGTTTTCTGCATGTGATTGAAGACATTGTTGCGGTTTTTGATGAATTGCATATTAGGCCATTCCTTGATCTACTAGTGGGCTGCGTGGTCCGGTTATTGGAGAGCTGCACTTCAAGTCTTAATGCAAATTTTAACAGGCTTCCTTCAGAGCAGCACAATTGTAGTGCTAGCTCAAACTCTATTGGGGAGGATAGTGTGCTAACAGATCAAATCCAGGTAATATTATGTTGCTGATTCAATATTTTGTGCAGTGAACTATCTTAATGAACTTGAGAATGAAATGAATGTTTCAGGGCTGATGTTGGCATAAATAATGACTAGCACTTGCAATTGGCGAGTTTTAATAAAATTAACTTTTTATATATAGTCTATAATGTTGTGCAGTGAACTATCTTAATGAACTTGAGAATGAAATGAATGTTTCAGGGCTGATGTTGTCATAAATAATGACTTGCACTTGCAATTGGTGGGTTTTAATAAAATTAACTTTTTATATATGGTCTATAATGTCGCTTGGAGATCCTAAATCAACCTTGCGAGTGAAATGAATGTTTCAGGGCTGATGTTAACGTAAATAATGACTAGCATTGGCAATTGGCGTGTTTTAATAAAATCAACTTTTTTATATATACTCTATAATGCCTGTTAGAGATTTCAAATCAACTAGAAATATGTTTAAGTTATAGTATAAGTGGGTATAAATCTCGTAGCAAGTTGGTTTTGTAGGGTTGATGTATTCTTAAATCCATTCTCTAAGAATGTCTTTTTTTATCAATCTTTGTGTATGTTTCAGTGTCAGTGATCGATGTTTTCCTGTGTTGCTTGTTTTATTTATTTTGTTTCCTTCTTGTTGCTTGATGGCAAGCCAAACATTGATGAGCTACTGGGTGGAATCATAATTTTCCCTTTTTATGATCTTTATTGTGTGTTTTATTCAATATTCTTGTTTTTAATTTATCTGTGCAGATCAGTTGTACTTTGAATCAGCTGAAGGATATGAGATCTCTATGCCTGAAAATTATTTCCCTTGTACTCAACAAGTACGAAGATCATGAATTTTGTTCTGATTTCTGGGACAGATTCTTTTCTGCTGTAAAACCGCTGATTGATAAATTCAAACAGGAGGCTGCTAGTAGTGAAAAACCAAGTTCTCTGTTATCTTGCTTTTCAGCAATGAGTGCAAACAATAAACTGGTAGCACTATTATGCCGGAAAGAAAATCTCGTGCCTGATATATTCTCCATTATCTCCGTCAATTCAGCTTCTGAAGCTGTTATATATTGTGTTTTAAAGTTTGTTGAAAACTTGTTAAGCCTTGACAACCAGTTTAATGATGAAGACAATGCTGCTCAAAGAGTTTTACTTTTAAATATTGAAGTGCTGATGGACAGCATGTGCTGTTTATTTGGAAGAGATAATGCAATCAAGAGGTATTCTAGTTCTGTTTGTTTTAGCTCTCACTGCTTGTTGCATAATGCATTTGTCAGTTTCTAGTGCACTGAGGTAAAGCAGCAGAGTGAGTGCACTCAATCAGATTATTTAACCAAAAACAAGATTAAGTACAGACATATTTAGGAAATGTGTGGACATGATAATTTTATCATATGAAGAAAACATTTTTTGTGTGTAAAGAACACGTGTTGGAAAATGGGGACTTCAATACTTAATGTTTTGCACTCTTTTATTCTTGAGCAGAAAGCTGATCAAATCTCCTGGGGAGACAGTGATAAGAATTTTCAAATTTTTACCGAAGTACATCAGGGAGGCAGAGTTGGCAAAGCAGTTTGTGGACATATTGCTTGTGTTTATGGAAAAGAAAACTCAAAATTCTGGTGAGAGAATATTTTATATCCACACTAGTCTGTTTTCATACATTTCAATTTTTACAACTTAATTTCAGCATTACTATTGAAACTCTTGTATGTTTATATTATAGATGTCTGGGTTGAAGTTTTGCAAGTCATTCAAAACATTTTACCAACACTAGGACATGGAAGTACCACTAAAATTCTAAGTGCTGTTTCTCCATTATATATTTCGGCTGAGTTGGATATGCGTATGAGAATATGTGATCTTCTTGATGCTCTTGTAGCTTCTGATGCATCTATACTCTCGGTGGTAATCCCTGTTCTTTTGTCTCCCTTGATCCGTGCATGATACTTTGAACAATCTTTCTTTAATTTCTCTCTGTTATTTCATTGGGATGCAGGCAAAACTTCTCCGTCAGCTGAATACAACATCTACTTTGGGCTGGCTTGATCATGATGCTATTTTAGATGCTTACAGAATCATTAATATTGATTTCTTTAGAAATGTTCAAGTGGAGCAGGCATTACTTATTTTATCACATTGTGTGCATGACATGTCATCAGAAGAAACAACTTTTATGTGTAGCGCGCTTAGCTCATTGCTGTCTTTTGTTGATTTTTCTGCCCTCATCCTTCACCAAGAAGGAAACAGTGAAGAACATATGTCAGTGATGAAAAACATTGGTACTTGTTGGACAAAATCTTGCATCCAGCGTGTAGCAAAGAAATTTCTCTTGAAGCATATGGCAGATGCGATGGATGGATCACTTTCAGTTATAAAGGTGTTTGTTAAGCGTCTGTCGTAGATCCTTTTTAAGTTAGTTACTGTATCATAGTTATACGAAGTTCAGGCATACGCATGCATATAGTTGTACCGTGCTTTTTCCTGTGTCTATCTTTGTGGCACTAGTCTGTCTCACATATAAGTTGGCAATCTGTTGCCATTCCTAATTTTTAGCACGGTTTCATCACTAATTTTTAAGTTTTGGTTACTATATCTTGGTCATACAAAGTTCAGGCATATATGTGCATATAGTTGTATTGCACATTTTCCTGTCTCCGTTTGTGGCACGAGTCTCTCACATGTAAATAGGCAATTTATTGCCATTCCTAATTTTTAGCATGGCATCATAGATCATTTTCAATTGTTAGTTTCTCTACCCTAGTTATATGAAGTTTGGGCATATATGTGCCTATAGTTGTATTGTACAGTCTCCTATCTCTCCCTTTGTGGCACTACTGTGTCTCACATATAACTGCACAATTTGTTGCCATTCCTAGTTTTTATCATGGCAAGGATAATGGGAACGGTAAACTTTTAGAAACGAAACTAGTTACAATTTGAAAATATAAACCTAAATTTTAAATAAGTAGTCCTTTATGTTTATACTAGTTAATGTTGTTGCAGGGATGGATAAAATTGTTACATCAAATGGTGTTGAAGCTTCCAGAAGTGTCAAACCTTCAATCACTTATGGTCTTGTGCAGCGAGGATGGTGAAGTGATTTTTTTTGACAATTTAAGTGACTCAGTGGTATGTTTTTGTTTCGAACATTTCATGGTTATGTTTTTACCGTCATTATTTTCTAACGAAACAACTTTCTTCTGCCTATGCTTATTGTAATCAGAAACACTACCAACTTAAATTCTTAAGAGTTGAGTTTTACTCTGAGGACTGTGTTCTGTTAGTAAGATAGAAGTAATCTGTAACTGACTCACTGTTGACAGTTTGCTACTCTGTTTGTTCCCTTCGGTACAGCTATAGAGTTTTAATATGTGTAATATAGAAACATATAAACATTGTTTCTTCATAACCCAAAGGGAGAAATCCTTCTTTATGAATTGTTTTAAAAAAGTAATGAGATTGATAATGTTATTCCTATATTTAAATAATATAAAGTAATTTGTGATGACAATGATTTATAAATCTTTATTTCGGTACTGTTTAACAATGTGATTTTAATTTTGATCTGTACAATTGCAGTTATATATTTATCATGTTTTATGAACTTTTATATATTTTTAAGTATGTATCTTGTACGTATCATATTGTATTATTTTTACAATAAGCGTATTGGATACACATAGTTTTCGATGTGTATTGTATATGTGCATCATAGCTCTGAACACTCGTAATTGTTCTATTAGGATTTTGTTTGAATGACAATTCTAATTTATAACTAACTCAATTAGTTAAACAATTGCTAACCAACTCACAAGTCATGTTACATTTTTTGGGTTACGATATTTTGTTACCTATATTGATGAATAAGTCAAATATACTTATGTTTATTTAATGAAGATAAATCAAGTACCCAAATATCAAGATATTATGATGTAGATTGGGCAAGGTCTCCAGTATAGATAGACGTTCCTCTATTGGATATTGTGTTTTTGTTAGGAGGAAAATTATCTCTTGGAAAAACAAGAAACACTATGTAATTGCTTGATCAAGTGTTGAAGCTATATAGGGCAATGGCATCACTCGTAAACTTGTGTGGAATAAACAAATTCTACAAATAGATATTGACTGTCATTTTGTTAGAGAAAAGTTGTCCAGTGAGTGTGTTGGCTCCAATGATAAACTTGGGACATTTTGACAATCCTTGAGAGGAGCATGGATTCATTTTTTATGGTCCAGGCTTTGAACATTCAATTTGTATGCTCCAGTTTGAGTGGCAGCATTAGAATAGTTTATATTATCTCCTGAGTATTCTAGAATCCTATTGGAAATTTCTTTCTCTTTCGTTAAGCTTCTGATCTTTTGTTATATATATATATATATATGAATCTGAATCAGTAGAGAGATCCAAGTTAAGATTTCTCAAGCTCTTCTCCTCATATATACTCTTTCAAGTGGTAGTCTATTATTTCCCTTCTATACAATATACAGCCGAGTCTCATCTTTGTAAATGGGTTTTTCATTCTTTCTAAATTTAAAATTCTCATTCTTTGTTTCTCTAGAACTCCAAGAATTATTGTTATTCATTTGTTAGTTCTCTAGTTCTGCTGTAGTAATTTAAATGCTTGCAGAGTGCCTCATGTGAGTACATTTGATGTTGCAGATACGTAAGAGAGTTAAAGCGTTGTCATGGTTTCGGAATGTTGTCAACGTGAACAAGCTTTCAGAGGTAGTAACTTTATCCTTTCAAAAGGAAGCATTTTTCCTAGATATAGAAACTTAATTATTTTATTGTTTACCTCCAGTTCATCACTGAGAAAGTATTCATGCGACTCTTCTTCAACATGTTGTTTGATGAGAAAGAAGAAAAGGCAGAACATATGAAAAATGCATGCATAGAGACAATTGCTTCTGTAGCTGGTCAGATGGGATGGAAATCATACTATACATTATTAATCAGATGTTTTCGAGGTGCATCTAGTAGTCCAGATAAACAGAAACTCTTTATACGCCTAATTTGCTGTATCTTGGATAAATTTCACTTTTATGAACATCCTTATAATAATAAAGAGCCTAAAGAATCTTTGGATGGGGTTTCTGACATAGAGATGATTGATTCTGATGTGAACAAAGAGATACAGACATGCCTAAATAAAATTGTTCTTCCAAAGATACAAAAGTTACTGGATTCTGAATCTGAAAAGGTCAATGTAAATATCAGTCTTGCTGCGCTGAAGCTACTTAAATTACTTCCTGGAGATGTGATGGACTTGTATCTTCCAACAATTGTTCATCGTATATCTAACTTCTTGAAGAGCCATCTAGAAAGCATCCGTGATGAAGCTAGGTCTGCATTGGCCACTTGTTTGAAAGAACTTGGATTGGAATACTTGCAATTCATTGTCAAGGCTTTGCAATCTACCTTGAAGCGTGGATATGAACTTCATGTCTTAGGATACACACTTAATTTTATTTTGTGCAAGTGTCTTTCATCTCCAGTTGTTGGAAAGATAGATTACTGTTTGCAGGATCTGCTTTCTGTGATAGAGAATGACATTCTTGGAGATGTTGCCGAGCAAAAGGAGGTTGAAAAGATAGCTTCAAAAATGAAAGAAACAAGGAGGAAAAAGTCATTTGAAAGCTTGAAATTGGTGGCCCAAAATGTAACATTCAAAAGCAATGCCCTGAAGCTCCTTGCACCAGTGACTTCTCATTTGCAGAAGCACATCACACCAAATGTAAAAGGAAAATTGGAAAATATGTTACATCATATGGCTACTGGTATTGAAAGTAATCCCTCTGTAGATCAGACTGATCTATTTATATTCATTTATGGCATTGTTGAAGATGGATTGAAAGACGAAATTGGTTGGCATGAAAATAAGTTGTTGAAATTGAAAGATAAAGATAGCTGTGTTAAAACAAAAAGAATTTCTAAAGGCAATGTTTCTAAGGGCTTGTTGTGTTCACACCTTATTACAGTGTTTGGTCTCAGAATATTTCATAAACGTATGAAGAGTATGAAACAGCATGTAAAGGATGAAAATATTTTATCCTTATTAGACCCTTTTGTCAAGCTTTTATGTGATGGCTTGTCCTCTAAGTATGAAGATATCTTGTCTACTTCCCTTGGATGCCTTGCTATACTGGTAAAGTTGCCTTTACCATCCCTTCAACAACATGCTGAGACATTAAAGGCTTCTCTGTTGGATATTGCCCAGGGTTCGGTGAGCTCTAGCAGTCCTTTAATGCAATCATGTTTGACTTTGCTGTCTGTGCTTTTGAGGAACACTAAAATTTCTCTCACCTCAGATCAAATAAATTTATTAATTCATCTTCCTATATTCCTTGATGTTGAAAAAAATCCATCTTTGGTTGCCCTTTCACTTCTAAAAGGTATTGTCAGCCGCAAGCTGGTGGTACCTGAAATATATGATCTTGTTACTAGGGTTGCTGAATTGATGGTGACAAGTCAAATGGAACCAATCCGCAAAAAATGCAGTAAAATTCTGTTGCAATTTCTACTTGACTATAGACTTTCGGAGAAACGCTTACAACAACATTTGGATTTCCTGCTCTCAAATTTGAGGCAAGTGTTTCAGCTAGTACTTTTTTTGTTATTAATATTATATTTTCCTTTTCTTTTAAATATTGATTTTAACCTTGTGGATATTTTAATCTTTTGAAGGTATGAGCATTCAACTGGACGGGAATCTGTTCTTGAAATGATTCATGCTATTATTGTCAAATTTCCCAGAAGTGTTTTGGATGAGCAATCTCATATATTATTTGTTCATTTGGTAGCTTGCTTAGCCAATGATAACGATAATGTTGTTCGTTCTATGAGTGGGACTGCTATAAAGAAGCTTGTTAGTTCTGTTAGTCCTAATTCACTTAAATCTATTCTTGACTATGCTCTTTCTTGGTATTTGGGAGGCAAGCAACAACTATGGGGTGCAGCTGCCCAGGTAATGTTCTCTAAAATGTCTTGTGAATTGTAAATTTATTAGATCGCTTAAACTTCAATACCATGTTGTCTCAATATATGTATATTTGTTTTTGGATTTGCTTGTAATGTATCATGGTCTGACTATATCATGCTTATGTGATGTCGTTTGTAGTTTTTTTTTTTTTTTTTTGGTCAAAGGGTTTTATGGTAGTTTTTTTATTTGAGCAGTATTAGCAGATGGGAAAAGGGAATGGTGACATGGAGAAGGTGTTCCTCAACACAATGGGGAAATGTAAAATTTATGCAAATATTTTATTATAAGAAATAAATAACCACCACGAATTAGTTAACTAATTACAAATGAGTGATCGGTGATGCTTTTACTTTTAAACTAAAGCTTCCCGAGATTTTGGGGAAATCAATATGCGATTGTTAGGGATGGGAATATGTCTGGTTAAGGCAGGCTTTGCGTAAATTGGCCTGAACTTTCATGAAAAAATAAGGTCCGGCCTGGTGTAGATCGTTTTTAAATTTTCCACTCTGCAATTTTACTGACCTCTGAAATTTCTGACACAGGTTCTGGGCCTTCTGATTGAAGTAAAAAAGAAAGGATTTCATGAACATATAAATTGTATCTTGCCTGTGACTAAACACATCTTGAAGTCTGCCATAGATGCAGTTACCAACAGGCAAGAGGGCTTTTCAGCTGAATCTGTCATTCCTCTTTGGAAGGAGGCCTACTATTCTCTTGTTATGTTAGAGAAAATGATTAATCAGTTCAGTGATTTATACTTTGCAGAGTATCTTCAGGTAAATCTGTGTCTAGTAGATATGTTTGGTTTCAGATATTGCTGCGTATAAATGTGCTGCTTAAGACATGTTAGTCTATGAAATATTTTTAGATGCTTATGATGGAATGTGATAGATAGGGGTGGACTGGCTGAAATTACGGGATGGGGGACTTCGACACAGTTTGAGGGCTTTAGGCTCTGTCTAGGAAAAGCATGAGAGGGGTGTGCAATAAGCTTAGTACGGAAGTTTAATAGTTACACGCGGTCTTCCTATAACTAAATGAGAAATTCTAGTGAGACTCGTTTGGATACACCATTTTTTATAGAAATCACAATTTAGTCAGTCTCACTTGTTTAATGTTCTGTACGCAGATTTTGAGTTTTAGTCAATAGTATTGAGTGTTACAAGGAGTTTGTTACTAGAATTCCTCAAACTAATTTCTGAGTTGAATCATGACTATTTTCTGCCTTGAACTTGCCAATTCTGCCATAGCATTATTTATGGAGATTATGCTATTCGATGTTATGTCGGGTTGGAGAGTATGACTTCAGCATAAAAGAAAAATGTCAGCAACACACTCCTTCCAACTTACTACTTAATATTTTGTGAAATATGCATTGGATGCATTACATGATGTGGGTCTCTCAATTTAGTAGGTCTTACTAGCATAAATATCCATTTTATTGTTAACTTAAAAGGTCGCTTCAATTTCTAGTTTGCTCGTTTGAGTCTAATTTTTATTTGATTTTGAGTTTTGGGCTGGAGTTATGAAGAAAAAAGAATGGTTAAAGTTGTAAAAGCCTACAACTAGAACAAACTATTTAATTTTGGTTTTGATAGGATGAGCTATTTGGTAATCAGTTGCAACAAATTGAAACCTTAAGCTGTCACTGTTTGGAAACGTGCTCAGACAAAAATTTCTGGGCTATATAAACATGGAAAATCTATAGATCCAACCCCTTGTGATGCAATTTTAATCTAGTTCAAAGGTTCTGATACAGTGTCTTGTAATAACTCATAAACTCACTGCTGGGTGGAAGCTGAATAATAGTTTTATGATGATCTAGCAGTAGTAGGAATCAGTTAACTTGAAAATTTTATATCTAAATTGTTTCTGCTGTGGTTCATAGCTCCGTACTATATAGTTTAGGCAGTTTTTTTTCTGACCTTACAAAAGCTAATGTGGGAATAATTATAACTTTACCGTTAAAGTTCATACTCTGGTTTAGTACATGTCCTAACAAGCATGATAACATGTAATATATGTACTGACATTTCAGGATATATGGGAAGCAATATGTGAAATGCTCTTGCACCCACATTCATGGATACGAAACAGATCAGCTCGCCTCATAGCCCACTACTTTGCACATGTAACAGATGCTAGCAGAGAAAATGATGGAAGCTCCTTAAGTTATTTTATTATGACTCCAAGTAGACTATTCTTAATAGCTACTTCTCTTTGCTGCCAACTAAAAATGCCTCTCATAAATGATTCTGACAGCAGCCTGATGACCCAGAATATTATCTTTTCTATCTGTGGTGTCCATTCTTTGATGGGGCAAAGTGCATGTATAGATCCCCCTGCATTCTGGTCTACTCTTCCGCAACAAGAAAAGGATCAGTTTGTTAAAGCATTTGACTTACTTGATTCAAGAAAAGGAAGAAGCATGTTCATGTCCTCGTCTACTGCTTCTATATGTGAACACAGTAATCAGCTGAATGTTGACAATGCTCAACGTGCATTAGTCTCATTATTGCTTAGGAAAATGGGGAAAATTGCTCTTCAAATGGATGCTATTCAGGTTGGTACACAAGCTCTTTGCATATTCTTTTGTTCAATGTGCCTGTGATCTATATCATATTCTATTTTGCTTGCTGGACGCAGATGGGAATAGTCTTCAACAGTTTTGGGAATATTATGGCACAGATTAGTCAGGATGATTGCCTACATTATGCTACCGTGTTCTTGTTACCTCTATACAAAGTTTGTGAAGGATTTGCTGGAAAAGTTGTAACTGGTTAGTTTTTCCAACTTGGAAAAGTAGAAATCTTTACCTAAATTTGCCTGATTCGTCTCTTGTGTTTCCCTGATTTTGTGTATAGTAGATAGTGGATAAATTCCTTGTTGTGTAGAATTGGCTTCGTAAATTTCTAATTCGGCTACGCTGTCCTATCTGGATCAGAATCCTCCAACATTACCAATGTGAGAGTCATGTTATTATGGGACCGAAAGGTACCTTAACAAAATCGATGGAGCCTACATAAATAAATGTGGGCCCTGTTATTAATACGAGACGGAGGTTCTGACCCATCCATATCTTTCAAGACCTTTTTCCCCTTGTATACTCCCTATTTCTCTCACATTCCGTACTTATTTTGGTCATGGGGTGAGGGTGCCTAATGTTCTAATATTTTGTTAGTTGTTACTGGTATACCTTTTCCCTGTTTTACCAAGCCCTCCCTGTAATACTTTCTGTTTATCAATTTTGTTCTCCCCTTTGTTGATGCTCTTTGACATTAATGTGCATGTTTATTTTTTACCAGAGAATGTCAAGAAGTTGGCAGAAGATACCTGTAGAAAACTAGAGAATATTTTGGGAACTCCCAACTTTGTGCAAGTTTACAACCTTATCAGGAAGAACCTTAAGTTGAAAAGAAATAAGAGGAGACAAGAAGAAAAGCTCATGGCAGTTATCAATCCGATGCGAAATGCCAAACGGAAGTTGAGAATTTCTGCTAAGAATCGAGCTAACAAAAAGAGAAAGATTATGACAATAAAGATGGGGAGATGGATGCATTGATTGAAAGGTGCACTTCTAGTTTGGCACCGAGTGCTGTGTCAAGATTTTCGCAAAATCTCTGATCTTAGCATTAGAAGAGAGATACTCCAGAAGATAATCTCGTGGTTGCTAAACATTGAGATGAGAGATGCCATCTTATAAAGGTTCCTTTCATGCAGTGGTTTCAGGTATAAACATTGTGGGTTTGGACATGTCATGTCACTGGATGGATAAGTTTGGAATTTTCTCCATAAATTTTGGGTTAGGAGTATAACACATCACGATAGGTGTAGGTGGTAACACACTTGTCTTGTAAAAAAAAGGAAGCCTATCTCATTTATAGAATGAATGATTAGCTTAGCGGTACCTATTCTTGAAAATTGTTTGTAGAGTATATCCAAAATTTTGTTGTACAGACTCACTCGAGGATGAAAAGAAATACAGAGTTAGGGAGAATATCGTTTGGATTTTTGGGTTATCCTTTCTTCCTGTTTTGCTTTCTGCGCGGAAGTTAATTTCACATTTTTCAAAAAACAAACACTTTACGCTTCCTGGCTAAAGATATTTCATTCTTTCTATTACTATTGTTTGCAGTTTTCTCCAGTCTAATAACATCCATGTGAAAGCTGAATGAGTTATTAATATATATATATATATATATATATTTCTCATTTCTGCCCAATTTTTCCTTTTTTTTCATCACATTAATTAATTACATCACTTTCTTTTGTTATTAACGTTTTCTGATCACTCCATTCACCCCTAAATTAAGATGTTAACCATTTTGACGTGATTGAACTGTTAAGCTCCGTATAGATGAGCATTCTATTGACATCGGGTTGTATTAGCCTCTTCTTCATATTATGATCATTGTCTGACTGAATTACATGTAGTCCATTTACAAGAATCAGATTTGAAGTTAGGTTCCCAGTTTTATTTTTTCCTTTAAGTGCTATTAATTATTAATCATTTAAACGGGTTAGATAAAGTGCAGACTTATTGGTGAGTTGACAATTAACTCTCTTGCAGACAATATTTTGTTAAAAAAAATTGTTGTAATTGTATAGGTTAAAAGGATCTTTTCCAAATTCAGCAATTAGGGTAGTCATTGTTTGTATCACGGATTAAGCTAATTAGGTTAGCTTCCTCCATCCTGCTAGTGAACATGGATTCGATTGTGTATGCATCGAGTGTAGTACGAGTAATGCAAGTAATTGAGCTTCTATGTCATTGGTAATAGTGTAGTTACAAAACATTCGAATAATTGTCAATCTTCAGTAGTTTTTTTAAAACTTTCCTGTGTTAAATTTTACTTTTAACTATTTACCTTGTTTTATCTTCAATTTGAATTTTAACATAAAAAAAATCACTTTCGATCCTTTAGTTTTTAAAATTAGTCATTTTAGTCATTTATGTTAAAAAGTTATTGAAAAACATTAGAGTCTAATATAGCTTAGATGTCAATACAAATGTCACAGATGTCTCAGCTGTTCAAACATAGCTAGAGCTAGAGATATTTTACTCAAGTGTAATTATCAAGTCAAACACAACTATCTATACCAACCCTTATCCACCAAAATCATTAACAATAACTCAACCTTTAACAGAATGACAAACACATCCTTATCTTCAAATATCAAGCTAAATTAAATTCATTCTAACATATTCTTGTAGGGATTAGGAGATGGGTCTAATATGAGTGATTCAAAATTTAATTCAAAATTTAATTCAAAACTTACTTTTATATTTGTTCCACATTTATTTATTGGCGACATAATTCTAGATAAACTTAAACTTTCTCGTAGTGATGTATTTTTTTTCTTTGTATTAACCTAATTCTTTCTTATGTATAATTTGTTTTTACCACATATTTACTTTAGGTTTAATAGGCATTTTGGTCCTAATATTTTGTGGAAATTTGCAATGTTTTTTCTCGTTTATTTTTTTTCTCAATTGAGTCCCAAGTTTTATTAAAATCTATCAATGTGATCTTTTCCTGTTAACGTCGTTCACGTTAATCTAACGGAAATGATCACATTGATAGATTTTAATAAAATTTGAGACTCAATTGAGAAAAAAAATAAATGAGAGAAAACATTGTAAATTTCCACAAAATATTAGGACCAAAATGCCTATTAAACCTTTACTTTAACATTGAACAAACAAATTTAAATATTGTTATAATGTATTTTTTTTCATCAATCTAACATCTTCACCTTTCTCATTATTTTTCTATATCATTGTCTCTATTTTTCATTTTCGTTGTTTTTCTTTTTTATTCTTCTTTTCTAACACAATTTTGTGTTCAACTTTTATTTTATATAATATTTAAAAATTATAATTTTTTTAAAATTCTAATTGTTGAATTTTTATTTTATATAATACTTAAAAATTATAACTTTTAAAAAAATAAATAATTGTTTTCAAATTCTTTAGCTAATTCAACTGTATCACCTAAAGATTAAGTTGAATTGAATTAAACTAAATTAAATTTAACATAAAAAATACATAAATTTAATTCTACTCAACCCAATATTATTTAAGTGAATTAGATAATAAATTCGTCCAACTCTTATCCAATTCCATGGACAAACACCCCTAATGAATACATCAACCATTATCTTTAATCCTTTCAACCCAAAGGAAACGACTCAACAATTAGAAAGAAAAACATGTACATCTTCTCGAAAAATTCAATATTAAAGCATCGTATCATAAAGTGCTTGCAACACCAAGACCTTCTCTCTAGATTAATATTTGTTCCAACATTTTGAACCGGCCTTATTTTCACAGTGACAGAGAAACCCAATTACTTGTATCACTCATGCTACACCTGCTACCAAATTCACGTTTTCATTATAAGGATGGAGGAAGCCAATATTGAAACCTAATCTGTTTAATTTGAGGTAGAAGCAATAACATGAACCTTAATTTATGAATTTGGGGGAGGAGATCTTTTTTAACCTAGTTTTCACAATAATTGTTTTCTTTTCTAAACAAAATATTGTGAATACGATGTGTATAACAATGAAGGGATAATATATTTCTAATGTTTTCTTCCATCAGTAAATAACTAAAATTAATCATTTTAACAATTTAAAGAACTAACTTAACTTTTTTAAAGTTAGGAGACCAAATAGAATATAAAAAATATTATTTTCTTTTTTATTCTTTTGATCCATTGCTCTCCAATATCCCTCCCTGCATTGTCTCAAACCTTACTTGATGTTGATTTTTATTAAAAGGTTTGATTTTACCTTCTTAAATCTAATATACTCCAGAAGTTTATTCATTTAAAAGCTTACTTACCAATAAAACTCTTTAAAGTATTAAGAAAATTCTAAACTATGGCATCTTTGACAGCCGTAGCCATTGGCACGAACAAGTAACACATTAAGTTTCAGAATGGTTGCTTACAGAAACAGAAGCAAGTACCTCTACAAGATTCCAACTTTTTTTTAAGAAAACTGTGTTAAAAACAACCCTTTAAGATGAAATTATATTTAAGACTTTAGTTGAATCAAAACGATATAATTTTGAAATGTTGACGTATATACAATAAAAATAGTAATCATAAGTATATATTATTATTATTATTAGCTAACTTCTTTTACTATAAGAAACTTTTTGAATTATGTAAAACGTAATCTTTTTAAATAAACAACTTTATGTAAAACGTAATCTTTTTAAATAAACAAGTTTTCAAAAAAGTAATGATTTATTTAATAATTAAACCTAACTAAATTTTGATATTAAATGAACCATTGCGTAAACACCGCCAGAATCAACAATTTGTGACATCTATCTCCACCGTGAGGCCATGCCTCAACAAGATTCTATATGTATCAACAATGCTAGTGCTAGAACAGCAACTGACAATTGCATGCATTAATTGTGGCAAACTAAATATGTTCACAAGTTTTTTTTTGGCTTTGTAAATAAATTGAAATATAATATGTATTTTCACTTTTGTGTAAAAGCAACATTCAAGAAAATAAATATGGCATTGCACCTGAGCTACAGTCCTTCAACCAACCCCCTCCACCTAAAAAAGGACAACAAAATTGCAAAAGGCATGTAAGTTCCAAAGAAAAAGAAAGATATCTAGTTTCTTCTGATCTTCATATCTGCCTATATAAAATGACTAGTTACCTATATCTACCACATATGCTCACCCGTACCACAATTTTAAATGAATAGCTGCCCTGAGTTGTGAGTCAAGGTCGAGAATGAAGCCTCCATAAAAGGAAATGGACTAGAAATACAAAGGCATATAGGTTCCTCGACAAGTTATCTCCTGCCACTGGTGGCAGCAGTTTTGCCTTTGCTTAAATCAGCAAGTTCCTCGACAAGTTTTCTCTCATCTTTGCTCAGTTTTTTGGGGATTTCAACTTGCACCCTAACCAATTGATCACCCCTCAGATTCTTTTTGTTCAGCAAGGGAACACCTTTCTTATTCATAACAAGTGTTGAGCTTGGTTGAGTCCCAGCTGGGATTTTTAAATCCACCATGCCATCTACAGTAGGAACCTTAACTGTAGTCCCCAATATTGCATCAATATAAGATATCTTACACGTGTATAAAATGTTTGTGTCATCCCTTTTAAGGACGGGATCAGGGATAACTTCAAGAACGACAAAGAGATCACCAGGAGGACCCCCACGCCTACCAGCATTGCCTTCATTTCGGACCCTTAGCCGGCTGCCAGAATCCACACCAGCAGGAACCTTGATACTTATCCGCTTTGTCTTCCTCACTCGACCTTCCCCAGAACATGTATTGCAAGGTGTTGAAATTTCTCCGGCTCCATTGCAAGAAGAGCAAGTCATAGACTGCTGAAAGATGCCTAGTGGAGTCCTTGTCGATTGAACAACCCGACCCTGACCACCACAAGTGTTACACTTGGATGATTTGGTCCCTGGTTTAGCCCCTGAACCCTTGCAAGTTCCACAGCTCTCTAATCTCCGAATCTCAATCTCCTTTTCCACCCCAAAAACAGCTTCTTTGAAGTTCAAAACAAGACTGTAATACTCATCTTCACCCTCAACTGCTCCATTCCAAGAACCCCTGCTGCCCCCCATCCCCCCCATGCCGCCCATGCCCTCAAACAGTGTCTCAAACAGGTCAAAAGGATTGCTGAAATCCTGAAATTATAAAGATGGCCCATTGAGAAATAGGAATATATGATAACAAAGTTAAATCCTAATTGTTTTTAGAGGTAACTTACCCCCATGCCCATTCCTGAACCTTTAAGACCAGCCTCTCCGTATGTGTCATATATGGATCTTTTCTCATCATCTGACAAGACCTGCAAAAGATTTTGAATTACTGAAGATCAATTATGAGGAGACATGCATAAGAGCCAGTTATGTTCAACAAGCTGTAGTTTACCTCATACGCATTACTAATTTCTTTAAATTTCTCTTCTGCATCAGGTTCTCTGCGGCAGAAAGTAAACACCCATAATAGTTCAAGCAACATTAACAAAATGATCACAAAGACAAGATAAGACTATGCACCTATTAAAATGTGAAGAAGTTCTTGGCAAAAAAATTTACCCAATAAGAAGTTCAGGAAATATACAAAAAACATAAACTTTTAAAACAACAAGTCATGGGCTTTATAATCAGACACAACCACTTTGTCCATATCAACAGTGAAATAAAAGCATTTAAAATTTTAAAAGGAAAAGGAAAGAGTGGGGAACAAGGAAAGCAAAGGGTATCAGCAAGTCAAAGGTGTTTGATTCGAAAGAAGTAAAATGAACTCACTTGTTCACATCAGGATGATAACTCCGGGCAAGCTTCCGATAAGCTGAAATGTCCAAAGTAGAGAGAAATATGATAGTGTGATGTTACAACAGAAATGAACACCCAAAAATTGTGCACATTCAAGTAAATCATACGCCAGAACTGGCTAGCAACAACTTCTGAATCACTACCATCTATCATAATCCTAATCGTTGATGTTTCCCATTCCCTAAATTTTAAACTTCTGCAAATCAATACCATATTACAAATAAATGAAAAGAAAAAGATGTATAGTCTGAATGTTATGCATTTGGTGGAAATTTTCCAAGAGGCTCTTGAACTATAGCATCTGGATCTCTAACGATTGACAAATCAATAGGCCCTAAAATATTTTTCTCCATACTTTACACATGTACTCGACAGAGAAAATGGGGTGATGGAAGTGGTGACGGCACCAACAGATATGATGCAGGAAAGCATAAAAGGTGGAAGATATCATCAGTAGATATGCAGCGTCAGGCAATGATAGTTGTGGTGGAGGGTAGAAGATTGTTAGGGTACATTATATTCCTCGCCTTTGAGGCCAAGACAACCTAAAATGATTGATTCTCCACTGCCTACTTTCATTGGTGATGGCGGTATTAAAATTGTTTACATCAGTCAATCATTGGCTTATCACATTTGGAGGAACAGAATACATAATCAACAGAATGGGATAGACATGAATGGCAGTTAGAATCGAATCCATCAAGTGACAGATCATACATTCCATTTCAGCTATGTAAAGACCTTCAAGTGATCAGGCCTCTTACTAATCTATTAGGGCATTGTGTTATGCGCTGTATAGTTATCATGGTCACTGTGGCTATCAAATATGCTTTTCAAAACTAAAATGAAATCACAAATCCTTTTATGTTTCAAATTTTGATGTAAAAATATTTTGAAAGGGTTATAAACTATTTTAACTCCATTTTAGTCAAACATGTTTTGTTTTGAAATTTACATATAAAATCAACAATCAACCACAAACGGACCCTTAAGTTTAGATTTCATTTTCAGTATTAATCGTGTATGCTTCACGTGTATTTTAGGCAAACCGTTTTGAGTACGCAGTAATATTTATATGGAAACAGATAATAATTTATTAGTTAATGTATTGATCCTAAGGGTAATTAATTTTCCTTTACATTTCTACACTAAAAATTCACCATTCATGAAGTAAATTAAAACAATATATTTGAACATATCAACTAATGATAGTAGAGACATAAGCATATCAGTCTGAAAAGGAAGGACCACAGAAAAAATACCACTCTTAATTTCAGATTTACTAGAATTTTTTGAGACCCCCAGGACAGAATAGTAATCCTGCACATTGGCACACAATAATACATAATGTGTCAATATATTGAATGTCCACGAGAGTTCCATAGTTTAAGGATACATGCTTTCAAAAGGTAAAATTATATATAGAAAAACTCAAGGAAATCTTAGTTGCTTAGAAATGCATGAGTACTTAAAACTTACTGCATCTGCTCTAACTATCAACCTCGATCCCCTGCGACCATGCAAATTTTGCAATGAACCTTTGTCAAAAAGTGCACGCGAGGAATCTCTAGAAAAGAAGCTTGAATTTGGGGCAGCCATGAAGCTTAACCTGCTAGAAACACTGTGAGGAAATTGACTTGATTTAACTACACTCTCCAGCTCAGTGAACGATGATGAAAATATGGCGTGTACCCATCGGGAAAGCCATTTTCAAAATTTATTATTTAGTGACGGGTATACAGAAAAATAATGCTCCCTTCCCCCCAAGGATTCCGAGACTGAGTTTATATCCAAATCCAAACAATGAAACTACTATGATTGAAATTGCTGTAAAACTCACATTTTGTACCCAGCTCATGGTTACATATCATGGATATGAGATAGATAAAAACTAAATTAAAAGTAATTTAGCTGCTTTAGATATGCAAGAGCAACAAGCCAACAAGATTAGTCAAAAAATATTAAATTATAGGACTAACTTGTTCTTGAATGATGCAATTTTCCCCATCCCAGTCGATCCCGCAAAAATCTGAGGACGAACTCCCCATTGAGTAGCTGATGTACTAGCAAAAGGTGAAATGGCCATCTAATATATTTTCAACAAGCCAATCTGCCAATAAATACAAAAATTTCTCGATGAAATTCTGCTAGTAACAAAAAAACAAACAAACAAATAAACATACAGATAATGAAATGAAGCAGCAAAAAGCAATTTGTTGATACTTAAGTGAACCTGGTAATGAGTAACGAATTACAAGGTAGTCGAATTCAATAACCAATATAGCACAAACGAAAAGAACGAAGAAAACATATACCGTAGACAACACTTGAAATTTCACACGCACGAAGGGATAAGAAGGAATTAGTGGCTTAAAAACAGGTTCGTTTGTTGTAAGGAATACAAACAAGAAGTCGAAATGCAATAATACTCCAATCAAGAACGAAGCAATGAATAAAGACATGTTTATGTCACAATTCTGAGACACGACAACAATGGAAAAGGAAGATAAACCTGGGGCGCTTAACCTTAACCGCTGCTGCTATCGTACGCTGTGCAAAGTTTTAGCGGCGAGAAGAGGATAGTGCGCGTGGGAATGGACGGAGTGGGAGGATGAGGATACAGTGTTGGAAATGGAGCACTCTTATTTGCTTCTTTATAGGATGACACAAAACCTCCCTCGTGGTTCAGTTTTCTTTCACCCTTTTATTTTCTTTTAGCAACAACGTTGGCCTCTCTTACTTCGCTCCTTCTAGAACCCTAATGCCCTTATTTTGGTCCCTTCATTTTTTAAATGCTAAAAAATACAATTTTTACAATGACATTTTTATTTTCAAACGAAATTAATTTTTTTTTTGCATTGTAAATTTTAATCTGAAAAAATTACAAGTTCTTTTTGTGTAGCTTTGAAATCTGATTTTTTATGATATAGTATTTAATTAAATAAATCTTCAATGTTCATATTAAGCTTATTCATTGCATTTTCTTTTATAAAATTGCGTTCTATTTAAAAAAAACACGTATGTTTTCGTATAGTCATGCTTTTTAAACATTAATATTAAATCGAAATTAATATTTAACTGCAGGATATTTTGGTTAATTTCGAATATAATGAAATATTTTTTAAATTTTCATTAAAATATTTTATTAGATGATTTTAAAACTTTTAACTAATTAGTTTCAAACATAGAGAATATTGAATTCACGAAAGTAATTATCTCTGATTATGCATGGATACTGTTCCATTAATATTTCTTTATGATGGATTGTGGGGAAACTTCTAGTTTTTATACTATGAAGACTTGCAACAAAAATAGATTTATCAAGTTTTACATTAAATATATTTAGAAACAAAAAAAAAAAAAAAAAAGAGTCTGATGACCCCAGAAAGCATAAAAACCAATACACTGTTTTCTAAAAACCTGTCCCCAAAATAAATACCAAAATCTCTTTCATTTATTATTTTCTTATCTTCAATATTTGCCAACCATCGGTGATGATATTAAGCCAAGAGATCAATTAGTAAAGAAGATAAATCATAAATTATCCTAAATAACTTTTGTGGCTCTTACTTTACAATCTACTAATTTTGTCTTTTACTTTTTATTTTCTTAACATTATAAGCAATAAGATTTTAAGAAGAGATTTCTTGAATTAACCTACCTTAAATTATGTCTTTTGTTGGACCAAGAAAAATATACCATTTTTAGAATATAGACGCCATTTAAAAACACATTATTATAATAAGTTTATCTCAATATAATTTATTATTTTCAGTATTAATAGAACGAGAAGTAATCATTAATGTAAAAATTGTTGAACTTCTGAGGTGATAAGAAATGTGCCTTCTGAAAACTTTTTTGTGATATTGAGTAATGAATGATGATTTTAAGTAACATAGTAATGTAGTTATAGATTTTTGGAAGCTACAAAATACAAATTTACTAACCAAAAAACATATTTAGTTATAGAGATACTTGAATATTATCTTATATATTTTAATTTCAGTACTTGCTAGCGATTAATTATGAATAATAATTATATTCAGTCATTAATTGTTTATCCAGATTATTTGGATATTTATTAATTATTCGTATATTAATAATATATTTTCACGTACGTATGCAAATATAAAATTCAATATAAAATATCACAAGGAGAGGTTAGTTATAAAATGCACGCCAACAAGATAAAATGGCTTAAGAACACAGTTGGATGAGTTTGGCTTCAAGCATATGTGGGATAAATAACAACTACTCTAAGCTTAGATTCTTTTTTTTTTTTCTCTTGAGTTATAGAAATAGGTATGATTATACAAGAAAAGTAACTGCCAATAATCAACAATAATAATATATACGATGTTAATAAGAAATAATGGCAATTATTGGTAATATATACTGTAATGGTTTATTTAAAAAGAACATATTTTATTTATATTGTATATTTTATTTATTTATTTAAAGTCAAAGTAGATAGATGTTAATCAAACCTTAGAACTAATTAAAGCAAAAAAAAGAGATTAAATTGTTGTATATTTAGCCGTGTTTAAATTATTTTATTTTTGTAATAAGAAATTACAATTTTGAAAGGACTTTGCATGCAAAAAAATTGTTTTGACGATGGAATAAGTAGCAAAGTTGCAACAAGCATTGCTCCTCTCATTTTATAGAATATGTAGTTTTATAAATTAGCTAATTCAACAACCGACCTTAGCTCAGTTGGTAGAGCGGAGGACTGTAGTAGGAACGCCTAGCTGAAATCCTTAGGTCGCTGGTTCGAATCCGGCAGGTCGGACTTTTTAATTATTTTTACTAATTTTACTATGTTTAATATTTCTCGCTCTTAAATAACTTGAAAGACTTTTTTTTTTGTCCATTATCTAATAAATACTAATAAATGAGAAAAATGTATGATAAGTGATAAGATAATTAGGAGAAAAAATAACAAATACTAACTATAGTAACTGGATGTTTAAAAGAATTAGGTAATATTTTACTTAGTAGGTATTTTTCTCAATTTTTTATTTTAAGAGAAGATTAAATAGTTTTTATAGTTTTAATGAATTTTTTTCAATCTTATCTCATTATTTTAAATATTTTTAATTTAATTTAGTCTCACTTTTATAAATAATTAATATATGCATCTCTTTCACAACAATAAAAATGTTACAAATGAGACATTAATTAAAGAACTACATTAATTAATTTGAAAAAAATATAATTAAATTAAATTTATTAAAAATAGTGAAACAACATTAAAAATATTACTATAGAAGGTATCTTCTCGACACTGAAAAATGTTCGAGTGAATGATAAAATCCAGTCTGTAAATGATGCAATGAAAAAGAGAGGAGTTGGTGATTGGAAAGTATCACTGTGATGTTGTTAGTCAAGAGCGTCTTGGTGAATGTAGTCGTTAATATTTAGTTGAAATAATTTATTGTTAAAATAAAATTATATAAAATAAAAGTTATTTATATTTTTTTAAAATTTATATAAATAATTTTGAATAAAAAATATTTAATTATATGATTTACATTTAACTTTTTAAAATTAATAAATACTGTAACTTTTTATTTGAAATGTCATAAACAAGTCTCATGTAATGGAGCATTGGAAATGTCCATGGCATGAAATTGTGATAGCATTAATTGTTTATAATAAGAAAATATTAACTAATCGATTTTTTGAAGTAATTTTATTTTTCAATTCTCACATATTTTGTTTGGACTTGAACTATATAAATATACGTGCATTTTAAATATTTTTATTAACTTAAATTTCAAAATAGCAACAAGAATCAATGTGCCTTTATTTATATAAACAAAAAATCATTTATAAAAAAAATGGCGATCCATTCTATCTGAAAAGAGTACAAAAAATTATCAAACAAATTTGAGCCAAGCTACTCCGGATAATAATTAAATAATTTAATTTAAATATACTAATATCATAAAAGCTTTTATGTTATACACTTTATCATTTTTTTAATAACTAAAACTCGTCTCAAGGATAATTTTTTTATAAGCTAATAATACAAACCTTTTTATACCCATGAAAATTAAATATTTAAACTAATACTTCATACTTCTTTGGTCTCTTAAATATAGGTTAAATCATTTTTAATATTCCAATTTAAAAGTTATTCTTTCCGACTCTTGATTTAGAAACATTCCACTTTTAGTCTTTATTGTGAAACTAAAATTATCGCACAGAAACATTACATTCTTAATGTACTTATATTAAATTCTAGCTCTAACTAATGTGAAACTAATACTTAGATGTAATTGAAAGGACTGCAGAAGAAGTAAATTAAATCAAATGTTTTTTTAGTATATCAAACATATGAATTAAAAAAAAGTTAAAGGAAAAATAACTTTTTATCACTTGGCGTTAATTTTCTTTTATTTTCATTTTATCTTCAATTAAATAAAATTTAAGTAAAAAAATCTTCAATTAAAATATAAGAAAAAGCCTTTATATCCATATTTTCTTTTCTCCTTGTTTTACATCTAATTAAAATTATTTACCCAAAAAAAAATAAAAGAAATCAAAGAGTAGCCTTTGACATATAAATTGGGCGACAATGATAGCGATCGAACGACAATGATAGCGATTGAACGACAATGATTGGTCTTTATTTTCAAAGTACCACCGACTAGTGGACAGCACAATGGATTGCTTTATGCTACCCTCATCACCCAGTATCATAGTAATATCTAGGGTTTTCTTTTCATTTTATCCTCCTCAGGTTAATTTATTACTTTTATTTTTGCTCACTTTGCTGTCATAATATCACTGCTGGAAGTTAATGTACTAAAATACAAAATTAACTCTTTAATTCCTATACACAGTAATTTTTTTGTACTGAAATTCTCTCAATTTTAATCAGAAACTTTTTTAGAACCCTTTTTCATTAGCCTTCTATTTCAGTTCATACTTGTTGCGTCTTCTATGTCTTGTTTACATATTTCAACTTCACTCAACTGTTATCTCTTCACTTCATCACTTCCACCCATCTACTCTTTTATTTGTTTTACCAACAAAACCAGAAAGAAACTGACTTTGACCGGTTCAAATCATGTTTGATTTTTGTCTTGTACATGATTCCACTTCTGTTCCTGGTTTCATTTGTTCTCTCTCTTTTTGTTGTTGACCCCTGTCTGTTAGTACTTAAGCTTTTTCCATCCATGGTTGAAAATTCATGGTTGGTCATCTGACACGTCTCATATCGCATCGTGGTTCTGGCAATCTGATTCATCCCCCGCCCCTCCTTTTATCTTTATATGATATTTACCGCTTTTCTTCACTGATTGCAAATCAGTGGGGTGTTTTGTATGTTCTACACTGGAGAGATGAAGATTTGTGATGCGGTGCTTGAGCACAATGCACGGTGTCACTGGTTGAGTGGTTGATGTCAGTGGAAAAATGGATTTGGCATCTGTTATTTTGCTATTGACTAGTGTGTGCTCTTCTGCGTTAGCTGGGCTTGATTCACAAGGTTCAATCTTCTGTTCTCCTCAACTGCTATTCAAACTTATTCCGTGTTTATTGTTAAGCTATGTAAAATTTAGCAGCAGTTTTTATTTTCTTCATTTCCTTTGTCTCCGTCAGGTTCTGGATTTCAACTTAATAGAAATTTGAGATTCATTCACATTTAAACTCACTAGTATTTTGTTCTGCCTCTTTAAGATTTGATTTCCTTTCAATCCTTTCTGGTACACTAGTGTGACGGTTGACCAGGTGGCACTTTTATCCATCAACATTTTGCCCTTTTCCTATATCTTTTAGAAAAACATTTGGATTTTTCCAATTTTTTTAAATATGCTCCATATGAATGATCGTACTTTCAACCACGGAATAAACTATTTAGTAGTAGTGCTTGGAAATTAATGAAACTTTGAAATTTGAATCATGTACTTACTGAACAAAATCTTTATCCGAGGGAAATAAACTTGTGTTGGCAAACTGTACCTTTGCACATCATTTATGAGGAATAAATAGTTACAATGTTCGTTGACAAAATCTGATAATCTCATCATTTTTATAATATTGCCGTAGAAAATGTTATGGATTTTACATTCATCTGCCTTTCTGGTTTTCTCGAAGTTGCAATTGGATTTGGACTGTCAGTCTTTAATAGATTTATAATTTTCATGTTCATTTCAGAAGATGCACTGTATGCGTTGAAGTTATCATTGAATGCTTCTCCCAGCCAGCTTACAAACTGGAATAAAAATTTAGTTGACCCTTGTACTTGGTCCAATGTTGAATGTGACCAGAATAACAACGTTATTCGAGTGTAAGATATTCTTATTATAATATTGGAAATCTCCACTGGCAGTTTTCTTTGAAGAGAAATGCTAAGAACACTAGTATAGTTTTCTGAACATTCTCTCTCTTGTTGGTTGAAATTCATTAAAAATGACAATTTTATGGGTTCTATCTTATTTAACAATATCTCTTTTAATTTTGTAGTTTTCAATAAATATAACTAATAAGAGATTGTATGTTAGAAAGATTATGTTCCTAACACTCCTCTTTTGAATATTCATTTTGAAGAAGACTGTGACAGCCTCAACTTCATTGGTGCTTAAATATTTTCTTGATAATGTATAATTATATATATTACTCATTGCAGTTCACTAGAATTTATGGGATTCACAGGATCGTTGACACCAAGAATAGCATCTCTAAAAAGTCTTGCAACTCTGTGAGTATTTAATATGAAATATCCACAAAACCGGCTTTTTTCCCCTGTCCTGTCCCATATTTGAGTTCCTAGCCTAATCGTTCTTGGTTTGTTTCATTTTACTGTAGAGGCATGAATTCATGAAATCAAATGGATACAATAGAACCTTTTACTGTTGAATATAATATCTTCTGTATGTCTGATGAACTGTAGTACACTATTCAATCATTCGGTTAGGTTCCTACTTTCTAGTTGTTAATATAAGAAAGTGAATATGGAAACATGCGTATAGCATCTCTAGTGTGTATGGAAATATTTATACTATGCTTATTTTTTCAAAAACCATTTGATGCCCTTCGGCGAATTTTGTTATTTAAATCATATTCACATTCTTCACAAGTTCAATTGTTCATCTTTTTCACCTTTTTTTCTTACACATTTATCATGAAGTTCTCTGCAAGGGAATAACATCACTGGTGACATACCAAAAGAATTTGGAAATCTTACAAGCTTGGTCAGATTGGATTTGGAAAACAACAAATTAACTGGTGAAATACCCTATTCCCTTGGTAATCTTAGAAAGCTTCAATTCTTGTAAGTATGGAGTCTTAGCATCTATTTTCCTTTTGTAAAGTCTGGAAGTATCTAAATTTGGTCTTCAACTAGGACATTGAGTCAAAACAATCTCAATGGAACTATTCCAGAATCACTTGCCAGTCTCCCAAGCTTGATCAATGTGTATGTCAATATTTTTTTATACTCTTTTGTATTTTGATGTACATTTTATTATCATTTGATATCTGATGGATTGTTCAAACTTCTCTTGTACAGTATGCTAGATTCAAATGATCTTATTGGGAAGATTCCGGAGCGGTTATTCAGCATTCCTACATACAAGTATGTATGGTAAATTAGAATTAGATACCTTAAAACCAAAGTGTGAAATTCTTCAAATATCTTTTCTATCAATAATTTTGTACCCCTGACCCAACGACTATACCTAAAAGGCTAAAACACGTGGAAAGTGGATGCATATGTCCTAAAGATCCTATGTCTACAATTTCTTTCAACACTGTTGTTGTTGTTGCATAAGGAAATAGTAGTCTATGATTCTAATGGTCTTCCCTGGTTCCACTTTTTGATCTTTCTTTGAAAGATTTGTAAATATTCAATTTCTCCAACTTAATTTAGAGTTCTCATTGCCTGACTTCTTTCCATGTGCCTGATATATAATATTGAATGGTAGAAGTTTAAGGTGGTATTTTTTTGTAAGTTAAAAAGAAATACAATTTTTCATTGGCAAATACCGATCAGTTTCCCAAGGGCCCTTGTTAGGAAAACAATAATAATAGCTTTATCTCACTAGGTGAGGTTGGCTACATGGATTCTACAATACAATTGAGTTGGTAACAAACCAAAACTTCAGTGATATTATTCATCATGAGATCCTTTTCCATAATTTCCTCCCATGTCCTTTTTGGTCTCCCTTTATCCCTTTTCTCAAGGCTAAAGCCCTGCAATCTACTTTCTTCATTTCTATTGGCTTTCTTTGTACATGTTTAAACCACCTAAGCTGATTGTTCATCATTTTCTCCTTCATACATGTTTCACCAATATCTCTCGTATGAAATTATTTAGTATAGTGTTCTTTCTTCAGTCGTCACACATCTAAACTTTTCATGTTTATGGTGTCCTCGGATAGAAATAGAATTTTGTATCTAAAATTCATGTGATGTTGCCCATTGCTTAAATAGACTTATTTATGTTCCGCTTTGTTTCACTGTATTGCCCATTGCAGTTTCACTGGAAATAATTTGAATTGTGGAGTGAGTTATCATCATCTTTGCACATCTGATAATGCAGATCAAGGTTACCTTTGTTAATCCTGTTTTGATCTGTAAAGTGTTTTCCTACTCCCACGCCCCTCCATTTTCAGGAAACAAGCTGAAAACTAGTTTTCCTTCACTTGACAGGTTCGACGCATAAAACAAAAGTAGGCCTCGTAGTTGGAATAGTTACAGGTTTAGTTGTTATTCTTTTTCTTGGTTGTCTGCTGTTCTTCTGGTACAAGGGGTGCAAGCGTGAAATTTTTGTAGATGTTCCAGGTTTGAGTTCCTTTTTTGGTCTTTGCAATGTTTTTTCAGATTGTTTGTAGATGCAGAATTAGAAACTATTGGTCTAGTGACACTGCCTACACATTCTGTTCCGAGCTGATCTAATGCTATAAAGTTGTGAATTTATGATATAAGTCATTGTTGTCCCCATCTCAGATTAATTTTTATGAACGGTGTACTCCATAGCTCGTTATGCACCCTCTCTTTATTGGAATTGCATTTTTCTTGTAAAAGATAGTTGTATCCAGTATGAATGTCAGTAGCATCTGTCTGTCTGCCGTAATTTTTTTTCTATTTTAGAGCACATGTCTAATTAATGTAATATTATTTTTTATTGATTAAGCTTAGTTCTTCAAATATCTTTTACACTTTAGTGTTGAAAATTTCTTTTTGGTTATGCTTTTCCTTCATTTTGGCATACTGACAACTTATTGCTCATTGGATCTAATAACCACAAATTAGGATATACCCCTGCCATTCTTTTGAAACTTCCATGTCCGCTAAAGGTGGGATATGGTTAAAGTTTATGAGATGACTGGAGAATTTACTGGTTGAACGATCTTGTAATGCTTTTAATTGTGACACCTAGTTGAAATACTGTGTAACATTCATTTTATAAAAAGAAGAGAAGTAGACCAAGGCAAGGTTAATGTATGCTCAAGAGCTGAAAAAAAAATTAAAATAAAGAAACAATCAAGCATGATAGTTTAACATCAATTTTAAAACTAAGGTTGATATGAACTATCTGTTTTAGCATTTTTTTAAAATTTTCTCTTCCTAACTAGCTATTTTAATCTCTTTTTTCTTGTGTATGTTCAGGTGAGGTTGATCGCCGAATTACATTTGGTCAAATAAAAAGATTTTCCTGGAAAGAACTACAGATAGCTACAGACAACTTCAGTGAGAAAAATATTTTAGGACAGGGAGGCTTTGGAAAGGTTTATAAAGGTATTCTAGCGGATGGTACAAAAGTTGCTGTCAAAAGGTTAACTGATTACGAAAGTCCTGCGGGTGACGCAGCTTTCCAGCGTGAAGTCGAGTTGATAAGCGTAGCTGTCCATAGGAACCTGTTACGGCTCATTGGTTTTTGTACTACTCCAACTGAACGTCTCTTAGTTTATCCCTTCATGCAAAACTTAAGTGTTGCCTATCGTCTACGAGGTATTTAGTAACATTGCATGTTTGCATTACTGGTCTGCTAAATATTAAATTTGACCTGCAATAAAAAGAGAGTATAATTAGTAATTACTTTACTTTGTAACTGGGATTGGAGGGCCATGAATCATTCAAATCATTTTAACATTTCCTAGATATGATTGGGTGCATTAAGTAATCAGAAGTTTAATCTAACATTCAAGACACTTCTGACATTTTCAAAATTTGTATAAAGCTCCAGAGTTCTTTTCGAATAATAAGTAGTTATTGTCTTCACACCAGACTTTAGGGAATAGGTCAAGAATGTGAGAGATGAATATGAGAATACACATGCTTTATCGACAGAACTCTGTAGACGTGTGAACTGTATGTCATCATGTAGACCTGCCCACTTTTAAATATTCAGCTGTGCTGTTTCAAAATTCTGAAGGCCTGATGTGACATCAAACGTAACAATGTCCGCGTTATGAATTCTGTATCTTTGTTTACAATATTTTAATTTGATGGTAGCTTGAATATCTGTATTGTCTTTAAGTTTGCTTTCATATTTTGGCATTTTTAAATGAGAATTTATCTGCTTTAATATTGGTGCAGAACTCAGACCTGGGGAACCCGTTTTGGATTGGCCTACTAGAAAACGAGTGGCTCTAGGAACAGCCCGTGGCCTAGAATATCTTCACGAGCAGTGTAATCCTAGGATTATTCATAGGGACGTGAAGGCAGCTAATATATTACTAGATGGAGATTTTGAAGCAGTTGTTGGTGACTTTGGTTTGGCAAAATTAGTAGATGTTCGAAATGCTACAGTGACAACTCAAGTTCGTGGGACAATGGGTCATATTGCTCCAGAATACTTGTCCACTGGAAAATCTTCAGAAAGGACTGATATTTTTGGTTATGGGATTATGCTTTTGGAGCTTGTTACAGGTCAACGTGCAATTGACTTTTCACGTTTGGAAGAGGAGGATGACGTGTTATTGCTTGACCATGTGAGACAACTTCATTTAGTATCATGTTTTTTCTTACTAGTGTCAACATGCGTGAAAGTTGTGCATGCCTCTCGGTGCTTTGATGATGTCTACTTCAGCATTTTATTGATACAAAGTGGTTGGTGAACATATGAAAAATTGATTTACCAAACTTGATTATGAATAGAACTGAGTTTAAAGTGAAACAATTTATGTTCGAGCGTTTTTATTCTAAAAGGAGAAGTAATTTTTTATTCAACGCAAAAATTACCTGAAATTGTTTCCAACTTAATCAATTTGGACGTAGAACATATTTTTTAGCGTGAGATTAAACATGTACCTGAAATCATGTTAGCTGGTAGACTCAATGTGAAGTCAAAGTGTGATAAGCTAATTATAATGGACTTGCTGCATGCTTGGGAGCAAGTTGAACTATGTTTTATAAGTCATTGTTTTACATTTTATAATGTTGATAAGCAAAAGGTTAACTATTTTTGTAAAGAGAGGTGTTTGTGTTTGTTATCTTCGTACATAAGCTCTGCACTATTCTGCTATGCCTGTTGGTTACTCTTTTTACTATATTTTGTCTGGTATAGGTTAAGAAACTGCAACGGGAGAAAAGACTAGATGTTATTGTGGACTGCAACCTGAAGAAAAATTACATCATAGGAGAGGTTGAAATGATTGTACAAATTGCATTACTCTGCACACAGGCATCGCCTGAGGATCGTCCAGCAATGTCAGAAGTTGTAAGAATGTTAGAGGGAGAAGGCCTAGCTGAAAGATGGGAAGAATGGCAGCATGTGGAGGTTGCTACGAGGCAAGATTACGAGAGACTACAAAGAAGAATGAACTGGGGAGAAGATTCAATTAATAACCAAGATGCCATTGAGTTGTCAGGTGGAAGATGAGAAATTTAGACTATTACATTTGATGTTGTAGCACACTATCCCCTTTATAAGAAGTTAATTCGATTAAAAGCAGACATAGGTGTTATTGTTTTCCAAATGTAAAATATAGGTAATAAACTTCACATTCAGAAGATTATGGCTTTTTTTTTATTTAAATAAGGTTTTAACCGTTGTTTTTTTCCTAAGGAGTTTGCTGGAAACAGAATTTTTACTTAACTATGTAGCTAGTTACGGGAAGGGAAGGGGGACAACTCGTAATTGAAGGTATTCTGCTAAGGGTTCCCTTTGGCCTTAAGAATCAGATGCCAATTTATTTGTGATTCTCATTTACAAGATTTTGATCTGTTTATTCTTGTTTGCGTTTGTTAGATAACTGCAGAGATACTTGCAAGATGATGACGTTAAAAAAACTTAGGGGCATGACTTTGCTTGTGACAAATTGGATTTTAGACGTACGAAAGATATGGTGAGGTCAAGTACAACAGCATGATAAATCTATGTAAAAACAAACCAGGTTTAACAAAGTTGGTAGTTAGGAGTAATGGAATTCTTTAGACATGTCTGAGATTCGTTACTCACTTCAATAGTCTCTATACCTAAAAAAATTAACATCAAACTATTGGCGAAGAAATATCATATACGGAAAAAAAAAAATAGAAACTGAGTAAAATCTGGAATAGTATGCACCAAATAGATCTCCTTTATAAATATTCTTTACTAATGCCAGCGAATTAAAGATGGCAGTTTCAATTTCTGGATCAAGCTTATGCTACTATTGTTTTGTTGCTATAAAAAACTAGCCAAAGACAAATAGTTTGCACTGTCATTTGTGTCACTTTGCAGCTTGGAAGTTGAAGCAACGGCTTTTGCCCATTCTCGGATCTTTGATTTCATCCCCTGTGCGGCCAAATTAACCAATTCCTCAGGCTCTGCCACAAGGTACACAGGAGGTTGTTGTGGGCAAATGGGATTCCACTTTTCCAAAGAGATGGCACATTCTTCGTAATCCATGCCTGCCATTGCCATAGCTTCAATAGACATGTTCTTTTAATAGGGATGAGATGAGGGTAGACAATATAATAATGCTAAGTGTGAGTTGTGATTCGTGAATTGAGGTAGCAGCTAGCCGCAAGAGCAATTTATATAGCAGAGGAAACAAAGGTTGTTGTTGTGCTTTAATTTGCTTTTAGGTAACTGAAAACTAACCAATTCACGAGTGTTGCATGGGCAAATTTCATTTGTACATGTGATTTTATTTGTGTCTCTAAATTCTAGGGATTGGGATTTTGGTTCACTACTTCACTTGGAGAAGCAACTACCTCACACAACTCATGACTCTCACATCGCTTCATTAGTGCCTGAAATGGAAGGGCAAGTAATTGCAAGAAACATGTCAAATCCCTGGTCATTAATGCCACCAGTCTATGGGCACTAAATCCAAGTTTAAAATGTGATCATTTTGGAAATAAATGCAGAGGGATATGCGAACACAGGAAACGCAGTTGAATTTAGCTGATTTCTTGTGATTAAAATTTTGAATAATCTTTTTAATTACTGAAAATAGTGTAAGTAATTAAATTATTAGCCATTAGACTTATTTCAATTGGTTGTGTTTGACAACAATATTTAAAAAGCTACTCGAAAGTTGAAAAAATATTTTTTTAGTTAATTTTTTTAATTGAATGTTCTTAAGTTAAATTACTACAATCGAAATGATTAATATAAATTAACAGTTGAACCAACTAAATATTTATTAAAAGTCACAAAATTGTAAAGTAATAAAAATACTCTGTGTAAGATTAAAATAATTTAATTAAAATATATTAGTTTTAAATTTAAATATTATTTTTAAGTATTTAAAAATAGTAAAATTTGTACTTTCCTTCCTTGAGGTCATGTTAAGTGACACTTAAATTTCTTTATTTTTAAATTAGAAAAAACATCTTTCTTACATTTTTAATAAAATGAAAATCAAGCTAATAATTTTTTTTTTAAATATTCACTTCTCTTAACTTTCCTTATTTTTTAATAAATGACACATGACATTAATCTTTTTCTTGTTTTTTTTAACAAACCAACCTGCATCTCCCTTATTTAAAATAATATATTCACTTAAACTTATAAAAAAGTTATGAAAATTAAAATTAGTTTTTAAAATATAAAAATTAAATAACATTTTATGAACAAAAAGTTAAGTGATTTAACTATAGGAAAATTGTCCACTAGGAAAATTAATCAACATAAAAGATATAGATTATTATATTAGTTTTCTACCACGATAAGAACAAATTTGATGAAATTAAAATAACTTTAAATATCATATTTAAGTTGTATAAAGATCATATGACTATAAACATTTGTGAACTAAAAATTAACAATTGTGGTTAATATTTGAACATAAATTTTTTAATGTTTTGTTATTTAAAATGTCATGAGATATTTATTATCATGTTATAAGAAAAGATGACGATATGTGTATGTATGTAAGTTGAATGGTAATAACGTTAATATGATTTGGTAACTTGATAGTTATTTTGTGAAATTTTTACATTGAATTAGTTGAATTAATATGACAATTATCTAGGTTGTAGTTAGTTTGATTGATATTTAGTGTGTATTGAATATTAGTCTATAAGTAAAAGAAATATTTAAGTTTGACTATAATTTTCAAGTCAGCTAAATGAAAATATTATGAGTGAGAAGTTGATGGGGGTTTCTGGATTGTTATTTGTTATAGGAAGTGTGAAGAATTCTAAGTTTTTATATATGAGGAGGTAAATTTTTATATTAAATCAAATATTAGTCTCTAATTAATATGTTCAATAGATGTATTTAAGAAATAGTTGATTCGCGCCAGTTAAGTTCATTCAATTCTTAATAACTTTAAAAAAAATATGAATGTGATTTGTATACTTATACTTATAATTATATATGATGTGAATTATATTTTAATAAGATTTATAATTATGTATAATGTGAATTATATTTTAGGGATTAATTGAAAAATATAAATAATAGTTATTAAAATATTCAAATTTGATTGTATTTATGATTAAGATAAATTTCATTAATTTATATTATGTTCTTGTGATCATGATGATGTCACATTTTAAATAATGTTGTATGTATACAATTTGGTTTGAAAAACTAATATATTTGATTATTTAAATGAATTATAATGTATTTAATAAATATATATATATATATATATATATATATATATATTCATGATTATTATATTTGTCATATATATTAAATATATTACTTGGATGTTAGAGTAAGATAAAAAAAAATTACATTGCATTTTAATTTTAAGATATACATTCACCTTTTTATTCAATTATTAATATAGTAACAACCATATTCATTATTTTATTTATATTTATAAAAAATAAAAATTATATGTAAACATAATAATAAATTAATAATTTTATTCATATATTTTATAAATATTTATTTCATTTAAATTAAACCAATATTTTTAAAAAATATATAAATTTTTACATTTTTATAAGATAATTATGATTTAGAGACAGTATAAATTATAATGATAATGTTAATATATATAATAATTAATTTTTAGTTAATATGACATTTTTAAATAAAATAATAAAATAAAGAAGATGAGCGTTGATTTAATAAAATCATAAAAAAGATGAGTGCGACTTATTGAAAATAAAACAGATGATGTCTATTAAAAATATTATAAAGATGATATGTGTTTTTAAAATTATAAGAGATTAACTACCATTTAATATTATTTAAGAGAATAACTTAATAGAAAATTATTATAACTTTTCCCCAAAGATATATATGGTGAGCTACAATTGATTAAATCGTCATTTTGTTTTCTAAAAATGCATGACATAACCATATTAGTCTCTAAAGTCAAAGAAATTTTAATCAAATCTCTAAAATTTGCAAGTATTTCATCCAGTCTTTGAACTTAATCGTAATTTTATTTAGGTAAGTAAGTTTATGTTAATAGTATCGCCTATATCATACTCTTTTTTAAAAATTTGAACTTTTGATTGCCTAAGTATATTTTAATGTATTTATTTATATATTTTTAGTTTACAATTAGTGGTATATACCTTAAAAAAACTAAAACAATTATTTTAACAAGATAATATTTGGGTATATAATATATATTTTAATAAAAAACAATATAATTTAGCTAAATATGTTAATAACTTGCTAAACAGTACACACCCGTTGTCTAAAAAAAATAGGTTAATATAAATATAATGTTTCGTACTAATTCAATGCAATGATAATAATATAAAAACTCATAAATTGATTTAGTTAATATCTTAAATTGAAATTTTGCTGTTACTATTGTATACTAAAAAAGAATTGTTTAATAACGTAATTAATTATATTTTTAGTATAAAGTTAAAATATTCATACTATGATTTTTTGTTGGACGAGGACGAGAAGAAGAAAGAGGTCATAAGACCAAACAAAAGGGTTGCTATGCTTCACCTTCGGGCAACTAAAAATAAACCAATTCACGGATCTTGCATGGCTTAACTGCACTTGTTTCAGACTCTCTAAATCTCTTTCTCTCTTGTACGCCTTGTTCCTTTTCGGGGCGTACTGTTCCCGCGGATGGAAGAGTGGGTAACTCCCCCGTTTCTTTCTACAGAATTGTACCGATTTGAAAGCGTGGATATGTGTGAATTTGGAGGAGGAGCATCCTCGCTCATAAGAAAGAAAGAGAAATACACATGGATTATGTGTAAATACGAAATTGCCCTTCTCTTTTTGCACATAGATTCCCTGCACCTGCACCCGCACCAGAGATTCCTTCTCCAATAGCAGACTCAAACATCATAGATTCGCATTGACGAAGTTTGACTGGGCATTGGACATTATAAATGAGAGTTATGTTAGTAGGTGCTTGGTGGTTGTGAAGTTGTATTGTGCATTTGAGAGTGAGTACGTTGGTTTAAGGTGCTGCGGTGGTGAGGGTGCTGGTTCTGCAGGGTGGTGAGGTGCTGGTTCTGCGGTGGTGAGGTGCTGGTTCTGCGGTGGTGAGGTGCTGGTTCTGCGGTGGTGAGGTGCTGGTTCTGCGGTGGTGAGGTGCTAGTTCTGCGGAGTGGTGACCTGCTGGTTCTACGGTGATGAGCTGCTAGCTACGGGTTCTGCAGAGTGGTGAGTTGCTGGTTATACGGGGTGGTGAGGTGCTGGTTCTGCGGTGATCGGCGGTGGTCATGGTGGTCATTTCCAGTGGTGGTGGCGGTGGTCTCGTCGAAGAACGAAGTGAGTGTTCTCCTCCCTGGTGACGCATAATCGATTAGGAGGCCATGCATAATCCATTTTATAATTAACTTTGTAACAAAGGGCAAAATAGTCATTTTCTCATTTTATCAATTACAAAATTAATTTTAAATTATCACATCAATCACATCACTTACAAACTTTCACAAATTTTCCCTTTACTTTTCATTATCTTTCTCTTAAAACAAACAACTTCACTTTCCACTTTCTTTCCCTTCAAATCTACTCATTTCCTCTTTCTCATTTTCATCAAGGAAACATGGAAGTAGTGAGATTAATTATGTTGTTGGTTCGATTGGATCAACAATAACGTCATAAATCACAACACATCATGACGTCAACATCGTTACTCAGTCAATGCCTGAAACGCCATGGCAAGAACTTGCATGTTAAACCCGTGGATATTGTTATTCATGCCCCTAGACGAATCGACAACCACTGTCATATATTATGCAGTTTCTTTCTTTTTAAGAATGATATATTGGGAAGATTAATGAGAGAAGAAATTATGGTATAACTTTTAAATCTAAAATTTTAAAATCATAAGTTTATAAATCTTTATATATATATATATATATATATATATATATAAACTTTAAATCTTAATCTCTAAATTCTATTACTTTTATTCATTTCTACTGAATGTATAAAATAATTAGTGGAATGATGTTTTGAAAGAGTTTTGTTAGAAATAAAGAAACTATAGGATATTGGATTAGTGATTTTTTTAAAAGAAAAACTTTGTTTCTTTAAAAAGATTAGAGTAATTATGAATCAAAGACTTATAAATTTAATGCTAACAGGTTAGACCATTTTAATTGGGTTGCTTTACAATTTTTTAAGAAGGAAATATGGTAATATTTAATTAAAAATTATAATTTAAAAACTTTATTAGTATTTAGAAGAATATAAATGTCAACAAAATGTTATTTAAGAAAATTTTGATGATATATCATAAAACAATCAAACTCAAACTCTTAAATTTTTTCTAATTAATAGTATTTTTTTCTGACATATTATATTGGTGATTGTTGTTAGGGTAGTAGCTAAGAAATATGAATACCTTATATTAAAACATTAAGTAGTATTTTGGATGTGAATGTTATTATTTATTTGTAAGGTTTTTATCTTTCTATGTCCTTTTAAGTACATTGAATATGATTTTCTATTTCCTAAAATAATAATAGTGAGACCTTATTATTTACTCTTCCAATTAATATGATTTATAAAATTCATTTATTCAATAATTTAATTGGATAAGTGCTTTTATGGATATTTCTTTATTATAATATTGGTTTGATTTCTATTAATTATAATTTTAGCACTTGATGGGACATTTAAATCAGCCTATCATATCTCCTAATCTTAACTCTTAAACTATTAGGTTAAGAGGGTCTAAATAGACCAACCCACATAATCCTTCTAAACTTAGTCCTTAGGCTATAGTAGACTACTAAGATAACCTAACATATATTACTGCTACACATTCCTTCTAACCTTAACCCTTAAACTAATAGGTTAAAAATATCCAAACATGAACTAGTATCACACAATATATTAGTAATTACTGGAACTTAAAATACTCATTAATAATTTAATTAATTTATGTTATTATTATTAATTAACTGAGGTCAACTTCATTAATTTTTTTTTCTTTTATTAGCATATATGACCTTTGATAAATATGTTGTTAGAATTTAATTTAAATAAATTGTGTAAGAACTTTATCATTCTAACATGGAAAGCAATATAATTAAAATCATTAATTTTTTAATTATTGAAAAACATATTTAGATTAACGGAATAAAATTTTTAAACTAACTATGTATAAATTTAAAGTACTATGTAGTGTTCTTAAGAAATTATCTCTTTTAATTCCATTTCACATTTTTCTCTTTAAACATAGTGGAATGATATTTTAACACTTCTAAAAAATTTCATTCCCATTTCACAACTTCACATATTAATATTTTATTTAATTAATCAATTTATAATTTTTTTGAAAAGCATAATTTTATATTTTATTATTGTTCAATAATGTTAAAAGTGAGTAATGTGTTAAAATAGTTTTTACCTTAAAAATATAAATTTGCATATACAAAGTACTCCATTCCAACACCTTACACTCTCTCACAAAAAATACATATAAAAATTTTAAAAGAAAATAAAAAATTCAAGTTTGGTGTGATTTGGTGCATGGTACATTTACTTTTTTTTTCCTTAAATAAATAATACTCTATGTTTTAAGGAGGGTGAGTGTTTACGAACAACACAACTCACAATTAAAAATGCTGTATGCGTAATAATTAATTGAGTAAGCGTTTATTTCATGTATGCCATTTTTTTATTTAGGTAAAAATTCGGAGGAACTAGATATGAAATTGGAATTCATGTATTTCTTTAACACTTTAGCATTGTTAAGGACATATACCACTTAAATTGATATTATTATATATTAATCATTTTTCTTTTTAAAACTGATAATTAGTCAGCTTTCTTTTATTTAATTTTTTAAAATAAATTATTTGCTCAGTCTTCCTCCTTTCTCTTCTATAGTTTTTCATGACACTGTTTTTCAACCATTGGATTGAAGAAGAAACTGTACATGTAATGCAACCACAAGATCAAAATGCAACAAAAAACTCTTCATCTATTATATGGACGATACAAAACTATAAAGAACAAATAGAATACAATCAGTATAAAAAAAAAAAGAACAGAACATAATCGCTTTTAATTGCCATGCATTAAATGGTGACTATCAATTATAAGAAGTATCTCTGAAACTCTAAGATCAGCTTTGGTGTGATTCTCTGAAGCAACTGCTATAGCCCATTCGCGCATCTTCATTTTCACCCACTCCATGGCCATGTCATTGTCCAACCCTAAACAACTGCTGCAATGACTTTTCTCAGCCTCTGGAGTTAAACTTCCGTTAGTCTCAGACATAGCCTGTGCTGGCTGCAACTGCTTAAAGCTCTGTTCCAATGCACGAACGTTGATTGCATTCTCCATGTAATCCATACCAGTCATTGCAAAAGCTTCAACTGACATTCACAAAACCTTGTATTCAACTTTAACTAATGAAACCAAGTACCTAGATTGCCTTGTGTAGTAGATGTGATGTACAGAAAAGCAAAAGTGACAAATGATTTATATAACATGCAAAATATGGAGGACTGGGGTACCTTATAAATGCAATGATATCAGTACATTTTTCCTTTTTGGCTGCCAAAAAGGTAAAGGGTGCACGGGCTTTTCATGAAACTATCTAAAATGTAGAACATAAAACTTTGGTCCTTATCTGTGCTTCAAATCTCTGACCGCACGGGTGTTGATTAATTTCCTGCAACAAATAATATATAGACCGAATTAAGAGATTACCTTTTTACAAAATTTGTTGTGTAAAAATAAAATTGAAAAATATAAAAACATAGGCAATGTCAGGGAGAGAAAATAGAGAAATAATATCATAAAAATATTTTGTGAATTTATATATTGTGTAAATATATCTGTATCTATATATATATATTTATACAGAGGCTATGACCAATGGGAAGTGGGGAACTGTACAAATACAATTGGCTTATCCAAATAGTTAATATCTCATAACACGCTAATGGGACAGATGGCAGCATCTTTAGCAGAATAAGCATGTGTACCTTGTATGCATGGCAGAGTGAGATGAATACGAAGTAAAGAAGATGCTTGGCCATTAAGAATTTGACAAATCTATCTAGTATTGCTTTTGAATTTTGTTTCTCTTTAAGGGTAGAGTTTATTTTATGGAAAAAGTTAAAATAATAACAGTTAATTTAGATAATTAATACATTAATTAATTGACATATACACATGCAAATATTATAAGTTGTAAAATTTGCATTTCTAATATTCTATTCAGAGTTATAATTTCAGATTTTGAAAATAATGTTATCATAATATTAGATTTTGAATGCGGTTTAAAACGTGGTATGTATAGAATGTTGGTTGACTGGATGGAAAACTATGACCGTAGGAAGGTTATCATCATCATCATAACCTAAAAAAGTGCAGTGTGAATGTTATAATTAGCAGAATGCATGGTCAAAGTATTGTGATATTGTATAGAAGAATAATATAAGCATGTCAAAGTATTGACCATGTAAAGGAATATATTGCTTCAGCATTACATATATGAGTAATTTGATGAATGTATGTAATGCATAAGATGATGTAGGCAGTTACGATGGCACCCATTTCTGGAGAGTGAATACTTATTATTGATAATAAATCGTAAATTTGATGAACTCGTGATGCTATTAATCGAGGACGATGGTTCAAAGAAATTTCAGAGGATTTATGTGGAAAGTCACAAACTTGGAATTCAAACTCTCTTGTTCTTACACAGATATATATTAGTGTATGAGAAAAAAAATATTTATCAGACAATTAATCGAGATTTTCATATTCATTTAAGGATAAGTTCAATGCCCAAAATCTAAATAGAATATAAATTGATAAAAGACAATTTTAATAGAATAATGTATAATTAAAAGCCTTAATTAAAATTTTAAGAATCGATTATGAAACCAATTGAAAAAGCAAGTTTGAGGACAAATATTAAGCTTGTGATTTGAACTTTGGATGAATAGTACAATTCAGTATATAAGTTTATAAGGAATTGAATTTATATAAATAACTCAATTTATATATGAAATATTAACATTTAAAAATAAATCCTGTAATTAAACTTTGTAGGAATATGTTAATTAATTATCTGAGTTGTCTATTATATATGAAATTGATATAGTATAAAAAGTGAAGTTTGAAAATTGAATTATGTAAATAATTTAATTTAAATGTGAAATAATATATTAACTTTGAACTTGTTGAACTAATTTAAATATCATGGAAACAATTTAGTTTAATATTCTCATATTTTAAAAATGAACAATTCATTCTTCATCTTAGTTCATATGAAGCGATACTTATAGGATAATATATTTATAAGATAATTAACGGAGAGTATTTAGAATGTGGTACGTATGTATATTGAATTTTATAAGTAATTTTTCATTTAAAAAACTCATTAAATTTGCTTCAAAAGTATCTAAATAAATTAAGAAAGAATTATATATATATATATATTGACTGGAATTATTTTTTAAAAATTTCAATTCTCTATTTTTATGTTTTATATTGTGCTCTTTAAATTTTTTAGGACGATGTTAATACTTATCTTAAACTACTGTAAAAAATAAATAAATCATATTTTATGAAAAGTAAGTGTTCTCTATTATTTTTAAGAAACTGAATACAAATTAAGAAATATGATTAATATGTTTTATATTAAAACTATTTTAGTTTTCTAACATGTTCTTTATCTGGTATTGTATTTATTATTTCGACATTCCATACATAATTGTTTTTTTCCTATGAAAAGAACTAATTAATACTATTTTAAAATTGTAATAGGATATAAAATGGCGCAAAAAAAAATCGTTAACCATGATAGAAAGAAACAAATATAAAATAGCTTTTTTAGAAGAAAGAAAAAAAAGTTTTTTCCTACTATACCAGAAGAAGTTAACATTATGACAAAATCAACATAAATGCTTAGTATTGTAACTATTTCGTGTTATTATTATTATTATTATTATTATTATTATATTATATTATTATTATTATATTATATTATTATATTATTGTTGTTGTTATTATTATATATACATATTCAACTATTTATTACATTGATTAAATACTTTAATTTTAATATATAGAAATTTATATTTGAAAGCGTAATTTTTTATCATTTTATCGAGTGAATATAACTATAGAAAAACACACATATATACTTTGTGATTTATCTACTTTCACGTTCCCTCTCCTCTCCAGTGTAATCCGAACAGCGCAACTTGATAATTAAAACTGAAATAAATATATTTTTTATAAGTTTTGTTTATATACAACCAATTGACAATTAATTATAATAATATAAATGTTTAAGTTATAAAATTATATTATTATACATAATAAGTTTTTAAGTAATTACGTATCAAAATATAATCTCCTAGTTCCATTCCACATATAACATCCTCGTGTAATATTTACTAGAGTAGGCTTTAAACTACATTGAAAACATCCAATATAGAACATGAAAAATGCAAGAGTAACACTGTTTAAGACACTCTTTTTGAAATTTTATTGGTTAAAATTAATTTTATTGGAAATCATCTATTCAAATGGATCACTAGGAGATCATTTTCCATTTTCGATAAAAAAAACATATATAAAACTGCAATTTTGTTTATAAACTCTACTCGAACTTGACAGTTTCCTAATGTTTAGTTAAAAGTAAATAAATTAAGAAAGAATAGTCGTATTGACACATGATCGTGTGTCACTGTTACATTACATACTTATTAATTAACTATGGAAAGATATATAAAAAAAACATTGACAACACCTCTAAAGAACATAAAAGAATTGTATTTCCTAAAAATGAAATTAGGAAATGACTATGCCGAATATTTGTTCTGCACAACTTAATGTCATCCAATTGTTAGCAACCTAATAATGCAGCTTCCTATGTTCATGATTAGTGTTTCAAGTGTTCTGGACATTATTTTGATTGACCCTGTGCACTGTGACCATAAAGTTTCCACGGTTCTATCTAACTTTTCTTGGATATTGGTGAAGGTAACACCATGTTCTTCTTCCATGTCATATTCGCATGCGTTGTGATTGGGAAGGCCATAAACATGGCCCTTCTTTAACCTTCTCACTTTATTGTTCCCTTCTTCTTTATCTTCTTCTTGGACCAGTAAATGGGGTGGTGGGTGCTGCTCCAGATCTCTGCGTTCCCACTCTTCAATATCCATGCAAAATTCCGCGTCACTTGCACCCGCCATTGCCAACGCTTCCAAAGAAACCAGCATCGCTGTTCGTACAAAATCAAATTCTTGATTTCAGAGTGGTTCAATTGTCTTGTCTCAATTCTCAATTGCTGAATACTGTTCAATTGCTCTGGTTTTGCATGGTTGTGTTACAAATGATACTATATATAATCGGGAAAAGGTCTCAAAGTAAACCGCGTGGGTGCATGCAGAATCACGTGACATGTGAGTTCAGCCAAGAACAGTAGTCATGACATAACATATGATTGAGGTGATGCAGTTGCGAACGTAGTTGTTGTCAAAATTCTACCCCAAGAATATTATCAACTGGGACCAGCCCCCTTGACTATATTACTGTTTGTTTTCCTTCATGATTACATTAGTTAATAGTTATTTTCATGAAGAAAAAGCATTATTGATGTTTTTTTTTATCTTATAAGAGTGTTAATTTATGAAATAATGTTTTTTTTGTCGTCATACAACACAACAAAACATATTTTTACTGTAATTTATTTTTTTCTTTATATATGGTGATTAATGCTTTTCATTACATGTGTAGAATCAATAAAAAGTAGTCTACTTTATTGTTGTACTTAATTAATATAAAAAAGTTTTTTTTAAACGACTTAAATATAAAAATTATAACTACCGTAATCCTATTTGATGTTAGTACTTAAAAAAATGTTTATATTGAAATCTATGTGTCATCTATAATATGAAATAAAAATATTAATAATTTAATTAGTATTATTAATCAGTGTGAAATTAGGTAATTTTACTTGTAGGTAACATATTAACTTTTGTATCTTCGTGTCAGCACCACAGTCGATGTGTGTGCATGTACTTGTGTGAATTTCTAATCTCCATTGTCAAACTACAGTTTCATTCACATTCTTCAATGTACAATAGCTACCTATCTTATATTTGTTATGCTGAATTATTTTATCCAGTGTTTAAAATCAATGAGATACCAATCTACTTAATGTCTTCATTGGATTAAGTTATTTTTATTTATATTAACAGCTCTACTTTTCATTTTATTTATTTTATTTATTTCTACTTTATTTCCCCTCTAAGTTACTTATTTATATAATTTATGTGTTTTCTCTCAACCAAAGACACTCTGAACGAAGAATAAAAAAGCGTGTGAAGGGACTTGCAAACAGTGTTTGAAAAAGGAGCTTTCAAAAGGGCCAGCACCAAAAGGTGAAGAAGATTGAAAGCTGATTCCAATTTTATATGTAGTCAAATTTCTCCAACACATCTCCTTTTTGGACTCTTCCATAGTCACCATGTACCAGCGATACCCTTCTTGCACCATTAATCAAAATTGAGAAGTAAAGAATAGTTTAATGTGAATAAATGTTCTTCCCACCTCAACTTCATAGGCTAGCATATGAGGTATTATTTATTTTGGAATTTGAAGTTTTATTATAATTTTGATAGACGTCTCAAATAATTAAAAAATGAAAGGATATGTAATGTGTATTTGGTCTAGACTCGATAATGGTATGAAATTATTGAATATATGAAAACAAGTCTCTTATCAAAGATTAAGATAATGAAGATTTAACTTTGAAATTCTCTTTGTGTCTCACAAATAGCACTAATATTTCAATCTTAAATCCGCTAAAATAACGTTACCGAGATCAATATGCTACCAGTAAGAAGTGTGAAATCTTCCAATGTTATAAGAGAATTTTATGCTTCAAAAACTACAGCATCTATCACTTTGTTGCATTGTGTGTTTGATAAACACTATTTAATCCTTCAATAACATAAAGACATTAATACAAATATAGCAATAAAAATATTAATACGAATATTCCTTAAATACATACATATGCAATGTTAATTACTGGGAAACCCTAACACTTCCCTTAAACAGTAGTCATCAATGGAACCAAAATCATCAAAAAACCCTTCAGGCAACTCTTCATCCCCAAAGCAATTACCCAGTTCAAATCCACTTTCAGTCGTCAACATTGGATTTTCGTCATCACCCTCCACCACTTGCTTCCCTTTATCCTCTTCGTCGCACGCGAGCGCAGGCGCGTGGCCCTCAAACAGCGCAATGTGGCCGAACAACTTGTCCTTCCTCGAGAACGTGGTCCCGCACGTGCACTTCCATCTGCACTCTCCGCAGTGCTTCGCGTGGCTCTTCAAATCCGAGAGCACCGAGAAGTGCTTCTTGTGGCACCGCGTGCACGAGTACATCTTCGGACAGTGGCTCCGCTTGAAGTGGTTCTTCAAGCATACCGCCGACTTTAGCGGCCGGAACCGCCGGTGGAGCTTGTTCCGGTTGCAGCCTTCGAACGGGCAAGAGAACCGCATCGCGCGGCGCGGTGCGCCAGTTTCCGACGGCCTCGCCAGCGCCTCCGGAGTCTTGAACTGGTCCCCGTGCGCGCGCATGTGCATGCGGAGGTTTGCGTCGCGCCGGAAGCCTTTCCCGCAGATCTCGCAGAAGTGGATGTGCTCGGCGAGGAGTTCCACGGCATCGAGCTCCACGATTTCGCAATCGACGATGTCGTCTTCGATGCCGTCGTCCTCCTCGGGTGGTTCGAGTTTGGAATCGAATAGGTGTTTGTGTTTATCGGTGGCGGAGGGTTCTGGCTTCGGATACAACGACGCATCTGGTGCGACGGCGGGGGTGGAATGTTGGGAGTAAGTTACGAGGGCGGCGCCGTTGACGATGATTTGGTGGATGGAAGAGATGATGTGGGTGGAGACCATGGCGATTTGATCGGTGGTGAGAGGAGTGTTGGTGTTGATGGATTGAGATAGGAAGTGTTGTAGAGAATCAATTCTGGTCCGAACCTGGGAGAGGTTCTTAAGCGGAAGCTGAGGGTTTGCAGTTGTATTGGGATCCTGGGAGTTAAAATTTAGGGTCGGATCTGCGTTTGGGTTGGAGTTGGAATTGGACATGGTTTTGGTAAGGAAGTTCAACGGCACAGGGAGCGAGGGGAGAAGAAGGGTGAGGAATTTGGGGTTGAGTAGCTGTGAAATTAAATGAACTATTTGCGTTGACCCTTCAAAATTTAAGATATTGATGGAGAGACACTAAACTGGTGCTGTACTGCTGCTAGACAATTACAGAGATAATGAAACTCTAAACTTCTATAACTTTAGCATCTCAAACTATATTCTTCTTACCTTAATTCTTAATTCTTAATTCTTAAGATTAAGGTGCTTTTAATCAAACAAATCTTTTTATGCCAGTTACCACTTAATTTTGTAAATAATTTATCTCTATTGAAAAAATTAACTGATCAGTATTAGTATAGCTATGTTTACTCTATTCACAATATTCAAAGTTGATATATATTTTTTAAATAATCTGAGACTAATTATTTAGATCACCAATAAAAAATTATATACTTAAATAAAAAATCGAAGAGTTTTTGTAGCTTCAAAAACTAACGAGACACTATTTTGTAGGATTAAAAACTTGAAGGTTATAAAAAATTTAATAAGTTTAATACAATTAAGACCATATGATTTGTGGCGCTTGACGTTGACCATTACAAATAATGGATGTCCATTTACCTCGCTTTCCTTCTGTATTGCAAGTCGCTTTCTTGACTTCAAGTTGTTAAAAAATAGCAAATGTTTTTTTTTTCGTTGAATATTATCACACTTATAAATGTGACATAACCTTTTTGTTTTTTCTCCTTTGAATATTCTCACACTTATAAAATATATTTGTTGAACGGAATTTTAACCATTTTCCAAACATATTCTTGTTCATCTAAATTTAAAAACATTAAATATTTTATCTTCTTAACAATTTCTCATGTTCTTTGGAAATGTATAAATAAACCAAAATAGTTTACCTCTTTTCTTCTTCTTTTTTTCCTTCAAATAATTTAAATATTTGGTTCTTTTATTTTTATTCTGTTTCAATGAAAGATGGCAAAATTTGAGATACAATGATAACTTTATCAACGATAAAATATAGTTCACGAGTTTTTTCGCATTCTTAACAAATTCAATTAATATATCACAAAAAGGGTTTATTTATTTATGATGCAATCGCAGTTCTTTTCAAGTTAAGTATAGTTTTTCTTCAAAGTTATAAAAACTACTAAATTAATGTATTTGATATTTTGAAAGTATAAGAAAAGATTTTATATTTTTTACAATTAACACAGATCAGTAAAAGGGCATGACGAGTGTTAAAAATGATTCTTGTAAAACAACTTGAGACAAAAATAGAATAAAAAGGGAAGTTTTAAATATGATGAATGACAAAATTATAATAAATAAATATAGAAAACGATGTATAAATTATTATATGCTATATTGTTTTGATAAATACTTTGGCTTTTATATTGATTTTGGCTATATTGTTTTTCTATTTATTTATTTATTTTCTTCTTTTAGGTATATGTGGTGGAGGTTTCTCAGAAAACTATGTTTAATTTAATGTTAATCTCGTGGCTAAGCTCGCATCTCAGACAAGTTAATCGGAAGGTTCGCTTGTTAC